>CM065592.1:426406440-427606440 GCA_033119425.1 Bufotes viridis
TAAAGCATGTGAAAATATTCGAATTATTCGATTTTAATGATAGTCTCAAATCCGACAGTACATTCTAGCATGGGAGTAAATAATGACAGCAACGGACAATGACTGCAGATCGCAGGGAGCAAGGACGCTCAGTCTGGACATGTAAGTAGTAATGGTGTAGAAAAAAAATTGGGGGGGGAAAAAAATTTAACGAATATTCGAAATAGCGAATATAAATCGCTATATTCGAAATATTCGCGAATTAGCGAAGTGCCGATATTCGCTAAAAAAATTCGCGATTCGAATATTCGCGCTCAACACTATTGGGGAAGATAGCTGCATTCTCTACGGGACTTTTAATAGTGGGAGGCGATTTCAACCTTACCTTAAACCCCTTGCTCGACTCCTCTACTCAGAGGTCCTCAGTTTCTTTCAGAGCCTTGAGATCAGTCCAGAAACACCTTCAGGATCTTCATCTCTGCGATGTTTGGAGATCGGTGCATGGAGAGAGAAGGGATTATACGTTTTACTCGAACCCCCACAAATCCTATCAGAGACTGGATTATTTCTTTATTGCTAACAGATATCTTACTTCTATCTGTGCTTCGACAGTACACATTATCACTATATCTGACCATGCACCGGTCTCCTTCATCCTTTCTTTTCCAGATCTATGTAGTAGGGAATGGACGTGGCGCCTCAATCCTACTCTTCTTGACTCCAAGGCTCGGACAGAAGTTATAGAACGTAAGCTTGATGACTATTTTGCTCTCAACAAAGGTACGGCCTCGTCAGATGTGATAGTCTGGGAGGCGCACAAAACGGTCATAAGGGGAGAGTTCATAGCCCTTGGTGCACATGTGAAAAGGGAAAGGTTGAAGCGCATCTCTGACCTATTATCTCGAATAGAGGTGTTAGAACGCTCCCACAAGCAGTCGCTGGCCATCTCCATATTGGAGGAATTGAAATCCCTCAGACGAGAACTGGCGGGGATACTAGACCAAAGAGCTGCTAGGGCTTACCTTAGGGTGAAGCATAAACAGTATGTACATGGGAACAGGGGTGGGAAGGTTATGTCTGCAATGATTAAAAAACGGGATGATCAAATTTTTGTTAAACAAATGCGGTCCTCTAGTGGACGGATACATACGGATACTAGGGATATCTCAAGCATTTTTAGTGACTATTATCACTCGTTGTACAACCTGCGGCAGGGGGACGATGAAAGTGTATTGGGTTCAAGGAAAACAGCTATAGAGGAGTTTCTGAGATCCCTATCCCTGCCCCTTATTCCAGCTTCATGCCAACAAGCCTTAACTGCCCCCGTGTCATTGGAGGAGGTGAGGAAGGTCCTACAATCCACCCCTAAGGGTAAAAGTCCTGGCCCCGACGGTCTTACGGTAGCATATTATAAACGCTTTTTCACCATATTGGGGCCTCATTTGGTTTCACTTTTAATGCCCTACTTACAGGCTCTCCTTTGCCCCGCCAAGCATTAGAAGCTCATATAATAGTTTTGCCCAAGCCGGGAAAGGATCGAGAAATCCCATCTAGTTACAGGCCTATTTCTTTGTTGAATGCCGACGTAAAGCTCTGGGCGAAACTACTGGCTAGTAGACTATCACCTCTATTGCCTGACCTGATCTCGCCGGAACAATCTGGGTTTGTGGGGGCAGGGAGTGTAGGGACAGCACATTCAGAGTCTTACAGGCTCAACAATATGCAATTAAGACGGGTAAAAATTAGTCCTTTTAAGTACAGATGCTGAGAAGGCATTTGACAGAGTGGACTGGATGTTTTTGCGGTGTGCTCTGTCAAAGTTTGGGCTCCCAGACCAATTCATTGATGCTGTGCTGTCTCTATACTCCGGCCCATCTGCAAGGGTCCAGGTGAATGGTGTTCTCTCCCCTCGTTTGCAATAGCAAATGGGACGAGGCAGGGTGCCCGCTTTCCCCTACCCTGTTTATTTTATGCCTAGAAACCCTTGCCCAGGCTTTGCGTCAGGACCCTGACATTGAAGGGCTTACCATTGGCTCTGAGACCCATACTGTGGCAGCATTTGCCGATGATATGCTGCTTTTTCTGCCGGACCCGTTGGTGGCATTCCCTGCTCTTTTGAATCAATTGGCAACTTTTGGGGAACTGTCCAATTTTAAGATTAATTTGACAAAATGTAATGCCCTTGGTATGAACATCCCTAGACCTATTCTGGATAGACTCCGTTTAGATTATCCCTTTCAATGGCAAGATACTTTCATCACGTACTTAGGGGTGAAGGTCACTAAAGACCCTTCAGACCTATTTGCACATAATTATACTTCTCTCCTGTCTGATATAAAATTACAACTCAATGAAATTAGGATTCCTTTCCTCTCCTGGATGGGCAAAAGAACCTTCTGAAAACATATATTGTCCCCCGTCTGTTATACCTGATGCAGACCCTTCCTATCCCCTTCCTCAATCCTTTTAGCACAGCTAAGAAGACTTTTCTCCCGCTTTGTTTGGGGTCACGGTAGTCCCCGCCTATCTTATGCTGTCCTGGCCCGGCCCAAACACAAAGGAGGCTTCGGTCTCCCGATATGGCTTGTTATTATAAGTCAATCCAATTGAGACTCCATGCTGAAATCTGTAATCCTCATATTACTAAATTGGGATGCCTCATAGCCAGGTTCCTGCTGGGGCCATCGGGGATGGCTAGATTGTGGGAATGGAAACCTAAGCGTCGGACTGATGAGGAAACTATGGGTCAACTGGCTGGGCTGATAGACACCTGGTCTGCAGTATCTTCAAGGTTATACCCTCCTCAACACATTTCCCCACTGACACCAGTATGTTATCTCCCTTATCTGATAGAGAAGCGCTTCCGGGATGACACGGGGGCATGGGCAGCTTTGGGGCACTGCTCTCTGCAAGAATTCTTGCCTAATCGTACAATCCCAACGATTGTTGACTTACGGATCAAATACCCCCAAGCCAAATGGTCCTCTCTTCACTATACTCAAATAGTAAGACTATGTAAAACATACTTGGCCTCTTCTTCAGAGGGCTCTGCCTTCACGTGGTATGATGCTTTGTTAACTCAGCGCCAAAATAGGAGAGGTAGAATCTCCATGCTTTATGATCAACTATTCCCTGGTTCGGATTCGTCTTTTCCTGACTATATTGCAAAATGGGAGGAAGATTTAGGGGACTCTTTTGATGTAGAGACTATCTCTAAGATATTTAAAAACTCACATGGTTTCTCTAGATGCATTAGGATACAAGAAAATGCTTATAAGGTAGTTACTAGGTGGTACAATACCCCTGCTAAACTTAGGGCCATGGACCCCTCTCAGTCGGATAGGTGCTGGAGATGCGGTCAGGAACTAGGCACGCTTTATCACATTTGGTGGCAATGCCCTAAGATCAGCACTTTTTGGATGAGAATATCCGATTGCATACAAGACATATGCAGCGCGCCATCTCCTCTGACCCCCCAAAATGTGCTACTAAATTTGCCGTCGGCGGATTACCCGTTCCGTAAGCATTTCCTACTATCTTCCCTAGTCTCAGCTGCGAAATTGTTGATACCCATGCATTGGCTGCAGTCTATGCCTCCGTCAATGGGGGAGTGGATTGAAAAAGTACATGAGATATATCGGCTGGAGGAATTGTCCAGCTGGGAAATGTATCTGCACCCCCAGTTTCTGAAGGAGTGGGGTCCATGGCTTTCTTGGTACCCTTCTCATTCTCTTTCCTCTCCGGCCTAGTGGGGTATACATAATGTTGAAAAGTTGTATTGCCAAGAAGACGGCCGATATGCCGACAAATCTACTCACAAATGTATGTCCCTTTATTTGTCCGGTGATTGTACTGTATTTGCATTTCCTCGGCCTACCCGCTTCTGCTTACACATGGTGCTTTCACTTGATCGTGAACACGACTGCTTTGATTAATGATACTGGTACCATGAACGGAGGTACAGTGTGCCTCGCCTATGATTGCCGACAGGAGGTTGTCTGCACTGTGCGATTTATGCCAGCTCACAAAGTGAGACTATCTATTTATGTGTTTCTGCAACATGTACACTTATACTCATTGCATCATATAGTGGTTTGCTCTTAATACCGACATATTACCATTGTACCATGATGTTGTTCATGCTGTTTGGTTTGACGTCACTTTATGTAAAATGTGATATACTGCTTTGTCATTGACGACATTGTTTCCCTTAAATAAAGATTTATAAAAAAAAAAGAATTGCAACTAAAGAAAGAGAGTGTCAAAGGAAAAAGAGAGAGCATTACTAGGAAAAGAGAGAGCGTTATTGGAAGAAGAGACAGCATGCCTACAAGCGTCACTGAAAAAACTCACCGCAAAGAAAGAAGCGGCAGCCACAGTGACCAAAGAGTTCCTAGAAGCCTTGGAGTTCCCCGAATCCGAGAAACACAGCCAAGTACTTGGGCCAGACCTAGATGAACAAGATCCAACACAACGCGTTTTCATATTTCCATCAGCATCCCAAGACAGATGACAACTAAGATCCATTATATCAGCTAGCTTATACAGAGTGCCAAAGATCCTACTTTGAACCACAGTGCTTCCAACAAGACGGTATGCAACAATACAATGCTGACCACGACTACTGCCCTGCACAACGAAAGCTACAACCTTCGTGTATTATAGGTATTATACAGACTTCCCTAAGCCAGAAAGCCCTAAAAGGTATGGTGATACACCACACATGCAGCATAACAATACCACACCAGGTAGTACTGGTGCTAACCAGGCCGCCATCGACTTCACTAAGTTCTTTACTAACCGGGAGCTGGTTACCAAAGGACTTATAAAGTTCACCGATGGTCCGAGAACTACAGGGCATGGTGTGGCAGGCACAGCACTATGAAGTGCATTTTGCGCTGTGGCATTAGAAGAATTTTGATATCTCTGCAATTTCTCTAGCGCCGTTCTTTGGAAGCAATAGGTTTAAAGAGCATACCAAATGTTTGAAATAACTTCTTTATTAACTTCAACTTTTCTTCATAAATAACACTGCATGAACAAAACACATGTGGAATAAAGTATCACAAAATGGTGGTTCAACTGTTCACTCTTGTCATTCAACATAAAATGGTGGATATATTTCTCTCTTCAGTATCTGTACTTTCACTTTAAGTTATTTAAGCACTTTATGCTCTCTCTGAGAGGAATATCTGAGGCTTAACCAATAGTTTTACTTGCTCTATATGATCTGGTATGAGCAGTTCGCAGACTGTACGTAGTTTTCGTAGTTTGCAATTTGGAGATTGCTATTTGCAATTTGCTATTTGTTATTTGCATACTGTTCATTTGGTGGAACTGCAAGTACACACATATAACTAGTTCAGTATATAGATCTAATCACACTATTAACAATAGGAATATCTATAACTGTATTAAATACCTATTTTAGCCTCTTTGCTTCCATAAAACTGAACTCTTAGTGGAATGAATGTCTGTTCAGCTTCTCTCCTCTGGTGTAATGAATTCTAAAAGCTCCTGCTAGGGAATTTTCCAGACAGGCCGAGTGTGACGCTGGCTGTAATTGGCCAAGACTCCTGCTCAATGTGAGGCTGGCTATGATTAGTTAAGACTCCTGGGCAGTGACAATAGCTTAACTCTATACTTTCTGGTTTTAATTCTGCTGTGTCTTTGAGCTTACCTTACAGTCATATAATGAATCTTAAAGCCATATTATCTTTTCTGCTTCTGTGAACATAATATATAACTGTTACATGACATCCAAAAACATAAAGTCACAATAAATAACTCTGCTTTTGTCTCTAACATATAAACATATGAACTGTATTAAGGTTATTAGCAGGTCTGGCTGTATAAACATATAAGTCATATTAGCAACCTAGGACAGGTCTTAGCTGGCCAGCTACACATGGCGAGCCTCCTTCCAGAACACCATGAGACTTAGATCTTTCCTATAGTGAGGCGTTAGATCTCTTGGTAAAGTGGCTAGGAAACGAGTCTGCTGAACACACCAAAAGAATCAGAGGCATTAACATAAACTATCTGGGCAAAGGCCTAACGATGGTGTGGGAAAGACTTGATGAGTGTTATGGGTCAATAGAAGCTATAGAAAATGCTTTATATAAAAAATTTGATACTTTTCCTAGAAGAGTAGGTAGGGGTCGCCAGAAGCTCAGGGAACTTAGTGAGGTGTCAATCCGATTGTCTAAAAACTCCCTTATAATCTACAAGAGAAGTGGATCACGCATGGTTACCATTATAAATGGTTTCATAATGTATCATTACCCCCTTTGTAGACTTTGTCGCTGAACAGACGAGGATTAGCAATGATCTCAGTTTTGAATTTACATTGTTATGTCCCACTACCCCTGGTGTCATATCCCTGCACAAGAAACCACATTCTCTACTAAAATGCAGAGCCTTCAGGGAAAAGTCTTTAGAGGACCGCAAAGAATTCCTGAAGGAAAATAACATCTGCTTCAGGTGCTGTACTACAACATCACAATTCGCCAGGAACTATAAAGTCAGTGTGACATGCACAGAATGCGGACCACCTTCTCAGGTATCACCCCAAGCAGAGGAAGCAGATAGACACTGACGTAAACACCGCAGTAGTCACTTCTCACTGTACTGAGATCTGTAAAGGACTCACAGGAGAGAAGTCCTGCTCAAAAATCTGCCTTGTCAGAGTTTATCCGGGCAGTTACCGAGATAAGGCGATCAAGGTATACGCAATCTTAGATGATTAAAGCAACAGGTCTTTAGCTAAATCCACCTTCTTCGATACCTTCAACATCCTAGGGCCCAGTTCTCTCTACTCCTTAACCACCTCAGCCCCCCTAGCTTAAACACCCTTAATGACCAGGCCACTTTTTACAATTCTGCACTACACTACTCTTACCGTTTATTGCTCCATCATGCAACTTACCACCCAAATGAATTTTACCTCCTTTTCTTCTCACTAATAGAGCTTTCATTTGGTGGTATTTCATTGTTGCTGACATTTTTACTTTTTTTGCTATTAATAAAAATTTAACGACATTTTTGCAAAAAAATGAAATTTTCTACTTTCTGTTGTAAAATTTTTCAAAAAAACTATATTTCTATATAAAAGTTTCTATAAATTTATTGTTCTACATGTCTTTGATAGGTGTATGTTTATTGGTTTGGGTAAAAGTTATAGCGTTTACAAACTATGGTGCAAAAAAGTGAATTTCCGCATTTTGAAGCAGCTCTGACTTTCTGAGCACCTGTCATGTTTCTTCAGGTGCTAGAATGCCAGGATAGTATAAATACCCACCAAATGACACCATTTTAGAAAGAAGACACCCCAAAGTATTCGCGGAGGGGCATGGTGAGTTCATGTATCATTTCATTTTTTTTCACAAGTTAGCAGAAAATCACACTTTCTGAGGAAAAAAAAATAATAAAGTTTCCATATCTGCTAACTTCTGGCAAAAAAAATAAAATCTCCCACAGACTCACTATGCCCCTCAGTGAATACCTTGGGGTGTCTAGTTTCCGAAATGGGGTCATTTGTGGGGTGTGTTTACTGTTCTAGCATTTTGGGAGGGGCTAAATTGTGATCATCCCTGTAAAACCTTAAGGTACTCATTGGAATTTGGGCCCCTTTGCGCACCCAGGCTGTAAAAAAGTGTCACTCATGTGGTATCGCCGTACTCAGGAGAATTAGGTCAATGTGTTTTGGGGTGTATTTTTACATATACCCATGTTGGGTGAGAGAAATATCTCTGTAAACTGACAACTTTGTATAACATTTTTTAAAAAGTTGTCATTTACAGAAATATTTCTCACACCCAGCATGGGTATATGTAAAAATACACCACACAACACATTGCCCTACTTCTCCTGAGTACGGCGATACCACATGTGTGACACTTTTTTGCAGCCAAGATGCGCAAAGGGGCCCGAATTCCAACGAGTACCGTTAGGATTTCACAGGGCATTTTTACGCATTTAGATTCCAGACTTCTTCTCACGCTTTAGAGACCCATAAAATGCCAGGACAGTATAAATACCCCACATGTGACCCCATTTTAGAAAGAAGACACCCCAAGGTATTCCGTGAGGGGTATGGTGAGTTCATGTAAAATTTTATTTTTTGTCACAAGTTAGTGGAATATGAAACTTTGCAAAAAACTAAAAAAATATATATATATATCAATTTCCGCTAACTTGTGCCAAAAAAAAAATGTCTGTGAACTCACCATGCATCATGGAATACCTTGGGGTGTCTTCTTTCCAAAATGGGGTCACTTGTGGGGTATTTAAACTGCCCTGGCATTTTAGGGGCCCTAAAGCGTGAGAATCCAAATGCGTAAAAATGCCCTGTGAAATCCTAAAGGTACTCATTGGTTTTAGGGCCCCTTTGCGCATCTTGGCTGCAAAAAAGTGTCACACATGTGGTATCGCCGTACTCAGGAGAAGTAGGGCAATGAGTTTTGTGTGTATTTTTGCAAATACCCATACTGTTTGTGAGAAATATCTCTGTAAATGACAACTTTTAAAAAAATGTTATACAAAGTTGTCAATTTACAGAGATATTTCTCTCACCCAGCATGGGTATATGTAAAAATACACCCCAAAACACATTGCCCTACTTCTTCTGAGTACGGCGATACCACATGAGTGACACTTTTTTGCAGCCAAGATGCGCAAAGGGGCCCTAATTCCAATGAGTACCTTTTAGGAGGGCATTTTTACGCATTTTTCTTCTCACGCTTTAGGGCCCCTAAAATGACAGGGCAGTATAAATAGCCCACATGTGACCCCATTTTGAAAAGAAGACACCCCAAGGTATTCTGTGAGGGGCATGGCGAGTTCATAAAAGATTTTTTTTTGGCACAAGTTAGCGGAAATTGATTTTTTATTGTTTTTTCTCACAAAGTCTACCTTTCTGCTAACTTTTGACTAAAAGTTAAATTTTTCATGGACTCACTATGCCCCTCAGCGAATACCTTGGGGTGTCTTCTTTCCAAAATGGGGTAATTTGTGGGGTGTTTGTACTGTTCTGGCATTTTGGGCGGGGCTAAATTGTGAGCAACCCTGTGAAACCTAAAGGTACTCATTGGACTTTACGCCCCTTTGTGCACCTAGGCTGCAAAAAAGTGTCACTCGTGTGGTATCGCCGTACTCATAAAAAGTAGGGCAATGTGTTTTGGGGTGTATTTTTACATATACCCATGTTGGGTGAGAGAAATATCTCTGTAAATTGATAACTTTGTATCAAAAAATTTAAAAAGTTGTTGTTTACAGCGATATTTCTCACACAAAGTATGGGTATATATAAAAATACACCCCAAAACTCATTGCCCTACTTCTCCTGAGTACGGCGATACCACATGAGTGACACTTTTTTGCAGCCAAGATGCGCAAAGGGGCCCAAATTCCCATGAGTACCTTTAGGATTTCACAGGGCATTTTTACGCATTTGGATTCTCACACTTTATGACCCCTAAAATTCCAGGGCAGTATAAATACCCCACATGTGACCCCCTTTTGGAAAGAAGACACCCCAAGGTATTCCGTGAGGGGCATGGCGAGTTCACAGAAAAAAAAAATTTTGGGCACAAGTTAGCAGAAATAGATTATTTTTTTATTTTTTTTTTACAAAGTCTCATATTTCCACTAACTTGTGACAAAAAATAAAATTTTACATGAACTCACCATACCCCTCACGGAATACCTTGGGGTGTCTTCTTTCTAAAATAGGGTCACTTGTGAGGTGTTTGTACTGCCCTGGCATTTGAGGGTCTCCACAATCATTACACGTATGGCCAGCATTAGGAGTTTCTGCGATTCTCCTTATATTGAGCAGACGGGTAATGAAATTTTTTTTTTCCGGTCAGCCTCTGGGCTGAAAAAAAAAAATAAAATGAACGGCACAGATTTTTTCATTCGCATCGATCAATGTGGATGAAAAAATCTCTGCCAAAATCAGTGACTGCGGTGCGGTGGGCTGGGCGCTAGCTACCTAACAAGTAGCTAACTAACTGGCGGTGATAAGGGACCCTTATGCCCCATTCACACGTCCACAATTCTGTTTGCGGAACGGAATTGCGGGCCCATTCATTTCTATGGGGACAGACTTTGTCCCGCTTGGATCCGGAATTGCGGATCCGCACTTCCAGGTCTGCACTTCCGTTACGCAAAAATATAGAACATGTCCTATTCTTGTCCGCAATTGCGGACAAGAAAAGGCATTTTCTATATAGTTCTGGCAATGTGCGGATCTGCAAAATGCGGAAAGCACATTGCTGGTGTCCGTGTTTTGCGGATCCGCGGATTCGTGGATCCGCAAAACACATATGAACATGTGAATGGAGCCTTACAGGGGGATGATCAGTGACAGGGGGGTGATCAGGGAGTCCATATGGGGTGATCAGGGGTTAACAAGGGGTTAATAAGTGACAGGGGGGCGGGGGGGGGGTGTAGTGTGGTGCTTGGTGCTACTTTACATAGCTATCTGGTCCTCTGGTCGATCCCAGCAAATGGGACCACCAGAGGACCAGGTAGCAGGTATATCAGACGCTGTTAACAAAACAGCGTCTGATATACCTCTTTGATGCGATTTATTTCACATCTACAGCCTTCCAGCGATTGATCATCGCTGGCAGGCTGCAGTATAACTTGCGATCTTTGAGCTGCTGTGATGGTGCGTGTGCATTCACAGCAAATCTCGCCTCTCGCGAGATGACGCGCCGAAGCATCAAGGAGGAACTAACCTGCCGCCGCCTGGACGCATCCCTGCGTTAGGCGGTCAGCAGGTGGTTAAGGACATGTACAGGTACCGTTGAGATGGCAGGGAGGAAAGCAACTGAGTACAAGGTGGAGTCCATAGATGGTCAGCCCTGCTTGTCACTGCCAACCATACTGGAGTGCTATCCCATTCCTGACAACCGATCTTAGTTACCTAAACCAGAGGTAGCAGCATACCACCCCCATGTGAGCCATATAGCTCACCTGATAACAGAACTGGACCCAGAAGCCCCGATAGTCTTACTCCTTGGAAGAGACACACTACGAGTACACAAGGACAGATTAAAGGTTCTCAAAACGCTCCATACGCCCAGAGACTTGACCTAGGATGGGTCATCATAGGAGACGTTTGTCTAGCACACAAGCAGACTTCAGTCAACAGTATGCTCACCAACACACTTGAAAATGGACATCCTTCCCTATTCCAGTCATGTCAAAGCAGTTTCCTGATAAAAGAACTGCCACACAGCGCTCCTGTGCCTTGTCCTTTCGCTGATCCCTCCTGTGAAGACCACGCCTGCGATAGTGAGCAAGATCACTTAGGGTGCACAGTTTTCCAATGGAGAAGAGAAAACAACAGAGTCGCAATGTCCATAAAAGATAGGCTGTTCTTGGATATCATGGATCAAGGAATAGTAAAAGACCAGTCAAAAAGCTGGGTCGCACCTTTACCGTTTAAACCCCAGAGCTTACCTAACAACAAAGAACTTGTCTACAGTCGAGTTATCGAGCACCAGGTGCAAAGGTGTCTCACTAAATGATGTCTTACTGTCTGGTCCAGACCTCAACAACAGACTTCTAGAGGTACTTCTTTGCTTCCGCAGAGAGTATTTATGGCCGACATACAACAGATGTTCCACTGCTTCCTCGTCAAGGAAGAACACAGAAACTACTTGAGGTTCTTTTGGTACCAAAACAATGACCCCAATAAATACGTCGTAGAGTACCGTATGAGAGTGTGATCTTTGGAAACAGTTCTTCCCCTGCGGTCACTATCTACGGTCTCAGACATTCAGCCCGGGAGGCTGAAGCAAACTATGGGTCAGATGTCAGATCCTTTGTGGAAAAAGATTTCTACGTGAACGACTGCTTGAAATCCACACCCACGAACGAGACCGCAATCAGTCTCCTGAAAATGCTCGCTCTATCCAACTTGAGGTTGCACAAAATTACCTCCAACAGTCTTGAGTTAATGGAGGCCTTCTCACCCCAAGACCATTCAAGTGATCTAAAGGACTTAGATCTTAGCACCGACTCCCTTCCCATGCAGCGGAGCCTCGGTTTGCTCTTGGATTTAAAGGAAGACACATTCACCTTCCAAATTAGCAAGGAAGAAAAACATGGAGAGGAGTTCTGTCCACCATTAACATCCTATATGATCCTTTGGGATTCATAGCGCCTGTTACCATCAAAAGTAAAATAATGCTAAGGGACTTCACCACAGAGACGTCTGATTGGGATGATCCGCTTCCCACGGAAAAAAAGGACCTGTGGACAGGTTGTAAAAAGTCTCTCGAAGCTTTGACCAGCCTTCATGTGGCACGACCATATGCTTCCGTGCCATCTACCAAGTCAAGATGCAAAGACTGAATATCTTCTGCGATGCTTGCCTAAAGACCAGTGATGTCAAAGAACAATGCCGTATAGGATTTGTCATGAGCCGGACCAAACTGGCGCCACTCCACGAACACACGATTCCCAGACTGGAGCTTTGCGCTGCTCAGGAATGAACATGGAAATCAAGGAAGTCGAGTTTTATACAGACAGCAAGGTAGTCCTAGGATATATCTGCAACGAAACCAGAACCAGACGCTTTTACGTCTACGTCTGCAATTGGGTGCTAAGGATCCGGAGATCCACTTGTCCTAAACAGTGGCACTATGTACCCAGACACCATAATCTTGCGGACCATTCGTATAGATCTGTTGCACCAAGCCACCAGGACACAATATGGTTTACGGGTCATGAATTCCTGTACCATTCAACGTCCTGCAACATCAGATCCAACACATTCAAATTGGTAGACCCAAATTTGATTGAAGAAGTCCGACCTGATGTATCTGCTCTACGCACAGTGACTTCAAACCACCAACGCAAATCCCATCGTTTCAACAGGTTCTCCATCTGGATGTTGCTCTTTTGTGCTATAGCTTGTGTAGTCCATACAGCTCAGACATTACCGGTGAGCCAAAAGCCCTACAAAGGTTGGCATCACTGCGAACATGCCTTTACCGCTCCTAATCTAGAGAAGTCCAAAAACATAATTCGCACTATACGACGTGAATGTCATGTAAAGGAAATAGACTATCTCAGCAAATTCCAAACAGTCTCTGGGGATAGCTCTTTGGGGAAGCTTGATCCTACAATTGACCAAGATGGGTTGCTAAGAGAGAAAAACCCAGTGGTGGCGTCTGTTGATGCCAGACGGGGAGTGTTCTAGCACAGCACTGGGATATTTATTTCAGTATCATTACAGATCACTGCTGTAATTTGAAGTTATTAGTTGGGTAAGCACCAGGTCAGCACCATCTAGCAGTTGTTAAAATGTATTACAATTGTGTTTCTTGCTAATAAAGTTTATCGTATTGTGGAGAGTGCAGTGCATTGTGGGAAAGACAAGTCTTCATTCTATAGACTACAGCATATTAGCAGAGCTGTTCTTCAAGCCGTCCTTCTTAAACTCCATTATCCTTATACATGGATATCAGTTTTACCTCAAATACTCGTGTTTTGCCAATAAACAAGATAGACTACAGAAAACAGTCCTCTTATTTGGAAGACAGGAATGCTTTATGCTGAATGTCAGACTGCACACTGTGTGAACGTGTATGAAGACAGAACACTCTGCTTCACCAATCCGCTCAGCTGCCGGCGGCACATCTGAGCATAGCAACCGTGAAGGGTGCACATCTGGGCATAACTACTGTGAAGGGGGCACAATGTGGGCATTACTACTGTGAAGGGGGCACAATGTGGGGCATAACTGATGTGAAGGGAGCACAATGCGAGAAATACTACTGGGAAGGGGGCACATGTTGTCATAACTACTGTGAGGGGCACAATGTCGGCATTACTACTGGGAAGGTGGCACAATGTGGACATAACTACTTTGAGGGGCACAGTGTGGACATTACTACTGTGTGCTGTCACAACGGAGGGAATAATTACTATGTGGGGGCATTAAGGGGACTGGGTGTGCATAGTTATACTTTGGGTGGAGTTAGAGGCGTGGCCTAGTATGAAAAAAATTATACGTGTCCCGCATATTGTCCATCTTTGCGTTTGAAAAAAATTCTGAGGTATTGAGGGGGTTGTCCTTTCTGCTGCTGCTCTCTCCCTGTAACTGTCACAGCTTCCTTAAAGAAAATCCAGTTGGTGGTAGATGAATTATGGAACTGAACGTGTGCGACCACCTAAGCGATGTTACTGAGGTGGCCACAGAAATAAGGAAGAGAACAAACAGCAGGTGGCGCTACACAGATACATTTTATTGAATAACTCAGTAACCATGCACAATTCTTAAGTACATGCAATTACAAAAGTATTCCGATCCAGGTGCTGGTTTGAAGAATATAGACTATTTTTTATTGGGACCCCTTTAATATTAAGATTTGTGGTGTTTACAAGCCTCAGGTGAGCCACCATCTGTAAAGCCCAGATCAGCTGTGGTGGTTGATACACCATCTGCAATCCCATAGTTTTCATATTCCTACAGCCCAAGTAGTGACCGCAGTCCAGATACAAGTTACTGCATGATAAATTATAGTCTTGTAGTGTCATATGACATTTTCGTTATTTTAGCTAAAGTATTACTACAAGGATGCAAGCCCCTTTAGGTGGCCTTGTCCCACAAAAGTTGCTATGACCAACACTAACTTGCCAGTAAAAAAAAAAAAAAAATACTTACTGTTTTTTTTTTTTTTTTAGGAAAACCCCACATACCAAAGTTATAATATAACTATGTCTTAATTCTGAGACAAATTTCCAAAGGGAAGAATTACACTGCAAATACCTTTTCCATACCTCACATTAATAGAAAGGCCAGGCATGAATCATATTAGGTTGTAGTAAGGTAGTCATTGTCTTGGTAGTTTTTGAACTTTTGTTGGTTGAGAAGTTCTTTCTAGTGTTTGAGAGGTTATATTGGAATTTTGGATTTTTTTTATTCTAGTGGTGAAATTATGCACAATTCATCATATTCTTGGACTTGGCCCAGGCACATATGAGCTTTTGTCCTAAGCCTTACGTTAGACTGAGGTATCATTGATGTATAGGATATAGGACAAGAATAAATTATAGTCACACACAAAGGTGTGGTCAATTACAATAAGGCAGAAAACAATTGGGCAGAACATGGCACAGATGGCAATCTGTCCACTCTTCAATCATTAAGAACATGGACACAGTAAATGGTCGAGCAGTAGACTGGCAGCAGAGTGTAATAAAAATAGTGAGATAAAATGGAACAGGAAAAGACCAAAGAAAGGGCAAGAAGAAACACAACAAAGACTGAGAAGAGACAGGAAAGAGGCAGATATAGTAAAATGAGAGGCCAGATAAAGAATAGTCAGAAGCAGAACAGAGGAAAAAAAGAGAAAGAGCAGGGAGGGAACTGAGGCACAGCCTAGAATAGGTGAAGGCAGTAGAAGAGAGGTAACAGAGACAGTTCATGTAGGGTACAAATAATGTCTGTGAGGGAATATTGAGTGTTTTGTGGAATAATGTTTCTCTTGGTGGAGACCACCAAGTTGGCATCTGCAGTCTTATAGGCTAGACAATGCTCCCTGGGAATAAGGAAGTGTAAATAAGCTCATTTTCAGGAGGACAAAAGCTAACTCTGTAGTGTCATCTTTTCAATGGCTACCTTGTATGTCACTGTCAGTTTGTGTGTAAGAGACAGAGGTGAGGATGTCTAGGACCACTGCCAGTAAACTCTCTGTTACCTACAGTATGTACTTTAACCACTCTAGTTAGTAGATCTAAGGCTACCCCTAAGTGCTTAGAAGAGTCTGCTCTAAGGCAGGTTGGGTTTGACTACTAAGGACCCAAGTTACATCTATGTAGTCAAGCAGTAGAAAAAATGTGCAAGATTACAGGTAGCAGGCCTTTCAGATGCAAAGGAGTAGCAGGAGAGAAGTACAAGCCTATCTATAAGCCAGAGAAGTCATTAGGGAGTCAAAGATGTAGATAAGAGGTTAACTTAGAGACAAGCCAAAGTCTTTTCACCAGGAGAAACAATTAAAGCCAAATCAATAGACAATGGGTTAATCCAGAAACAAGCCAAAGTCCGTTCATCAGAATTTCTAAGAAGGAGTTGAAATGAACTCAAAGCACAAATTAAGTAACAAGAATCAGGGTACATATAAATCACATGTTAAGACAAGTAGTAAATGCCAGTCTTAAATCCCACACATAGCTCAGGGATTGCACACCGAGCCAGGCTCACCATCCAGGCTCACTGATATGTTGACCTCTCAGTGCTTGGCTGGTTGGCATTGCAACTCCATTAGAACTGTGGTGCACTGGATTGGATGGAGGTACTTTCTTGATATTCTGGTTGTGGCTTACACCCAAAGTCATGTTCCAAGGCCTGTTTAAAGGGCCAGACATTGACTTATAGGGTAGCCATCTTATAGGTGGCCCTAAAGAACAATGTATTGTCCTTATGGATAAGAGCCTATTGACGTTCTCTTTTTCCCCAGGGAACACATCCTGTTTAAAGGGTCATACATTGACTTATAGGGTAGCCATCTTATAGGTGGCCCTACAGAGCTAAGTACTGTCCTTATGGATAAGAGCTTATTTGTATTTCCTTTTTTCCCAGTGAGCACATCCTGTTTAAAGGCCCAGACACTGACTTATAGGGTAGACATCCAACAGGTAGCACTAGCTTTTGTCCTTTTGCTTAAGGGAATACAGAGGGGAACATATATAGGACATGTAAAGAATAGTGTTAGGCAGGAATATTCGAATCACGAATTTTAATTGTGAATATCGCAACTTCAAGAATTCACGAATATATAGAATATAGTGATATATATTCATATTTTCGAATATTCAAAAATGTTTTAATCAGTAACTTCCCTTTTTGCTTGTGGGCCAATGAGAAGGCTGCAATGTCTTTGTCTGAGCTTAGCAACATCCCTAGCAACCAATAGGAAAGTTGCCTACCCCTTTAGTATATAAGAAACTCCCCACAGCCATTTTCTACAGTTTACTACAGTTCTGAGAGAGACAGCAGTGTCATTGCTGTGCTCTGTGCTTTCCTGTGTCACATTACATTAGATAGATAGTTAGTTAGCTTATATATATAATACAGATAGTTAGTGGGAGATAGTTAGTGTAGGTTAGATAGTGATATAGTGTAGCCGATAGGTTCCAGTGCAGGGTGTTAGGTAGCGTGATAGGTTCTGCTGTCCATACATACATGCTACATACATAGTGCTGTCACAAGTTCACAACAATACTGATTGCACCAATCACTAATAGTCAGACCTGCTAAAATGTGAAATGTGAAGTTGCACGCATTGCGCCAAAATATGCGCATCATTAATTGCCGATTTGCGCAATTGCGAATATATTGGAGCACTCTATCTGCATATAAAGCTATTGTAATGTTCTGCTATGCTAACTATTTTCTCCAGTGTCAGTAAACTTCAAGCAGTTTGAAAAATGTAGCTATAGTGACCCACGCCTGTATTTTGTGAGCATTACGGAAATATTACATTGCCGATTTTCGCAATCAAGAAAATAATAGCGAATTCACAAATTCGAGAATATATGAGGAATATTCTACCAAATATTTGTGAAATATCGCAAATTCTAATATTGCCCCTGCTACTCATCACTAGTAAAGAATAGAGGAGAAATAGAATGAAATTAAAGCAAAGACAAGAAATAAAGTGATATTAGAAAGGAAAGGAACAGGACCACAATCTGGAAGGAACAGAAATGATGGCAGGGAAGGGAATAAGGCAGGAAAAGAAGGGAAGATATATGAGGGAAAAATGCAGGACATGCAGGAGAGAGGAAATAGGCTGAACATGAAGGTAAAAGATGGCAGAAAACAGCACAGAAAACCAGGACTGAGAGGGAACAGAGACATAAAGACAGAAGGAAAAGAGATAGAACAGAAACTGGAGATAGAAGAGACCAAAGGTTACAGAGGTTATAGTGGTAAGATGTAAAAAGGGAGTGAGAATACAATATGCGTAGAGAACAGAAGAAAAATAGAGAAGGAACAGATGCAGAACAAGGAAGGAACAGAAATACAACAAAGAAGAAACAGCAGCAGAGCAAAGAAGGAATAGCGGTAGGCAAAGGGGGAACAGAAGCAGGACAATAAAGGAACAGAGGCAGGACCAAAGAAAAGACACCAAAGATCAAGGAAGTAACATAGGCAGGACAACGAAGAACCAGAGACAAGACAAGGGAGGAACAGAGAAAAATACACCAAAGGAACAGAGGCAGAGCAAGGAAGGAACAGAGGCAGAACAAGGAAGGAACAGAGGCAGGACAAGGAAGGAACAGAGGCAGGAGAAGGAAGGAACAGAGGCAGCACAAAGAAGGAACAGAGGCAGAACAAGAAAGGAACAGATGCAGGACAGGGAAGGAACAGAGAAAAGACACCAAAGGAACAGGGGCAGAACAAGGAAAAACACAGAAAGCAAGACAAAGAAGAAATACTAAAGCAATATAATAATTAGAGAAGAATGGATTTATTTACATTAGCAAAATTTAACAGATTAAGGCCCCACCTTTAAAGGTTTGCTAATGCCACCAAATCCATAACTTTGTTGGAGGAGGACTTGGTGCGTGATTGCCTCAATCTTCTTTCCAGATTCCTGTTTCTTAACTCTGTAGGACCTATGGTTTTTATCTAATAGCTCACAATGACCTAAAGTTTGGAGACAATTTCCCCAAAACCTCACAGCAACGGCATGGCCGGTCTTTATGGTAAGTAGGATTGTATTAATAGTAATAACAGTACAGGCAGGAATGTCCAGAGCTCACACATGTACCTTTAGGCAATAGTCTGGAGCCTGTCCCTTGCTGCACTGTAAAGTGTATTATCTAAATGTTTTTGAAGTTCCTGCCCTTGTAAAAGCCATACCCCATGAGTTAGGAACTATAGAAATTGATTTTGCAGGGAAAGGCTCCAAACATCTAGGTAGCTCAAACAAAATTGCTTCAGACACAATCATGTTTAATGTGGTCTGCAGGAAAAGTACCAGAATGTTTTAATGGATAGCCTTAGGCAAGAAAATAAAATTACTCAAAACTTTTATCTTTCCTCTGACCGTGGAGCACAGAGACATCACTGGTGATTTTACAAACATACACATAATTGCTCCCGTCAATTAATAAAACTATCTTCTAATGGATCTAATGATTCCATGACGTAGCGGTCCCTTTAATTGCTTCCACATGATTTAAGTTTTTGGGCCCCTATCTCTTCTAAGAAGGTGACGAAACGACCAATGGTATGATCTATAAAACCTTTATACACCCATTATATACAGGCATGGTGGTTGATACAACAACCTTGTTTCTGCCATCATGTAGTCAGGGTTGCTACAGAAGGTTTCTGTCCACCTAAATGTCAACATTTTTTACGGTAAAACACTACCCCATTAGAAGAGGAGTCGTCTGTTTTCGGTTAACGATAATTACAGATAAGCTGCATTTGACAGTCATTTTCTGACCGCAAACTCAACTCAATCAATTAAAAACAAAGTACAAACCACCACCACGCTTAATCATTTCCAGGCAGGCCGAAATTATCCATTAAGTTGTAAGAAATACTAATGCTCTGATTTTCCAGTCATACTAATTAACCCGAAATCTGTGAGCACTCGGATGTGTGTTTACATGTCTGACTAGCCAACAGAAAATTCAGCTTAATTTTTTATTTATTTATTTCACAAAAAATTGTCACTTTAAAATAGATGTCCCGCCAGCTTTCTGAGAAAGATATTCAAATTAGCACTCCTAAGCCTATCTGATATTCAGCAAATGTAGGATGTGCTAATTTTCATATATTTTTCCCAGAAGGCTAACACCAGTGGAAACCTTTATTATGAAAAAACACTGATTATAAAGTTTGAGGCTATCACTAGGGGAGAATCTTATTATGAAAAAAACATTGATTTAATATTTTGAGGCTTCCACAAGGGGAAAATCTTATTATGAGAAAGCACTGATTGAACAGTTTGAGGCTACCACAAAAAAATCATAGTGGGGAAAAAAAGGGGAAAATTGATTTTCGAATGAGGTGTGTATAAATATACATACTACGGAGGAGCAAATCAATGATATCAGTTCTAACAAACTCAAATTTAGCAAATCAGTTCAGGCAAACCAAGAGATATCCACATGTGAAAAACTCTTTGAACAGCTACAACATAGCCTCCCAATCATTGCTCAGCCTTTAAAACAGGCTTGATAGCATTACTAAGATAATAGCTTTGGCTAGGTTCACATTACCATTTTGTTTTTCATTCTTCTTCCATCTAAAATAACAGATGCTCACAATAAAACATCTGTTTTCTTTCTGTCCTTATGTCAGATCAGAAAACAAAACAGTGATGTGAACCTATCTTGAGCCAGCCTCTCATTTGCAAAAAGCTCCTCTATGAAAAAAATAAATAAATAAACTTTAATTTTCTAGTTGCCAGACCTTGGGGGGGACCTCTGGGTGGGTACTATTTATGTTATGGAGACCACTTAGTATATGTGGTGACTATTTTAGTCTAGGCAATGCTCCTGTTGGTTTCTGGGAAAACATATTCAAATTAGTATGTCTAACATCAGCTTGCATCAGAAAGAATCATTTTCCTAATTTGGTACAAAAGTATTTTTAAAAGGCTAAGCAATGACTGGAAGGATCTGCTGTAGATACAAATCACTCATCTTTTTAAACCCTTTTGGAAAGAAAGCTGAATTTCATGTTTTTCATGTGTGGATGTCTCTTTATTTGCCTGAAACAAATTGCTAAATATTTAGGGTTGTTAGAATAAAGGATGAGCAATTCCATTCTACCATTTCAGAAGGCATCCAAAGTTTCTCAAAAGATTTGAACTTTAACAAACCCAAATTATTTAAGATTTATTAAAAAAAAAGTTTGACAAATCGAACCTGAAACAAATTTGAAGAAGTTTGCTCCATCTTTAGTTAAAACCCACATTTTTTTTGAAAACTCAGGATGAATACCAAATTAATATGCTCATCTTCAGTATGTATGTTTATATATATCTCCTTGTGCTTCATAGATCAATTTTCTCCTAATATTTTTTCACAAATATTTGGTGGTAGCCTCAAACTTTTTAATGAGTTCTTGATCATAAGCTAGTCTCCATTAAAAAAATAAAATAAACTAAGTGCCTCATACAACGACCCCAACCTTTTTAGGATAAGTACACTTACTCCTCTGGGTTTCTGGGGAAATACTGTATATGAAAATTAGCACATCTTACTTCTGCTGGCATAAGATAGGCTTGGGAAAGCTAATTTGAATGTCTTTCCCAGAAATCCAGAGGGCCATTGCCTGGGCTACAAAACTCCACACATGCAGTGAGACTAGGCGCTCTCAGTAATAAGAAAGAGTACCCCCCAGACGACATGTATATTTTGCTAGAAGACCAGAGAGTATTATATACCAACTTTCAGGGCTATTGGATAGAACTGATTTGTATCCAAATATAGCTTTTTAAAAAGTCACTCATCTCTGATAGATAGATAGATAGATAGATAGATAGATAGATAGATAGATAGATAGATAGACAATACAGTATACAGGTCTCATTTTTGGATATATAACTTTTTGTAAAATCTGTTTTTAGTTAAAAAATATACATATATATATATATTTTAGTGAGGTGTCCACACAGTACATAGTGTTTCTGACATCCAGCGTTTAAGGTAACATATGGTAGACTGGGATGGATAAAACCAACATTTCCAGACGTGAATAGAAATATTTACACACCAGCTTTTCAACACTTTAATCTGTGTGTAACATCTATAGCTATAAGCAGATTGAATGAAGATTTCAGCCTAAATATAGCAGATTTGTGAGTGATCCGGGATTTCCACGTGTCATATAGAAAGTGATCTTTCCCTCAGATTTTTCAGTCATTAGGACATTGTTAACCCCGATCCCCTGCTGAAGTGAATGGAAACAGGAATGATCCAAAATATTCAATAAAAAAAACACATATTTTTTGCATTATAAATGATTGAGAGGTCAGTGCCGGATAAGAAAAATTATTTATATTATTTTCCTGTGACTAGACATTCTCTCACTCACTTATTGGACATATTTTCCGCAGTTTCTGTGGCAGGAAATTTTCAGCGTAGGATAGAAAAGTCTTTTCTTATAGTATACTGCTATAGGGGGTCTTTAGTGAGGAGCAATGTGTTGGGGGTGCATTGTAAATAAGTTGTTATCTTTGGATAACCCCTGCCCATTGATTTTGTAGTTGGTAGCAATGTTAGGCCTCCAGTGATCAGATGTCCTCACCCGAGAATAAGCAGAATAGCCGGTCCAGATATCAGCTAATCATAAGAGGAGAACCACTGCAATCAGCTGGTCTCCAGAAAAACAGAACATGAAAAGTTCTCATATCTTTGTATCTATCTATCTATCGATCTATCTATTATCTATCTATCTATTATCTATCTATCTATCTATCTATCTATCTCATATCTATATATCTATCTATCTATCTATCTATCTTGTATCTATCTGTCTGTCTATCTATCTAATATCTATCTATCTATCTATCTATCTATCTCCTTAGTGATGGGCGGCATAGGCAATATTCGAATTTGCGATATTTCATGAATTTTTGGTCGAATAGTCGCCATAAATTCGCAAATTCGAGAATTCGTGATCTCCAGTCATTATTTACTTGATTGCGAAAATCGGCAATGTAATATATTCACAATAAAAATTTACGATTAGAATATTCTCGATCAACACTATTCGTGAATACGAATATATAGCACTATATTCTAAATATTTGTGAATTCTCAAAATGGCGATATTCGCAATTAAAATTCGCGATTCGAATAATCGCGCTCAACACTACCTAATCTATCTATCTATCTCATTGTTGAAGCCGACCAGGTAAAGCCCTCAGCGAACACATTTACTTCTGACCATTCTTGCAGTTCTCTGCACACCTTGGCGCTGCCACATGTACCATCCTGACACTGGGATAGGCCTCAGGACAGTGTCTGTGGTGGTGCATGGACTGCAAGGAAGCAGTGAGATGAGAATCTGTATGTCTGGTCTGTATTAAAGGGGTTGTGCAAGAATGCTGGGGGGTTGGCAAATTCCCCCTTCCCTCACACACACAATTGAAGGTTACTTACCTGCTTCCCGGCTCTAGCTCCCTGCTCCTTCTTCTCTCGGCCTGCGGTGCTCTGCTGGGCTTCCTCACTAAAAACATCCTGTTTGGTGGTGACCAGCTCCACTTGCATCATGTGACCGTTAAGAGGAGTCAGTTACCGCCAGGATCGATGATTGGCTGCGGCGATGTCAAGCCCGATGTTTTCAGCGAAAGAGCCCAGCAGAGCACCGCAGGCATGGAGGAGAAGGAGGCGGGAGCCAGCGCCAGGAAGCAGGTAAGAAATCTTTCCTTTATAAGTCTGGCCAAGTGGAGGGTTACCAAAAAAAAATCAACATTCTTGTACAACCCCTTTAAGGTCAAGTGTGGTCTAGGGTCTGGATTTATATAGGAATTTATATTTCTTTATGGGGTCTGGTCTGAGGACCGCATATTTTGAGGTGTGAAGAAGTGGGTCATATTCACTATTTGTGATTAACCGTAAATGCTGCAGGTTGGGGGAATGCCTTATATAAACACATGAGGTGAAGAGTACCTCTATACAGGGGGGTAGCTATAGGGGGTGCAGAGGTAGCAGTCGCTACCGGGCCCAGGAGCCTGAAGGGGCCCAAAGTCCCTTGTGCCGCATAAGAAGACACCAGTATTATAGAAAGTGCATGCAGGTCAAGTTACACCTCTGGCTGGAGGGAATGGGTTAGGTCAAGAATTGGCATGGTGGTGGTAGGGGCGCCGTTTCAACTTTTGCCTCAGGCACCATGAAGGCTATGTACTTCCCTGCCCCTGGCTACAAAGCACTCAGGGAAGGGGGGCCCCAAGCTGAACTCTTGCACCAGGGCCCATGAGCCTTTAGCTACTCCCCTGCCTTTATATATATTCTCCCCGTGTTTGCGTGGGCTTCCTCTCTTACTCCAAAGACATACTGATAAAGAACTTAGATTGTGAGCTGCACTGGGGACAGTTAGTGACGATAATGTCTGTAAAGCGCTGCAGAATATGGTGGCGCTATATGAGAGAGAAATAAATATACCGCACATCCAGGGCCGGTGCAAGGATTTTTGCCGCCCTAGGCAAAAGAAAAGTTTGCCGCCCCCCCCCCCTTATCATTCTTCACCCCCCCCTCCTTTGTCATTCTTCCCCCCCCCCCTTTCTCATTCTTCCTCCCCCCCTTGTCATTCTTCACCCCCCCCCCTTTGACATTCTTCCTCCCCCCCTTGTCATTCTTCCTCCCCCCCTTGTCATTCTTCACCCCCCCTCCTTTCTCATTCTTCCTCCCCCCTCGTCATTCTTCACCCCTCCTCCTTTGTCATTCTTCCCCCCCCCTTGTCATTCTTCCTCCCCTCTTGTCATTCTTCTCCCCCCCTCTTGTCATTCTTCCTTCCCCCTATTGTCATTCTTCCTCCCCCTTTGTCATTCTTCTTCCCCCACTCTTGTCATTCTCCCCCTCCCCAGTGTAGCGTGGCCGAGCTCTTTATGGTCCAGGGGTACAGGAGCTTTAGTTTCCTGTACCTGACGGACTGACAGGAAGTGCACACTGTGTGCGCACTTCATGTCAGTCCGGCCGGGTACAGGAGACAGATGCTCCTGTACCCGCGGCCATAAAGAGCTCGGCCGCAGCTACATGGACTGACAGGAGGGAGCGCTGAGCGCTCCCTCCTGTCAGCTCCTCTCCTCTTGCTGAGCCCGGGCGGTGCGTCCTCATGGACGCGCCAGCCCGGGCAGTGCTGCAGCCGTCTGAGGCTCAATTCAGAGCGCTTGGGCGGCTGCAGCATGAGGCAGGGCCGGCGCTCCTAGCAGCGCCCCTTGCCAAGGGGCGCTCTATGCGGCGGCCTAGTCCGCTTATAGGACGCGCCGGCCCTGCGCACATCCATCTGTTCAGTATCTGACTGATGTCCCTGTAATGGTCAGGAAAATAGCGACAACACTAGGGCAGATGGAGCAATTAACAGTTAGTTACTCATATGTCCCAGATCTGACAGGACAGTCCTGAGTTTTGATGGCTGTCCCGGGGGCCAAGGTATGTCCCGCTGGGAGCTGTCCCCCCCTGCTTCACCATTCAAATTATTTGCCAGCACTCCCTAGCAGGTATAATGCAGTCACACATCGTGCTGCTGGGCCGTATAGGAGGAGCGTGCAGGTCTGGGAATCAGCATCCGCGCCTCCTTATACACAGCCCAGCAAGAGCGATGTGTGTGTGACCACATTGTGCAGATCATTGGGGGAACAGCTTAGGTGAGTATTTACAGGTTTTTTTTTTATTATTAATGGAGATGGCACTACTGAAAGTGGGCATAGTTACTGTGTCAACACAATGTGGGCATAACTACTGTGAAAGGGGTACAATGTGAGCATTACTACTGTTTGGGGCACAATGTGGGGATAACTACTGTTTGGGGCACAAGGTGGGCATAACTACTGTGAGTAATAAGAAGGAGACAAAGGACGGCCTGGGTGAGTAGCGCGGTGCCTGTGCCCACCAGGAGTAGTGGCAGACATGGAATGCCAGTGCAATAGATATGAGATGAACGATAGATGATAGAGAGATAGATAGATAGATAGATAGATAGATAGATGATAGATAGATAGATTAGAAGATAGATACCAAATAGATAAAAGATTGAAAGGAGATAGATAGATAGATAGATAGATAGATAGATAGATAGATAGATAGATAGATAGATGGCAGCCCTCCAATTGTGGTGAAAGGGGGAAGACCTGTTTATTCCCAGGGCAACGGTTCAGCCCAGCACAATGAGGCCTTTGTTAATAGACTGGGACACGATATCTGGTAACAAGTAGAGTAACAAGTAGGGAACATACAGGTAATATTTGATAATTTATAATTTATTCTCCCTATTACAGTTAAAAAGTCAATAAAACTTATAATCAAAAAAATATAGTCAAAGGTGTGAAAAGTAAAAAATAAAAATAAGAAAACAATGAGTCAAATATAAAAATGGATCAACTATAAAAATTGAGGTCTAGCATATAATAAGTAGTCTCCACAAAAGGAGATAACCGCCAAACTGGAATAGCTGTGAGTGTTCCTGTTAAGGGTATCAATTAATCAGGGTATTGTAGTTACTGTGCAGTCTATTAACAAAACCTATTTTCATATACTTTTTCTGACCAGGTGAGTCAGCTAGACGTTGAGCACCTTGTATGACAATAGATAGGCGAGCATCTATACAACTCTGTGTCTATGTATTTTAAAAAAAAAAAAATTAGTAAAACTAGGTATCACCTCACCCCAGCACGTCAAGACAACCCGAATACATGGACCTGTCTCATCACGCTATTATGTCATTAGGCGGCTGGAAAATTGCGCCCCTATCCAGGAAAGATAGATAGATAGATAGATAGATAGGAGATTTGTAGATATACAGTATATGAGATATATTTAGCTATGACCACATTTTGCCATTTGCTTTCTCTGGGATCTCCTTTTTTGAAATGTTGATTTTGGAGAATGTCTCTTTTAAGAAGTTCTGTCTAAACCTGCTAAGTGATGACTTTCTTGATTGACAAAAGTCATCAGAATCCAATTTAACTTGCTTCTTTTACAATGTTATTGCGCTTAAGGCTGAATCCCTATAAGTCGATGTTTAGCTTGGCAGTATCCGATCGCTAAGCCTCTGCCTCAAGTGGGAGAATCAAACCTTCTGTCATCTGTGTGAAAACACATTATTTCATCCTCTTAAAGGGAACATGTTGTCAGAAAATGGTCTGTTGTCCAAATCCAGTTTTCATGTTATATATATTTATTTATTTATTTATTTTTGTGATGTTTTTCTAATTTTCTACTTCACCATATATATATATATATATATATATATACATATATGAAAATGAAAAACCTGGCAGCACTGGGTAACTCCAGACCGGTATGGGTGCTAAGTCCCGGGGTGTGAGCGAACCAATTGTATACTGAAGAAGATGGACAGCACTCCAACGAAAATTCCAGGTGTTCTTTATTCACACAAGTGGAGAGACTTTTTTTTTTTTCCAAAGAAAATTCCAGGTGTTCTTTATTCACACAAGTGGAGAGACGACGTTTCGGCTCGACAATAGAGCCTTTTTCAAGCAATGAACATAAGTGCATGACAATCATATATAGTGCCAAACAGGAAATACAAGCCAATCATGTGACAAACAAGGGGCGTGGTCATGATCGGATACAATTCACAGGAAGTGATGTAAATGTGTGACCTCATATACATACCGTGATGATAAACAATGTGAAGAATACATACTATTACAAATCAACAGTTTGTCCCATCATGTAATAAACGTGAATATCTAATGTAGAGTGCCATGTGAAATATACATGTGCATATAAGTGCGATAATGAGAGTGCCGATATAAAATAATCCAAAATGAAAAAGGAGGATGCGTCCCAGGTAGGAGAGAGGGTCAGGACATACCTGAGATAGTTAATACTAAGCGTCAGCGTGCACCAACATCGAACATATAAAAAGCAGAGTGTTGGTTACAAGACCGGCTCAAAACTACTTCCGGACATGCGCATTGGTGAAATGCTGTCAGCGCGGCCATATTGCTTAAGGGCAAAAAGCCCATAGTTCAGAGCATGCGCGTATAGCGCTGGATAAGTATAGGAGCCATGATAGTGACTGGCAAAATGCCAGAAATGCCAATACTGGCCGCTATAAAGCTTGTAAGCACAAGACACTAGGTGAAAAGAGGGGACACACCTTTTCCAAGGTATGAAACCCCTCAGCTAGGGGTAACTCTATCCAAAGTGCACCGCAGTGATAATCCTGCGTGCCAATGTTCGAGCCCCCAATAAGAACACCTAATCGTGTCAGTGGTGACTGAAACGGGATTCTCCGCTAAGAAATAAAATAGGCTCCAAAATTCATCCATAACCATGAAAATATGCGCTGTCATACAATAAAACAGATAGATATATTGTAGTGGTGCGAGCTGGCGGAATTCTTCAAAGGCATGTCATGTCCATTCTCCTAGGGGACGATCGAGGTAAATATCTACAAGAGATAGAGACATAAGATAAATTAGTAAAAGTACAATAGCACATCTTATGTTCCAAAATACACTACACCCAAGAGAAAAGACATTCACATGGACGGGTCAAAGGACAAGTCAGATACTCAGTATGTGTGTATAGGATTATATTCCACATTGAGACCATGTGGTCTCAATGTGTTCAGGGTATAAATCCAAAAGGCCTCCTCTTTTTCAGAAGGGAGACTCTATCACCTCCCCGTCTGGGGAACGTGATGTGTTCAATGATCCAACAGCGGAGGTCACGTTCAGAGTGACCCATATCGATAAAGTGTTTGGAGTACGGGTAGATCCTTCCGTTTTGTCGTATAGAAAACCTATGGTTATTCAATCTTGTCTTGAGGTCTGTTGAAGTTTCCCTACATAAAGTATGTGGCAAGGGCAAGATAAAATATAAATGACAAAATTGGTGTCACAAGTTAGGTATGGCTTAATGGGATATACGATTCCAGTACCTGGATGAACAAACTGTCTCCCTTTGCAAATGTACCTGCAGTTGACGCAGTGCAGGCAGGGAAACACCCTGGCTGCGCTAGCGTCAAAAACCTTTGTGTGCTGAACCTGTGAGGGACCAACATCAGCACGAACCAGTTGGTCCCTAGATTCCTGGCCCTGCGATAGGAAAAAAGTGGGGGCCTCTGAAATTCTGGGATCCCTTTAAGTCTATTGAGGATACCCCAATGTTTTTGATAATACATTTGATGTTGCTGCTCTGTTTGCTAAATGTAGAGATAAATGGAATTCTATTAACAGATTTTTGGACATCTTCCTGCACAATAGACTTTGTCTATTAAGTTTCTGTACCTCCTGTACCTGGGCATGTAACAGAGTCCTAGGATAGCCACGTGTAGTGAATCTTTGTATCATAGCCTCAAAAGTACGATTTAAGGCAATGGGATCAGACTCAATCCTTTTGGCGCTCAAGAATTGGGAAAAAGGAAGGTGTTGGGTCATGTGCTTGGGGTGATTACTTCAAATCGCAGGACAGTGTTCCTGTCCGTGGGCTTAGTAAAAGGGTGGTAGATAGTTCACCATCAGTAAGGATCACTGTGGTGTCAAGGAATTGTATGGATTCCTGTGACCAGACCAGCGTAAACTGTAAGTCCTTATTCCAACCATTCAAATATTGTTGAAAGGACAACAATTCTTCATGGGTGCCAATCCAAATGAGGAAGACGTCGTCTATGTACCGCCACCAGCATAAAACATGGCTGAAATGGCAGGACCCATAGACAACGCTCCTCCTCAAAACACCGCATGAAGATATTGGCATAAGTCGGTGCAGCATTAGAACCCATTGCCACTCCCCGCTTTTGTTTATAAAAGGTATCCCTAAATAAAAAATAGTTCTCATATAGGATAATCCTTAAAAGAGCAATCACAAATTCGATCGATGGAGTTGAAAGGAAGAGACCTCAAGCATGTGTTTCACCGCTTGTATACCTAATTCATGGTCAATGGAAGTATACAATGATACAATGTCAAATGAAGCAAGAGACACATTGGGATGACCACTTAGATCAACCTCTTGTAGTTTACAGAGAAAATCAGTGGTATCAGTAACAAATGATGATGCACCCACAGCAAAAGAACGAAGGATCTGATCCAGAAAAATAGCTGCATTGCTAAAAATAGACCCAGTGCCTGATACAATAGGCCGTCCAGGGGGTCAACTAAAGATTTATGGATCTTGGGTAACACATAAATCACGGGGGTCCTAGGGTGGTTCACCGTGAGAAATGCACCCAGATCCTCATCAATAGTGCCTGCACTGGTGGCTGTTTTTAAACAATCCTGGATCAAAGATGCAATGCGGAATTTGGGATCCACAGCAATGATCTCATATACACAGCTGTCATCCAGCTGACGCTGGATTTCGCTATGTATTTCAATGTGTCAAGAACCACAGCGGCGCCCTTATCAGCTGGTTTTATAGTCAGGAGTCGTTGTTCCTCAGTTCCGTAAGAGCGCCAATCTCCTCACTAGTTAGGTTCGGATGCAGCAATCTATTACTTGTCATGTCAGACTTGAATGCAATGACATCGGATTTCACAGCTGAGCTAAATGCATCAACTATAGGTTCGTTAATACTTGGCATGAAATCCCTGCAATTGTATAGGCCTAGTTTACGTGAAGAGAGTTCACTCTGCTTGTATAGAGTCCACTGTACACCTATTCTAGTAACAGTACCTTTAACTTGATAGAGCGAAAAAAAGAGCTCAAGTCTACGTCCATATCAAACCAATTGATCGTTGAGGAGGGGCTAAAAGAGAGACCTTCAGATAGTACACTTACTTGTGCTGGTGAGAGAATAGAGGATGACAGATTGATGACAGTCATTTCTTTTTCATTGCGTTCTGTCTGTGTTGTGCCCGTGTCTTGTGCTGTCGTGCTTGTCCTGGATCTCCTATATCAACGTCCTCCACGTCTTGTCCGGTGTCTTCTCTCATTGAAGGAGTGGTGTTGCTCCCAAAAAGGCTGTCCAGCAGGGTTGTTTGGCGATGGTCTCCTTTTCTTTCTGTTGTCTCTGAAGAGATTTGCTGATGTGTCAGTCTGCCACATATATATAGTGCCTTTTTTGTAATCCCCCAAGTCACGATTCCATTTAGTGCGTTTAGTGGCTTCTGCCTCCAGTTTGAACTTAGTAAGTTGAACAGAAAAGTTCTCCAAAAAAGTAGTACAGTCATCAGGTGGCATCTGGGTGCGTAAGGCCTCCAATGTGATATTAATATCAGTATCCACAGATGTTAGTTCTTGTTGCAAAAATTCAATATTGAGTAGAATAAAGTCCATTGCATATCGGTCAGACAGTTGTTCAAATTTCTTGCAAAAAATGGTATCATTGAGAAACAGATTGGGTCTCAGTTGTGATCGTAGACCACGTGGGATTCTTTGTGCCCGATAGTATTCCCCCAGGGTCATTATGTGCAATCTAAGCGATAAAGCACGTTTGGATAAAAATTCATACTTGCGTCTTAATTCCTTCACAGAGGGCGTATTTAAGAAGCTGACATCTCCCGCTGTACCCTCCAATATTCTTGCCTTGTCCTCATGGGTGTAGTATAATCCACTTGGTGTATCCATAATGAAAATGAAAGCAGTCCGTGCTAAGTCAAGTAGCTCAATGCAAATATAAAAATGAAAAAAACCTGGCAGCACTGGGTAACTCCAAGTTGGTATGGGTGCTAAGTCCCAGGTGTGAGCGAACCAATTGTATACTGAAGAAGATGGACAGCACTCCAACGAAATTCCAGGTGTTCTTTATTCACACAAGTGGAGAGACTTGTGTGAATAAAGAACACCTGGAATTTTTGTTGAGTGCTGTCCATCGTCTTTCAGTATATATATATATATATATATATATATATACATTGACTGGGGCCTCCATGGCTGCATCCCTACTGGTGGAAGGGGCTCAGATTGGCCAGATAATTGCTAACAAGCGTTCGTAGGGACGATCGTTAGCGATAATCTGCCAGTGTTACGGGGCTGAGAAATCCTCATTCATCGGGTAATATGATCGATTGTGTGGTCACCTAAATCATTGTTAGTCGGCAGCAGATCAACTGATTCTGTATGGGGGCGAATGATGGAGATCACTCCTCCCCGTACTGTGGAGAAAATCACTGCATGTAGACACAGCACTCTCCTTCACTGACCAATAGTCTGGAAGTAAAGCTTCCTTCCCAACAATCGTCCGCTTTATCTAGCAGTGTAAAGGGGCCTTTAGTCTACTGCTTCCAGTCATGTGACAGATTATCAGGACTTCTGACCTATGAGATGGTGAATTAAAGGAAGTTTGCTTATTGCCTATCTTTTCCCTTCTATCCATATCATGTGAGTATAAGTTTTCATGGCAACAAGACAAGAATGTATTAGCTGCAGCCAAGGCGCGCTGCATCACGTTTCAAACAAACACTCAACATAGTTACACGTTCTGATATCTATAAAAAAAAATCTCGAGGATCGGTACAGCATTTTACAGCAAGTGCAAGCCAGTGCTTGGCTGTATTATAAACTCCACCGCGTAACCCCCAACGGAACGAGGTCTGGACTTGGAAGCCTGAGAAACAAGTGGGTGGGTTTTCCACTTGGACGCAGTCCACAGAACGCAGCTCCACTCAAGAGACGTTTGGAGATGAACAAAAGAAAGAATTTTCCCTTCTAAAATGTTCCTGTTATTTGTAGGATGAGTTGCAGTTGTTAAAGGGGTTGACTGAGTGTTTGATACTGATGACCTATCCTAAGGATAGGTCATCAGTATCTGATGGGTGGGGGTCTGACTCCCGGGCACCCTCACTGATCACCTGTTTGAAGAGAGCGCGGCTCTCCAGTGAGCATTGTGGCCTCTTCCTAGGCCAGGGATGTCACGTTCATCGGTCATATGGCCTAGGTCAGTGATGGGCAACGTGCGGCTCTCCAGCTGTTCCTAAACTACAACTCCCACCATGCCCTGCAGTAGGCTGATAGCTATAGACAGGCTTTGCATGCTGGGAGTTGTAGTTCTGCAACAGCTGGAGAGCCGCACGTTGCCCATCACTGGCCTAGGTGCAGCTCAGTCCCATTCATGGGAATTAGTCTGGCTGCAATACCAAGCACAGCCACTATCCAATGGATGGAGCTGTGCTTGATAAGGTGCGTGGAGGCCGCAGCACTCGCTGGAGCTCCGCAACCTCTTCAAACAGCTGATGGGCAGGGGTGATTGGGATTTGGACCCACACCAATTACATACTGAGGACCTATCCTGAAGATAGGTAATCATCACTCAAGGGAATCATCATTCAAAGGCGCACCTTGGTTAGTGTTATCCTTAGCTCAGATCTCCAAAAATCGCAGCTGGATTGGTTTGCTAATGAGGGGTGTGAATAAAAGTTCTAGGAGCCCAAGACCACCTCCAGCAAGAGCCCAAGTCCATCTCTTCACTTGATCCCAGTACATCCCCAGTCCGCCCACACCTCTGTGATGTTCCAAAGAAGTTCTAAAAAACAAAAGGTAGAATCTGATTGTTTGCTATTTCCTTTACAACAGTTTTGATAAATCTCCCCCTATGTGTTACTTCATTTGATGTAAATTAAAATAAAAATGGTATAAAGGGGAATAATAACTATGGAACATGCCAACTGTGGCATCTACCACTGGAGTTTTTGGTGTTGAGTCAGGCTCATCCCATGTGGTATTCAAATTTTGAGGATACAGAGGAACCTCAAAGTGGTTGTCTTACTTCAGCAAATGGCATTTATTATGTAGAGAAAGTTAATACAAGGCACTTACTAATGTATTGTGATTGTCCATATTGCTTCCTGTTTTAGCATTTTTCCATCACATTACCGTATATACTTTTTGTTTCCATGTTTACGACCAACCTGTGATCCAGCAGTGGTGGTCATGCTAGCACAATATAGAAAAAAGCCCTGGCCTATCTGGTGGTTGGGACCATAGGAGCACACATACTCCAGCACTTTTTCCTATAGTGTGCAAGCACAGCCACGATGCTGGATTGCAGGGTGGTCGTAGAGTCATGGAAACGAGATGTGATGGAAAAATAAGTCTAGCAAAGGAAGCAATATGGAGAATCACAATACATTAGTAAGAGCCTTGTATTCACTTTCTCTACCCAATACATGCCATTTGCTGAAGTGAACAAAGCCCTTTAAGGTTTGTGCTTTGAAAAGTCAGGACATCTAGGGACTTATAGTCTTCAGAGTTGCGTGAAAGATGGATAGTTTCAAAAAGTTAACGTTACAGTTTATTTAATTCTACTTATCTGGTCAACTTTGATTAACCATTGATTAAGCAGAGCATTTCCTTTAGGCAGGAGATACTGTATTAATTTGTTGGCTTAGGCCTCATTCTCACGACCTTATGTATTTTACGGTGCGCAAGTTGCGGATCTGCAAAATACAGACAGCGTCTGTGTTGCATCTGCATTTTTTGAGGACCCACTGACTTCAATGGGTCCACGGTCTGCATTCTGGTCTGGAATGGACATACGGATGCAGAAAGTAGAGATATCATCTATATGTCCGTTCTGCAAAAAGATGTTCTATTCTTGGCCGCAAGATGTGGACTATGGTCCCCAAAAATGCAGGCCACAAAATCGATAAGGTCGTGTGCATGGGACCTTACATTGTGATGGATTCTGTAAGTTTAAAAATATGTTTTCTTAGGTACTATAAGAGGGGATGGGATGTGGCAGATGGTTGAGATTATGTGTAGGACATCTCTCCAAAAAGTTTAAAGAGGACAATACCACCAAATATGTAAATATGAATCAATATCATTAGGACAACTCCACCAAGAGTGTGGGATGCTCGGGAACCATTTTATGGTGTAATGTACCATCCAGTTATAACCTTGTATGAGTCCTCCTAAACTTTCTGTGAATGTTTTATCTAGGGCTCTCCTATAGTGAGATGTAGGCTCTTTTTAATGGAATACTGTTGGTAGGTAGCAGAAAATAGAAGGCTTACAGAAGGTTCTTGGGGTATGTCCAGTTTTTGGTGAGGTCACCTTTTGCAAGATAAGGTTTTGTTGCTTTAATAAGCAAAAGGCAGTGAAGAAAATTTGGTGTTCTGGTGCCAATCTTGATATGATGTAACTATTCCATCTTGTACTATGAAGTCCAGGGGTTCATGGATTTGCCCTGTGATTGTCCTTCTAGATAACATAGATATCTATGAGGTCTGAAATATTTATTAATGGAGAGGAAGTGGAACAATGGTCCAGATTTTTTAATGGGGCTGGGGCTTGACCTTCCTCAACTGAAACCAAGATTTGTTGGGTGGCCATCTTATCTAATATTTTTGATCACTTTATATTCCATTTTTTGGGGGGTGGGATGAAGGATTCACTTTTTTTTTGCACTAAGAATAAACAATTTTTTTTTTTTAGGAAATGAGACTCAGACAGTATTAATGTTGTTTACTTTTAAGAACTCATCTAAGCCCTTTTTACTGTCCACTGTTCCTGCTGTGACCACGTCCTGAGGAAGTCTATTCCACAGATTCACAGTTCTTACAGTAAAGAAGCTTTGAAGCTTCTGGAGACTGAACTTTTTCTTCTCCATTCGGAGGCAGGGCCCCCTTGTCTTTTGAGGGCATTTTGCATGGAACAATTTTTCTCAGTTTTTTTTTTGTATGGTCCATTTATATATTTGTATCGGTTAATCATGTCCCCCCTTAGACGGCTTTTCTTAAGACTAAATAAATTAAATTATTTTAATCTTTCTTCATAACTAAGACTCTCCATGCCCCTTATCAGTTTAGTCGCTCTCCTCCTCGGACATATGATGCATTAGAGATCATTACTACTCAAATGCAGAACTTTACATTTATCCACATTGAACCTCATTTGCCAAGTTGATGCTCGATCAGAGTGTCCAAGTCAGCTTATAGTATATGGACATCTTCCATAGACTGTACAGTACTACAGGGCTTAGTGTCATCTGCAAAAGTAGAAATGGTGCTATTAATCCTAAATAAAAAAAAAAATAATAGAGGGCCCAGCACTGAACCTTGGGGTCACCACTTATAACCCGGGACCATTCTATATAGGAATCATTGACCACAACTCTCTGGACACGGTCCTTCAGCCAGTTTTCAATCCAATTACAGACTATACTTTTCAAGCCTATAGACCTTACTTAAACGTCTATGAAGAACAGTATCAAAAGCCTTTGCAAAATCCAGAAACACTACATCCACAGCTGCCCCTCTGTCCAGGCTTTTACTTACCTCACTACATCCACAGCCGCCCCTCTGTCCAGGTTTCTACTTACCTCACTACATCCACAGCCGCCCCTCTGTCCAGGTTTCTACTTACCTCACTATATCCACAGCCGCCCCTCTGTCCAGGCTACTACTCACCTCCTCATGAAAACAAATCAGGTTGGTCAGACAACTTCTGTCCTTGGTAAACCCATGTTGGTTATCACTTATAATATTATTTACAGTCACATGCTCCTGTACAGTTGTGTTCAAAATTATTCAACCCCCAATGCTGTAAAGGGTTTTAGGGAATTTAGTGTACATTTGTAATTGTGTTCAGAATGAAATCTTACAAGGACTTTTTAAAGAACCAAATGCAACTAAAATGACATCAATTGTTTTTGTAATACAGTATTAAATGTTTTTTTTGTGATTTCTTCATTGACACAATTATTCAACCCCTTAAAGACGACCACTCTTAAGAACAGAGGTTCATTCAAGTGTTTTCGATCAGGTATTGAAAACACCTGTGGATGTCAAGGAGCAGCAATCAAGCATAATAAGCACCAATTATTAGGCAGATGTAAAATGACTGTGATACTCAGCTCCTTCTAGACATTGACTGGTGTGTTTACAGACATGGTGAAGTCAGGAGAATGGTCCAGGAAGACAAGAGAAGAGGTGATTTCTCTTCACAGGAAGGGCAATGGCTATAAGAAGATTGCAAAGATGTTAAACATACCAAGAGACACCATAGGAAGCATAATTCGCAAATTCAAGGCAAAGGGCACTGTTGAAACGCTACCTGGTCGTGGCAGAAAGAAGATGCTGATTTCGACTGCTGTGCGCTACCTGAAGCGCAAAGTGGAGAAAAGTCCCCGTGTGACTGCTGAGGAACTGAAAAAAGATTTGTCAGATGCGGGTACTGAAGTTTCAGCTCAGACAATAAGGCGCACACTGCGTAATGAAGGCCTCCATGCCAGAACTCCCAGGCGCACCCCTTGCTGTCTCCAAAGAATAAGAAGAGTCGACTGCAGTATGCCAAAAGTCATGTGGACAAACCACAAAAGTTTTGGGATAGTGTCTGTGGACTGATGAAACAAAATTAGGACTGTTTGGGCCCATGGATCCACGCTATGTTTGGAGGAGGAAGAACAAGGCCTATGAAGAAAAGAACACCTTGCCTACTGTGAAGCATGGCGGGGGGTCAATCATGCTTTGGGGCTGTTTTGCTTTTACAGGTACAGGGAAGCTTCAGCGTGTGCAAGATACCATGAATTCTCTTCAGTACCAGGAGATATTGGATGAAAATGTGATGCAGTCTGTCACAAACCTGAGGCTTGGGAGACGTTGGACCTTTCAACAGGACAATGATCCCAAGCATACCTCCAAGTCCACTAGAGCATGGCTGCAGATTAAAGGCCGGAACATTTTGAAGTGGCCATCGCAGTCACCAGACTTAAATCCGATTGAGAACCTCTGGTGGGACTTAAAGAAAGCAGTTGCAGCGCGCAAGCCTAAGAATGTGACTGAACTGGAGGCTTTTGCCCATGAAGAATGGGTGAAGATACCCGTAGATCGCTGCAAGACACTTGTGCCAAGCTATGCTTCACGTTTAAAAGCTGTTATAACTGGAAAAGGATGTTGTACTAAGTACTAAGATTGAATGTCACTGGGGGGTTGAATAAAACTGATAATGATGTGAGCACAGAAAATACATTTGTGGTTATTTCATTATAAATGTTATGTTATATTTGTCTGACTTACAAGCGCCTCTTTGATTTAATTGTAAACAAGATGACTGAAATGATCAAAATCAATGTCAAACTGGCCAAAACACTCAATTTTAGTGGGGGTTGAATAATTTTGAACACAACTGTATATAGTCCCTTAAGAGTCCTTTAAACATTTTTCCCACAACAGAAGTTAAAGTAACTGGTCTATAATTACCTGTGGAGGATCTAGATCCTTTTTTGAATATGGGCACCATATTTGCCTTGCGCCAATCACTTGGCACTGTACCAGTACTTAGAGAATCTTTAAAAATTATACAAACAGGGGCACAGCAATGACTGAACTGAGCTCTTTGAGGACTCTTGGGTGTAATCCATCTGGACCCGGAGCCTTGTTTGCATTTACCTTATTTAACTTGTCTTGGACCAATATTTACGTATTTCCATTTTCCTAATTCCTGGAGAACCCCCTTTAAGGTGCAGCCCGTCTCTACTGTAGAGCATGTAACCAACTAAGAAGTCGGCCCAGCTCTCCATGAACCAAAACCCTTCCTTCCTGCACCAGCTTCTGAGCCATTTATTGCCACATACGGCAATCAGTTACAGGCCTCACATACCCAGGACTCCACAAGGACCTTGCAGCAGGTCAGTGGGTGGAAATGGGTGAAAATGCCTACTTATTTGAAGGACAATCAGCTGATCACAAAGTGTCCTCCTGCTGGGACACCTAGCGATCAGCTGTAATCATTGGAGAAATCTGAGTTTGCAGTAAGAGTTCAGTTTCCCTGCAGCGCCACCACAGGAGAAAAAGAGTATTGCAGAGTGCCCATTCAAATCAATGGGTTGTCTGTGTAATGCAGGGCAGTACAGGTCCTCCAGAGCAAGTGACACTCTTTGTAACTGCTCTCCACTTTGACCAAAAGATGTGGATCCTGAACAGAGGACACTCATCTGTTTTTTGTAAACCGAACAATCGGTTTAAGAACTGATGTTAGATGCAGGGCAGACATAGTGTAAGTCTTTGCAGAGGCCACATAGGTAAGAGGACACACCACCATCAATCATGAAATGCAGTCACTACCGTATATACTGCACTGTATAAAATGGACTGTATATGTGCAAATCGGTGTCCAGCAAATGGCCCCCACTGTGTCCCTAGGCCCTCTTCTGTCCATGTCCACCATTGGTCAGATGTTCATGGTGCACTGAGATGAGCTAAATACCTCGGCGGCACAAAACTTTTTCCTGAAAATTTGCTACAATGTATCAGTGCAGATAAAATGTATCAACCTGCAGTGCAGGCTGTTGATCTCACAGAAGATTGTCTGGACTGAATAATGATCGTAACAAACCCTCAGCTGTGTAAAGTATTAGGTCTGCACAGGTTTTCTGCTTTCGGATGTCAACGATTTGCTGACAGCAAGCAGAGATCTCGCAGACAGCGATACACTGATACCAAGTTGCACCATTTTTCATTTTACTACAGCTGAACTTTATTTATGTATACCCGGAAACCCTTTGGAGCGTCTAATCTGCAGACATTATGCTGCGCTGTCATGCGTAGACTCCATGATGTGGAGCGAGCCAGGGATTTGGCTGAAGACTGTGTGGAGCCAGAGCGTCTCAGATAACTGTCATACTCCGAGCTACTAAAGAAATCACTTTGCTAAAATATTTACTTTATTTAAAGCGTTTGCATTTTTGGGATAATGTGAAGTCAGAAAGCAACAAGAAATCCTTAGAAGATGATTTACCCTGAAGATTTGGAGCATTTTGGGCAATAGCTAAAAAAAAAGAACTGAGCAGTTCCTGCCACATGGTGACTACAAGCAGTAACAGGGTCTCATAGGGTAGTACAACTTCATATTACATCAAACAGCCAAGTCCAGAATCTATAGGGTTAATCGGGTTTTCTAGGACCCTAATATTGGTGACCTTAGGATCCTTAGGTACGGTCACAATATCAGATCAGTAGAGGTCCGAGTCTGACATCCCAGGCGATCAGCTGATTGCAGAGCTCCGTACAGTGGCCGTACCTGGTTACTGCAGCCCAATTCCATAAAGTGAATAGGGATTGAGCTGCAGTAACCCGGCACGGACACTGTTTGGAGCTGTGTCTGGTTTTAGTGCGCTGTGTGCTCTGCTGATTGACAGAGGGAGCGCCAGGAGTCGGACCCCCACCAATCTGATATTAATTACCTTTCATCAATATAAAAGTCCCCTTTAATTATAGTCCTGTATGACCTTATGTGAGATGGTGCCATGTGTGGTAACCCCCTATATAATGTACTGCTACAAAGTGTATAAATTACTACTTAACATTCTCAAAATCAAACTAAGGTCACAAGGACGGGTGCTATCGGTGGATCCTCATTATGCAGCATGGCTGATGAGCCCCATACAGGTCGATTGCAGAAGACAACTCCAACATGTTCTATTGTGGTTTATCACTGTTTTGGGGCATTTCACAGGTCATTTTTGTCCTTATAGGCAGGGCCGGTGCAAGGATTTTTGCCGCCCTAGGCAAAAGAAAAGTTTGCCACCCCCCCTTATGTGACATCACAATGCCCCACCCATATGATCTGCCATATTAAAGAGGTTCTGCGGTTTATTTAAACTGATCGGCGGGGGTCCGACACCTGGGACCCTCGCCGATCAGCTATTTGAGAAGGCAGTGGCACTGGCAGTAGCGCCTTCGGCCTTCTCGCTGTTTTCCGCAGACGCAGTGACGTCACGACTAGTATCACTGGCCTGGACGGGGCTAAGCTTCATTCAAGTGAACAGAGCTTAACCCCGCCCAGGCCAGTAATACTAGTCGTGACGTCACTGGGCCTGCGGTAAACAGCGAGAAGGCCGAGGCGCTACTGCCAGCGCCGCTGCCTTCTCAAACAGCTGATCGGCGGGGGTCCTGGGTGTCGGACCCCAGCCGGTCATATGCTGATAATCTATCCAGAGGATAGATCATCAGTTTAAATAAACTGCAGAACCCCTTTAACTAACACCAGTTCTCTCTCTCCCCCTCTTGTCATTCTCTTCCCCCCCATGTCATTCTCTTCCCCCCCCTTGTCAATCTCTCTCCCCTTCTTGTCATTCTCACCCCCCCATGTCATTCTCTTTGTCCCCCTTGTCATTTTCTTTGTCCCTCTTGTCATTTTCTTTGTCCCTCTTGTCATTCTCTTTGTCCCTCTTGTCATTCTCTCCCCCCCCATGTCATTCTCTCCCCCTCTTGTCATTCTATTTGTCCCTCTTGTCATTCTCTCCCCCCTTGTCATTCTCCCCCCCCCCCCCACCTCTAGTGTAGCGTGGCCGAGCTCTGTATGGTCCACGGGTACAGAAGCTTTAGTTTCCTGTACCCGAGCGGACTGACAGGAAGTGCACACTGTGTGCGCACTTCATGTCACTCCGGCCAGGTACAGAAGACAGATACTCCCTGTACCCGCGGACCATACAGGGCTCGGCCACGCTACAATGAGGGAGTGACAGGAGGGAGCACTGAGTGCTTCCCTCCTGTCAGCCCCCCTCTTCTTGCTGCGCCCCCGGGCGGTGCGCCCTCATGGATGCGCCAGCCCGGGCAGTGCTGCAGCCGTCTGAGGCTCAATATAGAGCGCTCGGGCGGCTGCAGCATGAGGGGGGCCGGGGCTCCTGGCGGTGCCCCTTCCCAAGGGGCGCTCTACGCGGCTTATAGGACGCGCCGGCCCTGCTGATAGAATTTTAGATTGATGACCTACCTTCAAAGCAATTCCCAACACAATTACAACAAAACCCATGTAGCCGTGACTGGTGATGCAGTCGAAACGCAACCGGTCCCATTCAATTAAATAGGCCAAATGAATATCATTCATTGTCTAGGATGTTGCAGTAAAAGAGCCACTGAACCCTAGTGTGTGACACTGCTCAGTAGGGATTCTGCGGGTGGGACTCTGCCAGTCGAATATTGCTATTTTATGGTAAGGGATGTTGCCTGTTAAGTGTTTTGGGGTGGGCTCCCCAGGATACAGCGAAGTCACGAATGAGGAAAGCAACTCCAACACCAGTTTTTGCCAAAACAGTATTTTACCTAAAGAGGACCTTTCATGTTTTTTTTTTTAGTTTAAATACCATTTCAGCTGATGCTGCCACGCTGCCTGTTTTTTCAAATATCTCTCCTATGCCCTGTTGTGCCCCCCTGCAGTTTTTCCCGCTCAGTATGTTAATACTGAGCATCGGTACAGGGAGGAGGAGACGCCAGGGTTTCTCAATGCGCGTCTCCTTCTCCCTGGCTGTGTCGCAATCCAATCACAGCAAAGAGCTTCACAGCCAGGGAGAAGGTGAGCTGAGACCATTGTGCTGCACAGCACGGTGCCCTCCGGTGGATGCTGGAGGTAAGAGCGGTAATTTACCTAGTGGCGGGCTCTAATAAAACAGTCACGCCTTACCTGTTATTATCCTAAAATCAGGAACAACTGTTTGGGTGCATGGTGCGGGCTAGCCTGCAGTGCAGCACAACAGCTTACAATCTTATTATATTCCATAGTATTCCCCCTCCAATAACTGGTCATGTAGCATGTGCCTTAGTGTTTCTTCTGAGTAAATGCCAGCCTGCCTTGAGTTTGTGGTGAAGCTTATTAGCTCTCCGGTGTGAACTATAACTTTAACTGTGCAGTCGTGGTAATGAAAAGTTAACAATCTTTGTGGTCTGACACAAACAGAAACCCTATCTAACTAACTACAGGCTCTAGGATCCTAGGCGCGAACACTGTGATGAGGTGCGTGCACGGTCGGTCTTACCGACCCGAGTCTGCTCTGCCTCCGCTGGTGACTGTGAATGCAACAAAGGCTTCTCCAACAAGCGTGCATTCCTCTGGACAGGATCAGGATCATGGGCACGATCAGCTTCACTTGGGTGCAGCTCTGGTCACTGAAGGGTGCTCCCACACCTGAATGTCGATGGATTCTCTCCTCACACAGGTCCTCAGTATCTCTCTTACTTTCACTCTAAGATAGAGGATCCTTCACTTCCTTTCCAGGCTTGTAACTCCACCCCTAGGAGTTTTTTTTTACATCAGATGAATCTAGGAATGCAGCCCTTTTTAGCTATGCTTAGGACAGCAGAATTTCAGTCCAGATCATTTAACTTCATTTACAAAAACACAGTGTTGACACAATGCTGTTTCACCATCTCACATAGGCATCATAAGGAGATATCTAAGGGACCTTTGTCATAGAAAACCATAGCCACCTGGGCCTCGCGGGGTGCTGATGGGCTGACAGAGAGTGACAAGCTCTTTTAGATGCTGCTGCCGCTTATGTAGTTGTGCCATGCAATCATCCCAAGTCCGACATAAAATATAGAGACCTTGCCGAGCTCCAAATAGAGTAGTACTGTAATGCTAGATGTGTTTAATATAGTTGAGCTCTAGGTATTGGTGTCACCTTTCTTGGTTCTGGTCAGTCACAACCACTACAAGGAAAGGAGTGTTCATGGCAGCTAGTGATGAGTTCTCGTCGGGGTGAACCAGATGTTAAATAGATTCAGGCAGAAAATTGTGACACAACAATGCCCTACAAAACAGAAGGAAAGCCAGTGCCAGACCCCAATGTTCTTAGGATGATCTGAACCTTTATTCCAAAAGCCGTGACGCATTTTGGGGATAAACCCCTTCTTCATACAGACAATGGACATTATAAAAGAATAGAATGGAGTCAAAGAGTTATTCCCATCTCAAAAACATATATGGCATATCCATAGTATATATAATATATTATATGTCTGATCGATCAAATAAATGTGGATCAACCTCTGGGACCAGCACCTATATCTAGAATGGGGACCCTTCTTGCTGTTGTTAAAAGGGAGCCTTCACTGAACCTTCATAGATCTAATAACAGGGGATCAAAATCGGTCCTGGCCATGGCCGCACGGGTGCACGGCTTGTTACAGTTATTGAACATTATTATGCGTCTAGTAACGATCCGTGGCCATTAAGTGAGAAGGACTGCTTTTTTATCCTTTTGTAAAAAATGTCACCTGCAATGCTAGGGAGGCTTGTTCCCTTCGAGGCCTGCTATTGGCTGCCCCCCGTCGGCAGATGTATTGAATACACGCGACGGGGAAATGCAGTGGCCGTGCGGGCATCAGAAATGACCGGATGCCAGGGAGTGAAGTAAGTACAATCTGTGTGAGGGGCAGGGCATTTGGGGGGGCATTACAGGAGTTGGATAACCCCTTTAAGGCTAGTTTCACATATGTGATAAGCTATCCGGCAGGCTGATCTGGCAGAGGAAAAGCCTACCGGAGTGCATGGTAACTGGCACAACCGGATACTGCCATTCATAACTGGATACCATTGACTATAATGGGATCTGGTTGGTTTCCACCATGAGTGCTGGGATTTGGCTGGACAAAAACTAGTTTAAGCACAGGTTAAACACTCATTCTAGAAACCGGCTGGATTCTCCCAGGTCCCATTATAGTCAATGGAGTTTGCAATAAGGAACAGCCTGCCGGATAGCTTAGCACAAGAATGTTCAACCTGCGGTCCTCCAGCTGTTGCAAAACTACAACTCCCAGCATGCCTGGACAGCCTACAGCAGGGCATGGTGGGAGTTGTAGTTTTACAACAGCTGGACGGCCACCGGTTGGGCATCACTGGCTTAGCGCATATGTGAAAGTAGCCTATTTGTAAATTACACTGGAGAACCTGTTGCTCTATGGTAACAAAATGTTTCTCCCCATCTTGCCATTAAGTTCCTTATATATAAAAATCAGTTTAGCCTTCCTTGCATTGACTCCCCTCATAGGGAATTCCTTGTTTGTGAGCATCCATTGTGTTTTCACTCCTTGCAATGATGCATTTTTGGTTTTCCTTCCTCAGGACAGACAACTTTGTATATTTGTGCATTATGTCAGCCATTTATTTAGATACCAAGAGGGGATGAACAAGCAGCCTGGGAAATACAAACCAATGTTTAGAAAGCCGCTTCCTGAGTGCTACCTCAGAGCAGCCGTGGAATGCCTGCCATCGATGCAATGAAATCTTTGCTCAACCGAGAGCACGCATTTCATGGCGGGGGCTGCCACTGTTTACTCCTCTGATGGGACAAAGGATCAAGTGGCCTGAACATCCTTGGGGGGTCTGGATCGTTTTCCATGGGTGGATGTGTCGGAGCTCACATAACATGTTGACATGGAAAATGACCAGAGCTCAGATAAAACAGGCAGATTTGTTTCATATTACGAGACAATCCAACCTAAGACCTCACATCAGATTGCTCTGTTTTGTATTAAATGCTTTTGTATATTTAAAAAAATGTCATACTCGGGATTCACATGAATTTAGCCAGTTCTGAAAGGTTAGCTAAACTGCGAGGTAATCTAAAATGTATGCATAGCTCTGGTTTTCATAGGGTTTCATCCCATGTCCAATTGCTTCCTACCGCCCAAGACTAGAAATGGACTGAGAAATTCGATATTTAAAGGGTCGCTAACTTTTTGCAAAACTCTCGATATGTTGTAGAGACATATAAAAAGTTTAGAAAGGTGTGGGCATGAGCGATGAGACCCCCACTAACCTCTAGAACGAAGGGAGAGAAGCATTCGCATAATGTGCTCTCTCTTCTCGCTGCAGAGCAGAGCAGCAAGGAACGATAGCGTATGCAATGACGGGCTTCTTTCCCATCATTCTAGTTTTGCAAAAGTTAGTGACCACTTAAGGCTAAGATGCTTTGATTGCAAAACTAGTCTGAAGTAGAACATTTTCATGTCCACTCTCACAGGACTGTTGGCAGGACAGTGCAGAGCAACGACCAGAGAGGAACAGGGAGTGGTGAGTACAGCCGTATTCACCGCTCCCCACACCTACTGCATACTAGTGAGTACCTTTTAGTGATGTGGAAGGGCACAACTTTTTTCCCCTTTGGGGCACACTCTGATTCTGGGGTTCTCCTGCCTGATGACGGTTGAGGTGCCAATGATGTCGAAGGTTTTAAGGTGCGTGGCAATTGGTGCAGTTAGCAGTGCAGAAAGCAATGAACAGTTCTTTACTAAAGAAATCAAATGCACACAGATCAGGACAGTTCTTAGCATGCATAGACTGGTAGTTAAAACACAAAATATACTTTCCACAGATGTTACAGGATTCACGGCTGCATAGGTAGTTAATAGGCTAAAGTCTCTGTTTAGAACAACCATTCTTACACTGCTCTTCTCTAGCTGAATTTTACATGGAATGCCTGCTTTTCTTTTGACAAGGCAATCACAGGGCAGACCCTAAACATCAAACTATGCTCTGCACTTTTTTTTGAACAGATTGCAGAGCGCTTCCACAGTGTTCTCTGCGGGATGTGGATTCCTCTATGCAGTTAATCAAACTGCTGAGTAACTTTGTCCAGGTCCAGTTATGGGAGACATGGGCTCAAATCTCCCATACTGGAATTGGAAATTAAAATTCAGATGAAGGTATTTCATTTTATTCTTCATTTTGGCATGAATTTTTTGGACATGGGTTGAAAATGAAATGTCAAATCAGGATTTGCATTTTAATTATGTTTTTTATTTTAATCTTATTTTTGGCAGTTTTCACCTCCTATAGGCCAGTAGCCTTTACACAACTGGACAATATAGCTGAAGAGTCTATAGGCTTCTCACAATGCCATTCACCTCTACAGAACCTCTACTTTGCACCACTCTCTCTCTCTTTATTTCTCTTCTGGCCTGTTTTTCCCGTTAAGTTCTTTTCTGGCCTGGCTCTGGCTAACACCTAATGCAGGCAGGCTCCTTAGTGAGCTCCTACATTGGACATGTGCTTCCTTCTCTGCCTCAGACTAGTCTACTACGAACTGTCCCTAGAATGTCCCTCTTCTTTATATGGAGAATGACACCAGCCCCATCTAGTGGTGGCTGTGGATATGGCCTATTAATGCCATATGCATGTAAGATACAATAAATGCATATACCACACGAAAATACATTTTAACCCCTTTTTTGCAGTTTTGCAGTGTACTGCTGCTTTGCAGTGGGACACTGCATAATTTTGCTGCATTTGGCGATATAGTGCAAAGTGTGATGATGATCCTTTTAAATAAACATAGGACAGTGTGACACAGAGGCAAATGGTTTACAGCCAAACATTTGAAGAGGATATCAAGAAAGATGCAATTGGCTGTGCCCAAGCAGACAAGAGCAACCTCTCCCTTATCTTCAGTGACACCACCACCCCTCCCCATATACATTGTCATGGAACAGCTGGAGGAACAGCACACCAAAAGCAAGATGCATGGGTGCTCACCACAGTGTGGTTTGGTCCAACTCAACCCCAATATGGAATTAAAGGGGTTGTCTCATTTCAGTAAATAGTATTTATTATGCAGAGAAAGTGATTAAGTGAATACAAGGCACTTACTGATGTATTGTGATTGTCCATATTGCCTCCTTTTCTGGCTGGATTAATTCTTCCATCACATTATACACTACTGATTTCCATGGTTATGACCACCCTGCAATCCATCAGTGGTGGTCGTGCTTGCACACTATAGGAAAAGACGGTAGCCTATGTGCAGTCCCACGGTCCCGGACACCAGAGAAGCTAGTGCTTTTTCATATAGTGTGCAAGCACGACAACCACTGATGGATAGTAGGGTGGTCGTAACCATAGAAATGAGCAGTACATAATGTCATGGAAAAATGAATGAAGCCAGCAAAGGAAGCAATAAGGATAATAACAATACATTAGTAAGTGCCCCGTATTAAGTTGCTCTACATGATAAATGCCACTTGCTAAAGTGAGAGGACCCCTTTAAGTGTAACAACTTGAGGCAAAACTCTAACAGACAATACAAAGAATGAATGTGTCAGACATATAACATAAATAGAAGTGAAAATTGCACATACCTGTTGCATATGTAGAGGTAGATCAATAGAAGACACTAGTTGGTTTTAACTAGCACTACCTGCCTGTTCAGCATCTCTACAGGAAGACTACACATGCATGATGACATCATATCGCGTGTGTGCCCTAACAGCGCAAGCACCGTGTATGTAATCAGCGCATGCGCTTGGTGCATACTTTTCCAATGAAAGATGCAGAGCAGGTGCAGAGTATTTTATCTCCCTTCTGGCTATAGTATGTTGTAACTGATGATGTCATGATATTTATTGATGCACATTGATGATATCACTCTGCATTTGTTTTATATACATAACATTTGTAAGTGTAAGATGGAGAAACAGCTTATACTGTTTCTGTACACATTGCTTCATTAGAACTGTTATTTTGCTGTTTGGCCACTAGAGGCCACTGTTCCACCACACAGTTAAGTTTTGCTAAGTATTTTGAATATGCATAAGAGGTGTAGCTGATGTCACGGACGCTCCCGTGGCAGGTACCAGGAAATCAGAGATACTGGCATCATGTGGGTTAAATTCACAAGTTCCTTGTGGATCTTTTTGTATCTGTGTTTTGGTGAATACCACACCCCTTGCTTCAGGTGTTGCTTGTTGGTAATTTACCTTCCCTTTAAGTAGCCGCTTCTCACTCTTGGAGGTGCGGTTTATAGATTTTATTCCTGCCTTCAAACTAGCTGGTCGATTGTACTCTGTGGTTCTTCTAGAGTTGCCAGTTTTCTACTTTAAGCTAAGTCTTGTCTTTCATTATTGTATTGTGTTTGTTATATTCCCTGTTGTTTGTATCTGGGCCAGAGACAGAGACTTCCATTCGTCCATCTGGGGAGGAATGGGTTGTCTCTGGTCCTTACCTTATTCCAGGGTCATATAGGGAAATAAGGGCCTAGATATCCAGCATATGAATATTCCTACCTTCAATGTCTATTCATATTGATAGGTAGTTAGGATTTAAGTCACCATCGGATGAAGAACAGACCCGGGTCGGTAAGCCAGATCGTGCACACACCTCAGTATATTGTGGGAGCCTGGAGAAACTAGAGACTGAGATCTAGTCTGCGTTTAGTTAGTCAGATAGGGATTCTGGGTGAAGCACTTTGTAAAGATTGTGCTACAAGGACTGTGTTGCAAAGATTTTGGAACTACCCAACACCAGGACCTACTAGTTATAAGTTTAGAGTTTGCTCCTGGATCAACAATGGACTTCACTGCAAACTTCAGCTACTCCAGCGTCTTGACTGGGAGTATTACGGACACGTGCTACAGTGTCGGTTTAAGAATAGTGTTGAGTGTGAATATTCCAATAGCGAATTTTAATTAGGAATATCGCAACTTCGAGAATTTGTGAATATTTCAAATATAGTAATATATGTTCGTAAAAACAAATATTCGTCTATTTTTTTTTTCATCTGAACCCATTACCTGTCTGCTTCTAGCTTGTGGGCCAGTGAGAGAAGGCTGCAATATCTAGTGAATTAGAATATTCTTCATTATTTAATTTATTTCTTCTTATGCGAAAAATCAGTAATATAATATGCATGTTAATCGAGTAAGGGCGGGTTATAGGCAACTTTCCTATTGGGTTGGCTTGCTAGAATTCGCGAATATGTAGAATATAGTGTGATATATATTCGTAAAAACGAATATTCGTTGTTTTTTTTATATGAACCCATTAGAGTAGTAAATGTAATGGAGATGTAAAAAAAAAAGACGAATATTCTACATACATCATACATATTACATTGCCGATTTTTAGCATAAGCTAAAATAAATTAAATAATGAAGAATATTCTAATTCAGTCAGGATAAACTTCTAGCAGCCTAAAAAATTTAGCCAAAGTGACCCAAGCCTGTATTTTGCTTACGAATTCGCAACATGCGATTTTTACATTGCTGATTTTTCGCAAGCAAGAGAATAATCTCGAATACGAATATTTGCGAATATATGATGAATATTCTAACGAATATTCATGAAGTATCAAGAATTAGAATATTGCCCCTGCCGCTCATCACTATTTAGGAACAAAGGAAGGGAAAACTATTGTATAAACCTGTAAGATTGTGAGCTCTTGTGCTGCACCGCGGGCCGCCTGTATCTTGCATCCCACACAATTATTCCCATTCTCTAGGGAATTAATAGGTAAAGCGAGGCAGCGATAGTTGTGCTCGCAATAGGTAAAGCATTGCAAGTGGTGTCAGTCGGCCATCTTGGGGCACCGTGCAGCACAAGGGTCTCGGCGTCCAAGCCGAGCGTATGTAACTTTATTATATGTTTACTACATTTGAGATTGTATTTAATACTACTGTTCAGTAAAGTTTTTGTTTTTGCACAAGCTGGTGTTGGCGTTGCTTTCCTCGTTCGTGACTTTGCTTTATCCTGGGGAGCCCTCCCTTACATAAGGGCACTGGGTTCAGTTTGTGCATGCTTGAGAAGGCCACAAGACCGAAATGTCGCATCTGGTGTATATGTGCAGCGGCCTATTGCCAGCATCTGGGGTATCCCTTGCCCCTTAAGAGGTACTTACAATTATATGTCCCTCTGTTAGAGCAAGTAGTCGTGACACCAGTTGCGGTTAAGCATGGAGTCCCCTTTTTAGATGGTATAAATGTGGGTATCCAGATGTAGGATTGCCAGAGTGGTGGAGAGTGGCCTACAATGTCTCTGTAGATATTTAATGCACATGTCACGGTGCTCCTACCAGGATATCCTTGGATCCCAGACGTGGCGTAGTCCGAATCAAGTGCAAAAAGTGGTTGTTGAACTTGGGTGATGAATAAGTAGAATAAACAAGCCCAGACTTTACAGTAACATTGAACGCAGCTTTACTTGGCATAAATGGTAATCCAAACAATTTACAGACTTTATCTTGGTCATCAGCAGGTATTGGCTTAACTCTGGCAGGCAAACACTTCTGCAACAATCTATGCTCTGCTATGCTGTAGTTTTCTCAGCTCTGCTATGCTTGGCTGGAGTAAATAGGAACTTTTCCTCTTCTTCTGGAACTTTAGGTTTTCTGTAGTCTGTCTCTTACTTTATCTTTAATTCTAGGAACTTCTTCCTGGCATCAAGCTCTCTGTAGCTTGGAATTAGGCAATGCAAGCCCAGGAGGGGACATGCAACCATCTAGCACTTCAAAGGCAGGGCCTCTGGGCCTAGCAGAGCAGGCATCGCTCTGCTAGTCAACACACAACCTTTCCCCAGGAGGGGGTAGAATAGACTGACCTTGACTAACTAACTGTACCCTCTCTAGAGAGGGCTGGAAGGGAACTAGGAGGTTCCTCTCCAGAAACTATCTCTGCTCAGATTGCCGTTATCTGCTGGTGAACCAGGCACATTACATGTGAACATTACATTTGGAAGGAAACACATACGCACATTGCAGGAAATGGCAATAAATATATATGAGATGACACAGGATCAACAATAAAGATAGTGGGGGTACAAAAGAGGTGGTAATGCCACTCTGGGGTATTACATATGCATCTCCAATAAATTACACATTCGATTCTTCAGTTTGTCTATTGGACTGTTACATATAGTTTTTCAGCAATACCCACCATCCCTGAATACAGTGACATCACTCCACCATGTTCAGTGACAGCCATAGTCCCACCCTGTATACATTGACAGCCACATCCCCAGGGGTGCACCTAGCCTTTCTGCTGTCTGAGGCAAAAACTGAAACAGCACAATGCCCCCCCCCCTCCCCCAATGCCAATTTCTTAACCTAACCCCTTTGCCACAATGAAAGCGCTCATTGCCCATGTCCCTTCCGCTGCCCTCCTCTTGCCCCTACCTGGTGCTGCCTGTGGCGATCGCCTCACCGGGCCGCATTGGTGGTGCACCCCTGCACGTCCCTATCTACTCCCCTAAACAGCTTTTATATTTTGAGCAAACCACAAGCTTAAGATATGTACTTCTTAAGACTAGGCTGTTATCCAGCATCTGGAAGATCAAGATGATGCCGCAATAGACACCCCACAAGAGTGCAACTCAGGGTCTCAAATTTCCAGGAAGAGTAAAGTAACAAGCATAAAATAATAATTACCATAACCTACATGCAAAAAGAATTCTTTAGATTCAGAAGCAAATCATGACAACCATGGAGAACATATAATAGTTACTGCACATTAATCATCTCATGACACAGCTTTGAAAGATGACCACAATATAACTATCACCAATGAAATGCTTGATTGAACATGACTTCAAGCAAACTAGAGGAATCATCACTACTGGAGCCGCAGGTGTGACCTGACCCCTATTCCTCATCATGACCAGATCCAGTGAGAAGACAATCCGTTACGCGGCTGACTTCTTTAAGTCAAACACATGTTGTATTATACAGGAAGCTCAAATAAGCAACATGTACATGGAAGACCTACATAAGAGGCCATTTTCCACCGACACGCTCATAAAAGATGGGTGTGTAGACATTTATCACCCTAGAGGAACATAGTCCATGCAGGTGTCCCCCAGATGCTGAACGTGGTAGGAGTACTCTTCTGCATTTTACTGCACTATGGTGATATGTTGGGCTTGTCGTGATCGTACTTCGCCCCACCATGAGATCTTTATGAACAAGGACTCTCCACGGATTTGGCGTCCCACCATGTAAACAATCTGAATTTAATAGACCGTGAAATTCCAGATTCCTCGTGATAACAGGCAGTCACTATAAACTATTCTCAAGGATGGTACTCAATGTTAAGAACAATTTCCACTAAAATCTAAAAAAATAAATACAATGCAAGACCATGCAGACGTTTATATATTTGTCATAACCCACCCTATATGCTCTGTTCTCCTGCTCTGCTGTCATGCCAGACCTGCACCCTGTACCGAAGCTCTGATCCTCGAACTTGCAACCCTGTGATTTATACCTACACCCTGAAAACCCTTTGGGCTTGCTCTTGCAGGGAAGGGGCCCTTGTGTATAAGCCTGGGGTATATCCAGGGTGCATCCTGTAACCTGAATCTATGCTGTATTCTGTTCCCCAATATGGGTGGGTAATGCATGTGTCAACTCGTGAGAATGGAACCTCACCTCATTCTGCAGCAGTGTGCAGCGACCCCCTGAGAAGCCAGTGTAGAGGATGGGAGTGGTAGTGGCCCTGATGAAGTCTTGTGTCACAGTGTTCTTCTTCAGGCCTCAGCTCCCCGGGATAGGTACAGTGGAAATATAGTACTGAAGAATGAGGCCATAATTAAATGTTACAACGTCTTTTTTACTAAGTGCAACATTGAACTTGGAATACATACAGTAGTAGCAGACTGTAGTGCAATTCTTCTCAAGCACCAGCAAGGATATGGAGGCATATTGGTTAGTGCCTGTAGATGCAGATGTAGCAGGTCACTCTAATGTTTGGAATCTCAAGGCTTTACTTAAGGACAAATTGAAATGGTTCCCTCTGGAGATTAGATAATAGGAGCAGGAGCTCGGCAACTTGCTTCCTCTCCACACTATAGCTACACAGGAACCCCCACACACACACACACACACACCTTGGCCAGGACAGGTCCAGACTACTCCTACTAAGAGGGGAGGAACAAGGTGGTCAACCCTGTTCCTGCCAAACTTTGCCATTCCTTCTTTGCTGGTAGTAATGGCCAGGAAAATACATAATATAACAATATAAACAATTTGTAGTACATCCAGGTCAGAAATACTTTAAGTGCAAGAGTTAATCTATAGTCCTGGTGTGATTCAGCTGTATATAATTTCATTGTATAATACTGTTAAGGGGGCCCTGACAAAGTCTTTTAGTCCTCCGCCTCCTGGATGGGCCCCTTCTAGGTCAGGGCCCCAAAGCAGCCGCTTTCCCTGCAACGTCAAGCTGTGGGAGGTGTATCATCTGTGTCCTCCGTATCCCCCCAGCCACGCTCAAGTGATGGCCATGAGCTGTTTTGGGTACCACCCTTCTGTGAACACCGTTTCTTCTCTGCCTCCTCCTCCTCCTCCAGAACTGTGCCCTGGCTGGACAATTGTGTACCCGGCCTATGTTGGTGCAGGAACCCACCCTCCAAGCCACTTGTATATGACTGGGCTTATAAATTAAGGGTAAGGGATGTATATAGTTTTGTTTGTTTATTTTGTTTATCTGATTTATAGTTATTTAAATATGTTTATAAGTAAATTTGTAAATAGTTTGCGAATGGGCCTTAATGAGTGGTTTGAGTGAAAGGAGGGGTGTAGGGTGGGAGGCTGGTCGGGTTAATTTTCTCTTTGTTCCTTGTATAGTTTTTGTTATGATTTATAATAAAAAGTCCTGATAACCGTGTTTAGATACCAACACGGTTGTTACCCAACAATCTAACCGACAAATTTAATAAAAATACTTGCCTGTCACATCTGCGGCTCAGGCCGCAGGGGTCCTTGAGCACCAATAAAAGTGAATTTGTCCCACCAGAATCTAAGAGCTCGATTAACTGAATAGATTTTCACTGTCAGGTGTTCAGGAACCTCTGCACCACCAAATTCAGCACATGTGCCAGGCATGGGATGTGTGTCAAACTGGCTAGGCCCAGAGCTGCTACGAGATTTCGCCCATTATCGCACACCACCAGGCCGGGCTTGAGGCTCAGTGGCACCAACCACTCATCGGTCTGTTGTTTCATGCCCGTCCATAGCTCCTGCGCGGTGTGAGGTTTGTCCCCCAACAGATGAGTTTCAGAACAGCCTGCTGTCGTTTCCCCCTGGCTGTGGTGATGTTGGTGGTGAAGGTGTTACGCTGAGCGGATGAAGAGGTGGTAGAAGAGGAGGAAGAGGAGGAGGAGGCGGCAACAGCAGGCAAATAGAAATGCCCTGCAATCCTCGGGGGCGGAAGGACATGCGCCAAACCGCTATCCGCCTACATTTACCCAGTGTGCTGTTAGGGAGATATAACTTCCCTGCCTGTGCTTACTGGTCCACGTATAAGTTGTTATGTGGACCTTGCCACAGATGGCGTTGCGCAGTGCACACCTGATTTTGTCCACCACTTGGTTGTGCAGGGAAGGGAGGGCTCGCCTGGAAAAGTAGTGGCGGCCGGGAACCACGTACTGTGGGACAGCCACGGCCATACGTTTTTTAAAACTCTCCATTCATCTCCACCAGACAGAATGACAGCATTTCAAAGGACCAGGAATTTTAAAATCCTGGTATTCAGGGCCAGGGATCGCGGGTGGGTAGGGGGGTGTTTCCTCTTTCTATTTCTCTTTCTCTCCAGTGTTTGGGAGATGGACAGCTGAACGCTTCCATGGTATAGTGTGGAGATGCTTGGTGACGGTGAAAGATGTGGTGGCGTTGCTGCCACATCCTCTTTTTGCGGGGTGGCAGGTGCCACTGTCGCTCACGTGTGCTCAGGGTTAGAATGTTTATTTTTAATTTTTTTATGTATTTTATGTTATTTTAAGTTATTTCCCTATCCAAATTTGTTTGCAGGGCACTTGTCCTACTCTTACCCCCATTTTGCTTAATTTTACAGCGCTCTAGCCCTATCCAGGACTTTTTTAGAGCCACAATGATAAAGCAAAACTATTAAATATTTTTTTCTCCACCATATTCACTGAGGAAAATAAACTGTCAGATGAAATGCAGAATGTAAAAGTAAATTCCCCATTAAAAGTGCCCTGTCTGACCCATGAATAAGTACAACAGCGACTTAAAAAGATTAAAATAGACAAATCGCCAGGACCAGATGGCATACACCCCCGTATCCTAAGGGAATTAAGTGATGTCATAGCCAGACCTTTATTTCTGATATTTACGGACTCTATACTGACAGGGAATGTTCCACAGGATTGGCGCATAGCAAATGTGGTGCCAATTTTCAAAAAGGGTCCAAAAACAGAGCCTGGAAATTATAGGCCGGTAAGTTTAATATCTATTGTTGGTAAACTGTTTGAAGGGTTTCTAAGAGATGCTATTTTGGAGTATCCCAATGACAATAAGCAAATAACGCCATATCAGCATGGCTTCATGAGGGATCGGTCATGCCAAACGAATTTAATCAGTTTCTATGAGGAGGTAAGTTCTAGACTTGACAGCGGCGAATCAATGGATGTCGTATATCTGGACTTCTCCAAAGCATTAGACACTGTACCTCATAAAAGGTTAGTATATAAAATGAGGATGCTCGGACTGGGAGAAAATGTCTGTATGTGGGTAAGTAACTGGCTGAGTGACAGAAAACAGAGGGTGGTTATTAACAGTACACACTCAGATTGGGTCACTGTCACTAGTGGGGTACCTCAGGGGTCAGTATTGGGCCCTATTCTCATCAATATATTTATTAATGATCTTGTAGAAGGCTTTCACAGTAAAATATCAATTTTTGCAGATGACACTAAACTGTGTAAAGTAATTAACACTGAAGAGGACAGTTTTCTGCTACAGAGGGATCTGGATAGATTGGAGGCTTGGTCAGAGAAATGGCAGATGAGGTTTAACACTGACAAATGTAAGGTTATGCATATGGGAAGGAATAATGCAAGTCACCAGTAAATATTAAATGGTAAAACACTCGGTAACACTGACATGGAAAAGGATCTAGGAATTTTAATAAACAGCAAATTAAGCTGCAAAAACTAGTGTCAGGCAGCTGCCGCCAAGGCCAATAAGATAATGGGTTGCATCAAAAGAGGCATAGACGCCCGTGATGAGAACATAGTCCTACCACTTTACAAATCACTAGTCAGACTACACATGGAGTACTGTGTACAGTTCTGGGCTCCTGTGAACAAGGCAGACATAGCAGAGCTGGAGAGGGTTCAGAGGAGGGCAACTAAAGTAATAACTGGAATGGGGCAACTACAGTACCCTGAAAGGTTATCAAAATTAGGGTTATTTACTTTAGAAAAAAGACGACTGAGGGGAGATCTAATAACTATGTATAAATATATCAGGGGTCAGTACAGAGATCTGTCCCATCATTTATTTATCCCCAGGACAGTCACTGTGACAAGGGGACATCCTCTGCGTCTGGAGGGAAAAAAAAGGTTTGTACACAAACATAGAAAAGGATTCTTTACAGTAAGAATAGAGAGACTATGGAACGTATTTTAGCGCGTTTTTGCAAATAGGAAACGCGCGTCAAACGCGCGTTCGTGAATCTGGAGACCAATAGAAAGTCTATTGAAGTCTATGGGAGGAAAAGCGCGACAAACGCCCAAAAAAACGCTCCTGAACGAGCTTATGCGTCGGGCGTTTTAAAGCGCGTTTTTACGCGCTGTAAAACGCTCAAGTGTGAACCACTCCCATAGGGATGCATTGGTTTTCATGTGTTGAGCGTTTTACAGCGCGTTTGAACGCGCTGTAAAACGCTCAGGTGTGAACCTAGGGTAAAGGAATTCAAGAGGGGACTAGATGTATTTCTGGAGTGTAACAATATTACAGGCTATAGCTACTAGAGAGGGGTCGTTGATCCAGGGAGTTATTCTGATTGCCTGATTGGAGTCGGGAAGGAATTTTTTTCCCCTTAAGTGGGGAAAATTGGCTTCTGCCTCACAGGGATTTTTTGCCTTCCTCTGGATCAACTTGTAGGAAACAGGCCGAACTGGATGGACAAATGTCTTTTTTCGGTCTTAAATACTATGTTACTATGTATTTTAGTGCCCCAAAGTTCAGGTCCCCATTGACTTCAATGGGGTTCGGGGTCAAGTTCGGTTCCCGAACTCGAACTTTGCGGCCAAACCAGGTGAACCTGAACTTCCAGGTGTTCGCTCAACTCTACAGTCTGCCTGGTTTTATGCTATTTCTGCATGTTGACACCTCTGCATTGTATTGCTCCAAGCCACAGTTCAACTACTCCAGCCTGCTTCATTGCTGTGTAGCCACAGTCCTGCAATGTATTGTGTTGCAAGAATAACTCTGCTATTCCTCTGGACTCTGGGTTTATTCATGACCTCCCTTTATAACTTTCTGTTTGTGTTGCATTTACCCAAGGATTGACATTCCACATTCATATGTTGCGTTACCATACGATGACTCTAAACTATTGCCTATGTTATTTCTTTTTCCATTGCCCTATTAGACTTTTTGTAGGACCCCATATCTATGATTGCTTTTCAGCTTTTGCCCTTAGGCAGATCCTTTAAGATTTCTCATCCAGAAAAAAATAGCTGCCTGTGGATAATGTAGTTGTCCAGCCATGGACAGTGGGTCTAGCATGGAACCCATGAGACCTGGTATGAATCTGGCACCCAGTTATTTGACACTTTAGTGGACAGGACATAGCATCCTTGAAGATCTTGTGCTCCAACCGCCTGCCCCATTGCCCATTTTATTGTTTGTGTTTGTCATGGCCGCAGTATTAGAAGGAAGTTTGAGCTGCTTCAAAGCAGAGACAATCAAATTTCAGCCATTTCTTTCTGTAGCAGCTTTTCCTGGGTTGACATCTTGGTCTAGTATGACCATAAACATAACATATTTGGTTCCAATGGAACTTGCTCAATCACAGCGTCTTCACTGACGCGTTTCGGCTCACCCATTCTTCCTCATTTATCAACAAGCTTGTGTCAAAATTTCTGCTATCATCCGTGATTGAGATTCCCAGTGATGAAGACATTATGACCCTAAACTTGTCATACATAGACTCTGTAATTCACCCCCGCAACAAATACAGGGATATGTTCATCTCCTTAATTACGTCTTGTTGGATAACTCTAATTAACGCAGCTGGAACATGGCTTGCTGTGCTTTTATTGGAGAGGGGATATGCAGAAATCTTCTGACCAGACTTGATTAAGTCCCCTGGGGAAGAATGGAAAACACAGCAACAGTCCAAACCAATGAGACTTGACACGGTCCCAAAAAACAACTTTTTTTTCACACTTTTTGTTATTATTTTGCAGTAGAGAAATTCATGTAAATTATTCCAATAGGAATATGATGTGTGCCAATTGCTGATTACGTAATACATTATCTTCACCTCACAACATGTCACCGAAGGACTAATCTCACACTTATTGCCTCACATGACCTCCATATGGATTCATTAATGTAAATTAATGGTAAAAATTGCCAGAAGTCAACAAGAAATTGTCACAGAAAAGTTTTTTTTTACATAAAGATTTGTAATGCGCCATCCATATACTATACTGCCCAGGATCTGCTACAAAGGCTGGGAGTGGAGTTACCTCCAATCCTGGTCATTTAACCCCATGGATGCCACCATCAATAGCGACCATGGCATCTAAGTGGTTCTGAGACAGGGTTCTGTTTGTCTCCATCACCACCCCTAGACTAATTTTTGCCATGGCAAGGACCCAAGGAGGCATAGAGTGCTTAACTCACTACTGCAACCCCACGCCTGGCGCATGGGCGGGTTAGACTGCGGCCGAGAACAGCCTTGAAAAGACCAATACAGCACTGTAGGACAGGCTGTTAGCTGGCAGTCACGTTGGCACAGCCGGACTCGAGAAGAACCTCACCGAAAGGTCATCCAACCCCTATTGTTCAACTGTAACAGTACTGTAGACAGTACAGTACCTCCTCTCCCTCTTCTATGCTACAAGAACCTTCTGTATTATTGAGAACTGTCAGATCATTTAATACTCCTGCTTGTGTCAGTCTTCACTGTAGTTCTGAAATTCTATTCATAAAAAAAAAAAAAAGCAAAAAAAATGTATCCATAAAACATTTCTGGGACTAATCTCTTTTTGTTACAATGCAAGATTCTCTAGAAAAAACTTCTCTAAAGCCACCTGGCGCCAACCGCCTGCCAGCTTGCGTTACAATTGCCTTATTGCTATGTGCCAATACAGGTGATAATGCAGATTTTTAACATCCCCCCTGTAGTCTCTTGAAGAAACAGAAAGGAATTGCAATGAATCATAATCCTCGCAGGCAACAGAAAACCCCACCGGGCCTCGAACAATGCTCATATATAAAACTTGAATGCACAAGGCAACATATTGAATCCTTTAACACCGGCTCACCGGTTGTAGGTCAGGACAGATGGGCTGACATCGGGACGTACGTGCACCCCCTTAATCAAAGTCATCCGGAGCCGAATATTTTTACTGCTGCAAATGAGACCAGAAGGATTTGGAAGTGACATGTCGGCTAATAAAACACAAGATGTCGGAAGGTTTTCCCGATTACTCGCTCTCCTTTAGTACAAATTTGATTGACCGAGAGAACAGAGGGAAGAGATTAGAGAAGGGAATGGCCATAATGGATTACAGCCAGCTTTCTGCTCGATTTCCTAAGGAAAAGACGTTTATCATGTCTTCCAGTGGTGGAATCTCTTAAAATTTATTGGGATTCACCTTTAAGAAATAATGGGAGTATGGATCTTACAAATTAGCAGGTGGCTCATCATAGGTTTGTCTGAACCAATCTATAATATACTGTATACGGGAAAGGAAGTTATTACAACTTAGGACTGACTGGATCACTCTGCTGGATTCAGTTATTCCCCCCATCCTTCAGTTTACCAGCCCTCAAATGGAGCACTGAGGTGTTAATAATGGGGTACTCCAATGGCTCTATTAATGGAGGCATAGTAGATAGCTCTGCAAATGAGGGCCCTCTGGTGGACACTAAAAATAAGGGCGCTCTTCCACTAATTAGGTTCACTGTCTCTTTAAGTGGCAACCGACAAATATAACACCTTCCCTCCAGAGTGCATTGCACCGAGCTTCTAAGTGAGCTTCTGGGCGATGACGCTGGCTCTGGTCTGGATGGCTGCAATGAAGATAGTTTCATATGCAATTCTCGTTGCGTCTTCCTCTACAAGTGGCACACCACCACATAATCTGAAGTCTCTAATAGGCACACCCAGGTTGCAATAGGTTCATGCTCACAACTTGAGCACTCATTCTTCTCAGTCACCGTTGCCCTTCTGTGTGACACGCAGGATTGCACATGGTCTTTTACACATAGTTGGTTACAGATTCTTAGTTGCTTCCAAGATGAACAGACGACACCTGTTTTGTTCTCCGCAGCTCCAGCCTCAACTATTCTGTGTAGAGTTGTTTCGATACCAAAATTTTGATTCGGTATCGATACCATAAAAAAGTATTGCAAAACTCAATACCATGCGAAAAAAATAAAACGCCAAAAAAAGCCGCGTGCATTCCACACTTTATGGAACCGCCGGCTCATAATACAACAGTCCGATCCTATTTTTGGGGGGGACAAGGCGACTAAAAGAAAATTGCGAATTGTGCATTTTTTCTTCTATTTTTTTTTTCTTTTACGGCGTTCACCTCATAAAAGAGGATTTTTTAATAGTTTGGACTTTGGAGACGCGGCGATATGTAATATTTTATTTATTTATTGTTTATATATTTTATATATAAAATTGGGAAATGGGGTGATTTATACTTAATATTTTGGTGTACTTTTTTAACTTTTTTTTTTTATTTTATTTATTTTATTTTACAGTTTATTTATTAACTTAGGGGCTAGAACCTGGGATCTTTTGATCCTATTTACCCTGATACAGCTCTATCAGGGTGAATAGGTTCTCACACTCTCCCTGGTGCACTGCATTACACTGCTGGGGCTCCGATCACTGCCACTGCCACCAATGAGGAGGAGGTGAGGGGACCCTGTGGCCACTGCCACCAATGATATTAATACTGAAGGGGGGAGGGAGGAAGGGGGGATGGGGAAGGGTGCACTGGCCACCAATAATGTCTTTTAATACTGGGGACAGGGAGGGCACAATTGCCACTAATGTTTTAATACTGGGGACAGGGGGGGCACATTGGCCACCAATGTTTTAATACTGGGGAGAAGAAACACACTGCTGGCACCTGCCTGTGACAGAGCGCTGCGATCAGAGGCAATTAACCCCTCAGGTGCCGGCAATGTGTTTCTTTTGCCTGTATTTATATATGAAACATTACTAGTCATTGGTGGCCATTGCTCCCGCCCACTCCCTCTATTGGTGGCAGCGGCAGCAGCAGCACAGGGGGAGGGAGAGACCGCCTCCTTCTCCCCGTGCTGCTGAGGGAACATGGCCACGCTGAGAGCTGCACAGCCATAAAAAAGCAATCCTGGTATCGAGCTCGATACCAGAGAAAAGTATAGAATGGGTATTGAAACTTCGATACCCGAAACAACCCTAATTCTGTGGCACTCAAATGCCCCATGGCTTTATCTATGCATTACCTATGTCCTTTATCACTAGAATTTCTCCCAACTTTTTGGACAGTCAAAAGAGGGACACTTATGGTTCAATGTGTGAAAGATCCATTTTTCCTTCATATCTATACACTTCAATAGTTTTCTTTTGCAAAATAGCGCAAAAATAATCTGAATATTGAAATTCTAAAATTCTGACTGCATTAAATAATGAAATAATATACAAGAAGGACTCTAATGTACAGAGAGGAAATAGGGAAACACTTTCTGGGTCAATATTTAAGAAGACGATTAAGGCCATTTAAGGACATTTAAAGCGCAAAGAGGGATCGAGGGACCTTGGTCAAAAAGAGGGACTGTCCATCCAAAAGAGAGACACTTGGGATGTCTGCACTAGTACTAATCACCACCACTATCTAGCTAGCTACATGCAGGATTATTGCTGGCTTTCTGTCCAGAAGAAGCTTCCCAGCTCTGTCTCAGTCTCAGGCACTTCAGCTTCTGAACATGTGGCTTGCCTGCAGTTCTTTTTTTTTTTTTGCACTTTCAGCTATGTGCTCTCCTTGTGCTCACTACAGCCTAATGGCCATAACTGCATGATCAAAGTTCACCTTGTAGCAGTGCAGCCATTGAACTGAATGGGCTCACAGTGCAACTCGCAAATTGCTGAGCCACAGAAATTCAAATATTCCAGCAGTGAAACAGTTCAGCTAGGTGGAGTGGCCAATTCAACAGGGTCAATGGTAATCCAGAGCAACTAGTTGAAATCTCACTTAGCAACTTCCCAATTGTAGTCTCCTGGAGAGAGTGGGTTCTGGTGTGTGATGTGCAGGATTTCTTTTAGCCATTACCCCACCTGCTCCCTTTTATGTGACCACCTGTTTCTTTACACTGCCAGCCCCCTCTATGCATGTTTGTGCACCTCAGCTACATAAATTTAAAGGTTTTGGAGGTATGTCTTCCAGACAGCAGCCCTCCATGTAAAACCTCTTTTTCTAGTAGCCTCCTAGACCTTCTGGGATCGTTGGCAAGTAGGGTTAAATATGAAGGACGTGACTTTTCTTCTAAGAGGGGTTGCTCTTTGTTTTAACTCTTACATGCAGTGTGGAAAGCCTAGAAGTGATATGTGGGAAGTAATCTTTTCTACATGGAATTTAAAATTTTTACAAACATGGCCCAGGAAGGGGCACAGATTTCATATGATATCTTTTTGGAAAGCATTCCAGTGTTTCCTCTGTCACCCCCAGCTGAATAAAGTAATGCATGTCACTGTAAGATGAGTGGGGAAGGGAAGTGACATCTGGATCAATCACATGCTTATCGCAAGATTTTCCACCTTAAAAATCCTTTTACTTGACTAGTCCTGACTATTATAATAATACTGCCCCTTTTGGACAAGAATATGACTCAGAATGGCCAAAATGATTTTATGTGCCAGGATGGGATTATTTTTTGCGCAATTACAGAAATTCCGTAACTATTTTAAGATTCCTCGTAATTATTCTCAATATTTGACAATCAGCAGAACATTTCCTGTAGGTAGGATATTCCAAATTAGTTTCTTGCAGCTTATTTCAGATGTCACCTTCTTCAATGCATCCATTTTATTATATTTTGTTTTTAGGCTGTTTTGAAACAAATTCATGTAATTACGGCATTTTCCTTGTAGGTTTTGGAGCTGACTCATGTAATATCAACAGCTGAGGATGATGGCCTGCTTGCTGAAAAACCAAGGTCAAAGTAAAAAAAATATAGGGGCAGATTTACTAATGAAAATAATTCCGGCTCAAAGTGATCATTGTGCCATATTACTAAATGTCTAAAATAATGTGTGCATCTTTCTTATTAAGTAGGTGTGGCTAATGGAGATGTGGGTGTGTCTTCATTTAGAGGATGTGGCTTACAGATTTTAGATAAATTATCCAACTTCATAAGATTATAGAATTCTAATTACAGGTATAGCTTATAACTCCTATGCACCAATACAAAATCTGTAACAATCCCCTCCCACGCACACACAGCTAACATGTGTAATGTTCTGAAGCAAGGGCTCTTCTATTGAAACTCTATACAAGTCTATGGCAGACTGAAATTGCAACACTGTTTTTGTTTAAGCCGTGCTTCTCCACTCCACCTCTCCTACTAAAAGGTTCTATTGCTGTATATAAGGAAACTGTACATAAGGAGACCGAGAGCAGTCAGAGCCCCTAGTTGTTGTAGATAGTGACCAGTGTTCAGTAGGAAAGACTCTGCTAGAAGAGTGACCAGAAGAAGATCCTGAGATGGGGATACTTTGGCACAGACCCTGGAGGACCAGACTTTTGACCAGAGGGCCAGCCAGAGAACTGAGCCACAAACCTTGGACCAGGGTACCAGCCTTCTGAGAGAGAGAGAGAGAGAGAGAGAGAGTACAGAGGGACAGCTAGCTAAGGCCGTTCCTCGGCACAGAACCTTCTGCCAGGGAAGACTGCAGAAAGTATATTTAGTGGAATTGCATGCCTGGGTTTTATATAGAAAGATTCAGAGAGTACTATTACCATAAATTCCACCTTCTATAGATAGTCTTTTGGGAAAAATCTCTGAAATACTTCAAGACTGTGTCTGCTGCTTTCATTTATACTGTAACTCCCATCATCTATTCAGTAAAGAAGGACTCTGTTTATTATAGCCAAATTAGGACTGATCATTGCCTCCACCAACAGTTGGCCCTTGCATCTTGCCCTTCTGCTTTGCACCCCTCTACACATCCGCCATTTTTTTTTTATGATGTCCCTCTCATGTGTGTGTACACCATAAGTGACATCACATCACTGATTTTGTGTCTTTTACTTACTTATTTTGCCTTTTAAGCTTAAACACTCTTGTTGTATGGTGCCGTAAAAAGAGTCGTTGTCTCTCTATATGCCTCATATGAACTGAGCAGCTCAGGGACAATATCTCTGTAATGCGGTGCCATATTGAGGCACTATATGGTGGCACACATGGGCTGCCATACAAGCTCCGAATGCATTGCTTATTAATAGTGCTCAGGCCTGTTTGTAGATCACTATAGTGGACTTCCCTATAGAAGTGACAGGTAAAAGGACAAATAAAGCAGCCTGCCCTCCCTGCTGATTGCCGAGATGATTGCAGCGCTCAGCATGCACATGGCTCCATTTTCACTAACCCCTTTAAACTGACAGGATTGCGTGACTACGCATGATGTTGTGCAACTTTCTCACAATCAAAGGTAAAATTACCATGCTGGGCTCTTTCTTTCCTGTAAAATCCATGCAATTCCCTGTTTTCTTCATGATTACTGTGTGCCTTCTTAGTCTGGGTGCAATTACTGAGACAACAACCGTGGATGAGGCTATACTAAAATATAGGCTACCGCACACATAAATACCAGGTTTGGGCACTGACCTTGACTGATTTGACACTTATGTGACCACACAGAAAATCTATATAAAATAGCGGCTCAGGCGGTGATCTATGTATGTATGTCGCCTTGAGGTCAATCGGTTCTTTCAATGGAATTTTTGGAGAACGTTCAAGGTTCGAGTAACGACTGTGAAAATATAAACAAGAATTTCTCAAAAAGAGACTTAGTGAAGTGCATATTTTGTGTCATGGGCCACCAGGGTAGAGTAAGGTTTCCACGGTGTTTGCCTCCTAATTGCAACGTATTCCTATACATATAAAATGTTATTCATGTGCCAAGCATACAAATACGTAGAAGAAGAGTAAAGCTAACCTAATTTTCTAGAATAAAAGCACAATAACAAAAATACAAATATCCTATGTATTCAAGCTTTTGGGGAGGGAAGGAGAAAGTTGGCCACTATTTTTGAGCTGGAGATGGATGCTTCTGTAAGAGTAGCACATCCTATTCCATCTAAAATAATGTAGGCACAGATAATACTGCCTGTCTCTCTCTCTGGTAATAGTGCATGCATGTATAGTAGTATCTATCTGCTTTGCCCTGCTCATGATGGTAGGTGCCTAGATGTACATCATGTAGGTACAGATATTACTGCATCCTTGCCTCTCCCTGTAAATTATATAGGCACTGATAATATTGGCCCTTCTTGCTTCCTGTGGATGACGTGGGCACATTTTACAGTCCCTTAGTGTAGTGCCCAGGAGCAAGGGTACTTTAAACTATGAACTTCAGTCTGTGCTTCTCCACTCCACCCCTCCCACTAGAAAGTTCTAATTTAGCTAGAAACGGTATATAAGAAGATCATTCAGAGTCGTTAGTTGTCTAAAGAAAGGGATCAGTGCTTAGTAGAAGAGACTCCGCCAGACTGCATGAGTGACCAGAAAAAGATGCTGATATAGGGATACTCTGGTCTGTGACCAGGGAGCCAGCCAGATGACTTAGCCACATGCCCTGGGCCACCAGCCCTATGGCCAGAGAACAAGCCTTCTGAGTGAGGGACAGCTAACTCAGGCCTTTTCTCAGAATTAAAACCTTATTCTGCCAGGGTGGAGACTGGGGAAGCTAGCTTAGTGCATTGCCTGTATTGTTTTGAACTTAAGTTCCTCCAGTAAAGAAGCACACTGGTTTATTGCATACCTTATCTGGATTTTTTTCCCATTAGGGTGCACTACGCCTTACCATCCCTTCCAGAGAAAGCAGCAACACCCGGCGACACCATGACAGTGTCTGGGAGACCCAGAATAGCTTTAGGGCCACCTCAAACCCAGGCACTGCAGTAGGTACAGATATGTAAAATGTATAAATTATTTAGGCCCAGATAGTACTGTCCCCTCTTTTCTCTCACTCTTTTCTCTCACATGATGTAAGTTCAGATAATACTGCCTTCTAGTACTGCCCCTTCTATTTTCCCATAACTAACATAGACACATAGAGTATTACCTATTACAGTCCCATTCTCTCTGACAGGCACAGATAGTACCACCTCTCCCTGTAAATTATGTAGGTACAGATAGTACTGCTCGTTTTAATGATGCAGACACAGATTGCAGTCCCTTCTCTCTTCCATGACGTAGGTACAGATAGTACTGGCTTCTCGCAACAAATATCATTCACAACCACACATGTTCTCCAGAAGAAAACCACCCTGGATAATGGCTATATATATATATATATATATATATATATATATATATATATATATATATATATATATATATAGAAAAAATAGAAAATGAGATAGCAGCACACTCCACAAGTGAGAACGGGTGCAATTCCTTGCCGGGGTGCGCACTGGTAATCCAAAAATGTAGTAGTAGAAAGGCACGGCAGCACTCCAATATTGGAGTGCTGCCGTGCCTTTTCTACTACTATATATATATATATATATATATTTATATATATAATTAAACAGACAATAAGTAATAGAGAAAGTAGATGGCCCTCTTACGCCCAAATTCCCTTCTAACCTGGCTATTGTCTGTAGCACCTCTTAAGGCTGAGATTTCATTTATGCTGACTTGTTGAGCTTTATGTTTGGCACTTGGGGCTGGGAAGTTGATATTCAGGAAGTAGGACACTATTATAGTTTGTTCTCAGTGACAACTTGGGCTTTGCTGAGCCCAAGAATGCAAATGATTATAAGGGCCAACCCTATATCTATATTAATTCTAAATAAGCCAATAAGAAATAGGCCTTAACGGCAAATGATTGGCGCCAAAGTAGAGATGAGCGAACTGATTTTTATGGATCGATTCGTTCATCAGAGTTCTAGAGCAGTCAGGGGCTGTCCTTACTGCTGAAGAGGCTCCCTATGCTGTTTCATTGACAGGGATGGACATCTTGCCCAACCCTGATAATCTTACACGAGCACTGCTGCTTCGAGTGGTGTCACGAGTGCAGAGGCTCTGCTGTTGCTGCTATCGCTGCAACTGTGCATGTGTCAAAATAGTTCTGGGCAGATAAATACCCCTTTCTGACAGAAGAAGAGGTTGTGCAGGTGGTTATATTCATGAGCTATCCACAGGATAGGTCACCAATATCAGATTGGTGTGGGTCTGACTCCTGGCACCCCAACCGTTGAACTGTTTGAAGAGGAGGAGGCCCTTGGGCGAGCGCTACTTTCTTTTCAAGATAACACTGCATGTCATCTCTCTTGCAGGGGTGACGCAGTGTGATTGCAAATGGTGGTCCTATTCAAGTGGAAGTATTGTAATTGCACTAAGCCTCCCTTACAAGCAAGATGACGCGCAGGAAAAACTAGTGCTTGCACACTTACCTCCTCTTCTTCAAACAGCCGATCAACAGTGGTGCCGGGAGTTGGACCAATGCTGATTTGATATTGATGACCTGTTCTGAGGATAGATCATCAATATAAACCTCCTGCACAACCAGTTTAATCTACAGAAACGACATACTTTTCTTAGTAAAAACAAGGAGGAAATTTACTTTTCCCACGCCGCTTTCTCCTGTGCTTTACTTTATTAAACCACCGTATCCAAATGCTAAGAGCGACTCCAAAATCTCCAAATATTTTCGAGAGCGCAAAGTCAGCTTCATCCCTGAGGTCTTGCACTCAAAACCATTGTCAGATTCTTATGAAAAAAAGATATATGTGAACCTTCAAGTTGCTCAAATTAAACTCAAAGCAGGAAAAAAACACAAAGAAGCCGACGCATATGTGTAAACATATTTCATCTACATGGAGAAGATGGAGCTATGTAAGGAAACCACCCGCCCCCTATGAGAATACTTGGGGTTTGGATGTCATAATATCTCGCTACAGGTGGAAAGGTCACTAGAACCGAAACATATTTTAGTTATGTTTATCTCACGGCTCCATCCTCAAGAGAGTTGGGTCTAAAACCAGTGAAAGTTTCCAACATTTGATGTCCATGTATATATGGTCCCATTGTGCTCATTGGACAAATTGCAGTTGACCACAGGGATTTAATTTTATTTTTATTTATTTTTCGGAATGATTGAACTCATGAACTTTGTCTTCACAATCCAAATTTTATGGCTCTCTAGTGTCAAGTCATTGAAAAAAAAGGATTGGCCTTGTTGTTAAGTCAGAAGGATTCATGTAACCCAACCTCATATTTACTGTAGGCCTAATCTTATGCAGATGTGGCCTCAATTACTTTTCTCATCTTCTTCTGAACTGAAGGCATGAAAGCCTTCTGGGTAATAGACGTGAATTACTTATTTTTACAGATTCTGATAGGAGATACATGAAATTCTGCTTATTTCAATTAGTGTATTTGTCTACGTCTTCTTAGATCTTCTCCCTTGCCCATCACTTGCATGTAGATGAAGGTATTGAAGCACGGCCTTGATGATTTGCTAATCACAGTCCTGGATCAGGATGAAAAGTTGCCATTGTGTATTATTTCAAATCACATTTTCCTGATTAACTACGGTATTGTGATTGTAGCTGGGAATCAGTTTTGACAGGTGTTACCTGGTTGATATGAGTTCTGTTTTCTTTCGGGTTTGTGTGCTATGAGGCAGAGGATTTTTTGGTTAAATGGGACGTTTATAAAACACATTTTCATATACCTTATGATGGAATTCTTAAAGGAGTAAAATGTCCTAAAATAACCAAAAAAGACATACTCACCTTACTGATCCTCCACTGCTGTTGTTCTGCGGCTTCCTATGACCTCCACTGGTGTCTACTTTCTGCTCCTTCCAAGGACTGCTACAGCCAAGTTTTTTTCTAAATATTTTTTCTTGGCTGAACAACCCCTTTAGTACAAAGAAGCACCATATTCGGGAGTGTCATCTATAGTAGAAAGTAGCTACAAAGAGGGTCTCTTGCTTCAGAAGACCGTGCTATACATAATTGGGACATAGATTGCAATGGGAAGTGTGTAATGCTTTATTTTTCCTGTGGTGGCACCGCAGAAGAACAGTTGCTACTGGGATTTCCCATGTTACAACTGATCATTGAAGTTCCAGCAGGAAGATCAGTTTATCAGGCGTCCCTTGTTAAAAAAAAGGACTTGTCCAAGGTGGACAACACCTTTAACCATCCAAATTCAGCCCAGATTATCTAACACATAATCTTGTTACTCACTATCAGGGCAGCTGACTATGGGGAGCTCTATATGGAGCACTGACAAAGGGTAATAAATTGAGACACTTGGGGCAGTTTTTGAAATGAAATCTGTCAGGAGATTAAAAGTAGTCTCCAGATTTAAGAAAACATGTAAAATTAGATCAAAGGAATAATGGCAAAAACTGAAGATGACATAGAAGTTGGTGGAGAAAAAATACTCTGAGGCCAATCAGACCATGGAAATGATGACAGCAGTAGGTGAAGAGTTTACTGATCTTGTGGAAGGCAGTAACCTCATCAGTCACATGCACTACTGGACTAGGCTACTTGAAGGCTCCATCTACAGTTGTGGCCAAACACTTTGAGACATACAAACGTTTATTTTTCATATAGTTTTCTGCTTCAGTTCTTTATGGTGGCAATTTGCATTAACACTAGATTAGGAAGAGTGATCAGATGAATGGCAATTAAGTGGAAAGTCATTTCATGCCATGAAACTTAATCACAAAAAAAATTTCCACTGCATTTTAGCCCTGCTAAAAAAAATTACTTGCTAACATAATTTCAGTGATCTTCTCATTAGTTCAGGAGAAAGCATAAATGAGGACTGGGCAATTGATATCACACTGTCATGCTGATTGATTTACCATAGAAAAGCAGACTGGTTTCTTTAAAAGGGGGGTTGGAGTGCTTGAAATCATTATCTTCTTCTGTTAACCTTGGTTACCTCCAAGGAGACATGTGCAGTCATGATTGCTTTCATCAAAAGGACTTCACAGGCAAGGAGATTGCTGCTTGTAAGATTGCACCTAAAACGACTATTTATTGGATCATCAAGAACCTGAAAGAGAGAGGTTAAGTTGCTGTAAAGAGGGCTTCAGGGCACCTAAGAAAGTCCAGCAAGTGCCAGGACCGTCTCCTAAAGAGGATTTAGCTACTAGATCAGGTCAGCACCAATGCAGCGCTTGCTCAGGAATGGCAGCATTCATGTGCATCTGCATGCATAGTAAGATAAAGGCTTTTGGAGGATGGCCTGGTTTCCAGAAGGGCAGCAAAGAAGCCACTTCTCTCCAAGAAAAACATCATGGACAAACTGACATTCTGCAGAAAGTACAACAACAACAACAATAACATTTGTAAAGCGCTTTTCTCCCATAGGACTCAAAGCGCAAAGTACAGGGATTGGCACAACACTAATCCAGCATGCCATGGAAAAATTGCAGAAGTCATTGCATAAACCTGATGTATTTGTTTATTATATGTCTAAAACTGTACCTCAGTATACCATAGAAACATCTGACAAAAATAGATCCAGAAACACTGAAGCAGCAAACTTTGTGAAAAGCAAAATTGTGTTAGTCCCAAAACTTTTGGCCACGGCTGTATGCAGAGTGTATGTCCACTTATAATTGTGCAGTAACCAAGACCAGCGGGTATACGCAAAGTTTTGTTGTTATGTTTGTAATTTTAATGCTATATACTGCACCCAGTTGCTCTGAGCCAGGCAAGGCCAGAGTTAACTATCCTGGGCCAGCGCTCTCTGGAGCTTAGAGTATGGGCTTAGAGTATGGGCTTGCTCGACCCCATAGCTCCAGAAGATTCCAGTGAGAGCTGTAGAAAGGGAGGAAGAAGGAGCAGTCTCCATGTGCTCCTCTCACATATTGTCACAGACGTTCCCGCGACAGGTGACAGGAGATCGGTGAGACTGGCAACACGTGGTTTGATCTCATAAGTTTTCCTTGTGTATCAATAGGCATCTGTGTTGTTTCTGGTAATGGCCACACTCCTTGCCTCAGGTGTTGCTAATGTGGTCATTTAAACTTCCTTATTTATTGTTGCTTCTCCCACAATGCTGTGCGGTTTATAGCTTCAGTTTCAGTTGTGGATAGCTGGTGTGTGGATCTCAGCGGAGTTCCTGGTGCTTCCAATGCTCCTTTGAAGTTAAGTCTTTCCTTTCCCTTTTTGTTTTTTGTTTGGGTTCTGTGTGTTGCATTTCCCTATTGTTTGTATTAGGCCTCAAGGAGACTCCTGTTCGTCCTTCCTTTTGAAGGAACAGATAGTCTCCTCCCTGCCATTAGTACCAGAGTCCTATAGGACTAGATAGGACTGTAGGTATTCCTGTGTATGAACACACCTACTTCTGGGGTCTGTTCATACTGGTAGTCAGGATTTTGGTTAGGGTTTTACTAGGAGGTGTCCATCTTCCTTCCCTAGTTCTCAGGCCTGATTCCCTGTTCCCCCCTTCCCTCATATGCTCGGTGTGGTGTTTCCCTCCCACACCGAAGCGTGAAACAAATACTCCAAGCCCTGGACCCTTGGTAAACTCCACAAACTCCAGGAGATGTAAGCAAGCAGGAACTAAAGGAGGAGCATTAAGCTTAAGGTGATCCAAACCCTGCAGTGCATAGGGATAACAAGTTAAGACACCATATGCACCCCAGAAAAGTGAACACTACAGCTACTGTTGTCAGAGCACAGCTATTAGCCAGAGATCCCTATAGCAGATATTTTGGCCAGAGGGCCAATGCCATACTCATCTGCTTAGCTCATGCTGGAACACCTAGAAGGACTTTGCATTGTATAAAAACTACTGCTGCCCTGCCTAGCACCCACATACACATTAACACCATGGGCAGACAGGGTGTCCCTACTTCACTGCACTGACCCCAGGGACTACGGCCTGAGGGAGTACACCATGATTCATCATCATCTGGGCCACTAACACTCATATTTTCAAGGCTCCATGCATGTGTCTCTTTAATGAATGTTCTTAACTTCATACTTTTACATTCTTCTCCAGACCCATAAAAGGTTTTAATTTATTTGCCGCATCATAAATTTTTTCCTTTTAGATCGCTGAATGCTTCTTCATTATTTTCGTACAATTAGTAGATGGATGGGTTCCAATAGTTTGCACTGTATTATTTTATTTCCTCATCATGAAGATTACATAGGTCATGTGGATTGAATTTAGTATTGTTACCCATCATGGCCCATCTCTTTATAATGCATATGCAGATAGCCTTCAGCTGCTTGCATGCCTGTTGTGTTTAACACATTTATTTATAAAGTGTGGAGAAAGCCTCCTGATATTTTTTGACTGTTTTCCTTATACTATATGTTTCATACCGGACCAGTTGCTGCTGCAGATATATATCTTACACTATGTCTTTAACTATTATATGTTTGTTAGGTGTAGTTCTCATTGCCTTTAGGTGGTGGTTTTCGGCATATAACTCTTTCCGTTATGGGTAACTCACAATTTGTTGTTGACCTGCATTTCCATAGTAAAGTTTACTTTTGTTGCTGCACCTACTGTGTCTGTGCTTATTTGTGACCTGCTGGCATCCACACTACACCAGGACATTTCCACATACACCCCGCCATGACTACACTGGGGTCAATTAGCGCTGGATATGAAAGTGGCCAATTTAGGGGCCCAAGAAGACAAGGTTATTCTGTCATAAGAGGATAAATTGAGAATGGCCTAGACCCAATGAAATTTGATGACCCATTACCACTCACATGCTGCTAATATGGCATGTGAACCGAATCTTACCAACTTCTTGTTGAGGAAGGTCCACTGACAGACTAAACTTGAAGCTTCCAGACTTCAATGCCAAAGTTGAAACAGGGTCTCCAATGTTCACATGCCATTTGCAGTTTCCTCTTATGTGACAGTGGTGCTGTTGGATCCTCCTAGTCTGGGCTGGCCTTAGGTTGGATGATATCCTATGCAGAACCTTTCATTGATGACCCCTCCCAGTGTAGCTACATATAGTGCTAGTGCAGCAAGCCCGGGGAGGAGGACGAGAGTGGTAGTGGCAGCATTGATAGGAGTAGTAACACTTATGGTGGCAGTCTTTGCTCTGGCACTCTCTGAGCCATGCAGTGATGAGCGTGCACATTCTCGTTCCGTCAGGGTGCACCCTGGTTTTGGGAAGACTTTCTGCCTGATGATGGTTCGATCATGCCCTTGGTGTCAGTGGGTTTTGGGGGATGCAAGACGGGAGGACAAGGAAACCCGAAGAATACTGCTATAATGATGAGGTCTGCATGGTGTAACAAAAAACAGTCTTTACTTACAGTTCTTATCATTGTATAGAACAATTTCTGAGGCTGATCGTATATGGGGGTAAATAGGCCTGATGCTCCCTGAGTCTCTCTACGAATAAAGAGTTGTCTCTTCCCAGTTCTGCCAAGGGGTGGCCCCTCTTTATGACCAACATCTGCCCCCACATAGACCAATAGCTATTGCTTGTACAGGTTGCTTTACCATCCAGAATTAATTTTCTTTTCTTCCTCAGAGGCTGTTGGCTAGTTTTGGCTTTGGTTTACCCTTAGGCTGGCTGCAATCCTGTGGCGTTCCAGTTCTGCTTGATATCTACTCTCTCCAACTTTTCACTAAATGCTAATAACTAGAGCAGCCTCCCCTCCAGAAGGAAGGGCTCAAACAGCCCCGACTAACTACTGTTACTAAGGCCCTTACATTAACCTTATACCCAAGTATCTGAAAATATCCAAGAGAACTACGTGACTGATTTACTTTTACTAGACATCATGAACACCTTCAGGGCAATTGGTCTTTTTTAAAATCTCCATCCATTTTTGGGATACAGATGTTAAAAATGAGTCTCTTTGCAGGGTATAATTTCTCTCCTGTCAGCTGACAGCTCATGTAGAGTTCTTATCTGTGATCTCCTGACCTCACAAACACTCATTATAGCTAAACTCTTATCAAACTGATAAAAATATGACCATGAGTGTTAGTGAGGTCAGGAGATCAGACATAAGGCTTCACATGAGCCATCTGCTGACAGGATACTCTGCAAAAAGACTGATTTTTAAGCCCTGTAACTTATGAATGGCTGAAAATTTTTTATAAACATCAATTTAAAAAAATGATTTTCATCCCAAATTGAGTAAAATGCCATAATACAAAATTGCCCTGAAGGTGTCTGTAGACTTTAACCTCTCTGCAGGGAAATATAGCATTAACCCTTTAGCAGTGAACCAGTGGATCATTGCACTAGGATAGTTCAATGATACAGAGTACATACACCCAAACCATACAGTGTCCAGATAACAAAATAACACCATCAGACCATTTGCCAAATAACACTGCTCAATCAGTAGACTAGGGAATCCCCAGATCATGTAACTCCATTATGACCCCGTTTTGAGTATGGGATGACTGACTTGGTCACAAAGTATATCTTAATCTCTAACCTCTGCGGCTATTGTGAAAATACAATCCATTGTATGGTTGGAGTAGTAGGTTCTCAATAGCCAGAGAGCCACAAGCTGGAGACCATAATTCCCATAAAACTTTTTGTATTTGCAATCCCCAGTTTTTACGCTTCCACATCCATTCCCATACAAGGCATGTCATATACTGCATTATTCAATTGTTTTTCCCATTACACCTTAATAGTATTTGTTATCAAATCAACAACCACACTTTTACAAAACTGATCTGGTCTCTGATCTGGAACTGACCTTTCCTTGTCCATCTTCCAGTTCTCCCACCACAAAAGACCACCACTCATTGATAACAGGTCTTTGAAGTGGCTGGAGGGAGAGCCAGAGGTTTTTCCTTGTATCTGCTTCAGATTACGCTAGGTTTCAATAAGCCACACATGTTAGCTTCAGCATTTCTTGAAAGAGGTTTAGACTTTTTGTCTTGCTGATGATTGATGCCGAGCCCTTTCTTTTGGCCGAGCACAGTCATATTTAATGGGGGAAAAAATAACTCTTTCAAAAATTGCTCTCCTCCTGCGGAACTAACTTTAAACCTCATTATCTGACCCCACAGGGAGTTCTAAAAAGTGGATCCTTTTATGAATGTTAGCACTGAACCCCCCACCGAAAATATTTCAAGAGGTTGTTTTATTTATCCAGCAGAAATGACATTATACATTTTCACAATGGGTTACATCAAGTTGAAACAAAAATTCTTGTAATTCTTCATCATCAAAACTCCCAAAAGTCTTTCAAACCTTCTTGTGCTTATAACTTGAAGAGGTTGTCTACAGTTTACTCTTTTACTTAATTCCAACACTACCCTGCAGGACCTGCACCCTGCTGCTTGGTTCCAGCAATATGACTCTTCAATGTGCACTTCCAGTCCCTGCAAGTAAACTTCCTGCACAGACAGGATCAGGTATGCTACTGCACAGGGGTGCACCACCAAGGCCAGGTGAGGCGATTGCATCAGGCAGCACCAGGTAGGGGCAAGAGGGGGGCAGCCTAAGGGTCATCGGCTGAAGGGAAGGGGTTAGGTTAAGAAATTGGCATTGGGAAGGGGGAATGCCGTTTCAGTTTTCTCCTCAGGCAGCAGAAAGGCTAGATCAGGGATGGGCAAACTTGGCCCTCCAGCTGTTGTAAAACTACAATTCCCACCACGCCCTGCTGTAGGCTGATAGCTGTAAGAAGTCTTTGCATACTGGGATTTGTAGTTTTGCAACAGCTAGAGGGCCGAGTTTGCCCATCCTTGGGCTAGATGCACCCCTGCCACTGCAGCCAATGATTGGTCTCAGCTGAGAGGTGTCCCCAATTTGCACATCACTGCTGGGTCATGTGCCACTTGGCGGACACGTCTACACTCAGGCCAGTCATTGGAATACACGACACATGCAATTCCATCTGTGTAGGAAGTTTACATGGAGGCAACGTAAATGCAGTGAAGACAGCCCAGGAGCTACAGTGCTGGAACCAAGCGGTGGGGAGCAGGTTCGCATAGTTTCCTTCACAGGCCCCATGTGGTCCCGGATATCTAGACCTGCGCCAGATTTATCACAGGGGCTCAGGCTAAATCTGGTGCAGGGAAAGACACTTTTGTCTAACCATATACCAGCTACTGGTTAGTTTAGTTTGAAAAAGAATTTTAAGCCAGAATTGTTGCTCGATTTTAGGTTCTAAATGTAGCATTGTTAAGCCATACTGCCCTCTTTCACCCCTGGTGTGATGGGTGCAGAGGATTTTACAAAAACAAAATGTGTCCAATTTTACCAAAGTGCCCTTTTGGGCCAATTTGTAGCAAATTGAGCCATATTTTGGTGCAGTTTACAACAATGTCTAGGTGCACTGATGTGTGAGAGTTTATTTGAGTGTCTCTTTCACTTAAATTCCTTATAATGTAGTTGGTTAGTGGTACCAGGTAAGGGTAAGATGTTTCTTGCTACATACTACCACCTACAGTTGTGTTCAAAATTATTCAACCCCCACTGAAATTGAGTGTTTTGGCCAGTTTGACATTGATTTTGATCATTTCAGTCATCTTGTTTACAATTAAATCAAAGAGGCCCTTGTAAGTCAGACAAATATAACATCACATTTATAATGAAATAACCACAAATGTCTTTTCTGTGCTCACATCATTATCAGTTTTATTCAACCCCCAAGTGACATTCAATCTTAGTACTTAGGCCCCTTTCACACGGGGGTCATGTCTGACGCCCGGATAAGAGGCGGGTGCATTGCGGGAATATGCGCGTTTTTCCCGCTCGGGTGCAAATGTTTGTAATGCGTTTGGCACGCACGTGAGAAAAATCGCCATGTTTGGTACCCAGACCCGAATCTGGACTTCATCACTGAAGTCCGGTTTCGGGTCTTCTGGAGAATTTATTATTTTCCCTTATAACATGGTTATAAGGGGAAATAATAGCATTCTTAATAAAGAATGCATAGTAAAATGAAGTGGAAGGGGTTAAAAATAATAAAAGTTAACTTACCTTAGCCACTTGATCGCGTAGTTTGCGATCTGTCCTCTCTTTCCCACCATCAGCTAAGAACTAAAGGACCTGTGATGACGTCACATCACATGGTCCAATCACATGGTCCATCACCATTGCTAAGCAACCATGCGGGAAAATCGCAACGCATCTGCACTTGCTTGCGGATGCTTGCGATTTTCCCGCAGCCCCATTCACTTCTATGGGGCCTGCGTTGCGTGAAAAACACACAATATAGAGCATGCTGCGATTTTCACGCAACGCAGAAGTGATTCGTGAAAATCACCGCTCATGTGCACAGCCCCATAGAAATGAATGGGTCCGGATTCAGTGCGGGTGCAATGCATCCTCCTCACGCATTGCACCCGCGCGGAAAACTCGCCCTTGTGAAAGGGGCCTTAGTACAACATCCTTTTCCAGTTATAACAGCTTTTAAACGTGAAGCATAGCTTAACACAAGTGTCTTGCAGTGATCTACGGTATCTTCGCCCATTCTTCATGGGCAAAAGCCTCCAGTTCAGTCACATTCTTAGGCTTGCGCTCTGCAACTGCTTTCTTTAAGTCCCACCAGAGGTTCTCAATCGGATTTAAGTCTGGTGACTGCGATGGCCAATTCAAAATGTTCCAGCCTTTAATCTGCAACCATGCTCTAGTGGACTTGGAGGTATGCTTGGGATCATTGTCCTGTTGAGAGGTCCAACGTCTCCCAAGCCTCAGGTTTGCATCACATTTTCATCCAATATCTCCTGGTACTGAAGAGAATCCATGGTACCTTGCACACGCTGAACCTTCCCTGTACCTGTAGAAGCAAAACGGCCCCAAAGCATGATTGACCCTCCTCCATGCTTCACAGTAGGCAAGGTGTTCTTTTCTTCTAGTGATGAGCGGCAGGTGCCATATTCGATTTCGACGAAATTCGCGAATATTCGAATGAATATTCGTTTCATATTCGTCGAAATCGAATATTCGTCATTTTTTCTAGTTATCGCGATTAACATGCGATTTAAATAATCGCATATTGCGATTTGTACTTAAGGCTACTTTCCTATTGGTTTCATATCTAGAATTAGCGAGGATGACGAATATGACGAATGTATTCGTCTATTCCTCAAAACGAAGATAACGAAGTATTCTACATCTTCGTTTTCGCTACCTATTCGTCAACTTCGCTAATTCTAGCAATCAAATAGGAAGGTTGACTATAGAGACAGCTGTGTTAAATTCGCTATGCGATTTTTTTTTTTTTTTTTAATAAATAGAATACTTATAATAATTTTATCAAGTAATATAATTATTGTATTAAAAAAAAAAAAACGCATAGCTAATTTAACACAGCTGTCTGGTAAGTCAACCTTCCTATTTGATTGCTAGAATTAGCGAATAGCGAAGTTGACGATGACGAGACGAATAGGTAGCTAAAACGAAGATGTAGAATACTTCGTTATCTTCGTTTTGAGGAATATGACGAATACATTCGTCATATTCGCTATTCGCTAATTCTACCAAGCCAACCATAACTTCTGTGCTCATGGAGCGTCCCCATCACCATGGGAACGTCTCCATATACTAAAATGTACTGTCGGATTTGAGGAATTACGTTGAAATCGCAATGCGATTAATTCAAGTTATATTAATCGCATTGCGATTTCAACTTAGAGCTGGGTTTATAATGGGTCAGCTTGATAGAATTAACGAAGTTAACGAATATGGAATATAGCAGCAGTGCTAAGTTGAAATCGCAATGCGATTAATTTAACTTAAAGTATTCGCATTGCGATTTCAACTTAGCACTGCTAGTGCATAGCATTAGCTATACTCCATATTCGTTAATTCTAGCCTATGTAAGATAGCAGTGCTAAGTTGTAATCGCAATGCGATTAATATAACTTGAATTAATCGCATTGCGATTTCAACGTAATTCCTCAAATCCGACAGTACATTTTAGTATATGGAGATTCTCCCATGGATGGGGACGCTCCACATGAGCACGGAAGTCGGCAGAAGCGGCAACGGGCACTGACTAGAGCAGCCAGGAAGCCAGGAATCCTCAGGACAGGTAAGAACTACTTTTGGGAAGTAGGAAAGAAAAAAATATAACTAAAAAAAAAAAAAAAAAAAACGAATATTCGAAATATTCGCGAATTAGCGAAGTGCCGATATTCGCTAAAAAAATTCGCTTTTCGAATATTCGCGCTCAACACTATTTTCTTCATAGGCCTTGTTCTTCCTCCTCCAAACATAGCGTTGATCCATGGGCCCAAACAGTTCTAATTTTGTTTCATCAGTCCACAGAACACTATCCCAAAACTTTTGTGGTTTGTCCACATGACTTTTGGCATACTGCAGTCGACTCTTTTTATTCTTTGGAGACAGCAAGGGGGTGCGCCTGGGAGTTCTGGCATGGAGGCCTTCATTACGCAGTGTGCGCCTTATTGTCTGAGCTGAAACTTCAGTACCCGCATCCGACAAATCTTTTTTCAGTTCCTCAGCAGTCACACGGGGACTTTTCTCCACTTTGCGCTTCAGGTAGCGCACAGCAGTCGAAGTCAGCATCTTCTTTCTGCCACGACCAGGTAGCGTTTCAACAGTGCCCTTTGCCTTGAATTTGCGAATGATGCTTCCTATGGTGTCTCTTGGTATGTTTAACATCTTTGCAATCTTCTTATAGCCATTGCCTATGCTGTGAAGAGAAATCACCTCTTCTCTTGTCTTCCTGGACCATTCTCTTGACTTCACCATGTCTGTAAACACACCAGTAAATGTCTAGAAGGAGCTGAGTATCACAGTCATTTTACATCTGCCTAATTGGTGCTTATTCTGCTTGATTGCTGCTCCTTGACATCCACAGGTCTTTTCAATACCTGATCGAAAACACTTGAATGAACCTCTGTTCTTAAGAGTGGTCGTCTTTAAGGGGTTGAATAATTGTGTCAATGAAGAAATCACAAAAAAAACATTTAATACTGTATTACAAAAACAATTGATGTCATTTTAGTTGCATTTGGTTCTTTAAAAAGTCCTTGTAAGATTTCATTCTGAACACAATTACAAATGTACACTAAATTCCCTAAAACCCTTTACAGCATTGGGGGTTGAATAATTTTGAACACAACTGTATATTTGTATCATATGTGCATTGGCCAGATGCCATATTTGGAACTGGTCAATGGGCAGCTTGCTCATTTTTTCACGGCTTAGGTGACTGTTACATACTATACTCTTTTGTATAAATCTTTTAGATGTTTTATCATAGTTTAGCACACTTTTTTGCATCTAAGCCATGTCAAGCCTATTTTATTTCCGTATCTCAGAATTCACGGTAAGACAGCTGATATTAATAAATGTTGGCCTATGTTATCTGTAAAGGTGCCCCAAATTTATTAAACAACATGCAACAGCCACACATAGCTTAAACCCTGTGATTTTTCCATAGCGGAATAAAAAAATAATCTGCAGCATTTACAGTAGTAGTACAGTCGATGACAGTTTAAAAATCTACGCATTCCTTGAAATGCGGTCAAGCATGTCAATTTGTGCTGCAGATTTTCATTGTAAATTTTACATTTTAGAGCGCAAAGGGTGAAATTAGCGGTAAATCTGTAGTGTTTCTGCACCAAAATTTAAATGATATGTGTTGACTTTGCCCGCTATGTATAGCCATACCCTAAAGAGGTGATCGAGGACATTAAAAATGTTGTCCCATTAGAAGACCTCAGGAATGTGGCCTGGTACCTGGGACCATTAACCAACTACATTACAAGGAATTAAAGGGAAAGAACCACTAAAATAAAACTTGCCACACAACCCCAATCAATCAGCTAATTGAAGTGACTGTGGCACCTCAGCGAGAATTGCGTCTCCTTCCTAGTTTGCCAAGACTATCTCCACACATTTGGTAGTGGCTGTGCCTTGTACTGCCGCTCTCTACAACTCAGTCCCATTCAAGTGAAAGGTAGTAACAGACACCGCCACTGCCAAATGTACGCAGCTGTTTCTGGCAACCCATGAAGGGGGTGAAGCACTTGTCGGAGTACTGTGACCCATTCAAACAACTGATCATCAGGTGCTGGGGGTCGGTCCTTCACTGATCTGATATTGATGCCTCATTCTAAGGATAGGCCATCAATTTCAAAGTCCTGGAATATTCATGTGTCTATCCCTCTGACATGTTTTGCCACATCAGTTCAGGAGTAAACAAGATCTCATCTTTATGTTTCTGGTAATGCTCAGACAAATTCTTACATACATCTACTGCTCATGCCAGCACTGTCTCCTGTGCACATTACATTTCCCATCATCAAAATTAATGTGAGTAGCACAAAAATATTAATGGTGTAACCAATACTGACCATGATGGGGTGCCACCTTTCCCTTTAAATTAAGGAAATTTCAACCTTTGTAACCATCTGTGACTTAAATTATATGACAAGAATTGAAGCAACAATCACTTCAGGAGACTGTCTGATCTCTTTCCAGACATCACATCCATGGAGTGGACCCTAGTCAGCAAGGCAGAGGGAGTAGATCGAGTCCAGCACTTATTATGGTAATAGATCAGGTGAGTTTTCATATTTTAAAGTGTAACTTTCATGTTTTCATCAAAAAAATCTATTTTAGCATATGTTACTGCTGGTGCAGTATTATGCATAAAGCAACCTTTAGTTTTTTCACATACCACTGTTTTCCTTGATTTTTTTTCCCTTAGTTATGGCTGTTTTAACCCCTACAATATGAGGATCTTCTCAAGATGGCTCCTCTGCTAGTTCTTTGAGGCCAAAATTGCCTTGCCTCACTCCTCATACACACTTACTGTAGCCAACAGCTGTCACAGTCTCTGCCATGACAGAGGTGAGAAAATCGGAGACACTGGCGGCACGTGAGGGTATCTGACAGTCTCTCGGTTTTCTCCTTGCAGTGTTGTTGTTTGGTAATAACCACACCTCTTGCCAGGTGCAGCTCGTAGTCATTACTGAGGCCCTATTTAGTTCTGACTCACACTGCTTACCATGCGGTTGATATTTCCTGCTGGAGTTGGTTGAGCTGGTGTGTTGTTCCTTTGGGTCTCCTGCTCCTCCATTCTGCTTTAAGTTAAGTGCATTTTGTTTTGCACTTTGTTGTTCGCTTGTGTTAGTTGCTTTCTAGGCCTCAGGGAGACACTGGTTCCTAGGAAGTCACCATCCCTCTCCCTTAGCTTTGAGGCCTAGACTTCTGTCTATTTCCTTCTGTGTGTGTTCTGGTGTTTTCCCCTCCCCTAAACTTGTGACAACAGCTTCCTGCCAGCCAATCAGGTTGGATTACTGAGAGACACACCTCCTCACTCTAAAGCCTAATAAAAAGAATGTAAGCAACAATCACTTCAGGAGACTGTCTGATCTCTTTCCGGACATAACATCCATGGAGGAGAAAGAGAATCTATCCATACTGCTGAGGGAAGAGGAGAACACAGTGACCATAGCAACACAATATGTCAGTGCCTGCCATAGACTGCCATAGACTGCCATAGAGGAGCATGATATGCCATGGACTAGTATACCCCTACCACAAGATAGATAGATAGATAGATAGATAGATAGATAGATAGATAGATAGATTGTGATAGATAGATAGATAGATAGATAGATAGATAGATAATTGTGACATGCCACACCACTTTTCACTTCACAGCATGTACAGTATGGGTGCTATGACTGTGTCTAATGGCGCAGCATCCCAGCACAATGTACAGTTACAGCTCTCCGGGATGAAGAAATCTTCCACAAGACCGGAAAATTTGCCAGCTTATCTGGAAGTCCAGGAGGTGTCTACTTTTTCTGACAGTTGAGTGTTGGCAAGTATCAGATAGATAGATAAATAGATAGATAGATAGATAGATAATTGATATGAGATAGATAGATAGATAGATAGATAGATAGATAGATAGATAGATAACTGAGAAGTTATGATCGCTGATGGATACTCCTTCTTTCTGGAGTCCATGTGGTGGCCAAAAGCACTTCTTATGCCTGATGCTCATGACGCACGTCCATTATTCTGCACAGTGGATATCGATGTCCATTTTCTTTCAGATTTATTGTGTGTGATCTCTCCACATCAAACAGCTGGCAGCAGTAAGAAGATGATCTCTACTTCGAGCCATCTGACAAGATCCAGTCATTCACAGATATTTTTTGTGATAGCAAGCAGACAGAGTGGTCCTGGTGTCCAGCAGGATACTGGTGCCAGTTCCAGCCACTTTCCATTATCCATTGCCTCCATGCTCCTCTATGGTGAGTCCAGGAGGCACAGGCACGCAGTTAATCATTATTACCATGATTTCCGTTCCCACGTGTAAGTGAATATCGCAGGAATTGAGAAGATGTTTTTTTTTCTTTGATTGAACTTCAAAAAGTTGACTTCAGAATGCTGACAAGCGTCTGTTCGGTGTTATCAGCGAGTTGTTTATAGGGAGAACCATGTTTACAGCCAGAGGTTCATATCAAAGGAAACTCGTGAGATTTGAAAGAATAAACCTTCCATTTGCACTAAATTCCAGGCAGAAGTTTTATCTGTTGCTCCGTCTCCTCGTACTCCCAATATCCATGCACACCCAAGCTTTGTGAACCACTGGGATGTCTTTCTAAGCTAACCTGGCCATAAGTACAGAGCATTTCCCAGAATTTTAAAAACATGGCTGTTTTATCCCAAGAACAGTGCCACTCCTGTCCCCAGGTTGTTTGTGGTATTGCAGCTCAACCTGGTTCACTCCAATAAGGTGCTGACTTGCAATACCAGGTACAACCTATAGTCATATGTGGTGCTATAACTGGAAGAAAGCAGCCATTGTTTTTCTAATCCTATTCTTTAACAACCCCCTTTAAACTTTGCCTTCATTAACATATAAACGTGACCCTATTAACGTTGCCAGGAGAGTTCCCCGCTATAGATGGTACCAGAAGAGTGCCCTGGTATAAAGAGTGTATGACACGATTCCCCCATAAACAGTGCCAGCAGAGGACTCCTTAAAACAATGCAGAGTTCCTCCCAACAGTACCAGCTGACTGCACCCATAAACAATACTACTGATAAAGTGTTCTGTATACACTGATCTACCACAGTGCCCCCTAGTGTACAGTCCAGAGGTGGGCCCACTGATTAACATAGTATAGGACCCCCTAAATTATGGCAGCAGGGTTCCCCCAAAAAATGCAACTACACTACACCAGCCATTCAATTTATTAAACTACAGGCTTCTTTAGGCCTGTCCCCTACAGGGGGCAGGAGCACACAGAGGATGTTAGGGGGGGCGTGACCTTACTACATTGCAGTAAGGTCCATGGAACGGACCCTGGACAGTAAGGCAGAGGAAGTGGATCGAGTCCAGCACTCATCATGGGAATGGGATCAGGTGAGTATTTTTTTTAGTTTTTTTTTTAAAGTGTAATTGGCATGTTTTCATCCCAAAAAACTATTTTAGCAAATGTCCTGCAGCTGGAGCATTATGCATAAAGCAATCTTTAGTTTCTTCACATACCACTGTATTCCTTGAGCTTTTCCCATAGTTACGGCTGTCTTGAACCCTACAATATGAGGATCTTCTCAAGATGGCTCCTCTGCCAGTTCTCTGAGGCCAAAACTGCCTTCCCTCGTCTCCCATACACACTTGTTTTCGCAGTGTAAAGGGACAGGGGGCATTAATGAAAGCTGTTATTATAAGGTAATTACCGATTGTTTGCCAATCATTGACAGACTAACTATCTCTAATAAACTAACATATAAAAAAATATGATAGTTACACAAAGGGGGGCATTATTATTGCATAGGGCACAAAGGTGGACATTACAATGGCATCTGAAACATAGGGGGGCATTGTTATTGCATTATGGTACAAAGGGATCATTATTAATGCATGTGGCACAGAGGAGGAATTATTCTTGCACCGGGCATAAAGGGGGCATTATTATTGTATAGGGACACATAGGGGAACATTATCATGGCTTGAGGGCACAAAAGGGGGCATTATTATTGCACAGGGGTACAAAGGCAACATTATTATTGCTTGGAGTAAAAAGGGAGTCATTACTATTGTATGGTTGCACTATTCCATAGTGGGGAACAAAAGGAGGCATTATCACTGTGTAGGGTATTGAGGGGACATTATTACTATATGTGGCCCTATGGATGACAGGTATGGAGGTGTTGTGGATACCGAAATAGCCAAATCTGTCTGTGCATTACATATGATGTCACTGGAAGAAGACTTCATGGCAATCTGGGCCACAAAAAGAAGACAAGGGAAAGTGAGCAACTCCAATTTTACAAAGAATTATGTCTTCAGAGAATATTTCGGTTAATCTATGATAGTTTACTTAGGGTCCTTTCATACTTGCGTTTGGAAGATCCAGCATAGAGTTCCGTCGTCGGGGCTCTATGCCGGAAAGAAACGCTTCAATTACAGATAATACAACCGCATGCATCCGTTTTAACGGATCCACTTGTATTAACTTTAACTATTTTTTAACATTGCCAAAACGGATCCGTTTTGAAGTCTATTGAAAGACAATGGATGACGGATCAGTTTTCTATTGTGGCAGAGAAAACGGAACCGTCCCCACTGACGGAAAGAATACAGCAGCATGCTGCGGTATTTTCTCCGTCCAAAAAAAACGTTCAGTGACTGAACTGAAGCCATCCTGATGCATACTGAATGGATTTCTCTCCATTCAGAATGCATGGGGATAATCCTGATCAGTATTCTTCCGGCATAGAGCCCCGACGACGGAACCCTATGCCGGATCCTGAAAACGCTAGTGTGAAAGAGCCCTTAGACAATACATTCCTTGTCGTTGGATGAAGATGGTATTCATGTCAAAAATGTCCTGCATAAGTTGTCTGAGCTTAGCTACATCCCTAGCAACCAATAGGAAAGTTGCCTCTCCCTTACTATATAAGAACCTCCCCAGCAGCCATTTTCTGCAGTTTATTACAGTTCTGAGAAAGAGACAGCAGTGTCATTGCTGTGCTCTCTGCTTTCCTGTGTCATTACATTAGTTAGTTAGTTAGTCAGTTAGTTAGTTAGTTAGCTTATATATATAATACAGATAGTTAGTGGGAGATAGTCCGTGTAGGTTAGATAGTGATATAGTGTAGCTGATAGGTTCCAGTGCAGGGTGTTAGGTAGTGTGATAGGTTCTGCTGTCCATACATACATGCTACAGACATAGTGCTATGATGTCACATGTTCCCAACAATACTGAGTGCACCAATCACTAATATGTAGTCAGGCCCGGTAAAATGTGAAGTTGCACGTATTGCGCCAAAATATTCGCATCATTAGTGACGATTTCACAATCGCGAATATATCAGAGCACTCTATCTGCATATAAAGCTATTGTAATGTTCTGCCGTGCCAACCATTTTCTCCAGTCTCAGGAAACTTCTAGCAGCTTGAAAAATGTATCTATAGTGACCCACGCCTGTATTGTGCGAGCAATGCGCGCATATTACATTGCCGAATTTCGCAATCAAGACCATACTCGCGGATTTGCAAATATATGAAGAATACTCTACCAAATATTCATGAAATATCGCAAATTCGAATATTGCCCCTGCCACTCATCACTAGTGGCGAGTGTTTCCTTTTTGGGGTACATAATTTTCTTTAAGGATTTTCTATGGATCGCGCCAAGGTCCAACCATCCAGGAATGAACACTTCCTACTAATCTCAAGGCTGCACAGAGTTTTTTTAGGCTTTGACAATTACCATAGGAGGTTTATTAGCCTTTATACCGCATTAACTATGAAAGGAGCAATTCCACCAGAATTGTCTCCTGTAGCCCTTAAAGGGGTTATCTTATGGTTACTGTAAAAAATTAAAATCAGACATCATATAGCACATGTCAATTTCTTTCTACCAAAGCTAGAAGCAGCCCTGCACCTCACATGGATCCAGAGATCTCCCCATTCATTGCTCTGCTAGATTTATATCAAGTTGGCAGCTCAAGGGGAGTGTCTTTTCTACTACAGCTAAGGGGGTGTGTTCATGCTCTCCCTATCACAGCTCAGGGGGTGTGTCCATGCTCTCCCTATCACAGCTCAGGGGGTGTGTCCATGCTCTCCCTATCACAGCTCAGGGGGCGTGTCCGTGCTCTCCCTATCACAGCTCAGGGGGCGTGTCCATGCTCTCCCTAACACAGGTCAGAAGGCAGCTGAAGGATGAAACTGAGCATGTGCGGCCATCTCAGTGAGCAGGACAAAGAAATAAGAAAAAGAACAAAGAGCCGGTGGCTCTACAGATACATTTGATTGTATAACTCAGTATTCAGATCCAGGTGCTGGTTTGAAAACTGTAGAATATTTTTCGTGGGACCCCACTCCTTTAAGGCATCTTCTACTTTTAAGACATTATTCTATTCGGGCCCTATATGGATACACCCAGAGTTGCAGTTCATTTTTTAAGGTGGACATCCCTGACGTGGGAGTAGAGGAGGTACTTTCTCAAGAGCACCTTCAGGATTATATACTGTAGACTGCCTCTGTGCCTTTTTTAGTTCCTACTGCAGAATTAAATTATAATGTGGATGAATGGGAGTTGTTAGCAATAGATTGGGCAGTTGAAGAATAGAGATCCTGGTTGGATGGAGCTCCATTTGTGGAGGAAGTTGCAATTGTGGTGTCTACAGAACATAAGAACCTCTTGTATATTGAATCCGCTAAGAGATTCTTTATTTGATTTTATTACATTCCGTCCAGGTTTAACCTTCCTAAAAACGGATACCCCTTCTCATAGTTTTCCACGGCAACATATGAAAACTCCTGTTTCTTCTTCCATAATCCCTCCTGATAAAATTGTGATACGGTTAACACAGGAGGTTCAACTTCAGGCAACTCAAGAGAAACCTGAGTTTATTGTCGAATTACCCAAATCTGGAAAGGGGGGATACCATTTGGGTAGTTGTAGATGGGTTCAATAAGATGACATTTCATAGCTTTGTTTTATTCTCTGCTAATAACTTGGCTGCTCTTTTTGTCCAACAAGTGGTGAGACTTCATGGTATGCCAGAAAACATTGTCTGACAGGTGTTCACAGTTTGTGGCCAGGTTTTGGGAGGCTTTCTTTGCTAATTTAGCTGTTGCTCTGTACTTTGCCACTGCCTATTACCAATCCATCAGACCAAGAGGTCGAAATAATGCATAATGGTTTGTCTCAATTTCTGCTATGGGCAAAGTCTATGTATAACAATTTGTGTCATGCATTTAACTATGGCCTAGCCGCCTATTTTGTTGTAATTATGGCTTCATCCCAAAGCATTTTCACTAGTAGTAGTGCAGTTTTGAAATTCCTTTGCTCAGTATGAGTATCAAGATGTTAATGTGGAGAAAGGTCCATTGGGCAGAATGCCACACAACTTTAAGGTAGGGGGTAGAGCGTGGTTGTCTACTAAAAGTATCTGGTGAAGGCAACCATGTGGTAAGTTGGTTCCTAGCTTTATTGGTCTTTTTAAGATAATATGACATCAATCGAGTCTATTACACCTGTCACAAAATGAAAATATTTAAGACCTTGCAATGTTCCATGTTGAAGCCTATGTATTCTGTTAGAAAGTCTGTTAAAAGGCTCTCCTGTTTTGATCCATGATCATCCTCAGTATGTGGTTCAGAAGATGTTGGGAACCAGGGAAGGACATATATTCTGATTGATTGATAAGAGCCTTTCATATGGGCAATCCAGATAAACCCAGGATTAAGGGCTCTTAAGTCTTCCCTGAAGAGGGGTGATGTTACTGAGATCTCTTTGTCGGAAGCAGTTGCTTTGCATCTGCCTTATACCTGAAGTGTCTTTGTTATCAACTTGCTTAGTCAGGTGTTTTCTGGAAAGAGCTTTTTAATTGTTAAAGCTTTACCTAGACACAGAGACATCATTGTAGAGTCACCTATGAATTCACTAGACACTATGACATCATTAGAGAGTCACCTATCAGTTCGCTAGACAACTTCATTGGAGAGTCACCTATCAATTCACTAAACAAAATGACATCATTGATTACTTCACTTATAAACTGACAATAATCAATTACTTTATTCCAAATTCAACCTATATATTCACCAGGCACACTGACATCATTAAGGGTTCAACCTGTCAACTTCCTAGAAGGGATGGCATCATTGGGGACAACCTATCGACTTCCAGGAAAGAATGATATCATTGGGGACTCAACCTATTGACTTCCTAGAAGCAATAGCATCATTGGGGCTTATCATATGAACTTCCTAGAAGCAATTACATCATTGGGGACTCAACTATCAACTTCCTAGAAGCAATGACATCACTGGGGAGAGTGGGGACTCAACCTATCGAGTTCCTAGAAGCAATGGCATCGCTCGGGAATAAGTGAATCAACTCATACAAAACAATGACATTATTGACTGACTTGACACAATGATATCACTAAGGACGTGGTTTACTAGAGTCATCAGTGACGTCACTGAGCAAGCAAGATTAGTAGGGCACTGCTAGGGCTCACGTCTCCTACCAATTGGTGGTCCAAACCTAAATGTAAATTTGTAATTGCAAATTACGGAACAAAAAGACTCCTTAGAGGTTGTCCCCTTGTGACCACTACATCATAGAGTTCTTTCTCTGCAGATTTTGGTAGCGAAAGTAGAAAATGCAGACACATCTTAAATAGGCAGTGCCCCACAAACTCAATCACTTTAACAGAAGGAAGTAATACTGTTAGCGCCCATCTTGACAGTGGCACCTTGCCACCACAAAATTGGTAAGATGCCCAGGCGTACCTGAATATTAGGGCACAGTGCCGAAACATCAAAGACGCTGCCGTCTCCTCATTTAGATCTCTCAGTAACTTTTTAGCGTTTGAAAATTAAAATAAGCTGTCAGTCTACTGAAAAAAAAAATCAGATCAAAATAAATCAAACTAACTATCTACAGATGTTTGGAAAGAAAATATTTGAGTTACTTATTTTCAAAGACAGATCTACCTTTGGTGTTTAATAGCTGCTATGGCGAGGTGCCACGAAACTCTGCCTTGTAATAGATGCTCCGACCCGCATAGCCAATACTTGTGTGCCAGTGGCGAGGTTCCTACCTGCCAAATCAGTCACTGGTGCTGTGCTTAGTGATTAATTGCAGGCGTGTCCAGTATCTAGGGGTTAATTTATCTTACAACAGGACGGAGTCTGAGGGCTATAATTAAGACCAGGGTATTTCAAAGTTCAGCTGTCTTGCAGTTTTGTTTGGTCAATGTAGGTGCTGGCATCAGAATATATGATAGTAGTAATATATAAGAAAAAAACATACAAATTACAAAAACACCTTGTCTTAATAATGCATGAATCCAGTTTTATGACATTAAGGGTCCCAGGGGAATAGGAGTAAAATGCAAAAGGTGTAAGGAAATTCAAAATGATGAAAATGATGTAAAGTTAGACAAGGCAAGGAGGTAACAAGAAATGGGGGTCTAGGGGAAAACAAAACAAAATGTAGAAAGATAAAGATAAGAAAGTTAGGTTACAAGGAGGACAAAGGGGGATTGTAGTACACAAGACCTGGGGTACTACACTTTGTATATTATTATGTTATGCATTTTACAGCAAGGAAGGTTGGAAAAGGTTGATAGGAACAGAGTACGCTGTTCCTCCCCTTTTGGTAGGAGTGGACGACCGATCCTGCTTCCTGCTGGTTCCTGTTTAGAGTCAGAGGAGAGAGGACACAGACTGCAGTGCTCCTGCTCCTGACTCCACAGAGATAACTCCTTCAATGTATCTTCAAGTAAAGCCTTGGACGTCCAGGCAGCAGTGACCTGCCACTTCTGTATCTACAGCCAGTGCTGTGAAGTGAGGGAATACAGCTAAGCTACCCATCACCAACCACTAGGCCAGGATCATCTAAGTGCTGAATCACCACCAACCAACCTGCTTCCATATCTTTGTAACTGTATGTCTTCAAGTTCTATTTTGCACTTAGCAAAAAGGGCTTTCTTACGTATTACTCTGGCCTCATTCTCCAGTACTATAATTTCACTGCACTAATACCCAGGGAGCGACGGTCTGAGGCAGGGCCGGACTGGCCTACCGGGATACCGGGAAAATTCCCGGTAGGCCGGTAGCCCTGACTGCCGCACGGCCGGCCGGCGGCCGCAGGCACACTGGGCTCCAGTGGCGACGGAGATGAGCGCTTGCATTGCGCTCATCTCCGTGCGGAGCAGCAGCAGAGGAGGGAGAGGCGTGACCTCTCCCTGTTCCTCTGATAGGCTGCCAGCACTAGGCTGGCAGCCTATCAGAGGCCGGCTCCGGCGGCGCGACTCTGAGGACGTATACCGTGACACAATACATCATCAGGGTCACTACCACTCCTGTCCTCTCTACATTGGCTCCCCAGAGGGACGCTGCAGAACCCAACCGACAAACCAAACAGAAAAGGGGAAAATAAAAGCAGGTTACAAGAACAAAACAGAGATGGAGGTTACAGGAACAGAGACAGAACAGAGGCAGGCAGGTTACAAGAACAAAGACAGCACAGAGTCAGACAGGTTACAGGAACAAAGACAGCACAGAGGCAGACAGGTTACAGGAACAAAGACAGCCCAGAGGCAGACAGGTTACAGGAACAGAGATAGAACAGGGACAGGCAGGTTACAGGAACAAAGACAGCACAGAGGCAGGCAGGTTACAAGAACAAAGACAGCACAGAGGCAGACAGGTTACAGGAACAAAGACAGCACAGAGGCAGACAGGTTACAGGAACAAAGACAGCACAGAGGCAGACAGGTTACAGGAAAAGAGATAGAACAGGGACAGGCAGGTTACAAGAACAGAAGAGAGACAGAACATAGAAGAATGATAAGGGAACAGCATAATAAGGCTACATGCACACGAACGTTGTTTGTTTCCGTGTCCGTTCAGTTTTTTTTTGCGGATAGGATGCAGACCCATTCATTTCAATGGGTACGCAAAAGATGCGGACAGCACACCGTGTGCTGTCCGCATCAGTATGTCCATTCTGTAGCCCCGCCCGCAAAAATACAACATGTCCTATTCTTGTCCGTTTTAGGCATTGTTACAATGGATCCGCAGAAAAAACAGATGGCATATGGATGTCATCCATATTCTTTTTTACGGATCCGCAATTTTCGGACCGCAAAACACATACGGTCGTGTGCATGTAGCCTAAGGCTACTTTCACATCAGCGTCATAATAATACAAACGGCTGCATCGGTTATGAACGGATCTGGTTGTATTATCTCTAAAATAGCCATGATGGATTTGTCACTAAAACCATTGTAAGTCAATGGGTGCCGGATCCATTTTCTTCTATTTTCGAGAAAACGGATCCAACACGATTGACTTGCATTGTGTTTTATGCCGGATGTTTCTTGCTCCGCATCCCATGATGCACACGAAAACGCTGCTTGCAACGCAACCAAATGTAACAGGATGCATTCTGGTGCACTCCGTTCCGTTCAGTTCCGTTTTGTCCCCATTGTCCCCGGTATCTCAATACCGGAAAAGAGAAACACTGATGCGAAAGTAGCCGAAAGTAAACCAGCCATAGACAGGGCATCAAGGAACAGCGGGACACAGAAAGATGGTGAGGCAAGAAAGTAAGAAGAAGCAGAAGCAGGCAGGTGACAAAAGCAAGACCGTGACTGGACAGAGGAAGGTACAAGAAAAGGACAGCGGAGGAATAGAGACAAAGCAGGCAGAGACAAGAAGAGGACAAATAGAGACCAGACAGGCCAGGAGGGAGAAGACAACATCAGGGAGGACATACGGGAAAGAAGGTAGTATACAGTGAAAATCACCGAGGTAGGGAAGAGAACTGAGAGGTAGTAAGAAGAGGTAGAACTAGAAGGAACAAGTCCAAACAGAGGCAGGAAACAAAAATAGGACACTGAGAACACATTCAGGCCAGGAGGAAACAAGGGCAGGACTGAGGCTGGTCTAGGGGCAACATCAAGAGTCAGGAAAGGAAAGGTCAGAGTTGGCCCAGGGCCTAAGCAGGAGAAGTTCATGAAGGACATGAGGACATACCAGGCAGGTTCTATGGTAGACATTATATCATCAGTGGGCGGTGTCATGATATATCTGGCTGTACAGATATACAGGTCCTTCTCAAAAAATTAGCATATTGTGATAAAGTTCATTATTTTCTGTAATGTACTGATAAACATTAGACTTTCATATATTTTAGATTCATTACACACAACTGAAGTAGTTCAAGCCTTTTATTGTTTTAATATTGATGATTTTGGCATACAGCTCATGAAAACCCCAATTTCCTATCTCAAAAAATTAGCATATCATGAAAAGGTTCTCTAAACGAGCTATTAACCTAATCATCTGAATCAACTAATTAACTCTAAACACCTGCAAAAGATTCCTGAGGCTTTTAAAAACTCCCAGCCTGGTTCATTACTCAAAACCGCAATCATGGGTAAGACTGCCGACCTGACTGCTGTCCAGAAGGCCATCATTGACACCCCCAAGCAAGAGGGTAAGACACAGAAAGAAATTTCTGAATGAATAGGCTGTTCCCAGAGTGCTGTATCAAGGCACCTCAGTGGGAAGTCTGTGGGAAGGAAAAAGTGTGGCAGAAAACGCTGCACAACGAGAAGAGGTGACCGGACCCTGAGGAAGATTGTGGAGAAGGACCGATTCCAGACCTTGGGGGACCTGTGGAAGCAGTGGACTGAGTCTGGAGTAGAAACATCCAGAGCCACCGTGTACAGGCGTGTGCAGGAAATGGGCTACAGGTGCCTCATTCCCCAGGTCAAGCCACTTTTGAACCAGAAACAGCAGCAGAAGCGCCTGACCTGGGCTACAGAGAAGCAGCACTGGACTGTTGCTCAGTGGTCCAAAGTACTTTTTTCGGATGAAAGCAAATTTTGCATGTCATTCGGAAATCAAGGTGCCAGAGTCTGGAGGAAGACTGGGGAGAGGGAAATGCCAAAATGCCTGAAGTCCAGTGTCAGTCAAGTACCCACAGTCAGTGATGGTCTGGGGTGCCATGTCAGCTGCTGGTGTTGGTCCACTGTGTTTTATCAAGGGCAGGGTCAATGCAGCTAGCTATCAGGAGATTTTGGAACACTTCATGCTTCCATCTGCTGAAAAGCTTTATGGAGATGAAGATTTCATTTTTCAGCACGACCTGGCACCTGCTCACAGTGCCAAAACCACTGGTAAATGGTTTACTGACCATGGTATTACTGTGCTCAATTGGCCTGCCAACTCTCCGGACCTGAACCCCATAGAGAATCTGTGGGATATTGGGAAGAGAAAGTTGAGAGACACAAGACCCAACACTCTGGATGAGCTTAAGGCCGCTATCGAAGCATCCTGGGCCTCCATAACACCTCAGCAGTGCCACAGGCTGATTGCCTCCATGCCACGCCGCATTGAAGCAGTCATTTCTGCAAAAGGATTCCCGACCAAGTATTGAGTGCATAACTGAACATAATTATTTGAAGGTTGACTTTTTTTGTATTAAAAACACTTTTCTTTTATTGGTCGGATGAAATATGCTAATTTTTTGAGATAGGAATTTTAGGTTTTCATGAGCTTTATTCCAAAATCATCAATATTAAAACAATAAAAGGCTTGAACTACTTTAGTTGTGTGTAATGAATCTAAAATATATGAAAGTCTAATGTTTATCAGTACATTACAGAAAATAATGAACTTTATCACAATATGCTAATTTTTTGAGAAGGACCTGTAATGTGGTAGGGAGTTAGGTGCCTTCTTTGTGTACCACTGCCATTATAACATCGGTCACACAACCTCGTGCAGCTCAAGTGAATGGGACTGAGCTGCAATACCAGGCACAGCCACTATACAACATGTGGCACTCTGCTTGAGGAGCTATAAAGAGGCCTTAGCACCTTCAAACAGGTGATCGACGGTGGTGGCGGGAGTCTGACCCTCACTGATCAGATACTGATGACCAATCTTGTGGATAAGTCATCAAAATGTAATTCCCTGAAACCCCCTTTAACTCCCTGGAGCCACTTGACAGCCTTTCCTTGGATAGTACTCTATGCGGTACTTCTTGCTGGCACTCCATATGATGGACTGTCATATAATGTAAAAATAACCATACAGAGTCCAAATAACCGCAGGCAGATAACACCTTAACGTCTGACTCGTAAGAGCGATGTTATAAATGTTATACACAGTGTCGTTCCACATAGCGGTAATTCCACCAAGTACCGCCATATAATGGGCGGGGGCAGCTGTGCATACCACCAACTGGTAACACCAAGTTGGTAAATTATTCATAAACATAAAGCCCCCCACATAGCTCTGTAGAGGGTTGGAAACATTAAAAAGTTATGGTATGGGTGTCAAAATATGGCGATGCAAAGGAAGTTTTTCTTTTTTTCAAATGTTTTTATTTTTACAAAAAACAGTAAAACATAATCAAAACTGTAAGCAATTGGTATTGCGGTCATCGTACTGCTCTGCAGAATAAGGTTGTCATGTCATTTTTAGGGCATAGTGAACACCATAATAACAAAACAAAAAAAAACTTGGTACAATTATGGGGTTTTATGGGGTATGACAAAATGTTTCCGTACAAAATACAATAAATTAAATGGGGCCATTAAAAAAAATACAGTTTGTAATAATCCCTCGTATGGCTATAGAAACGGAAAATTTTAAACGTTGTTGGTCTTTTGGTCTTGGAAGTTGGGGAGGAAAAAACAAAAAAGCAAAAACAAAACTTGGCCCGGTCTTTAAGAGGTTAAAAACGGATGCATTGATGGTCAGTAAGTGTATGAACCGTAGGCACATGAATAAAGTAGAATACGATGCACGTAGCACGCTGAAAACATGTCCAGCACGGCGGAGACCGCAGCTCCACAATGACATAAACCTACCGCCATCTAGTGGAACTAATAACATATACATGTAAGAAGCACACGTCTCTGTCATGACTGGTGGTAACAGGGCTGGGATGAGGGATAAGCAGAGTAAGTGACCGCCAAGGGTTTATGTGGGGTGGGGGCACAATTTATGAAAACAAGTCCACGTGGAAGATATATCCAAAATGGTGTAAAGTAGAACTGGCTTAGTTGCCCATGGCAACCAATCAGATTTCGCCTTTCAATCTTAAGAGCTCTTTTAGAAAATGAAAGGTGGAATCTGATTGGTTTCTATGGCAACTAAACCAGTTTTCCTTTGCACCAGTTTTGATAAATTCCCCTCCCTCCCATGCCTTCAAATGTATTTCTACAGATGTTCAACGGGGCAGATAGATAAAACTGCCTAAAAAAGAAGACCTGTCTTTGTTACTCAGCAACCAATCAAAGAGCAGCTTTCATTTTTAAAAAGCAGAACACAAAATGAAAGCTGCGTTGTGACTGGTTGCCACAGGCAACAGACAATTTTACATAAATCTGCTTGTTGTGTCGAAGAGAGCGTCCAGTGAGATATTACTTTTTAGAAAAGGGGCGGTTACTAGATCCTGGGTGGTCTCCGCCTCCTGTCCTGGAGACGCCTGCTCAGCCAATCACAGCGAGAGATCTGTGAGGGATCAGTGAAGAAAGTAAAGCTACCTATATTTTTTTGCCCCATTTTGCCCCTTAAAGTGGTTATGCCATGACTGACGTAAAAAATGAAAGTCAGACATCATACAGTACATGACAATCTCTTTCTAAGGGCGCATTCACACGACCAGGCCGTGTTTTGCGGTCCGCAAATTGTGGATACGCAAAACACGGATGCCGCCCGCATGCATTTTGGAATTTGAGGAACGGAACGGACGGCCCATTATAGAAATGCTTATAATGGTCACCTAGAAATTGCCATGGAACGGAACAATGGAACAACGGATGCAGACAGCACACATGTGCTCCGCACGAATCGTTGTCGTACCACCAGCCAAAACCTCATTAGCCCAAATTGAGTATGTAAAATATGGAAAATTTACTGTAGACCATGACGAAGACAGATAAAAAATTTATAAAAAATTTAAATTATTACTAGAAATAAAAACTTAAAATGCAAAAAAAAAAGCATTTTTATTTTCAAAGTATAAGCCTACAAATAAAAAAAAAGCTAAAAAGTTATTGTTGTTAAACGGACTTGTGTAAAAAACCTTTAAACTTTGTCTGGTCCTGAAGACTTAAGTGAGCCTTGAACTGGTTAAAGGGGTTTTCTGGGAGTAAAATATTGACCGCCTATCCCTAGGAAAGACCAACTCCCGGTACCCCTGCTGTTTGAAGAGCCGCAGCGCTCCACTGAGTTCGACGGGCTCTTCCTAGGCCAGAGACATCACATTTATTGGTCACATGACCTAGACGCAGCGCCACTCCATTCAGGTGAATAGGCCTGGGCTGCAATACCAAGCACAGCCACTATACAATTTAAGGCGCTGTGCTCGGTGAGCTGAGAAGAGGCCTTTTTTTAATAGCAAATTGGTGGCGGTGTTCCCACAACGATTAAAAGTTGGAGACCTATGCTTAGGACAGATCATGATTTTTTTTTTTAAGTCAATCCAAAAACTGGGGAATGACACAGGAAAATCATCAGTAATCACACATGTGCCAATATAAGTATATTCAGAGCCAGCAATACTATATGTTAAAGGGGTTCTCCAGAGGTACAGTATTGATGACCTGTCCTCAGGATAGACCATCAATATGTGATCGGTGGGGTCCGCTTGGATGCAGTGGCCAGAGGTGGTCGGAACTATGGAAACAGCTGAGAGGACTACGCAACGCTGTGTAGGTAGCTCCCATACAAGTCAATGGGAGAAGCACAACTAAGCCAGCTCAGCTGCTTCCATAGTCGTGGTCACATCTGGCCACCAAAGACCAGGATGATGGACCCCATTCTCTACCCCTTTAAAGGGGTCCTTGTCCCAACTTGTGATTGACGAGACAATATCTGATCACAAAGCGTTCCCTCCCAGGACCCATCATTCATCAGCTTAGCTTTGTGAGAAAATCTAGAAGCACGTGTTGAATTTCCCTGCAGCGCCTCCACAGGCAGTGCAGGGAATTAAAGGGGTTATCCCATAATTAATATAAAAAATGAAAATCATACATAGTCTAGTACATGACAACCTCTTTCTGACAAAGCTAGAACCAGCCGTGTACCTCACGTGGATCCAGAGATCCCCCCATTCATTGCTCCCATTGCTCTGCTAGATTCGTTTTAAGTTGGAAACTCGGGGGATGTGTCCTGTCTGCTGCAGTTGGGGGGCAGTTGAAGGATGGCACTGAGCATGTGCTTTCATCTCAGAGAGCAGGACAAAGAAATTATAAAAAGGTCAAACAGCAGGTGGCGCTATACAGATAGATATAATACATTTTTAATGACATGCAATTCCAAAGTATTCAGGGGCTGGTTTGTATACTGTAGATGTAGAATATTATTCCCGGGACAACCCCTTTAAGTATTACACCAGCATTACACATTTCTCTACATAGGTCCTCCAGAGCGAGAAACAACGTCAGTACCGGTTACCACTCTGGTCAAGGGACGGGGATCCTGAACAGAGGACCACCCTCTATGAGCCCAGAATTCCCTAGTAGGGTGAATGAACAATTCCTTTAAGGAGGGATTTCTTCATCTAAAGATTTATTCTGCTGTTTTTGGAGTTTGGAAGGACAAGAGACAAGGGGTTCTGCCTCCTGTAGAATGTTGTCTTCTTCTGGATCAACACTTCGCAGTAGATTGAACTAGATCAATGTGATTTTTTTTCACAATTACTAACTACGGTGCTGTTTTTGATCTTTACCTGTTTATGGGGGCGGACATCTTTATCTGAGATTATCTGGGACTTTTACAACAGCCCCTGGACACTGGGACACCCAGAAAGAGACTGACTCAGGGTACCCTTGCATTGTGAGGATCCGACAGGCAGTTCCGTTGCCGGATCCGGCAATCTGGATGCAAATGGACAGCATTTGTAGACGGATCCGGATGTGGATCCGTCTCACAAATGCATTGCAATAATGGATCCGTCTCTCCGGTTGTCATCCGGAAATACAGATCCGTTACTTATTTTTTTACATTTTTAAAGGTCTGCGCATGCGCAGACCGGAAGAACGGATCCGTCAATGCGGTATTTTTAATGTTGGATCTGGCACTAATACATTTCAATGTAAATCCGGCATTCCGGCAAGTTGTTCCAGAATTTTGGACGGAGATAATACCGCAGCATGATGCGGTATTTTCTCCATCCAAAAAACTTTTAGTGACGGAACTGAAGACATCCTGATGCATCCTGAGGTATTGAGCCCCGAGGACGAAACTCAATGCCGGAAAAGAATAACGCTAGTGTGAAAGTACCCTCATTGAGGCGATGATATCAAAGACTTTACGTCAATTTTATGGAGTAGAAAAAGTTGGTGCATGCCACATGTGAGCTGTAATTGGCGACTTTTTGAATTTCTCACCACTTTTTAAAAGGGGCAAGAAAAAATGGCCATGGTTCAATAGAAGGGTCAGAATGTCCTGCTCACTGACAGATTTATCATCACATACCAGAAGTTGCCAAAGATGTGCTGAATTTATTAAAGGTAGTTGTCCCATGAAAAACATTTTACAGGATCTGAATACATGTAATTAAAAATTGTGTATAGCCACTGCGTTATTCAATAAATTGTATCTGTATAGCGCCACCTGCTGTTTGTGTTTTTTCTTTCTATCTTTGTCCTGCTCAACTTTCATCCTTCAACTGCCTCCTGAGCTGTGATAGGGAGAGAGATGAAGCAGAAAGGACACATCCCCCGAGCTGCAGCAGAAAGGACCCTCCCCTTTGAGCTGCCAGAGTGATATAAATCTAGTAGAGCAATTTGAGCAATGAATGGGGGGGGGGGGGGGGGTCCATAAGAGGTTTAGGGCTGATTCTAGCTTTGTTAGAAAAAGATAAAAAAGATTGTCATGTCCTATATGATGTCTAATTTTCAGACCCCTTTAAGAGGCCCAGCACATTGTACTCCAGCGCACTTCAGTTCAAGACTGGCGTATGTAATACCAGTTTTAATGAACTCCTGTCATTGACTTACATGCTAGAGTGTTGTGGGCCTGCTCTCTGTGTGCCCACATGACATAACGTGTATATTGGTGACAGAGAGGGGGAGCTGACTTGCTCCCATGACCCTTTATCAATGGTGGGGGACTCCCCGCTCCTCTGTACGTTGAAGCACTCGTCTGCATAAAGAGTAAAAGTCTTTTTTCTCAGGAACGCCGCAACCGATTTTCACAAGACAGGTAATATTTTAGTCACCAGGATCAACCCCACCAGGCAATATGCCTGGTTTTATAGGGTTAATCCGGCTGATCTGTGGCCTTTAAATATTTATGACAATATTAATATCAGATTGATGGGGTCCTTCCCTCCGCACTACTGCCAATCAGTTGTTTGAAGAGAAGCCACGGAATCTCTTCATCAGGCCTGTGACATCACACTCCCCAAGTGAATGGCGCTGAGCTGCAATACCTAGCACCGCCACTACGCAATCTATGGCACTGTGCTAGGAATGCAATTAAGAGGCTGAGGTTCTTGCCCAACCCCCTTCAAAAAGCTGGTCGGCGGGGGTGTTGTGAGTTGGGCCCTCACCAATCAGATATTATTAACCTACCCTGAGGATATGCTATCAATATCCAAGGCCCTTTTATAACGCCAGCAATAAATCACCACTGGTAACTGAATTTAGAAGTACAGCATCAATAATTAGCACGAGCAAAGAACAGCCTCTTGGCAATATTTTAACGAGGATGGTGGAACAAAAAACTTTATTTAAATTATGGGTAATTTCTGATGATGGGGATGAAAAATAATTACTGTATTTTCCGCTGGGGGAAAACGGCAGTGTGTTTTATAAAGTGAATACTAGTAAGCACTTTCATCATGGAATAGTAAGCGGTTTCACTAGTATGCAGGAGGTGGGGGGAGCGGTAAGTGAAGCGCTGCACCCTCCCTGCGGCTGCGCTGCACTCTCCTGACTGCAGTCAGGTCACAGTGTAGTGCAGGACCAGAGAAGACCAGGGAGTGTGACTGCAGGAGGGACCACTGGACCTGCAGAGTAGCAGCGCAGCAGAAGAGGTAAGTTCATTTATTTATTCCAGCTTTGAATGGGGTCTGACATGGAGGTCCGACCTGGGGGTTTCATCTGATATGGGTGTCTGATCTGAGGTCTGACATGGGGGTCTGATTTGATTTAGGGGTCTGATCTGAGGTCTAAAATGGGGGTCTGATCTGAGGTCTAACATGGGGGTCTGATCTGACATAGGAGTTTGATTTGATTTAGGGGTCTGATCTGAAGTCTAACATGGGGGTCTGATCTGAGGTCTGACATGGGGGTCTGATCTGACATGGGGTTTTGACTTGATTTAGGGGTCTGATCTGAGGTCTGACATGGGGGTCTGATTTGATTTAGGGGTCTGATCTGAGGTCTAACATGGGGGTGTGATCTGAGGTCTAACATGGGGGTCTGATCTGAGGTTTAACATGGGGGTCTGATCTGACATGGGGATTTGATTTGATTTAAGGGTCTGATCTGAGGTCTGACATGGGGGTCTGATTTGATTTAGAGGTCTGATCTGAGGTCTAACATGGGGGTCTGATCTGAGATCTAACATGGGGTCTGATCTGACATGTGGGTCTGATCTGAGGTCTGACATGGTGGTCTGATCTGATATAGGGGTCTGATCTGAGGTCTGACATGGGGGTCTGATTTGATATGGGGTCTAATATGAGGTCTGACATGTGGGTCTGATCTGAGGTCTGACATGGTGGTCTGATCTGATATAGGGGTCTGAGTTGAGGTCTGACATGGTGGTCTGATCTGAGGTCTGACATGGGGGTCTGATCTGATATGGCGGTCTGATCTGAGGTCTGACATGGGAGTCTGATCTGAGGTCTGACATGGGGGTCTGAACTAAGGTTTGATATGGTGATCTGATCTGTGTTCTGATATGGGGGTCTGATCTGAGGTCTGATGAAGATTGTGCATCTGATGAAGATTGGGGGTCTGTTCTAAGGTCTGCTGAAAAATATTTTTTCTTATTTTCCTCTTCTAAAACCTGAGTGCATCTTAAAAAGCGAAAAATACGGTAATTCAATGAGAGAGGAAAAAAATTACAAAAGAATAGTTTTCAGTTGCAAAAAAAATTATGTACAAGCAAAAATTTTTGATAAGATTCTCTGATTACCCCCAGTCCAGAGTGGACCCCCATCCAGTTATATATATATATATCTGTCAGGCACAAAGACATACACATCCAACGCCACAGCCTCAGCTCAACATAAACCAACCTGCCCTAATGTTAACGACATATTAACCCCGTCAACTTTTCCAAGACCCTCAAACAACATCCTCAGTGTTTACCGGGGAAACGACAGCCGTTTGGTGTTTTTTACTCCTAATTTACATTAAGTTGCCGTGAATTGACAATGTATTTTCTTCTCGGCTCCTTTCGAGGACTTTGATGTAAGGGCCAAGTACATTGACGGAATAGACAGCTCGGAGAATGAACTGGCTGTGAACCATATTTATTATATGACATGGCAAGGGACCAAGCCCACGTTCAATCGCAGTCTAATTTCTTGTGCATATGTACACGTATATATAATTTTAACTAGGCCCCTAAAAGTTAATAAAGAACATTTAGTTACATCATAAAGCATTGTAACCAATGTAATTTTGGAAAAATGAAGACATCTGGCGTGGGTGAGCCACACTTCAATGTAAATACATTAGGAACGTCCTTATGACCTATTACACGTACTCAAAACAATCATTCTTTTGGGCTATTTTGCTTTGATTGTTTCACACATGACGATTTTTATGGACCCTTAGGGTTTTACTCTTTTTTTTTTCCCCCCTTTTTTTTAACTTCAATGGTACCGGTCGTAAGTCATCGACGCAGAGGTTAAGTAAGCGCACTTTTCTCATCTCGAGGCAGAAAAAAATAAAATTTGCCCGTGTTTTGAACTGAATGGCGTATTAGTCATTTTTTTTTTTTTTTTACTGTTAAGGGTTTGGGACGTTATGGGCTTTGGGGATATAAAAATAATATATGATCCATTAATGAATAGCATATAGAAAAAAAAAGCAGATAATAACTAAAATACATAATCATACTGTTCATAGGTTACCGTACGCCATAGTAACAGGCCAAAGATGGCTCTTAAAGGGGTTTTCCAGATTCATGCTGATTAAACAATCTATGGACAAATAAAAAATTCTGCAAGTTTCTAATATAGTTTAGGGGGAATTTAACATTGCCCTTACACCTCTTTTTGGCGTAGAAAAGTCACAAATCCAGGCATTTTACTCTGCCCTCGCCAAGACTATGAAAAGGGGCGTGGTGAGGGCGGAGTGTGGGTGTGACGAGGGTAAGGCCATAGGCTTTGTCTAAATCATCGTTATTTACGCCAGAAACTAATGTAAATAATTACTGAAATTTAGAGCAGCTCTGTGTGCTACTATTAAGGCCTTCACCATTTTGTTTGCCGTGTAATATGGTGGCTGGTACTGGAGAGGGTGTATATCTCACCCAGTATGATCAGATGGGTAAGGTAAAAATAATCCAGGAAAGTCGGGTTGTATCAGCAAAGTGTAGTTTGTTGAGGCACTTTTCGTTAAAGTGTTTGATGGGCTAGATTTTTATGGAATGACATGTAGGTTGGTACTGGGGTGTGCTATTCCCTCCCCACTCCAGTACACCCCTTTCCTAAGCCAGGTGTATCTGTACGGCTCATTACTCTAGGGATAAATATAGGGCTGAAAAGCTCATTCAGTGTCAGAACCTGAAAGCTACATGTCCTGCTGACTAAGTAAAGCCTGGTCACCTGTTATGTGCTTTATTCAAGGTGAGGAAACCTATGTTCAGTTAGCGCTCAGACAGCAGGTGTTTTCTTTATGTTTCTGTGTCCCTATGAAGCTACTTAAAGTGACTGCAAAACTTTGGTTGATGTGATATTATTTTGGAAGAATAATAAAGTGTTGGACCCCACCCCCACTCCCAGATCATGACGGCTGTCAGTGATGCTTCTGTATAGCCCCACCTGCTGTTTGTCCTTTTCTTTTTTTCTCTGTCTACCTCAGTAGCATCACTCAGGGGGCCGCACATGCTCAGTTCACACAAACTGTGACAGTTACAAGGAGAGAGCTGCAGCAGAAAGTACACACACCCTCAGTTGTGATAGGCAGAGAGCTGCAGCAGAAAGGACACACCCTCTGAGCTGCAATAGGGGAAGAGCTGAGAAGAGAGAGCAGGCTTCCTGAATGGTAGCAGAAAGGACACGCCCCTTGACCTGCCAAAATAAATCTAGCAGAGCAATAAAAAGAAAGATCTCTGGATCCATGTGAGGGACAGCACTGGTTCTAGCTTTGTTAGAAAGATATTGTTATTTACAATATGATGCCGGATCTTCATTTTTTTTTATTAATCATGGGGTAACCTGATACTGGGCATTATTATTACTGAGGACAATATAGGGGTATTATTATGACTGGGCACATGATAAGGGGCATTATTACTACTGGGGATACTAGTGTCTCTGAAGTAAAGTATTTGGAGGCACATTGGGGAGAACAGCGGACACAGTATTGGAGGTGGCACTAGGATGACACTTTTGGGGCACCAGGATGATGATTTTGTTTTGAGAAGTGGAGAGGATGATGGAAAAGTGAGGAATCTAAAATTTCTGCGTAACACACTCTGCAGATATGAGACATGGCTAAAAGAGTTCATCATGGTGGTCTGGTCCAAATGGAGAAGATGAGGAAAGAGAAAATCTACATTAAAGGAGACATCACTGGGTATAAGAGGTAAGTAGTGCTGCATTCTCCTGTATATCCAGGCAGCAAGCTGAAGGTAGGGAGGTGCCAAGAGGGGTGGGGCACGTACAGAGTGGGTTATTAGACACGACGAGGGGGATGGGAGACTCAGACCACAAAACATTCCTGTATGGGCCCTGAAATTCCTGATGGCAGCAATGCTGTCTGTGTGGCTGATCAAATTTAATTAATGCCCTTGCCAACTTTTAGTAGGTAGCACCATAGAAAATTAAAATTTTAGTGCGCAAAGCATGCTGGCAAAAATTTTCTGGCCATGGACACACCCCTTTTACAATGCCCCACCCCTTTTCATGCATCACACCCTTTTTGTAATGCATCACGCCCTAATCACAGAGTATCCTGGTGTAATATACAGTTATAGCTCACGGAGGGTGCTTTCGTTGCAGAGAGGACACTTCGGCATTAAGGACCAGAAGGAACTCGGGAGCAGCATGTACTGTATTAAAGCGGACACTAAACTATGTTTAAACATACTGTCAGCAGTTCTGCAAGGTCAAAACTGCTGACAGACTCTTTTTAAACATAACACAGCCATAACTAATAACAGAACTTCTACTGCCTCACACGTATTTGTTATATACCTTTGTATACTTGCCAACAGTTCTAATTTTGCGTCAATCCTACGAATTGGGCCACGAATGGAGGGGGGGGGGGGCTTGTGCAGCGAGCCCTTGAGGAGCCAGTGGGGATGAGAGTGGTAGGGGCCCTGATGAGTTGTTGTGAAATGGTGTTCTCCCTCAGGCTGTTGCTCCCTGGGGATCAGTGCAATGAAAAGAAGTCTGAAGAATCAGGTCAGAAGTAAAGGTATAACAGTCTCTCTTTATTTAGCGCAAAATGTAACTTGTGGCACATCCTGCAGTATTAAGTGCAAAGTGCGGTTTCTGGCACCAGATGAGGAGGTATAGTGGCTCGTCGGATGGCAACTTAATAGCACTAGTGTGATAAGGGCTTGAAGTTAGTCTGGCTATTTTATGTAATGGCTGTCTGACATGTATTCCCTCACCAGTAGCAGGATTTGTAAAGCTGTAATTTTGCTGATCACTGCTGTCTTGGCATATTGAAGCTTCTTAGAAGCAGTCTTCTTGATTTTGACAATCTTGCTGGAGTGATGGTCTTACAGGAGAATGGCGTAACAAGCTCTAGGAGTAGGAGCTCTGGCATGCCCTTCCTACCTCCACTCTGTCTACTCAGGAACTCCCCCACCTGGCAGGAAGTAGGACCAGCCCACTCCTACCAAGAGGGGAGGAACACTGTGATTAACCCTGTTCCTGCCAACCATTGCTAACCAAGGCCAATAAGATAAAGGGTTGCATCAAAAGGGGCATAGACGCCCGTGATGAGAACATAGTCCTACCACTTTACAAATCACTAGTCAGACCACACATGGAGTACAGTGTACAGTTCTGGGCTCCTGTGAACAAGACAGACATAGCAGAGCTGGAGAGGGTTCAGAGGAGGGCAACTAAAGTAATAACTGGAATGAGGGATCTACAGTACCCTGAAAGGTTATCAAAATTAGGGTTATTCACTTTAGAAAAAAGACGACTGAGGGGAGATCTAATAACTATGTATAAATATATCAGGGGTCAGTACAGAGATCTGTCCCATCATCTATTTATCCCCAGGACTGTGACTGTGACAAGGGGACATCCTCTGCGTCTGGAGGAAAGAAGGTTTGTACACAAACATAGAGGAGGATTCTTTACGGTAAGAGCAGTGAGACTATGGAACTCTCTGCCTGAGGAGGTGGTGATGGTGAGTACAATAAAGGAATTCAAGAGGGGACTGGATTTATTTCTGGAGTGTAATAATATTACAGGCTACAGCTACTAGAGAGAGGTCGTTGATCCAGGGAGTTATTCTGATTGCCTGATTGGAGTCGGGAAGGAATTTTTTTCCCCTTAAGTGAGGAAAATTGGCTTCTGCCTCACAGGGGATTTTTGCCTTCCTCTGGATCAACTTGTAGGAAACAGGCCGAACTGGATGGACAAATGTCTTTTTTCGGTCTTATATACTATGTTACTATGTTACCTCTTCTGCTGGAGCACACAGCCAATACATTAAAGGGGTTTTCTGAGATTTTCATACTGATGACCTATCTTCGTGATAGGTCATCAGTATCTGATCGGTGGGGATCAGACACCTGGGACCCCCGCCGATGAGCTGTTTGAAAAGGCACCGGCGGCCCTGTGATAGGTCATCAGTATAAAAATTATGAAAAACCCTTTTAAATTACATAACAATTTATAATAAAATATTTGCACATACCCCTAGTTCTGGGATACTGCACCTGCTTCAAAAGAGCAGGAATTAAATATCCCTGAATTGGCCAATAGCAGCTCCAATAAGCACCATCTCCATATATACCTGTCCATATATACCACCCCTTTTATCTGCACCTCAATACTCCTCCCAGCACGATAGCACAGAGCATTGGTGTCACCACATACATCTTCCCCTTCTTCCTGGGACTACTCATCCTTCTCTTATACAGCCTAAAATACTGTTAAATACTGCTCCTGCAGAGCATCACAACCTCCAGACAACATGCGAGGGCATCCATACAAAATATAAACAGTATATACCAGGGATCAGCAATCTCCGGCACACCAGCTGTTCAGAAAACTACAACACCCAGAATCCTCCTTTCACTTCTATGGAAGTTACAAGAACAGCCAAGTAAATGTACGTGTTGGGAGTTGTAGTTTTACAGCAGCTGGATTAGCAGAGGTTGAGGATTCCTGGTATATACATTTCCTGGTTTATACATACTTACTAACATTTTATTGGGTAAATTCGGGGCATGTAAGCCCTGCCCCCAGGAACACTCCAAACCCACCCAGGAACAACCATTTATGGGTGGTGTTTTCATTAGACATCCCAAATGTACAAATTCAGGACAGCTGGCAACTATGCATTTATAACACAACATGCTGAGCAGTCTCTGAGCTAACTACTCAGCCTCAGGCCGCAGGCCAGCTCCCCAGCCTCTGAGCAGCTCAACCTCTGTTGGTGGTGGACCTTGTCCCAGACCTGAGTGTCAGTAAGGGTATGTTCAGACGGAGTAAGGGTTTCAGAGTGGACTCAGTTCTGAAAACTGGGCCGAACATGCACTGAGACCATCTCCCATTGTCTTCATTGGGTGGCCAAGCCTCAGCTCTTGAATTTTTGCTGCGCTGCGCCAAGAATGTTCAGGTGAACGCTTGGTGTTGGTTACCACATTGACCCCTCGCAAAGCAGCAGCCTGTTCATTCCAATCAATGGAGCTAAACCTAGAGAGGTCTACATGAAAACCCAAGGCAGAAACCACAGCCCATATTCTGCTGTGCGATACGCCTTGGATTTTGTTGCGGAAAAAATCTTCCGTCTGAATATACCCTCAAGGATACAACTGTAATCCGTGTGAAGAGGAGAGTTTATAGTCCACGCTCCTTGGACACCAAATATGATAGAATTGCCAACAAAGTTTTGCAGACAGTGCCTGCAAAGCAAAAGTGAAGAGTCTAGCTCTAGTAGTGTTCAACCATTGCAAGTCCAGAAGTGTCCACTAGAGGTCAGTGTATACTAGCTGATCTTCCTCTGCCTGGCGATTAGCGAGACAGTGAGACCAGCTTGTGCTTCTTCCTGGAGCAGACATAATCTAAAAACTGTGTAGTCGCTGTCATCAAAGCTTCACGTTAAAAGAAAAATCTCCTAAAACAATGACAGCTGTGGTCACCGACCAGTTTTTATAGAACTATTGTACTCGTCCTGGACAGCAATACATGAAAATACAGTGATAATGCATTTTTTCTTGCTTTATATTAGTAGATAATTATTGGCAATTCCTGCAATTTCTTCATCTGGTGTCATTAGATGCAGCTTCTGGTATCAGCAAGAACAATACTGAGGATTAGGCCTCATTTACACGTGCGCATCCGATTTGTGTCCACAAAAAATTACAGTTTTGCATCTGTATAAATGCCCGAGGTGCGTCCACGTGGGATCTGTGTCATTTATTTGTCATCTATTTCCTAGTTTTTTCAGCGTCGCTTGCCAATGGATGCGCGAACAAACTGCCCACAGATTCGTTTGCGTGCTGTCCAATTTTTTTCATGCTACCATAGACTTTAATGTTTGAGTCTGGTCCGTAAACACAAATATGAAGCCAGAATATGAAAAGCAGTGAATTCTTCCATTGAAAAAAAATTGATGTCTGACTAGCTCCATGGACTTGTATGCATGTGTATCTGTCGTTAAAATAGATAGCCAACGGATGTGAAATGAATACATGTGAATAAGGTCTAACAAGGAGAGCCCCTAGACTTCCCTGCAGCCCCCTCATAGTACCCCCAGACCTGGGGGTACTACAAATTGTATATTGTTTGCATTGCTATGTATGTTTGTGATTATTTGTTTTGTTAACCACCCTGTTCCTCCCCTCTTGGTGGAGGTGGGCTCTTCTTCCTGCCAGGACAGGGAGTTCCTGTCCAGACACCGAAGGGAGAGGAAGCACACTGCAGAGCTCCTGCTCCTGTTACAGATTCTCCAGAGAGAAGAACTCAAACCTTCCTCAAATAAAGACTTAAAACGCTAGACATTTAGCACTGAAGACACTGCTGCAAGGGATCGCCTTTGGATATACAGATACAGTGCTGCTCTTTTTATGGTCTTTGTCATTGAAGATCAAACGAATGGAGCTGACATTGCAGCCTTATCACTCCAATACCTGACACAGTGTTGTCCATGCAGATACGGCTGTGTCTGATACGGCAGCTAAGCATATTCAAATAATTAAGGCTTATCTGCAGTACCAGGCACCGCCACATGGATATGTGTGTCCTGCAGAGGTACTGTGGTCCCTTCATTATGCTGATTATTGAGGTCCCCCGGATAAAGGCCTCATTAATCACTCAAGGATAGGTTATTAAAAACCAAATCAGCAGTTAAGTGCACTGAGGGTGGGCCCAAGCCACTGTGTGCACCCTTGCTCCTCCTGCTTCCTCTGCCAGCCCCTCCCTCTCCTTCTTGATAAACTACACCAGGCAAGATGAAAATGCAGGAACCTGACCCTGTCAATCAAGAAGGAGAGGGAGGTTCTGGCAGAGGAAGTAGGAGGAGCAAGGGTGCACATAAAGTCACCCTCAGTGCTCTTAACTGCTCATTTGCCCTATTCTTTACAAAGTGAAAGGTATCACTAATTTCATTTGAGCTGGCCCTACAAGGCAGCGTGCTTGGTTTACAGTGACTTACCTGCTGACGGACTCCCTGGCAGGTATCGCTGATCTTCATCACCGCTCTTCTTATCGTGTTGATATTATCTACCAGCATTTACAGCTCTCTTGATAAGTTTTACAGCTCCGGGATTTGAGACATTCGCCATTTTGGCTTCAAACTCAATTATTTTTTCCAAGGTGAATGGGTTCAGCCATATAAAACTGAGGTGTGGAATCTTTTTATTTTACTTGGCAGAGATATTGATTGCAAGTAATTAAATGATGCGAACCCGACGGCCTGTAAGATTTGGCGGCTGATAATTGGCACGGCCATATGAAGTGTGCCGTATGTGTCCAGTAGATGAGTGGGCAGCAAGCGTCTAGTACATGAGCAGGCCACATGTGTGCAGTATGTAACTGGGTGGCAGGATGATGGGAGTGATAGGGAGTCTTTTTAGGGACTTCAACACAACGTGGTATAGGCACAGAGGAATGATCCCGTTCTTGATGCCAAAAAATGTGCAGCAACCCGGAGGGGAGGCGAGGGCATGGAGGAGTGGTAGGGGTTATAATGGTGGTAGTGGAACTCACAGTTCATGGGGGCAGTCCTCACCCTGGTTCACCCTCACAAAAAACAGTTTCCAGCTCATCGTATCTTCTTAATGTTCGGAACAGATCGGACAGATCCTTGTATATGAAGAAGAAAAAAATTAAAAGGTTCCAGCGTCCAGGTATCCAAATATTGCTTTGTCTTTATTGCAATTTCAGTAAAACATTACATTCAGTGGACACCTCCACCCACCACCGCAGGTTAACATGTTTCGAACCTCACAGGTTCTTACTCATAACCTAGCGGAGTGTCCGGCTTCCGGAACTTATAAAGGTAGGAGAACCGCCCTGCCATGTGGGAGATGGTAAAAAACACACGCAAACTGCAGATCCCGGACACCGCACTTTCTATCACCGATCATGTTATACAGCTGATATCACCATATACAGGCATAGAACATTTGCCAATTTCTAAATACATTTGCGCATAACAATATATTTCTGATATTTAAAATCACATATAAAAAAATAAAAGGAAAATGAAAAAAGAAACTAAACACTATGGGGAAAAAAGGGGAGACTTATAAATAGATCCTACTGTCTGATAAATAACGCACTCTGCGCATACACCCCGATAGCCCCAACTCAGAAAACTGTTAAAACCTAATAGTAACAACAGGGATATATATCCCGAATATTCATTGTAAAACTGCGCTCCCGAATCACATCCTGTGCACTGTAATGTCTGTTCGGAGACAATCAACATGACCATAAAATAATTATTTATTATATATTTAACCCCAACAGACATTACTGATAACAATACATAAGCGCTTTCCTTAAATTAAGTCCCACAGGAAAACGTGTATTCAATCTAAAAATCCAAAACGCCTCACGTAACAGTATTTTCTTCTTTATATCCCCCCCCCCCAGATGTATTAGTCACCTTCTCAATAGCATATGTGTGGAAACTGTCGACACTCCTATTGTGTTCCTTAATGAAGTGGTTCGCCGCACTAGAAATACCTGTTGCACGCGGGTTGCTGATATAATTAAGGTGTTCACGTAGTCTGGCTTTGAATTGTCTACTAGTACTCCCTACATATATAACATCACAGATAATACATTTGATCACATAAACGACCCCCACACTGTTACAATTAATGTAACTTTTTATGGGAAAAGTTTCTGTGTGTGTAGCGTTATCAAAGTTTGTAGTGGGGGACACATATCTGAAAGTCTTGCAGCAATGACCTCGACATCTAGCAAAGCCTGAGTATTTCAACCAGATGCTTTTGGGTATACTAGGAGTATATGTGAAGAGGGAAGGAGACAAAGACCAGGTTACCAGGGCGTCTGGAGACGATCCTACACCCATCCCACCACAGCTCCTGCATTCGGGTTTTAATCTCCAGGTGATCTTGTGTGGACTGATTCTTCATTGAAAACACTCGGTCCGCTTTGGACCTGCGATCCGGGAACGCATCTATCTACAGATAGAAAATAAAAGTTTTACATCAACTGTCCCTATACAGGAATCTGAAACCAAAAATACGGAATATTATCCAGTCAGTTCACGGGCGTGAGTATGGAAATCTTCCAAGAGAGGTTGGAACAAGAACTTACGTCAATCTATAATACGAGAAATTAACAGAGAGGCCCTGAGAAAAATGGAAGATCGAACCGACCTTGTTATTACAATGGCGCCATCCACACCATCCGCTGCCTACTGACTGCACCACGGCCGTGAACAAGGTCCAGGCTGGACCGAAACGTTGGCCAGATTAAAAAGCATGTTTCAGTGTAAACTATAATAATGTGGATGGATGACAAATAAATCAATTTTACTTGCATCGACAATTTGAGTGCCGTGGTACTTCTTTAATTAGATCCCATAAAGTGACTGACAAGATAGATGAACCTACACTTGTGTTGACTTAGGCCCTATTCACACGTCCGCAATGTCGTCCGCATGTATTCCGCAATTCTGCGGAAGTGGCAGTTTTACAATGAATATTCGGGATATATATCCCTGTTGTTACTATTGGGTTTTAACAGTTTTCTGAGTTGGGGCTATCGGGGTGTATGCGCAGAGTGCGTTATTTATCAGACAGTAAGATCTATTTATGAGTCTCCCCTTTTTTCCCCATAGTGTTTAGTTTCTTTTTTAATTTTCATTTGATTTTTTTTTATGTGATTTTAAATATCAGAAATATATTGTTATACGCAAATACAGTATATTTAGAAATTGGCAAATGTTCTATGCCTGTATATGGTGATATCAGCTGTATAACATGATCGGTGATAGAAAGTGCAGTGTCCGGGTTCTGCAGTTTGCGTGTGTTTTTTACCATCTCCCACATGGCAGGGCGGTTCTGCTCCCTTTATAAGTTCCGGAAGCCGGACACTCCACAAGATTATGAGTAAGAACCTGTAAGGTTCGAAACATGTTAACCTGCGGTGGTGGGTGGAGGTGTCCACTGAATGTAATGTTTTACTGAAATTGCAATAAAGACAAAGCAATATTTGGATACCTGGACGCTGGAACCTTTTTTTTTTCTGGTTCACCCTGGTAGTGGGGCTCCTCCCTGGTCGTAGTTGGTATGCTTTTGATGGTGGATAGTTAACAGGGAGCAAGGCAATAGAGCAGAAGCCCAGGCCAGTGGACGGATGGTGGAGTCAATAACCAGGCCCATTAGTTGCAATAAATAGTCTCTCTTTTCTGAATTGATGATGAGAGTGGTAGTGCAGATAGCAGCAAAGGCATAGTTCTGAGGTATATCCATAGTTCTGAGGCACTGTGCCCCCTCACAGTATTTATGCCCTCATTGCACCCCTTCACAGTAGTTATGGCCACAGTGGTGGTTCCTCACAGTAGTTATGCCCAGATTTTGCCCCACCTAACAGTGGTTATCCCTTCATTGTGCACCCTTCACAGTAGTTATGCCGACATTGTGCCCCCCTCAAATTACTTATCCCTTCATTATGCCCCTTCACAGTATTTATGCCCTCATTGCACCCCTTAACAGTAGTTATGGCTACATTGTGCACCCTTCACATTAGTTATGCCCACATTGTGTCTCCTCACACTAGTTATGCTCACATTGTGCCCCCTCACGGTAGTTATGCCCTCTCTGTGCCCCTTCAGAGTAGTTATGCCCTCTCTGTGCTCCCTTCAGAGTAGTTATATCTTCACTGTGACCCCTCTCACAGTAGATATACCCTCTCTATGCCCCCATAACAGTTGTTATGCCCCTTCACAATATTAATGCACTCTCTGTGCTCCCTTCACAGTAGTAATACCATCTCTATGCCCCCTTCAAAGTAGTAATGTCCTCTCTGTGCCCTCCTAACAGTAGTAATGCCCTCACTGTGCCCCTTCACAGTAGTTTTGCCCACGTTGTGCCCTCTCACACTAGTTATGCTCACATTGTGCCCCCTCACAGTAGTTATGCCCTCTCTGTGCCCTTTCAGAGTAGTTACGCCCTATATGTGCCTTTTTCAGAGTATTTTTGCCCACTCTGTGCGCCTTTAGAGTAGTTATGCCCTCTCTGTGCCTCCTTCAGCGTAGTTATTCCCTCTCTGTGCCTCGTCAGAGTAGTTATGCCCGCACCATGCCCCCTCACAGTAGATATGCCCTCTCTGTGCCCCCTTCACAGTAGTAATGCCCTCTATGTGCCCCCTTCACAGTAGTTATGCCCTCTCTGTGTCCCCTTCACAGTAGTAATGCCCTCACTGTGCCCCCTTCACAGCAGTTATGCCCTTTCTGTGCCCCTTCAGAGTAGTTATGCCCTCTCTGTGCTCCCTTAAGAGTAGTTATGTCCTCATTGTGACCCCTCTTACAGTAGATATGAACTTTCTATGCCCCCATAACAATTTTTATGCCCCTTCACATTAGTAATGCCTGCTCTGTGTCCTCTTCACAGTAGTAATGGCTTCTCTGTGGCCCCTTCACAGTAATAATGTCCTCTCTGTTCCCCCTTCACAGTAGCAATGCCCTCTCTGTGCCCCCTTCACAGTAGTAATGCCCTCTCTGTGCCCGTCAGAGTGGTTATGACCTCTCTGTGCCTCCTTCACAGTAGTAATGTCCTATCTGCCCCCCCCCCCTCAGTGTTAATAAAATAAAAAAACAGTAACTACTCACCTTGTCCCATTCCTGATCATCACCTCCAGCACTCCCCTGCAGGAACAGGTCGCACTGCAGCACTATGTGGGAGGAGCTCAGGCAGATTCCTGGGCTCCTCCTACACAGGCAGGCCTCACAATTTCTGCCTGCAGGGCTGAATGTGAAGCAGCCGGACTGGAGGAGGGAGGGAATGTGGGGAGCTTAGCAGTTAGTATGTGAAAGGACCCCCAGCAGTGAGCGCTTCCATCTGTATATGAGTATGCGGCATGTGTCCAGTATATGAGTGTGCGGCAGGGGTCCAGTATATGAGTGTGCGGCATGTGTCCAGTATATGAGTGTGCGGCATGTGTCCTGTATATAAGTGTGCGGCATGTGTCCTGTATATAAGTGTGCGGTATTTGTCCAGTATATAAGTGTGCGGCAGGGGTCCAGTATATGAGTGTGCGGCATGTGTCCAGTATATGAGTGTGCGGCATGTGTCCAGTATATGAGTGTGCGGCATGTGTCCAGTATATGAGTATGCGGCATGTGTCCTGTATATGAGTGTGCGTCATGTGTCCAGTATATGAGTGTGCGTCATGTGTCCAGTATATGAGTGTGCGGCATGTGTCCAGTATATGAGTGTGCGGCATGTGTCCAGTATATGAGTGTGGACATGTGTCCTGTATGTGAGTGTGCGGCAGGGGTCCAATATATGAGTGTGGGCATGTGTCCTGTATATGAGTGTGCGGTATGTGTCCAGTGTAGGAGTGTGCGGTATGTGTCCAGTATATGAGTGTGCGGCATGTGTCCAGTATATAGTGTGCGGCATGTGTACGGAATATGAGTGTGGGTATGTGTCCAGTATATGAGTGGGCGGCATTTTACCAGTATATGAGTGTGCGGCATGTGTCCAGTATATGAGTGTGTGGCATGTGTCCAGTATATGAGTGTGCGGCATGGGTCCAGTATATGAGTATGCGGCATGTGTCCAGTATATGAGTGTGCGGATGTGTCCAGTATATGAGTGTGCGGCAGGGGTCCAGTATATGAGTGTGGGCATGTGTCCAGTATATGAGTGTGCGGCAGGGGTCCAGTATATGAGTGTGCGGCATGTGTCCTGTATATATGTTTGCGGCATGTGTCCTCATATATGTGTGTAGCATTTGTCCAGTATATAAGTGTGCGGCAGGGGTCCAGTATATGAGTGTACGGCATGTGTCCAGTATATGAGTGTGCGGTATGTGTCCAGTATATGAGTGTGCGGCATGTGTCCAGTATATAGTGTGCGGCATGTGTACGGAATATGAGTGTGGGCATGTGTCCAGTATATGAGTGTGCGGCATGTGTCCAGTATATGAGTGTGCGGCATGTGTCCAGTATATGAGTGTGCAGCATGTGTCCAGTATATGAGTGTGCAGCATGTGTCCAGTATATGAGTGTGCAGCATGTGTCCAGTATATGAGTGTGCGGCATGTGTCCAGTATATGAGTGTGCGGCATGTGTCCAGTATATGAGTGTGCGGCATGTGTCCAGTATATGAGTGTGCAGCATGTGTACAGTATATGAGTGTGGGCATGTGTCCAGTATATGAGTGTGCGGCATGTGTCCAGTATATGAGTGTGCAGCATGTGTACAGTATATGAGTGTGCAGCATGTGTACAGTATATGAGTGTGCAGCATGTGTACAGTATATGAGTGTGCGGCATGTGTCCAGTATATAAGTGTGCGGCATGTGTCCAGTATATGAGTGTGCGGCATGTGTCCAGTATATGAGTGTGCGGCATGTGTACAGTACATGAGTGTGCGGCATGTGTCCAGTATATGAGTGTGCGGCATGTGTACAGTACATGAGTGTGCGGCATGTGTCCAGTATATGAGTGTGCGGCATGTGTCCAGTATATGAGTGTGGGCATGTGTCCAGTATATGAGTGTGCGGCATGGGTCCAGTATATGAGTGTGGGCATGTGTCCAGTATATGAGTGTGCGGCATGTGTCCAGTATATGAGTGTGCGGCATGTTTCCAGTATATGAGTGTGCGGCATGTGTCCAGTATGTGAGGAACAAAATAGCCCAAAAAGTCCTCAATACAGTTTTGCTGACTTAAAGTGCAATAAAGAATAAGATGTAGTTTATTGTGCAAAAGTAGTAAAACATAAAAAAAAAACTATGTAAACCCAGAGAATACAGTTAATATGTCAACTTTATGTCAAAGCGAATGCAATAAAAACAAATCCCAAAAATCAAAATTTGTAAACATTTTACAGTACCTAGAGTGCCAATAAAATGTGCAACTGGTTTCACAAATAAACGAGCCCTTTTGTAGCTACTGTAGATTGCTGAAAATTATCAAAAGTAGTGGCTCTAAAAAAAGTGCTCAAAATGTTTTAAAAAAATTAGCCAAGTCCTCAAGGCCCAAAATAGCTTTTAAAGGGTTGTCCCAAAAGTTAGGAGATTAATGTATGATTTGTAGCAGTCTGACCACTGGAATCCCGACCAACCATCGGAATGGGGGCAGGGGCGGACTGAGAACTTAAAGTGCCCCCGGAAAAAGAAAACTAAACGTAGCCCCATGTTGTAGGTGGGTCCAAATTGACAGAAGGCGGGACAACACAAATAGGTGGGGTCAGCAATACCATAGCAGAAAATACCATGGTGCAGCACAATATATTGCCCCAAAAGCTGTCTCTCTGTGGTGGCCATCAATAGATACCATTTTCTGTCCAGGCGTCTCTGATTAGGATATGGAGCAGGGGGCTAAGGATGTGAGATACGGCCATAGTTAAATTAAGGAGGTCATGTGCGATCACTGGCCAGGTACATGAGTACCTGATTCTCACAGCTTAATTACCCCTGAGAGCTTATTATGTACCGCACCGGCGGCAGAAAGGGGGGTTTGGGTGGCCCCCTGGGCATCGGCTCACCGGAAAATTTCCCTGTAAGGTCTATGGCCAATCTACCCCTGAATGGGGGTCCTGTGTCCCTCGTATGAATGCAGTGCACACTGCTGCTCCATTCATGTCTGTGGAACTGCCAGAGATAGCCATGTACAGTGCGCATGCTCTGTTTCTATGGCAGGACATTCCTGTTTTTGTGATCGGTGAAGGTCGCAGTGCTCGAACCTCTTTGCTCTTGGTGCCATTTCCCTAATGGTACTAATTGAAAGATGAGATGGGTGAGAATTGTCCTCCAAAATTTAATGAGCTGAAATTTGACTTTTCTTCGAAGATGCATGATTGCTCTAAAACATCACAATCTATAATATATCTAGCAGCATTATAACAGCTTATACACCAAATGCTTTTCCCTTATGGTCACCAAACCAAATCCTACTCTGGTGCCATGATTTTAACCCCTTAATGCAGCCAATTTTGATGCATCCCCATTTTTCAAATTTGACGTGTCACTTTAAGTGATAATATGCTTGGAATTCTTTTCCCTATCCACGTAACTTTAAAATAATTTTTATGGCACATTGTACTTTATGCTAGTGGTAATTTTGGTTAATATATTTTGTTTTTAATTTTTTTAAAAATCGGAATTTAAATTTGTTTTTTAAATTGCAATTTTCAAAATTTGAACTCCTCTGCTTTTAAGACATAGTCATTCCTCACACAGTAGATAATAATTAACATTTACCAAATGTCTGCTTTTTGATGGTATCATTTTTCAAACATACGCCGGCGGGTTATGATAAATCTGCTGCAATAAGAGTATTTTTGAGCTTCAGTCAGGTTTCATATTGTACCACTGCTGCTTCTTTTCGTTACCACATCAACCATGCTTTTACCCTTAGCAATGTATGTCAGTGTAAGGCCTCATGCACACGGCCGTTGTTGTGGTCCGCCTCCGAGCCGCATATTTTGCGGCCCGGGCGCGGACCCATTCACTTCAATGGGGCCGCAAAAGATGTGGACAGCACTCCATGTGCTGTCTGCATCCGTTGCTCCGTTCCGTGCCCCCGCAAACAAAATAGAACATGTCCTATTCTTGTCCGTTTTGAGGACAAGAATAGGCATTTGTACAATGGGCCACTTTCCGTTCCGCAAAGGAACGCGGAGCAGCTTCCGTGTTTTGCGGATCCGCGGTTTGTGGACCGCAAAACACCAACGGTCGTGTGCATAAGGCCTTACTCACTGGCATTATTTACTATTGCATTAAAAAGCTTGAAAGGGGAGAAACAGAGGGAGAGAAAACATCTTGAAAAAATAAGACACGAGAGAAAAAATATAAGTCCTAGGACACCAAGAGCAATTTTCAGGCCAATTGGAGCACTTTGGATTTGAGTCAAATTTTTTCAATCCCAGATCAAATCTTCTGACCGGTTTGTTTGAATCAAACCTGAAACAAAGTTCAAGAAATTCTCTCTTCTGTATTAGCTGTCAGTATTACACTGACACTTCACCTATTAGACCCAACCTCTGACAGGGTCAAATAGGCTTCTGTACATGGCAGTCCCAGAAGCCCTTGTTAGTCCTACTTTCCAACTTTACCTGAACATCCAGGACACTCCTGGAAAATATGGAAACCTCCCAGACTTCAGGAAGAGTTTGTAAATCTCCATCATGGAGGGCTGGACTCTCCTGGAAGTCTGTATTGCATCTGGACTCTGCATTATTGAACATAGTCCCTGATGTGCTTTGACGGGATGTGGTGCTGTTTGAGGGGTTTATGATGCCGTTCAAAGATGGGCAGAGGCTGAAATAAAGGGGTTTTCTAATGTGGGAAAAATGTTGCCTTGTGTGCTGCAACCTCCTGTGTCCCAGACATCAACTCTTTAAAGTTGGCAAGTATGTTATTAGGTCTCCGGGGGCCATGGCCGCCATCAGGACCCTGCAGTTGCATCACAGGGGGGCCCAATCGGGTACACAGGGAGACCGTTCCCTCTGTAGACCACTTGAATGCTGTGGTCATTGTTGACTGCGGCATCTGAGTTGTCGAACTGTTATTTGAGTTATCTCAGATCCTGGCAGTAAGAGCAGGGTTCTAGGTAGGGTGATCGGTATTGCGTGTTTTAATGAATAAAAAATTTGCACAACTTCGATGCTAAAGCACACTTCTTTAATTATCATAAAATATTGGTAAATCTGAGATTTCTTATCAATAAGACGTCACCTGCAAATATTCACAGATAAATTTTACGCCAGCAATCACCTTTTGTGACAATCACCTTTTTGGTTACAAAGTCAACATTTATTCATCGCCAAGGTTAACAGGTTCAGCCATAAAAGCCAAGATGAGGTCTAGTGTGGAAACTTTTCATTTACTTGGCATCCTACCAATATGATAATTATAGGTGCTGATGCAGTCGCGGTGAACCTGACAACCTCGATAATTAAAGGGAACTTGCCACCTGGTTTAGGGTCATTAAACAACCAGCATGCCGTTATGCAACTGGGGTTTAGGGTCCCAAACCTGCCCACAGCAAACCTATCCATCACAGTGAAGAATGGCAAATGAAAATTAAACTTATTCAAAGAAGAGTCCAGGACTCTTTCCCCAGCACGCGCACTGCACTGATGAAGCCGTGGAAGTTACACCTCCCTTTACTGCAAATGCGCTGCACATTCGGCACATGCAGTGTGGGGACATCTACCATCTCCAGCTTCATCAACTCAGTGAACATGTCTAGCTTGAGAGGAGTCCCGGACTCTTTTCCTGTAAGTTTGAATGTATTTTGCAGGGAGGGATGGGTTTGCTATGGGAAGGTTTGGAACCCTGAACCACAGCTGGAAATTTACTTGTCCTGAACCAGGTGACAGGTTCCCTTTAATAATTTCAAGGTCCCAAAGGGTTGTCACTATTTTAAGGCCCCTGGTGGAATAGGGAGTCTTCTCAGAAAACCATGGTATAACGCAACCTAAGAGGCGTGACTTGAAGCTCTTGTACCCCATGTAATATCTGTAACAGGACCTACTATTTATGATATTAGTGTCTTATGGGGCAGAGGGGCCAAAACCGAATATTACTATTGCACCCTCTACAGCTGTATGATCATCCCTGCACAAATGGATCCTCAGAAAGTAGCAGCATTGGGTATGTGCAGCTAATGTTTTTACACACTGTGACCAGCAGGTGGCAATATAGGAATATCCAGGATCTGCAATAACGGTTCCTTTATGGTAATTATTAGATTTCTGAAGATTTGGGAATTAATGATACATATGCTGATAAGACAAGGATAACGCATATGGTTTTGTTGTTATTCTGTGTGTGCCAGGGAACAGGGCTCCCCACCTAGAGTACCATATGCCAGTTATAATAATGGTGTCTTCTTAAAACTTAGGCAGGGTACTGGCTCTCCTTAAAGAGACCAGTTGTGTATGGAGACTTCCAAGGCTTGTTAAAAAGTTAGACTTTGAGTAAGAGGGAGCCACTTCCACAAGGTGGCGCTAGCGAGATGGTTCTCTGGGAGATACATTTTTGCATGTCTTCTTCCAGTATATGGTAGAGGGACTGTTAGAGCCCTAGGACCCGAGCGTTACTTATAAAGGAGCGCTCACGTAGAGCACTCCCACTTCTCGCTGTGGGAAACAAACTCAACAGAAAGTCTATGGGCCCAGTAAGAGCAGACCAGGCAGTGCAAGGGGGTAGCGCAGAAAATTCTACAGAGTGATGCCTTGTGTAACTCAGGGCTGTGTTGTGAAGGTCTGCTCTGGACGTTTTGCGACAGTGACAGACAGTTACACAGCACACAGTAAGTAAGCATCCTGCAGTACAGGAGGCTGTGGATAGCAGGGCGCAGTGGCGCACCGATAGGGGTGGTTTTAGGGGCCTGGACCCCCGTAGAACCATTCATATTTTTTTTAATCCCCCAGGGCCACACCGTCGATCGCCACAGGCAGCGCGGCCCTGGTTCTAATTGCGGGTGGCGGTGGGGAGGCAGTAGGAGCGCTTCCATTGTGATAGGGTTTATCTTCATATTCATCTGTATCGCCGTCCTCAGGACAGAGATACAGATGGCTGTGCTGAGGCAGGGGAGGGAGAGGCGTCTTCCTTCCCTGTCCTATCAGAGGCTGGCTCAGGTGGCGCGATGACGTCATTATCATCGTGCCACCTGAGCCGGGCAGCACACAGCGCGGACGGAAGAGGTCTGCTGCTAACCTCATGAAGGTAAGTATCAGTGTTTTTTTTTTTTTATAGATGCCACATTTTAGGGGGCACCTGGTGGCATTTTGTTTTGTGGGTGCACTATGGGGGCTTTTCTCGCTGGCCCATTTTGGGTAGGGGGCACTATGGGGGCATTTATTTCTAGCCCATTTTGGTTCCATACTCTCGAGGAATCTGGTGCATTTTCTTTTTTGCTCTATTTGGGGGGGGCACTATGGGGCATCTGGTGACACTATAGGGGCATTATTTGGGGGCACCATGGGGGAGTGGAGTATTATGGGGGCATTTATTTCTAGCCCATTATGGGGGAGCACTATGGGGAAATCTGGGGGCATTTTTTTACTGCCCTATTTTGGGGGGGGGCACTATGGGGCACCTGGTGGCACTATATGGGCATTATTTGGGGCACTATGGGGGAGTGGAGCATTATGGGGGCATCTGGGGGCTCTAAAGGGGCTTTTTTATAGGCATATTATGGGGGGCACTATGGCATCTGGTGGCACTATAGGGGCATTATTTGTGGCACTATGGGGGAGTGGAGCATTATGGGGGCATCTGGGGGCTCTAAAGGGGCTTTTTTATAGGCATATTATGGGGGCACTATGGCATCTGGTAGCACTAAGGGGGCATTTTTTACTGGCACATGGGAAGCACTATAGGGCAGAGCATGACTATGGGGCGTCTGGTGGCACTAAGAAGGGGCATTTTTAACTGTCACTTTATGGGGGCATTATGGGGGTGAGGAACAGTATGGGGGCATCTGGTGGCACTAAGAAGGGGCATTTTTAACTGGCATTTTATGGGGGCATTATGGGGGAGACTAGCACTATGGGGGCATCTGGTGGCACTAAGAAGGGGCATTTTTAACTGCCACTTTATGGGGGCATTATGGGGGAGAGGAGCACTATCGGAGCATCTGGTGGCAATAAGAAGGGGGATTTTTTGCTGACACATTATGAAGGGCACTAAGAAGGGGCATTTTTTACTGGCACATTATGGGGGAGAGGAGCACTATAGGGGCATCTGCTGGGGGCACTACGAAGGGGCATTTTTTTACTGGCATATTAAAGGGGGCACTATGGGGAAGGGGGAGAGGAGCACTACGGGGGCATTTACTGGGGCACTATATAGAGGTATTTTATACTGGCATACATTATGGGGACATTAGCTCAACTGCGGGCACTAAGCAGGGGTATTTCTAGTACTGTCATATTATAAGGAGAATTATTACTACTAGGGGGCATTATGGTGAGCTTTACTACTACTGGGGGGCTATGGGGAACATGATCACAATAGTATGGGCACTATGGGGGCATTATTACCAAGTGTGCTCAGGCAGAGATTATTTCTATTGGTGGGAATTTGTGGAGCACAGTTACCTTGGTGGGCACCCTGGCACAGTAAAGGCTTAGCACAATTATTTTTGGGGACAATATGCTTATACTATTAGTGTCAGGGATACTATTTACTGGGCACAGTTATTTTTTTAGAGCACTGTGTGCCAATAATTGTAGATGGGGGCACTATCTGTGCGGTACAGGTATTTTTCAGGGGACAGTTTCTGCAGTATAGTATTGGGGGTCACAGCGGGCACAGTATTGGGGATGGCAGGATGGGGTGTTCAGAAGATGTGAAGATGATGGAAAAGTGGGAAACTAATGTCTGTTTGTCAATCTCTGCAGAGACAGGAGATGGGTGAAAAATCATCATGGCGGTCTGGTCTGAATGGAGAAGATGAGAAAAGAGAACGTCTACATCAAAGGTGGCATCACTGGATGTAGGAGGTATGTGGCGCTATGTAGGAAAGAAGATGCTCCGGCTCCTCCCCCTGCCATTTGCAGAAGGAGGATTCAGAGCTGGGTGAGGACGGCCAAGGGGGCGGCAGGCCACAGGCGGGTGGTGGATGGTGGGGGGAACCACAGGCCTTGAGCAGGATACGGGGAGGGAGGACAGGGGAGGAGCTTTCTGGCTGTAGCCTGCTATTGCCTATTGTATAATGTGAAGCAGGCAGTGCAGCCAGGACACGCCCTCCCCTCTGTATGAAGTGTAGAGCCGGGCTCCTCCACCCGGACCTACACACCTTTAATATCGCGCAGCTCCTCCTCCTTTCCTCTTTTGACGCCTTCAGGACTAGGAGGGAGGAAGTGAAACTGCAACAGCTCCTGCCACGGAGCTACGTGGGGGGCAGTGTGAGTACAGGAGCTTTATGTTGGGGCCCTGTATGGTGGATGGAGTATTGGGTACAGTGTGTCTATGTAGGATGAGGGTGAGACTCTTACCTTCATCCTCATCAATATCATTTCAGCTGTACAGTGTTTGTTGGGAGTGGCCTATTATATGTAGGCTGGGCTTAGAAAAATGGGCAGGTCCAATTTTTTGGCGCCGCACACTTTTTTTCTTTTCGGACCCCCCCTAGACAAAATTTCTGGGTGCTCCCCTGGCAGGGTGGTACGCTGTATAACATGCAAAAGGCAGCAGCAGGTGTAACGTCCCAGAGTGACATTACCACTCTCTTCTACTCCTTGCTACCACTTTCCATAAGCTAATATGTGTCCTACAAAATATATCCTGTAATGTCCATAGTTATTGCCATGTATTCCTATGAAATGTTATGTTCAAGTGTAATAACCTGGTTGACCACACAGTGGCAGCAACACAACTGGCAGTGCTGTGCAGGAGTGATTAGAGGCAGGGGCAATATTTGAATTCACGATAATGCGAATTCGTAATGCGAAATACAGGTGTGGGTCATCTTCATTATTTAAGTTATTTCATCTTATGCGAAAAATCAGTAATATAATATGCGCGTTAATCGAGTAAGGGCGCGTTATAGGCAATTTTCCTATTGGGTTGGCTTGCTAGAATTCGCGAATATGTAGAATATAGTGTGATATATATTCTTAAAAATGAATATTCGTCTTTTTTTTTTTCATTTGAACCCATTACATTTACTACTCTAATGGGTTCAGATGAAAAAAAAAATAATTAGTTTTTACGCATATTACATTGCCGATTTTTCGCAAAAGATGAAATAAATTAAATAATGAAGAATATTCTAATTCACTACAGACTACGATATTGCAGCCTTCTCACATTGGCCCACAAGCAAGAAGCAGGCAGGCAATGGGTTCAGATGAATATATAGCACTATATTCTAAATACTCACGAATCACGAGTTGCGATATTCACGATTAAGATTCGCTATTAGAATATTCGCGCTCAACACTACTGTGCAGCAGAGTCTGGAAATCCCCTTCCAGCCTCTAAGAGAGAGGAGGAGTTAGCTAAGGGTACTTTCACACTAGCGTTTTTCTTTTCCGGCATTGAGTTCTGTCCTAGGGGCTCAATACCGGAAAATAACTGATCAGGATTATCCTAATGCATTCTGAGTGGAAAGAAATCTGTTCATCATCAGGATGTCTTCAATTCAGAACATCCAGATCGACGGATCCGGCAGGCAGTTCCGACGACGGAACTGCTTGCCAGATTACTGTGCCGTAAGTGTGAAAGTACCCTTAGTTAGAGACAGGCAGTCCAGTTTCCTCCCTGCTGAGAGAAGGAAGCGAGGGCTTGGGCACGTCGCCCTGTGCCCTGCCTAAAGTCAGTCTAGCTTTCCCACTCGAGGGGAGAGGTTGAGTTTAGTTTCCTCCCTAGTGGGAGAAGGTTGTGCAGGAGCCGTGCCCCTGCCGGGCAAGATACCAAGACTTCCATTAAGCGCTGTCTGGCACGCCAACCTTACAACTCGAGGTTGAGCACCAGGTTGCATCCCCTCACTTGGTTTGCATCGCCTTTCTAGTTCAAGCTGAAACTAAGCTTGCTATACTTGGGGTTATCCCATCTAGCGTTTTCATACTTACTTGCTGCGAGCTGCACCGTTCACTTCCTGGTTTCCGGCTCGTGAGGCTGGGCGTGCTTAGTCAGTTTGATTGAAGGCTTGTCTTGGCCGGGCCGCGCGGGTCCTGATCGTGCACGCTGCCGCACATGCGCCATGGTGACTTCCTACTGGCCAGTATAGTACAGAGCCGGCGTATGCGTTTGCGGCTCTGTACTATACTGTACTATAATATATTAACAAAAATGATCACTGTTACATCATTAACTGATTAAACAGTGATCATTGTAATGGGAATACCCCTTTAAAGCCAGTACAGAAGCTGAAATGATTGCCTAAAGAAAGATCATCTACTACTGACATAGCTGAGGTGAAAGAGCTAGAGAGAGAACACAGCAGAGACGTGTTTGTGAGCAGAGTAAGAGTTTGCCTGCTAATACCTGCTGGAGACCAAGATAATTTTAAGTTATTAGAAACCGTTTGTATTACAATTTTACTGCAAGTAAAAGCAACTGTTCAACGTTCATATTTAAGTCCGGACTTAACTTTAACCACATCATTCAAGTCATCGCTTTGTTCTACCCGATTCAAGTTAACCCCTTTCCTTTGCACTTGCTTCGGACCACCACATCTGGGATTCCAACCATCACCAAAGGTAGGAGCACCGTGTCAACGTGTATCCATTATCTCAAGGGATTTTGGGGCCTATTCAACACCACTCTGGCCTATCCTATCTTTGGCACGTTCCATCATACAAAGGGAGCCTTGCGTTCCCGCTGCTTAACCGCAGCTGGCGTCACGTACACTTACTCTAAAAGAGGGACATATTTCGTAGAAACTTCTAGAGAGGTAAGGGAATTCCCCAGGTGTGCCCCAGTGGGAGGCTGCAATCACGAACAGGATTCTGAGGGTTAAATTGCCATTTTCGTTTGCTGTGTCCCGTGCGCTCCTTCTAAACGGGCGCATGGGACACACCGGTCCCTGTAGGAGCTCCACTTGACCGATCGGGACCATACGTCACACCGGTCTATTATCAAGAGGAGCGTACTTGAGTTTTTGAACTGCCATACCCAATGGTGGCCCTATGCCCCCTGAAGAGACTCTGGGCCACATTATAAGCCTGACTAGAGTTGAAACGCGTCGGGATTGCACATGCAGGCTGACCTAATCAACTGGGATGGAATTTGATACGCCAAAAGAATTACCAATCGATAAGTATTGATTCAATGTATTTGGATATGATAAGTGTTACCATGCTCCATTTAGACCTCTTGCAATATCAATGAAATTAGGGGTCCATGGTACCACTTAGCAGCAAGGTTAATGCTTATATCGGGAGACTTGGGCCTTTTGTCAGGACCTTACTAGGGACGGTGTTTCCAGGGACAGGATCCGGTAACGGTGCTGTTCCTTGCGGAGTAGGACACTGTTAGTAGGACCAGGGACTGTCAGGCCAAGTAGGGCTTTACTAGGGCAGATTGTATACTGATCATTCCCTTTGCCCTCCCGTATACAAGGACCGAAATTGGTGCTCTGACTAATTTTGAATTTATGTTTGTTTGTTTGGTTTAGGCTGATCATGTACTGATTTATTTTAATTAATGAAGTAAACGTTACGTTTTAGATTTTTGCACCCCCTCTTTTCATTTATCAAACCAAGCATGTCCAATATTTATATTTATATCACTCACTTATGTTTGCCTCTGAGTACATTTTGAACTAATAGTTTTAACACCAAGTGGTTTGTGCTATGCCTCCTAGTACATGTGATACTAACGGTCTTAAGCCAATTGCTGATGTTCCAAGCAAACGTATTATCTGCTGCCTAATGGACTGCCTCTGAGTTTGGCTCGTCCGATCCAAGCAGGTCCTTAATCTTCTGTTTGTGGAGTTGTAGTCTCCATGTGAGAGAGATTTGAGTGTGTCTTATCCTCTTGTCCTAATACCTTGCGCACCAGGTTTAGGAAATATTTAAGCTACCTGCTAATCATCAGGGTGACAAGGCGTAAAGCATTATTAGACCTTGTTGTCAGAAAGCAATACAGGACAGGACAATACAGGAGACCTTTCTATTTGCGGGCGTATTCATTGCAAGTGGGAATTGATGGACAGAAGTCAACCCTACGATTTTGTTGGTGTTCATGGCCAGAGCAATCCAAAGTTAGTTAGTAATGGTCGCTTTGTGCACACTATTTTGATCCTCTGGTTATACCAGAGAGGGAAACTATTTGGATACCCTACTCTAATGGGCAGAGATCTTGCAGTAGCCATTTGAAAACCGTTACAGCACTTTATATATTGTGATATCTTCTGAGCATTTACATATATTGTTTCTCTATCTACACCCTGAGCACAAGTCAAGGTTGACTTGTGTTTTAAGTGTCGGGGGAATGTAAGTGACATTACCACTTTCCATAAGCTAATATATGCCCTACAAAAAATATCCTGTAATGTGCATATTTATTGCCATGTATTCCTATGTAATGTTATGTTCAAGTGTAATAACCCTTGTTGACCACACAGTGGCAGCAACACAACTGGCAGTGCTGTGCAGCAGAGCCTGGAAATCCCCTTCCAGCCTCTAAGAAAGAGGAGGAGTTAGCTTACTTAGAGACAGGCTGTCTAGTTTCCTCCCTGCTAGGAGAAGGAAGCGAGGGCTGGGGCACGTCGCCCTGTGCCCTGCCTAAAGTCAGTCTAGCTTTCCCCCTCGTGGGGAGAGGTTGAGTTTAGTTTCCTCCCTAGTGGTAGAAGGTTGTGCAGGAGCCGTTCCCCTGCCGGGCAAGGTTCCAAGGCTTCCATTAGGCCCTGTCTGGCACGCCAACCTTACAACTCGAGGTTAAGCGCCTGATTGCATCCCCTACCTTGGTTTGCATTGCCTACCTAGTTCAAGCTGAACCGAAGCTTGCTATACTTAAAGCTAGTACACAAGCTGAAAGGGTTGCCTAAAGAAAGATCATCTACTACTGACATACCTGAGCTAAAAGAGCTACAGAGAGAAAACAGTAAAGATGTGTTTGTGAGCAGAGTAAGAGTTTGCCTGCCAGAAGTGTTTTGCTAATACTGCTGGGAGGGCATGTGGTGGGGCATGGGGGCCCAATTCAAATTCTTGCTATTGGCTCCAATAATTTTTATTTACGCCCCTGCATGAGCGCATCTCGATTCTATCTTCTACAGCAAGAAGCGCATCTCTCTCCTCGTTTTAGCGGTTGGTGGACCCCCACCTCATTTTAGCGATACTTGAATACTTGGACCCCCACCAGTCGAAACATTTGATATGTCTCAATGACAAATCAAAAGTTTTTTCAAAGTACAGGGACATTTTAAGCGGGCATCGTGCAGTATCCGGGGAGGCAGCACTGCAGTTCATGCAGCCGGAGGTTTAACGCTGAGACCGTGCCATGAAGGGACATGTGTCCGGATGGATGCCACTTGAAGCTGAGGCGTGTGTCCTCTCACGGTTTAGCTCCACTCAATGAAGCGAAACCACAAGTGGGTCCGTGCCCTGGCATTGAAAATGAACATCCCAGGCAGAAGAAACTGCATTGGGTTCTGCGCGGAGGACGCAGTGAATTTTGACAGCAACAAAATCCATTGTGTGAATCGACCCTTAATGCATCTCTGAATCTCTGTTCACTAGAATGTCAGATCTGCTCCAGTTCTCAGCTGCCATAGACTTGAGCTACAATTACTGCAAGTTTCTGGGGTAAAATATAGCAAACTTGCTGGACTAAGCTCAAACACTTGCAAATTATGGCACAAATATGGCCGTAATTTGCAACTTTTTGGCCACTATAAAGTCAATGATAAATCTCCCTTATAACTCTATCTCTATTAATCTCATATAAAAGGCTCTACAATAGATAGATAGATAGATAGATAGATAGATAGATAGATTGAGATGAGATAGATAGATAGATAGATAGATAGACAGATATGAGATAGATAGATATGAGATAGATAGATAGATAGATAGATAGATATGAGATAGATAGATAGATGATAGATAGATAGATAGATAGATAGATAGATAGGAGATAGATAGATAGGAGATAGATAGATAGGAGATAGATAGATAGATAGATAGATAGATAGATAGATAGATATGAGATAGATAGATAGATGATAGATAGATAGATAGATAGATAGATAGATAGATATGAGATAGATAGATAGGAGATAGATAGATAGATAGATAGATAGATAGATAGATAGATAGATAGGAGATAGATAGATAGAGATAGATAGATAGGAGATAGATAGATAGATAGATAGATATAGATAGATAGAATGAGATAGATAGGAGATAGATAGATAGAAGATAGATAGATAGATAGATAGATATGAGATAGATAGATAGATATGAGATAGATAGATAGATAGATAGATAGATAGATAGATAGATAGATAGATAGATAGATAGATAGGAGATAGATAGATAGATAGATATGAGATAGATAGATATGAGATAGATAGATATGAGATAGATAGATAGATATGAGATAGATAGATAGATAGATAGATGAGATAGATAGATAGATAGATAGGAGATAGATAGATAGATAGATGAGATAGATAGATAGATAGATAGATAGGAGATAGATAGATAGATAGATAGATAGATAGATATTGTAAAGGACATGGTATAGAGATGAGCAATTTATTGAAATTAATTGCGGGCCCAATTGGTCAGCATATTGTATCCAACACCTTTCAAGCTCTTTAAGGGCCCATTCATACGTCTGTGGTTTGTTTTGGATCCGCAACACACCCGGCCGGCACCCCCCCATAAAAAAGCCTATTCTTGTCCGCAAGCTGCAGACAAGAATAGGACATGTTCTATCTTTTCGGAAGTTCGGGGTCGAAGCGCGGAAGTTCAGGGCCGCACTCCGCAAATGCGGAAACAGAGAGCACGTAATGTGCTCTCCGCTTCACGTCCGGCCCCATTGAGAATGAATGCGTCCGCACCCGTTCCGTAGAATTGCGGAACGGATGCGGACCCATTTGCGGCCATGTGGATGGGGCCTAACACTGAGACAGCATTAGTAATGCCATAATTACCACAAGCATGGGCGTAGCTATAGGGGGTGCAGAGGTAGCAGTCGCTACCGGGCCCAGGAGCCTGAGGGGGCCCAAAGAACCTTGTGCTGCATAAGAAGACACACAAAGCACTGAAAGAAGGGGGGCCCAAGATGAACTCTTGCACCAGGACCAATGAGCCGTTAGCTACGCCACTGACCACAAGATATATGTCTATGAGTAAATGGGTGGTAGACGGTGTAACAAACAGCCTGTTTAATAACACGAGAAAAAAAGACCTTCATTATTTATTAAATGAGGGCTTCAAAGCACTGATATGAATCAGTATGCCTGGTTTAGTAGGGTTGATCCTGCAGAAATGACCCCTTTCAAGTGTTAAACACAATCACAGCTAGATTTTGCCCACTAAACCGTTTTCTTTTCTTCCCTTTTGTCTATAAATGCACGTTATGGAGATTTACGGTCAGTTTTATAACGGAGAAGCTGCTGACACAGCTCTGCTCATTCAAAAATATCCGTATCACCAAGTAAGACTAAGGTCACACTCTGATCTGTATAATAAATGCTGCAACTTATTAACCAGAGGAATAAAGAAAGGAGGCTGATAGACGGAGATGGTGACGCGCTAGCTGTTGTCTGGTGGAGGGCAAGGCTGTCTTAAAGTAGTGGTCCGATTTAAACCCTATTAGGGTGTTCTCAGTTCGGAGTAGCACTGCAGTAACGAGGCACGGCCACTACACAGTGCGCCAAACTGTGCCGTTATGGCATAATACATGTCACCCATACGGTCCGTACCTACTAAATGGTAAAACACTGGGTGACACTAACATGTAAAAGGACTGAGAAATTTTAGTGAACACCAAACTTAACTGTAGCAGCCAGTGTCAGGCAGCTGCTGCCAAGGCTAATAAGATAATAGGTTGCATCAAAAGGGGCATAGGTGCCCGTGATTAGGGGCGTAACTACCATAGCCGCAGACCATGCGACTGCTATGGGGCCCAGGGCAAGAGGGGCCCAGTCTTGGTTGGGATTATCTGATCTCCTCTTCTACTGTAGGTGAAAACTTAGTCAGGACTCTACCCTCTAAAGCATGGATACCCAGCCTGTAGCTCTCCAGCTGTTGCAAAACTACAACTCCCAGCATGCCCGGACCGCCTACAGGAGGGAATTATGGGAGTTATAGTATTACAACTTCTTGAGGGCCGCAGGTTGAGCATCCCTGTTTTAAAGGACCAACTTTTAGCAAATGAGGCAGTGGAAAAAATGGCCCAAGGGACTCTTCTTTCCAGTGTGGGGGGCCTGGTTTGATCCTTGCTATGGGGCCCATTACTTCTCTATGTACGCCACTGCCCGTGATGACAACATAGTGCTTTACAAATCACTAGTCAGACCACACATGGAGGACTGTGTACAGTTCTGGGCTCCTGTGAACAAGGCAGACATAGCAGAGCTGGAGAGGGTTCAGAGGAGGGCAACTAAAGTAATAACTGGAATGGATGGACTACAAGTCCCAGAAAATTATCAAAATTAGGGTTATTCACTTTAGAAAAAAGACGACTGAGGGGAGATCTAATAACTATGTATAAATATATCAGGGGTCAGTACAGAGATCTGTCCCATCATCTATTTATCCCCAGGAGTGTGACTGTGACGAGGGGACATCCTCTGTGTCTGGAGGAAAGAAGGTTTCTACACAAACATAGAAGAGGATTCTTCACTGTAAGAGCAGTGAGACTATGGAACTCTCTACCTGAGGAGGTGATGGTGAGTTCACTAAAAGAGTTCAAGAGGGGCCTGGATGTATTTCTGGAGTGTAATAATATTACAGGCTACAGCTACTAGAGAGGGGTCGTTGATCCAGGGAGTTATTCTGACTGCCTGATTGGAGTCGGGAAGGAATTATTTTTCCCCTAAAATAAGGAAAATTGGCTTCTGCCTCACAGTTTTTTTTTTTGCCTTCTTCTGGATCAACCTGCAGGATAACAGGCCGAACTGGATGGACAAATGTCATTTTTCAACCTTACAAACTATGTTACTATTTTACTATGTTAATGTCTGAGATGGGAAAACCCATTAAGGGTCCCCAAAAAACCTTTAAGATTTGGGGAATTTGGAGCTGAGTCGTCGTCTTTGCAGCGTGGCTGGGGCATTATCCTGCTGAAAGTGGCCATTAGGGGCCCTGCTACCATGAATAGAGATAGTTGCTGGTACAATGTATAGGGGGGTACGTGTCACATCCACGTGATGCCAGGACCCCAGGTTTCCCAGCAGAACACTGACAAGAGCATCACACCGCCTCCACTGGCTTGTCCTCTTCCCATAGTGCATCCTGGCGCCCCAGGTAAGTGAAGCACACGCACGCAGCCATCTACATGATGTAAAATGTCATTCGTCAGACCAGTCCACCTTCTTCCATTGCTCCGGGATCAAGTTCTGATGCTCACGTGCCCATTGTAGGTGATTTTGGCAGTGCAGAGAGGTCATGGGCACTTTGACCACTACGCAGCCCCATACATAGCAAGCTGCGATGATCTATGGGTCCTGACCTTTCTATCAGAGCCAGCAGGAACCTTTTCAGCAATTTATGCTACAGTAGTGCTTCTGCGGGATCGGACCAGGCCGGCTAGCCTTCAAACGCATCATGAGTGCACACAACCCTGTCGCATGTCCCTTCTTTGGTCTATGTTTGGTCGGTTCTAACCAAGCTTCTAACATCTGTTCACTTGCCCCCCTTATATATCTCTCCGACTCACAGGAACCATTGTTGCTACTTCACCTGTAGATAAAGAGATTTTTTTCTTAATGTTAGCAGTTCAAATTGTCTATTGCTGAAAATTCAAAGTCGGAAAAATCTGCCCCAGATCCGATCGATCAACCAGTTTTTGTCAGGATATCTATCCAGCTTGTCTGATATGTTTTAGATTATTATAATATAGATTATTGATAAGCATGAACTGTATCAGTGGTATATATACGTCTGAGGGCAACATTGAAATAACCGCCCCTGCTCTCTGAAAAGCAGCCACTAGGGGGAGTTTGCAATCTTCTCCCAAGCTCGTTTACCTTAGATTAGTAAAGGCAGCCAAGTCTCATCATTTGATATATTGTTATGAAAGCGGATACGGATCCGCTTTATCACTTGAGCAGATTTGACCTGGGGCTACTCCTAAGAGCATTCTCTAAGTAGTCACCTTGGTCTTCAGCCTTTAACCCACATAACGCCTTCTACCCGGCCGCTAGCTCATGGAGTAGTTTCTGTTCAAGTGACTGCTGACCCAAGGGGGTCAAGAAACACTGGCACAAAAGGATCAGACAAAAACCATAGTCGGGGACAAACTGAGGTGAGAACGGACAATCCGATTAACTGGCCACAGGTCAGGGCAGACAGCTCAGGTCCAACACAGGAATCAGGCAAAGATCAGGTCAGTCAACAAAGGGTCATATCCAGTAATCAGGCAAAGGTGAGGCACAGAATATAAGATCAGAATATGTACAGTGCATCTTAGTATTGAAGTAACAAGCTAGAAACACTATTACTCAGGGATCTTTCCACAGGGAAAATTGCCTTAAATAGCATGGAATAAACAACCATGATGTCACGGACGTTCCCGCGACAGATGGAAGGAGATTGGTGAGACTGGTAACACGTGGTTTGATCTGACATGTTTTCCGTTTGGATCAAATGACGTCTGTGTTGTTCCTGGTGCTTGCCGCACCTTCTTTCCCCAGGTTGTGGCTATTAGGGTCATTTAACCTTCTCTATTTATTGTTGTTTCTCCCACAATGCTATGCGGTTTATAGCTTCTGTTTGAGTTGTGGATAGCTGGTGTGTGGATCTCGGCTGAGTTCCTGGTGCTGCCATAGCCACTTGAAGTTAAGTGTTTTCTTTCCCTTTTGTACTTTGTTTGGGTTAATTTGTGTGGTGCATTTCCCTGTTATTTGTATTAAGGCCTGAGGGAGACTCCTGTGGAGGAACAGGTTGTCTTAGTCCTGACATTTGTACCAGGGTCCTATAGGGTGAGTTAGGACACTAGGTATTCCTGTGTATGCCACCTACCTCTGGGGTCTGTTCATACTGGTAGTTCGTCAGGACTTTGATTAGTGTTTTACTAGGAGGTGTCCATCTCCTTTACCTAGTTTCCAGGCCTTATTCCCTCACCTCTTTCCCTCCTATGTTCGGTGTGGTGTTTCCCTCCCACACCCGAATGTGATACATGGGTTGGGGAAGATTAAGGTGTGCTCTGGCCCTTTAACAACCAGAGGAAGAACATGTGCCCAATGGGCAGAGAAGAGTGGTGCAAGCATGAGGCTGGCCTGAGTTTACATGGAGTGAAGGAAGCAGCACTCCTGAGGTTGACATTGGACGCCAGTGGGTCTGGACCGCAGAAGACCAGGATCATGAAGACAGATGAGTGTTCCGGCAGCCATACCCTCTCGGAGCAGGTAAATATTGGAGGGCACAGATCGCCAATATAACATATATTACTTTTCTTATACAACACTTGGTCCCATATACTCCATGTATGCACATGCATAGTAAAATATAAAAGAGTGAAGTGATGAGAGTGCTGAGATAAAACTTCCAATAATCCACCTTATTTAGGATTATAAAGGTCACGTTGTGCATTCATTCTTCTATTGCATTAAACATGTTCTCACCTGTTGGATGGGTTCCCTCATAAGCCTCAGAAATGCAATCTTTAAAAAATCAGGTTCCTGGATCTTTACATTTTTCAGCATACTTCTTGTACAATTGTCGTGCCGCATCCTCCACTATATGTTAGAAATTCAGGTCACAGAATCCCGGTCTCCTGGTATAGACTAGCTCATGGCATATTCAGTACAAAGTGGAGAATATTAGTTTAAACCGGCAACAACCAACTTTTTTCACGAACTAAGGCTACTTTCACATCTGTGATTTCTTTTCCGGATTTAAGATCCGGCAGAGGCTGCAAACTGCAGTTTTGTGTCCGGTTTGTGAAACTGAACAGTAAAAACAATGTAAGTCAATGGTGCCTGATCCGTTTTTTTTTGGACAAGAGAAAACCGGATCTGGCGCCCATTGACTTACAAAAGTGTTAGTGACAGATCTGGTTTGTTCCCTCTTGATCCGAACAGAACAGATGCAGCCGGTTGTAGTAAATCAAACGGAAGAGTTTTCCTCCGGTTTTGATATTCTCTGCCGGATCTCAAAACTGGAAGGGAAATCACATATGTGAAAGTGGCCTAAGACAGGAAAAAATACAACTTCTCCAGGAAAATACACTCTGATCAGCTGAAATTTCATGTATGGTCGCATCATGCATAAAACTTGCCAGAAGCCCGATCAAGATTGTCAAGACAAAGGAGATTATGTACCAAGATGTGACTTTTTTGAGTGTTTGTTTTTGAAGGCTTTTTTTTCCAACAAATTTACAAAATGTGACCCGCCATTTGTTAAATTTATCACATGAATTATCATGGCAATTTACGTGTCTAAAGCTCTGTCTTATTTATTACAAAGGTTCCATCAGTTTGCGCTCCACCAGGGGACTGGACCACACTTGCAACATTTTTGTCATAATAAATCTAGCAAAAATGTAACTCTGCCCACAAACCTCTGCCCGGCCCTTAGTAAATGGCAGAAAGCTCACTAAAAATGGCACAAAATACTTCATAAATTTACTCACATTGAGTGCTTAAAAAAAAGTGTTGAAATCTGCTTCAAAATTCCACACGGTTTTTGACCAATTGGAGTTTTGGATGTAGATTCAGAGCAGAACCTGCACCAAGAGTGAACATATCGCCATGTAAATTACCGTGCTGTTCTCCCATTGAAATCAGTTGGATTGCGCTCGTTTTTTGTGCAGATTTTAGGTACCGATTTACCAACCCATTCCAAAATCTAGACTGAAAAAAAACTCCATGTGAAGTTAGTTTTAGACTGTCTGGTGTAAGGTTACACTACTTTTTAGTCCTCTTACTGTACGCTAGAATTTTGGTGCACGTTGTTGAACACAGCAAGCCACTCCCCATTTCCAATTGGCTGCACCCGCAATCCTGACCTGATGTGGTTGCTAATCTCCATTGCCAGTGATTTTAGTTCTTTACAGATCTATTAAAATATTTGTCCTTGTGTTAAAAAGAATGTCACATTGCACATTCAAGATGTCCATAAAACAGGATGACTGTATGAGCTTAGTGACATGTTATGTACAGATCCCCTGTGTCAGCGATATGTTCTACACGTGTCCCGTAATTCTGAGGCATTTACAGCTCTGTGAACTCTCTAAATTTTGTTTATGTGCAAAGTCAGTGCTTGTAAGATGCTTTATAGAAGAGGTTTACAGCACACGATACACAAGTGACATCAATGCCAAACTGGGTTCCTTGAGATCCACCAGAGGAGATGATTCCGGGGTTCAACCTGTACTGAACAAACAACCTTTACATGGGGCGTTCAAAACTTTATGGGGAACGAATGAGCATTACTACAATCATTCGCCCCCCCATACACTTTATGTTATGCCATCAGCATATCCAGTTGAGCACTTTCTGCTTGTCTCCAAAGTCATCTCCAAGTTGGGTTCTATTCTGCTGGTGCTCTAGCCAGGACCAGCCTTAGGAGGTACATAGGGTGCTTCACCCCTCACTCATGAAGGGGGCGTCAGATGGTTTCCTCTCCTGAGCACCTGGTCACTGGATTGATTAATCCGGTTTCCAGGCACCCGTGCATAGGGCACAGATATAATTAAGCTTCTCACTCAGTGCTGGCAGGACAAGGAAACTATTGGTGCCCTGCTGCTCGGCGCTTTGTTGTGGCTCAGACGCCCCAATGATGTTATGGCACCGCCTGCTACGTTCCGCAAATGCCAGTTTGGCCTGAGGAGTTGAGGACTGCATCACTGAAGGACTTCCTGGGACTGGGGAAAGGTATTACAGTGTGTGTACTGTATACCAAGACAAAGAGCATGGGGGCACTTATCAGGGTGCAAAGGACATGGAGGCACAGAGCATGGTGGGCAGAGGGGATGTTACACTATATGAGTGGGCACAGAGCATGGGGGCACATAGTAGAAGTCAAAGAGCATGGAGGCACAGAGCATGGGGACACAGAGGATGTAACACTAAATGAGAGGGCACAGGACATGGCTGCACTGAGCAAAGGGGCACTTAACAGGGGACACAGAACATTTTACACAATGTAAGAGGGCACAGAGCATGTGGCACAGTAAAGAGACACAGAGCATGAGGGGGCACAGAGCACGTAGCACTATATAAGGGGGCACAGAGCATTTAGAACTATATAAGAGGACATGTGGCTCAGTGTGGGGGCATCGAGTGTGTGCCACTATTTATAGGGGGCACTACCAGTTCAGGCACTGTCACTGTCTGCCATGTGAGAGGCCTGGGGAGATCTGATAGACTTGCTGCACGTGAGTCTATCTGACAGATCTTTCTCTTTTTTCTTGCTGTTTGTTGTTGTGGGCAGGATCCCACCTCTCCAGTGTCTCCACAGGTTCTGCTCATTAGCTGTTTAGTGTCTCTTTTTATACCCGCCTCTCACTGCAGCCCCTGCGGTTTATATTTCCTCCTGGAGTTCTCAGCTAATGTTTGGTGGTTATCCTGCTCCCTGTCCGTCTAAAGCTAAGTCCTCCTTCCTTCCCTTTTGTTGTGTGTTCTGACTAGGCCTCAGGGAGACGCTGGCTCCTTCACCGTGGAAGGAACCGGTTGTCTATCTCCTGCTCCCTAGCTGAGGGTTTTAGTTTCAGCAGTACAGTTATGTACTGAGTTTGGTTCTGGTGCTGTATTTATGTAGTGAGCTTGGTTCTGGTGCTGTATTTATGTAATGAGCTTGGTTCTGGTGCTCTATTCATGTAATGTGCTTGGTTCTGGTGCTGTTTTTATGTAATGAGCTTGGTTCTGATGCTGTATTCATGTAATGTGCCTGGTTCTGGTGCTGTATTTGTGTAATGAGTTTGGTTCTGGTGCTGTATTCATGTAATGTGCTTGGTTCTGGTGCTGTATTTATGTAATGGATTTTGATTCTGGTATTGTATTTATGTAATGAGCTTGGTTCTGGTGCTGTATTTATGTAATGGATTTTTATTCTGGTATTGTATTTATGTAATGAGCTTGGTTCTGGTGCTGTATTTATGTAATAGATTTTGATGCTGTATTCATGTTATGTGCTTGGCTCTGGTGCTGTATTTATGTAATGGCCTTTGATTCTGGTGCTGTATTTATGTAGTGAGCTTGGTTCTGGTGCTGTATTTATGTAATTAGTTTGGTTCTGGTGCTGTATTTATGTAGTAAGCTTTATTCTGGTGCTGTATTTATGTAATGAGCTTGGTTTTTGTGCTGTATTTGTGTAATGTGCTTGGCTCTGGTGCTGTATTTATGTAATTAGCTTGGTTCTGGTGCTGTATTTATGTAATGTGCCTGGTTCTGGTGCTGTATTTGTGTAATGTGCTTGGCTCTGGTGCTGTATTCATGTAATGTGCTTGGTTCTGGTGCTGTATTTATGCAATGAGCTTGGTTCTGGTGCTGAATTTATGTAATGGATTTTGATTCTGGTATTGTATTTATGTAACGAGCTTGGTTCTGGTGCTGTATTTATGTAATGGATTTTGATTCTAGTAATGTATTTATGTAATGAGCTTGGTTCTGGTGCTGTCACAAATAGGTAGGGATAAGTGCAGCCCTAACTCACCCACACCCCTATCCCTACCTACTTGCACGGTCCGTCCTAACCGACAACTGGGCGTCAGTCCCTAGCTTACGTACGTGCAGGGGCCTAAAGAAAGGAAATAACACAGGGAGAACACAATTAATAAGACAGATAACACAGAAGCAAAAGCTTCCCAGGCCGGCACAGAATAGCAATAGAAGCAATGGGGCCGAAGTCAAGGGTGAGGAGGTAACACAAGCACACAGGTATTATAATATCAAGTAAGTACAAGCCGAGGTCAAGAGCCAAGAGATCTCGTGAGTACAAGGGGTAACACCAGGCAAGAGGTACACCAGGTCAAAGTCAAATACAAACCAAGGTCAGGAGCCAAGAGATCGCATCAATACAAGGGTTAACACCAGGTCCCGAGTCAAATACAAGCCGAGGTCAAAAGGTAGCAGTCGCACATGCAGGGTACACTTGTGAGGAAGTAAGACCAATCATAGGAAACCTGTGGCCAGCAGGTTACCTGTTTAAATAGGTCCTCTTGATAGGTCATGTGACGTGGCCAGCGTCACATGACCCATGTCCAGCACCTCAGTACACCTGAGTGCCGACTCATTAACCCCGGCGCTCAGTTCCCCACCTGCTCGGTGTCTAGGAGATGGAGGACGCCGGCCACACTGAGGAAACGTGCGCGCCCGGGTCCTCCCCGCCCTTTTGTCAGCATGGAGACGCGGATGCCGGCCGCCTCTTCGATCCTCCTCCTGAGCAGGATGCTGGCAGCGCTGCAGAGGGAGAGCCTATCACTGGCTTCCCGTTACAGGTGCTGTATTTATGTAATGTGCTTGGTTCTGATGCTGTATTTATGTAATGAGCTTGGTTCTGGTGCTCTATTCATGTAATGTGCTTGGTTCTGGTGCTGTTTTTATGTAATGAGCTTGGTTCTGGTGCTGTATTTATGTAATAAGCTTGGTTTTGATGCTGTATTTATGTAATAAGATTGGTGCTGGTGCTATAGTCATGTAATGAGCTTGGTTCTGGTGCTGTATTTGTGTAATGACCTTGGTTCTGATGCTGTATTTATGTAATAAGCTTGGTTCTGGTGCTGTATTCATGTAATGAGCTTGGTTCTGGTGCTGTATTCATGTAATTAGCTTGGTTCTGGTGCTGTATTCATGTAATTAGCTTGGTTCTGGTGCTGTATTCATGTAATTAGCTTGGTTCTGGTGCTATATTTTTGTAATAAGCTTAGTTCTGGTGCAGTATTTATGTACTGGGCTTGGTTATGGTTCTGTATTTATGTAATGAGCGTGGTTCCGGTGCTGTATTTATGTAATGGGCTTGGTCCTGGTGCTGTATTTGTGAAATGAGCTTGGTTCTGGTGCTGTATTTGCAACTTTCACCCCCTATAAGATGTTTGGTGTTGGTGGTACCCAGCTGTAGGAATGGCCAAGTGGTATAGGGTGGCCCAAAATGTTCCTTAATGTTTTGTGTCACGGTGCTCCTACTTGGATACGACTGGACCCCAGGCGTTGGCTCCGCAGCAGACAAATAGGGGGTAGTTGAATTGGAAGATGAAGAATAAATTGAGTCCAGACCTTGTGATGACGTTGAATAGCAGCTTTACTTTGGTAAACGTTTCTCCAAAACGGTTTACAGACTTTATCTGGTCCCAGCAAGCTTTAGCATTAAACTGGCAGGCAAACTCGTCTACATCTGTTGCTCTGTGGCTCTGCTGTACTGACAAGGTAGCTGTATAACTCAGCTTCTTCTTTATGTGGCAACTTCTCTCTTTGTAGTCTGACTCTAGATTATACCAGGAAACTTTTCCTCCTGGCTCCTGAGGCTCTAATCTGTGGCCTCCATATCCAGCAGAGCTGAAGGTGCTCTAGCTGGCTTGGCTTGGGCATGGGCACATCCAACAGCGACCTGCCCAGCACTTGTTTCCTTCCCTAGCAGGGGGTAAGCTAGACTGCTCCTAGAAGACTGGTTGCCACCCTTCCTGAAGGAAGTGGGACTCACCCACCCCTCCACAGAGGGGGGTTAGAATGAAATGGAAAGCTCAATTTTACTAAACTGTAGCTCTGCTATTTACGCTGCCACCTGCTGGCGAACCATGCACATCACATTTTAACATAACAGTTGCAAAATATGCACAGTGTTTGGACCTGAAATAAATACACATAATGACATGAGGTTAACCAATAAAGACAGTAGCAAAGTGCAAAGGTGGTAATGTCACTCTGGGGCATTACATATTTATGTAATGAGCTTGCTTCCGGTGCTGTATTTTTGTAATGGGCTTGGTTCTGGTGCTGTATTTATGTAATGAACTAAGTTCTGGTTCTGTATATATGTACTGGGCTTGGTTCTGGTGCTGTATTTATATTTAGTGTTTGGTTCTGGTGCTGTATTTAATAATCTTGATTCTGGTGCTGTATTTTGATAATGAGCTTGGTTCTGGTGCTGTATTTATGTACTGGGCTTGGTTCTGGTGCTGTATTTATGTAATGAACTAAGTTCTGGTTCTGTATATATGTACTGGGCTTGGTTTTGGTGCTGTATTTATATTTAGTGTTTGGTTCTGGTGCTGTATTTAATAATCTTGATTCTGGTGCTGTATTTTGATAATGAGCTTGGTTCTGGTGCTGTATTTATGTACTGGTCTTGGTTCTGGTGCTGTATTTATGTAATGAACATGGTTCTGGTGCTGTATTTATGTAATGGGCTTGGTCCTGGTGCTGTAATTGTGAATTGAGCTTGGTTCTGGTGTTGTATTTTTGTAATAGGCTTGGTTCTGGTGCTGTATTTATGTAATGAGCTTGGTATGGCTTCACTACTACTCTATCTTTAATAGCACACTGTGCATGCCCTGCATCCTCTCCATTTATGCTGCGGGACTTAGTCAGCGCTCAGATACTTTCAGATAGCGTTGAATGCAGGGGCGGCCGCACACACGTGGCCTACTCTCCATTCACTTTAGATAGGAGAGGGCCCCCCAGAGGTGGGGCCTAGACCTGCACCTGTTAGACATGTATGGCATATCCTATTGATGTTTTCATGAATGTCCCAGATGAGAATACCCTTTTAAGTATTAGCGGTAGCTGTGCATTCTTTTTTCTATAAAAGAGGAGGAGTATGCACTACTGGTTTGGTGGGTGCATGTAGTCTCAAATGGGAGCTGGGCTGCACTACCTAAGCATGGGCACTACACAGTGGATGGAGCCTTCAGCTTCCGGCTCTGTCCACTGTTTAGTTACTGGTGGCTGCTAAAAAACAGCTGATCTGTGGGGGTATTGGACCCCCACGTATCTTAAGTTGAATACTTATCTGGAGGCCATTAATATCTAAAAGCTGAAATACCCCTTTAAATAATTCTCCAAATGGAGTAATATATGACTATAGGATCAGACTACACAGGGTTTGTTTGTAGTCTATAAACAAGGACACTCATTGGGTCAGCAGAGGAGCTGTGTACACAAAATGGTAGGACATTTTACTGAAGACTCGACTGTTTTCGAAGATGCTTCTTTTATTTGGACACAGTGTAACAATAGGAATGATTGCAAAAAATACACATACCTGTAAGCATTGGATGTGCAAGGTAAGGCTTATAAAACCAGCAGAACTTTTTCTGTGTACTGTGGAACATTGAATTGCTCAAGAGCTTATTAACCCCTTAAGGACCAGGCAATTTTTTGCAAATCTGACCAGTGTCACTTTATGTGCGAATAACTGTAAAACGCTTTTACTTATCCAGGCCATACTGAGATTGTTTTTTCATCACATATTGTACTTCATGACACTGGTAAAATGGAGTTAAAAAAAAAAGATACCAAATTTGCCAAAAATTTTGAAAAATTAGCAAATTTCCAAGTTTCAATTTCTTTACTTCTAAAGTACATAGTAATACCTCCAAAAATTGTTATTACTTTACATTCCCCATATGTCTACTTCATGTTTGGATCATTTTGGGAATGCCATTTTATTTTTTGGGAACGTTACAAGGCTTAGAAGTTCAGGTCTGAAGTCACTTTGTGAGCCTTACATAATAAAATCACCAAAAAATTACCCCATTCTAGAAACTACACCCCTCAAGGTATTCAAAACTGATTTTACAAACGTCGTTAATGGCAAATAGAGATAAAATTTCAGAATTGAGATTTTTAGGAAAATTTTCTATTTTGATCCACTTTTTCCAGTAACAAAGCAAGGGTTAAAAGCCAAACAAAACTCAATATTTATTGCCCTGATTCTGTAGTTTGCAGAAACACCCCATATGTGGATGTAAACTGCTGTATGGCCAAACGGCAGGGCACAGAAGGAAGGGAACGCCATATGGTTTTTGGAAGGCAGATTTTGCTGGACTGGTTATTTGACACCATGTCCCATTTGAAGCCCCCCTGATGCATACCTACGGTAGAAACTCCAAAAAAGTGACCCCATTTTGGAAACTACGGGATAAGGTGGCAGTTTTGTTGGTACTATTTTAGGGTAAAAATTATTTTTGGTTGCTCTATATTACACTTTTTTTTAGGCAAGGTAACAAAAAATAGAAATTCTGAAATTTCATCTCCATTTGCCAATAACTCTTGTGGAACACCTAAAGGCTTAACAAAGTGTAAAATCAGTTTTGAATACCTTGAGGGGTGTAGTTTCTTAGAGTGACTTTTTTGGAGTTTCTACTCTAGGGGTGCATCAGGGGGCTTCAAATGGGACATGGTGTCAAAAATCCAGTCCAGCAAAATCTGCTTTCCAGAAACCATATGGCGTTCCCTTACTTCTGTGCCCTGCCGTTTGGCCATACAGCAGTTTACGACCACATATGGGGTGTTTCTGCAAACTGCAGAATCAGGGCAATAAATATTGAGTTTTGTTTGCCTGTTAACCCTTGCTTTGTTACTGTAAAAATGGATTAAAATGGAAAATTTGCAAAAAAATAGCTGTTTTGGGACAGTTTTTATTTTTTGTTTTTTACAGCGTTCATCTAACAGGTTAGGTCATGTGGTATTTCTGTAGAGCAGGTAATTACAGATGCTACAATACCAAATATAACTACTTTATGGGGGTTTTAGTTTCAATTTTACATAATGAAGCATTTTTGAAAAAAAATATTTTTTTAGTTTATCCACATTCGGAAAGCCATATATTTTTTTTTTTTTTTTGGGGCGACTGTCTTATGTAGGGGCTCATTTTTTGAGGATGAGATGTTGTTTTGATTGGCACTATCTTGGGGTGCATATGACATTTTGGTTGCTTGCTATTACACTTTTTGTGATGTAAGGTGACAAAAATGGCTTCTGACACCGTATTTATATTATTCTTTTTGCTGTTTTCATCTGAAGGGTTAGGTCATGTGTGAGTTAGTTATTTTAGTTTTATTTAGGTCATGTGATATTTTTATAGAGCAGGTTTTTACGGACGCAGCGATACAGAATATGTGTAGTTTATTTTTTTAATTTTTATTCAGTGATAAATGTGTTTTTTTATTTTTACTTTTTTACATTTTTTTGACCCAGACCCACTTGGTTCTTGAAGAATAAGTGGGTCTGATGTCTGTATAATACAGTACAGTACACTATATAGTGTACTGTATTGTATTTTTTACTTTACAAAGTCTGATCAGACTTCTGCCTTTAGCAGAAATCTGATCAGAGTTACCTTACCATGGCAAGCAGGATGCCTGTGAAGGCGTCCTGTTGCCATGGTAACCATCACCCTCCGCCAGAAGAGAGCAGCGGGTGATGGGGAGGGAGGGGGGCCCCCTCCCTCTGTGATCCCTTCAAGAATCGGGGGCTGCAAGGGCACAGCAGCCCCCGATGGGAGAGGGAGGGAGCTCCCTCCATGTTAACCCCTTCCATACAGCGGTCCGTACGGAACGCGGCATGTAAGGGGTTAAACTGCTGCCATCTACACCAGCACAGATGTCAGCAGTTTATAGCAGAGTGTCAGCAATGTGCTGACACTCTGCTAAACCACTGGGCCACCAATGAGTATCATAGAGGAGGCGCCTGCTGCACCGCCCGCCTCCCGCACCGCCCGCAAACCCCCTTCCCCCGTACCGCTTGCCGGCACAATATGATTGCGGGCTGCAGGGGGGGTTCAAAATACTAATTTAAGCAGTTAGAAGTTTCTGATCCCCGCGATCAGAAACGGCAGAAAGCACTGCAAACCGCAGGTCTAAATTGCCAATACGGGGGGGTCACAGGACCCCCCTGGGCATTGTAACAAGGTACCTGCTAAATGATTTCAGCAGGTACCTTGTTCTGATCACCGCCGGCTGAGCAGCGGTGATCGGTAGTACACATGATGTACCGGTACGTCATGTGTCCCCAACAGGTTAAAGGAAACCTGTCGCATTGAACATGGTGTCTGAGCTGCAGGCAGCCTATTGTAGAGCAGGAGGAGCTGAGCAGATTGATATATAGTTTTATGGGAAAAGATTCAGTAAAACTTGTATTTTATACCATTAAAGTCCTGCTCATTCTGTGATTTAAAGTCGAGGAGACGATCCTATCGGTGATTGACAGCCTTCCCTCTATGACTCTGAATAGTGAGGTAGCAGATTACACCACATTTTCATGGTGATAGGGTCCCTTTAAAGAAAGAGACATAAGTCCTTCTGTCAGTGTCATTGGCAGCGTTTTGCTCCCGGGGCGGTTCCAGGATGCTTTGTGTGCTCTGTACATCTTATTACATGGCTAAGTAAAGCAAAGCAATGGAGAAGTTCATCCCAGCTGAATGCAAGAACAGTCACACCCCGAAGAAGACCTGTCTCCTGATGATAATGGAAATTATGCAATATAGAGATAAAGGGGTTCTCCCATGATTGATGTAAAATATGAAAATCAGACATCATATAGTGAAGGGATGGCCAACCTGCGGCCCTCCAGCTGTTGAAAAACTACAACTCCCAGCATGCTCGGACAGCCTACAGCTATTAACCTACAGCAAGGCATGGTGGGAGTTGTAGTTTTACAACAACTCGAGGGCCGCAGGTTGAGCATCTCTCATTAGTGCATGAAAATCTATTTATAACAAAGCTAGAACCAGCTCTGGACCTCACATGGATCCAGAGTTCTCCTCATTTATTGCTGTAATTACTGTGCTAGATTTATTTCAAGCTGGTAGGTCAGGGGGCATGTTCTTTCTTATGGAGGGCCCTTTCTGCTGCAGCTCTCTCCCTATTGCAGCTCAGGGGTATGTCCTTTATGCAGCAGCTCTTTCCTTATCACTGTTCATGGTGGTGTGCCCTTTCTATTGCAACTCTCTCCCCCTATCACGGTTCGGGGTGTCCTTACTGCTGCAACTCTCTCCCCCTATCACGGTTCGGGGTGTCCTTACTGCTGCAACTCTCTCCCCCTATCACGGTTCGGGGTGTCCTTACTGCTGCAACTCTCTCCTTATCACAGCTCAGAGGACATGTTCTTTCTACCACAGCTCTCTCTCTATTACAGCTTAGAGGGGTGTCCCTTCTGCTGCAACTCTCTCCTATCACAGCTCAGAGGCATGCCCTTTCTACTGCAGCTCTCTCTCTATTACAGCTCAGTGGGGATATGTTTTGTGCTGCAGCTCTGGGGATGTGCCCTCTCAGGGAGTGTGCCCTTTATGCAGCAGCTCTCTCCCTGTAACTGTCATAGTTTCTAACAATAGATACGACTGATGTCCATTGATGGATGAATGCATGTGTGACCACCTCAGGAGATGGACATTCATATAATTTACAGATTAAACACCAGCATTTTTTGTTATACAAAGTAACTGTTTTTTCATACTGAATTATCTTAACATTATATATTTTATTTAATGGTGACAAAACCCCTTTAAGTGCAAAATATACATTATTCTAAACATGCTCTTCTTTAAACCCTATGGCACCTGCGGAAAATTACCACCTTCTTATTCAAAGTCCCAAAAGTTTCTCAGTATTCATTAACCCTTTCCACAGAACCTTGCAAATACAGTGCAACAGGATATGAACAGGATATCTATCACAACATACATATAAAAATGCAGTTACACAGTATTAAACCGTGCAATTTAGCCCCAGGGCACTACAATTGCCTCTACTGAATGCCAATGGGACTAATAGTTGTGTGAATCTGCTGCACACCCACAGCGCATGCGCAGCAATTTTTAAGGTCCAGTCATAGATTATTGCAACGGAAATCTAAGGTGTGAACATAGCCTTAAAAGCGGTTGTCCCATCTAGACAACTTATCCCCTATACACGGGATAAGGGATAAGCGTCTGATTGGCAGAGGTCCTCCCGCATGGAGTTAAGTGCTTGTACTACAGTGGAATGAAGCGATGGACACACATGCATGTCTGCTCCATTTAAACAAGGAGCATGGAACCCCCTTCTTATGATTGGCGGGGGCCCCTGCCTGATGATCAGCCACTTATACCCTATCCTTTGACTAGGGAATAAGATGTCATTATGGGACAACCCCTTTAAAGGTATTTTCCAGTATTACAAAAGCTTAAAGGGGTTATGCCATGACTAATGTAAAAAATGAACATGACAACATCTTTCTAACAAAGCTAGAACGGGCCCTGTACCTCACATGGATCCAGAGATCTCCCCATTCATTGCTCCGATTGTTCTACTCGATTATCTACAGCCTGGCAGCCCAGGGGGTGTGTCCTTTCTGCTGCAGCTTTCTCCCTGTAACTCCCACAGTTTTTAACAGAACTGTTGACCACCTGAGTGAGACGGACAAAAAATAAGGAAAAGAACAAACAGCAGGTGGCGCTATACAGATGCATTTTATTGAATTGCTCGGCGGCTACGCAAAATTTTTAATGCCATGCAATTCCAAAAGTATTCAGATCCAGGGGCTGGTTTGAAAAATTTTGAATATGTTTCGTGACACAACCCCTTTAACTACTTTCTTACAAAAACAGCGCCACACCTGTTCCCAGGCCGTGCATGGTATTGCTACTCTCTTTTACGATGAGCAGTTGGCGTCAATAACCTGAGACTTGTACACATGATGCCAGGTCTGCATTCTGAGGTCTACCTGTGGCCTTTCAAGACACAGCAAGTCTCATATCCCTTTAATATGTGTAACGGGGCTGCTAGATATCATTATGCAAGTGCATTGCAATGAGGTTGAAATGTTGCAAGACGCTGTCAGTGATGTATTTTCTCGCATTGCCCAATCCTCGAGATGAGCCTGGAGATAAGATGTGAAGCCAATGCCAAGGCGCAGTAACTTTACACAGTCCTGCAGCATTTCCTCATTCACGGGACCAGCAGGGTGCATTGTCCAGGGATAATTCTAACATTTAGCAGGAGAATGGTCGATGATCTGCCAAACAGAGAGGACCACGTCCAAAAACAAGTATAGACAAAGACCAAGGAGAACATTCCCTCGTCAAACAATGCTTTTCTTGTACTAGTTGCTATTTGCCCCCATGACAACACTAAAGAACTGGAACACCCGGCCATAAAGCACTGATATGGTGACACCACCATACGAAAACTCTTATACCATGTGCTGGATCACAGGAGGGGCAAATGCAGTTCCTCTCTGGGTCGCTGCTCAGCATAGGATTTTGCAATTGTCATGTTTTCTAATGTATTGTTGGGTTTTATGCTACATATGCTACACTAAGTAAACTGTAGGCAATTTCTCGCTGGACCATAGGGTTAATCATGCCTCTTTTGGAGGGACAGTCCCTCTTTTTGACCCAAGTCCCCCTGTCCCTCTTTGACCCTTAACCCTCAGTTCACACTTGCGCGTTTTACAGCGCGTTCGAACACGCTGTAAAACGCATAACCGATGCAAACCAATGCTTCCCTATGGGACTGGTTCACATTTTCCCGTTTTACAGCGCGTTCGAACGCGCTGAAAAACGCTAGACGCATAAACAAGTACTTGAGCCTTTTTTGGGGCGTTTGTTGCGCGTTTTGGCCCATAGACTTCAATGGGAACGCGCAACGCTTGTATTTTGCGCGTTTTTGACACTGAAAACGTTTATGAATTTGCAACATGCTGGAAAGGCCAAACTTCATATAGACAGGGATATTTGGTCATTGGACAACACTGCAGTCAATCACACAAACGCGCGTAAAATGCGTGTTTACTATTGCCAAAAACGCGCACAAAAACGTGCGGAAAACGCGCGTCTCAGAAACGCTCAGGTCTGAAACCAGCGTAAATGTCAGTCTTTTTGACACTGGGAAATAATGCATAAATGTGTATTACTAAATTGTTCCTTACTAAAATGTCTGTATGGTTTCTACCTGTATATTAGACCAGAACTTCATTATTTTGTGCAATTTGGACCTTTATATATCTATAATTTACTGATTTATGAGCTAATATTTAAATGGATATTGAAGCGTAAGGGGCTCCACGTGCTGTAAAAAAATATAGGAACTTGCAGTCACCTAACCGATCCCCAGCTGCTGCAGTTCTGACGGGTTCAGTAATTATGCTTTGGGCGGAGTTAGAGGCGCGGCCTAGTATGAAAAAAATTGCCGCGATGTGCGCCGCTCATATTGTCCTTCTTTACGTTTTTCTAAAGTCTGGAGGTATGGGTTAATTCTATATCTTTATGTACGGTCTCCAGGAAGGGACAGGCCCGAACCCTTGGTCTTGGCTCATCCTGAGGGAGAAGGGAGTCCAGTAGCAGTGAGTTCAGCAGGAGCTGCTTGAGAATGGTGCCTACATTGGATGACTGTGGAAAACTGGTTTCTTCAGTAAAGACTTGTTTACGTTGAACTGCACTGATTGCTTCAGTTTTCAATTTTTATACCATTTCCTCCCTTGCGCACCACAAATTTCAAGCTCAAGGGCACCCCACCTTCCTACAAGAAGGAGACCCCCTACCAGGGTATGCTTCAAGGTAACAGTTGCACCTCTTCACTGTACACAGCCTATCTGCAACCTACACCTACCTACCTACCTACAACAGCGGACATCTGTTTTCTGGGGCATCAAACCCAAAGAAACAGGGAACTATTAGATCTGAATCTTCTTTAGTAGCATTAGGGTCTCATATGAAGGTATTATTTTGGGTACTATATATCACTGGTATATGGGCACCATATGCAGAAGGCATGGCTGTATGGCACCGTTTTGTGGTTCAATTTGTATTTATTAATTCTGTTGCAAGAAAAGCAATAAAGTGACAAAATATCACAATTTGTATGATGCACAGTCATTACACTCCTCGCAGGGAAGCATAAATGAACAACAGAAAAAACATGTATGAAAACAGGTATGAAACGTGTGTAAAACATGTGTGATTGACGACAAACGGGGCCTATACTGTGAGTCTATTTAACCCTCTGTGTAACCTTGCCACGCTATACCTGCCATTACTACTGTGAAGCCTGCTGTATACCAATTGTCTTCTGTGGAACTACAAGGAGTGTGTATGAAGTTGCCATTATTCAGTAAAGAAGAGTTCTGTTTCAACTCAAGTGTCTGCACCTCCATTATTCCCACTGTCAATCAGTGTGCCACCGTTTTACCGGCACTGGCAACACGAACTGTATGGGACCTGGCCATAGGCACGTTAAATCATAACACCAAGGGCACGTCACCTAACATCCGGCCTGTGTCCCCCAAATTAGAGTGTGCCCCAGAGGACCCACGTGTCTGCCTCTCCATCACTGGCATCCCTCTCTCCCTTACCCCGGGATGCTACACTTATAATACTGCAGACCTAAGGACATTCAATCTGAGCAACCTCAATTTACCATTGACCTCTTCACTGCCCTAGACCACCAGGGAATTTACAATTTCACTATCCTAGACCCCACGGGATTTTTAAATTAAGAAAAAAAAATTACTGGCCAGGTGATAGTCCCCCCTGTTACAAGTGGGGGTGATGTGACATGGCCAAAGCAAGACAAAACCTAGGATTTTTTTCATGGTATCTTAATATCATACTTTTATTATAATTGAGAGGTTACGGTCTACTCCATCTAAGCTCATCGTAATAGACTGAGGAATCGACTTAGTGCGGCTTCCAAAGAACCCCTAGGAATAGGATGAGTAATACAGAGGAATTAACTGCATCTTAAGTCTAAGGAGGACTTGGAGGGTCACTCACTAGCCTTCATCGTATGGTGTGTGCTGTGGGAAATTTGCGTCTTTGGAGCCCCTTCGTTACTGCCTGCAAATAGACAGTATGGCATGCTATTTGTTTTCCAGCCTTTTTCCCTGAAGGGTACTTCATGGGGCCGTTTAGAAAGTCCAAGTCTATGGTGCCCGGCAGACAATCCCAGGACATCTGCTGTCAGAGAAAACATGGACAAGGCAGGCTGGATTTCACCTAGACAATTATTTAGTTCCCTCACAGAGATGAGCAGAGCCTCGTAATGTACAGTCATAAGAAAAACAAAGTCCACCCTCTTTCAATCCTAGTAATTTACATATCAGGAAATAATAATAAAAAAATCCTTTGAATGTCTTAAGGTAAGTACAACCTCGATGAACAACACACGACAAACTACGCCGTGTCCCTATTTATTTAAAGGAGTTGTCCCATGAAAACAATTCTGCGATGTCAGTAAGGTAATCGGCTACCAAAGTCTGCTAAGACTTTACTGCACTGGATACTGTTGGACCTGTTGGACCTATGTCTGCTTTAATTGCATGTACTACAACCCCCATCTTGCACTCATGTAAAGAGAGACGTTTATTCTTCTATCTCTGGCCTGGTTTTCGGACTCCCACACCATACGCTGGCCAATGCACTTTACGCTCCCTGCTTGCTCCCATACTGACACTTAACATCACAGGCATCCCAACGACCATTAGGAAGGAGCCCCGGAATCAGGGTGTGCCCCAAGAGAAGAAAGGGTGTCCCCTCTTTTCTCTGCACCAGCCCTAGAGATCAACGGTCTGAGGAAAGCCACTGTGATAGCCACTGCCAGCTTCATGCTCATCAGAGGCCGGCTGCACATGGGGTGGACTTAGTCCTTTCCATTTTGGCTTCATTTTGCTGATTCCGTTGTGTGATGTGCTTCATAGTAACGTAGTTTGTAAGGCTGAAAAAAAGACATCTGTCCATCCAGTTCAGCCTGTTATCCTGAGGTTGTACTTTCCTAATTTTAATACCGAAACATCACACAGAAAATGGAGCCAAATGCAAATATATATGTAAATATACTTTATTAATAAATAAATGTTAAAATATCCAGCAGGAAGGTGCAGAATTTATAGCGCCATCCCAGACCACACATTGGCTAGTAATATGCAGGGAAAATATGCAAACTAACGCACAGTATTATAAATGGCGTTGTGTGTAAATAGTAAGTAGTAACGGATACTGTGGTAACGGCTATTATACACTCATCATGCAGAAAGAACGTGATACTGACTTGATCACTCCTTCTGTGCCATAACATCCACCAATATCAGCAAAAATACCACCAATCACTTAAAACTTTGCAAATCTTACCCAATATAGTAGTAAAGCCAAAGGACCGGGATGGCGACACCCCGGCCGCGTTTCGGCGAGCCTTCGTCCAGGGGTGACGCCATCTCTGTGCTGTGAAGATTAAAAAGGCAAGTCTGGCCAATAGAGGTCGTGACTATGGTCACATGTGCTGACGTCAATAAAATGCGCCCACATGCGCGCATGATCCTGTTCACGGTATCTATACACCAAGTACAAAATAATATCTACCTCCCATGTTCAATATATGGATTGTGCCTGTGATCACATCATAGATATTTAAGAACGCAATGGTAATTCTATATATCCAATATATCCAAAGGACCTTTATGGTCATGTGACGTTGACGTCAATAGCCTACATCATTGATTTGCTGTCTGGTATGTGTCATCCATAAAGTCATTATAATATGGGATAACCTGTATACATATACCAAGCACCCTACGATGTAATCCATTAGACATTAAGAAGCATAATCATTAAATTCATATCTGCATCCGAAACTAAAATCAAACTGACATATCATCACCGGTCATGTGATTCCCACGTCACTGACCTGGATCACATGATCGGGAGATGCGACATTGTATCAAAATATATATCCAATATGGTGCATAAAGGGAAAACAAGTGAGGAAGGGGTGAGTGAGATAGTGAGGATAGTTGTGCACAAGGAAGTGATACATGATGCAAATTGTCCCTACAATCGAAAAAATGTGCATGAAGAATATATATATAACATGTACTACACCCATATAAATGTGATACTGCAAAACATGATTAGTTAATAATATGAATACATGATAAGCAAAAATATATGAATAAAAATAAAAATATAAATAAAAATAAAAATAATCATACTAATAAACGCTGTGTCCATTAAGGCTGCGGCAGCAGCTAAAGTGACCATGTGCAAAAAAAATGTTATTGTTTCATCCTTTTATTTAGTCCTTTTTCTTGTTATTTTTGTCCGGTGCAGATGCTCATCCCAAATGATCCAATAGACCCGAAGAGAATCCCATCAAATTATTGACACAACCTATTAAAGGCCAGAAAAAACATGCCATTAGTACATTTCTTACATTAAAACAGAGTTAAAACCAAGCAACAGGATGAAACAATAACATTTTTTTTGCACATGGTCACTTTAGCTGCTGCCGCAGCCTTAATGGACACAGCGTTTATTAGTATGATTATTTTTATTTTTATTTATATTTTTATTTTTATTCATATATTTTTTGCTTATCATGTATTCATATTATTAACTAATCAGGTTTTGCAGTATCACATTTATATGGGTGTAGTACATGTTATATATATATTCTTCATGCACATTTTTTCGATTGTAGGGACAATTTGCATCATGTATCACTTCCCTTGTGCACAACTATCCTCACTATCTCACTCACCCCTTCCTCACTTGTTTTCCCTTTATGCACCATATTGGATATATATTTTGATACAATGTCGCATCTCCCGATCATGTGATCCAGGTCAGTGACGTGGGAATCACATGACCGGTGATGATATGTCAGTTTGATTTTAGTTTCGGATGCAGATATGAATTTAATGATTATGCTTCTTAATGTCTAATGGATTACATCGTAGGGTGCTTGGTATATGTATACAGGTTATCCCATATTATAATGACTTTATGGATGACACATACCAGACAGCAAATCAATGATGTAGGCTATTGACGTCAACGTCACATGACCATAAAGGTCCTTTGGATATATTGGATATATAGAATTACCATTGCGTTCTTAAATATCTATGATGTGATCACAGGCACAATCCATATATTGAACATGGGAGGTAGATATTATTTTGTACTTGGTGTATAGATACCGTGAACAGGATCATGCGCGCATGTGGGCGCATTTTATTGACGTCAGCACATGTGACCATAGTCACGACCTCTATTGGCCAGACTTGCCTTTTTAATCTTCACAGCACAGAGATGGCGTCACCCCTGGACGAAGGCTCGCCGAAACGCGCGTCGGGTGTCGCCATCCCGGTCCTTTGGCTTTACTACTATATTGGGTAAGATTTGCAAAGTTTTAAGTGATTGGTGGTATTTTTGCTGATATTGGTGGATGTTATGGCACAGAAGGAGTGATCAAGTCAGTATCACGTTCTTTCTGCATGATGAGTGTATAATAGCCGTTACCACAGTATCCGTTACTACTTACTATTTACACACAACGCCATTTATAATACTGTGCGTTAGTTTGCATATTTTCCCTGCATATTACTAGCCAATGTGTGGTCTGGGATGGCGCTATAAATTCTGCACCTTCCTGCTGGATATTTTAACATTTATTTATTAATAAAGTATATTTACATATATATTTGCATTTGGCTCCATTTTCTGTGTGATGTTTTGGATTTACTACAGGAGTATATGCACAACATAATTAGGAATGTGGGTCTCTCTTTTTGAATGCCCAGGTGTTTACCAGTTATTTTTATTGGGCAGGAGACACCCCCCCTGGTCTTCTTTTTTTGTGTAATTTTAATACCGTCTACGGATCACATGCTGTTTTATTAAGTCTTGAGACATAAAATTCTAAGAGGGTGTATGTTGTTCTTCTCATGACTCTATGTCTGGCAGCCTCTTGTCTTCCACGACTTAACTAAAGTAACATTCAAGCTCGACCAGGCGCCACTAATGATGGTGGGGGCATCAAGTCTGAGTAATACGATTCTACTTAAGTTTGGGCTAACATAGTGAAATGTTCTAGATATTTTAGATACACAGACAAGCCACCTATGGGAGGGGACCACTTTGTGCATGGGAGATAAGAGCGGTAGTCTACAGATAACGTGGAAAATGCTGCACATGCACATCCTGAACCACAGAAATTGTGACAGGGACATCAGCAGATATCCTGAGCTCAGCCTCATGCTTCCATGTGACATACAACGACCAGAAAAGCACAACCCACATCTTGGAATTAGATTATACATTGACACGTGGGGTTTGAGGACAATGATATATAGATACTTGGGGGTACCGCACAATGACACACTGTCACTTGGGGTTCTAGGATTATGACACTGATACTTGGGGTGCTACAGAACAACACGGTGAAACTCAAGGTTTATAGGGTTCCATGGGAAACACCTCAATAAACAAGTGCTTGGGTTCCAGGGTGATCAAACACTGACTCTTGGGATCCTTGGATGTCCAGAGTGATGACACAGAGAGTCGTTTGGGTTCAAAGGCAATGATATACCGGTACTTGAGGTCCCAAAACAATAACACACAGATATTTTGGGGTCCCAGGCCAATGAGACATTGAAACTTTGAGTTCTTGACCTTTTAGGGTAACGACACACTGACACTTTCTCCTGTAACCACCTCCCTGATGTGCATGGTCCGAAAAATGCTGAATGGACAGTTGGGGTTCTTGACAGAGGAGTATCTACGTTAGGTGCAGGAGCTGGCGGTCACACTCCTACCCTGTTACCTAAGGGGGCATAAAGGTCCATCTGCCACATAAGAAAACACCAGAATTATAAGTGGCACATGGTACATGTCGGACCCTGTTTCGGATTTAGCACTAATGCCTAGGAGCTTCCAGTAATGTCTGCGCTTCTGGGCGCACTACATTAGGTATTATTACATCTGTTACAGTAAGGTTCTGTCCACCACTCTTATGTAATAAATCATACTTGCCAACTCATTTCTGATATTTAAGGACTCTATATTGACAGGGGCGTTCCACAGGATTGGCACATAGCTAATGTGGTGCCAATATTCAGGGGTAAAAAACAGAGCCCGGAAACTATAGGCCGGTAAATTTAACATCCGTCGTAGGTAAATTGTTTGAAGGTTTTCTAAGAGATTCTATCTTGGAGCACCTCAATGAAAGTAATAGCAAATAACACCATATCAGCATGGCTTCATGAGGGATCGGTCATGTCAAACTAATTAAATCAGTTTCTATGAGGAGGTAAGTTCTAGACTTGACAGCGGCGAATCAATGGATGTTACATAGAAACATAGAATGTGTCGGCAGATAAGAACCATTTGGCCCATCTAGTCTGCCCAATATGCTGAATACTATGAATAGCCCCAGGCCCTATCTTATATGAAGGATGTCGTATATCTGGACTTCTCCAAAGCATTTGACACAGTACCTCATACAAGGTTAGTATATAAAATGAGGATGCTTGGACTGGGATAAAATGTCTGTATGTGGGTAAGTAACTGGCTGAGTGACAGAAAACAGAGGGTGGTTATTAACGGTAGATACTCAGATTGGGTCACTGTCACTAGTGGATCCAACCAATCATGGCCACTTCTCTGGTAAAATAGCTGTATTAGTTGCTAGTTAGCAGCTATTGCCAACTGTTATATGTAAGGACTTATTTTATCAGTTATCTGCATATTTTTCTTAAATCTCTTTTTCTTTTATCTTAGATGACAGTTTGGGGCTTTGGAACCAATTGCTCAAGTTACAATGGTTTAAACATATGATGGTCGTCATGGAACCAATATTGTAACTTGAGGGACCATTGTATACTGCCACAGAGGGATCTGGATAGATTGGAGCCTTGGGCAAAGAAATGGCAGATGAGGTTTAACACTGACAAATGTAAGGTTATGCACATGGGAAGGAATAATACAAGTCACCCGTACATACTAAATGGTAAAACACTCGGTAACACTGACATGGAAAAGGACCTAGAAATTTTAATAAACAGCAAACTAAGCTGTAAAAACCAGTGTCAGGCAGCTGCCGCCAAGGCCAATAAGATAAATCGCTAGTCAGACCACACATGGAGTACATTGTACAGTTCTGGGCTCCTGTGAACAAGGCGGACATAGCAGAGCTGGAGAGGGTTCAGAGGAGGGCAACTAAAGTAATAACTTGAATGGGGCAACTACAGTACCCTGAAAGGTTATCAAAATTAGGGTTATTCACCTTAGAAAAAAGACGACTGAGGGGAGAACTAATAACTATGTATAAATATATCAGGGGTCAGTACAGAGACCCCTGAACTGTGACTGTGACGAGGGGACATCCTCTGCGTCTGGAGGAAAGAAGGTTTGTACACAAACATAGAAGAGGATTCTTTACGGTAAGAGCAGTGAGACTATGGAACTCTCTGCCTGAGGAGGTGGTGATGGTGAGTACAATAAAGGAATTCAAGAGGGGACTGGATGTATTTCTGGAGTGTAATATTACAGGCTATAGCTACTAGAGATGGGTCGTTGATCCAGGGAGTTATTCTGATTGCCTGACTGGAGTTGGGAAGGAATTATTTTCCTCTAAAAATAATGAAAATTGGCTTCTACCTCACAGGGGTCTTTTGGCCTTCCTCTGGATCAACTTGCAGGATGACAGGCCGAACTTGAAGAAAAAAGTGCTTTCTTCAACCTTACAAACTATGTTACTATGTAAGTCTCCAAGAACGTCCTAGAGGCTCACAAAAAAGGGGACACCTCCCAGATTCCAGCAATAGCTGGCAAATCTCCTGCACCATTCATGGAAAGCAGCCTCCATGAGCTCTAACTGGATGCTGCATCATCAGACTCAGGCCGAGTCCATACATGCTCCAGGGGGGCAGAAAGGAGTGTGGTGCGTTACCTACCTATACCTGGCGTATACAGTAAGAGGGCGTGAACTTAGAAAAAGGTCGGTGTCCACATCACCAAAAAATTTGAGTGCCTCTCTCCACTCCCTCTCAGATGCCAACTATCAAAAGTAGGAATAAACCTTTGGACCTGGGTATAGCTACAGGACGGCGGGAAGGCTTGGCTTTAATGGATGCGTTACTACATTAACTTTTTCTAGATGATTATAATTTGCCATTGTAGCAGATTAATTATATTTTCATAGATCGGTTATTACCCTCTGCACTCATTAAAGCAGCATGGAAATGACTTTATTACTTGGTTATTACTGTGCATAGAAGATTTCTAGGGGAGATGGGGTCAGTTGGGGAAATCAATGCTTAATGGGGACTTGACTTGCAATGTGGGTGTACAGTGTACCGTATGATGCAAGCGGAGGCAGCTCAATCTGGCTATTTCAGTTTTTTTTTTATCTGCATTGCCACTTGGACTTTGTATATAAAAGGGAAAAACAGAAAGCTAATTGTTTTGTTTTGGCACCAAGGGTCCAGTCGGCGTTCCTCAGTGCGGTAAGTGTCCAGGTTCTCCTTTCCTAATCAAGCTCTGCTCATTCCAAGAGAGATGAAAAGGGGGAAGGAGCAGACCGAGTAGGAGAGGAGAACTTGGGAACTTGCCTTACTGGGGACCACCCACTTGGCACATTGTTTGCATTTTGCATCAAAGTGGGCCACAAAACCACTGCAAAGGGAAAATAAGTTACGCCCCATGTTGCTTACGTTACCTAGAGTCCCCTGGCTCCCTTCAAAGTACCATGGACAGCCATCATTGAGGCATTAGGAGTATTAAGAAGCTTGTGGCACCCAGAAGAGTTGTTGCCTCACCTCCCCACACAGAAATGGGTTCCCCCCCCCCCCCCCAGTGCCCCAGTTTTAATGGGTAGGTAAGATTTTGAATGGAATAAACCTGTGCTCCAATTACTACTGTTCATTTCAATACAAAGAGGATCTTTCCATTGCTGGTCAGAACTAAGACTGGTTCACTTCCATCAGCCAGGATTCCTAAAGATCTAATTTTTTAAAAGTCTGTTTGACAAGGTCATAAAAAAATGCTCTTGAGGCAGACCAGGAAATGAATTTTGCACAATTGCATCACGGTCCAAAACTGCTTATTACTTACCTATTTAAAAATGGCTCACTAGTTAAAGGAACACTCCAGGCACCAGTGATATGCTGTCTTATGCCTAGATTTGCTCCTCAGGGGCGGAGCATGACACAGAAAGATTACCTGAATCATGCACCACCTCCTCAGGCACTGCACTATGCATAATAGAGGATATAACTCCCAAATCCCCTGCCTCCCAAAGTGCTGTTTTAAGAACGGAAAGTCTGCGAATATTCTAAAGACAGATTGACAACAAGAAGCTTTGGAGATTTTTACAAAAATAAAGGCTTTATTACAATTTTCCAGCATTTTTACATGTTCATCAATGCCCAAAAGGGATACAATAAAAACATAGTAGAAACCAGTGCGCATAATACAAAGAACAATCATACCTGATACATTGTTACACTCATATAACAAAACACTTATTTTAACGGATGTAGTACAGGAAAATTTAATATTTCTTTTTAGGGGTGGCGGAACACATTTTTTTTTTTTTTTACTCAAATGTAATAATTTAAGAACAAGGTTTGTTCTCTCTTTTTATTGAACAGGTCCCTGAGTGACTGGTAATTTCTGGATGGAAGTGTTCAGCAAGTGGTCACTTTTAAAGTAGTGATGCAGTGAAGTTAAAGGGCTTTTCCGGGATTAAAATATTGATGACCTATCTTCAGGATAGATCATCAATATCAGATCAGTGGGGGTCCAACACCCAGAGACGCTCCGTTTTTTTTCCTAGGCCAGTGTCGTCACGTACATCAATCATATGGCCTATGAGCAGTTCAGTCCCATTCAAGAAAATGGTCCTGGGGTGCAATACCAAGCACAGCCAGTATCCAATGGACGGCGCTGTGCTTGGTATACTGGGAGGCCGCCGCAGAGCTTGTCCGACCTTAACTACGTCCTTCACTTTAACTTGAGTCCAAGGAAATGTTAAGAGTTTGCGGTTCTGGCGCTGGTCCCATTCCCGCTGCTCTTCATTTCCTGGTACGAGGCCATTGGGCCTGAATCTCCAGGAAAGACCTGCTCTGCCTTAAACATTATAAGAATGTTGGCTCAACCGACAGTTTCGGGCAGGACCAGCCAATCGTCTAACATTGTTCTCAAGGGAGATAAGCCACCAGCAGATGTGTCTAGCAGCAGCTTATTCTGCTATGCTCATTGATAACACATGCATGCTCGGCTTGTGTAGCTGAGCATGCATGTGAATGGGGACAAGAGGAAAAGGTCTCGACTAAACAAGTGTTGATTCAACAGCTATCTGAGGTGTATGGCCAAATTTCACAAAGCAAATACACTGTTCTGCGCTTAGTACAGGATCCGCAGGGGCAGGACATAACCCAGGAATTCAATCATTGGTGTTATCTGAATCCCTGTGTCATGCTCCACCCCCTAAGAAACTTCACTGGGCAAAACACAGTGTAATCAAATTTTCCTGGAGATTTCTTTCACTTGAGTTGGATAGGTTTAGAACTTTTTTTCTAGAAACTGTAGCTTCAATACCTTATTTCTAATCCTATCTAACCCCTTTAACTATACGGCACAAAAGTATATCATCTGTAACTTGGTGCCCCTACCAGTCATGGAAACTAAAGCTACCACAAGTTGCCAGACTTCTGCACATCGTGGAACACATTGGTTAAGGCCTCATGCACAAGGCCGTTGTTGTGGTCCGCGTCCGAGCCGCATATTTTGCGGCTCGGGCGCGGACCCATTCACTTCAATAGGGCCGCAAAAAAAATAGAGCATGTCCTATTCTTGACCGTTTTGCGGACAAGAATAGGCATTTCTATAATGGGCCGCATTCGCGGAACGCGGAGCAGCTTCCGTGTTTTGCGGATCCGCGGTTTGCGGACAGCAAAACACCAACGGTCATGTGCATGATGCCTAAGTATGATGGAAGCAGTCAATTTTGCTGGGGCTGGTGACATCACTAATGTGATATTGGTTTACCTCCTATAATCTCCGCCTCCGTGTTGGGGGGAGGTGGGATTTACAGTGAAGCGCCATTTTGAACCCAGTTGACCTATTATAATCTAAGCAATTTTTTTGCATATTTAATCATCTGACTCCATTTATGGCAGCCTGGGTTTAATTAATGGGGCACTAAAATGAGAGTGTTGCAATGCCCAGAACCATGTTGCAATCGCCCCTTTAAGGATTGCACAAGCCATGTGTATATTGTTAAAGTGGGTGTGTGCAATTATAAAAACATGGCCGCTTTCTTCCAAAAACAGTGCATCCATGGTCTACATTTAGTATTGGAGTTTTCCCTTTAACAGGGATGGGATGCAGACACGACCTGCAGCCATGTTTATTTCTACTTTCATACAATCCCTTTAATGGTTGGAGTGCATTATTTGATTTCGCCGCCTCTTTTGCAGGAACTTTTCCGGCTTGTAAAGGGACAAGGCACTTCTGATAATAACATTATATTAGGCAATTGCTTATAATACAATTCCCTTGATAAAAGAGTTCGACTTTACAGAACTAAAGAGTTATAGGTCATTTAATTTTCACCGTAGTTTATCAATTATAGGGCACGAGAACATTACATTTGTTTCCTACGCTTTTCTTCTCTAGGATCAAACAGTTAATTTATTGCATTTTATATGAATCTGATTGAATGAGCAGTTAGTAGCAAGAACCACCATCGGCCTGACCACATAGAAAAATAGGAGTTTAAACAGAATATATACAGCTTTCCTTAATAGTACACATATATACACATTTTCCAAGGTACTGTGCTAGGATATTAAAGGGGTTCTACACTTTGGAAAATTTCCTCTTGCTAGAGGGGTCACATGATAGTAGGTGGATTACAGAGTGGATCGGGTGATCAAGTATAATCTAAACAAAAAACCTGGTAAAAGTGTGTAATTCCTCTGCAGCGCCACCACAGGAGAAATAATGCATTGCACAGTTACCATTAAAATCAATGGGCTGTCTATAAAACACAGGACAGGGTAGGTCCTCCAGAACAAGAGACGTTATGTGTAGCAGCTCCCCACTCTGGGTCCCCTTCTATTAACGGTATTTAAAGATGGGTTTTCTAAACTTGGACGACCCCTTTAATTTCCACCTATCATTTCCATAGTGAACAAATCCATGTAAACCTCCGATATAGTGAAATATACAGTTTAAGTACTGGTTAGGAATATCAGTCCTTTATATTACAGCCATGGACTTTCCACCGGAGAAGTGATTGAAATTTATAGCAGCTCCGATAAAATTTATATTAAAATATGGAAAGACAAAAATTTCAAATAAAATCTTTCTATGAGATAATTCATTTCATCCTTCAGGTTAAAGGTCACATATATACATTCAAAAGCTATACAGTCAATTTAAAGAGCAAATACAGAAACTCTCCTACTTTCAGAACCATATTCTCATTCATAGGAGGCAGTATTATAGCAGTTATATTCTAGCCCATTAGGGGGCAGTAATAAAGTAGTTATATTCTTGTACATAAGAACAGTGTTATAGTATATATATTCTTGTACATAGGGGTCAGTAATGTTTTAATTTACATTTTTGCCTAGAGGGAGCAGTATTATAGTAGTTAGTACTGCCAAAGAAGTCAATTCGTCAGTAAGCTGAAGAGCACCTTGCAGCAAGTGTTCAATTTCCCTGCAGCACCACCACTGAATTAAATGGGCTGCCCAGGTCAAGCACTGACAGAGCTACAAACAGAGTTTAGTAGGTCAGGGTCCTAAACATGGGACCAAGTTATAATAAAGAGCCTCTGTCAGCTTGATCAAACCTATTAAACCAGCCATATTGCCTGGTAGGATTGATCTTGCTGAGTAAAAAAAACTGCTTTCTTTTCTATAAAGGATTAATAGTTGCCAAGATATATTATTTTTATTTATTTATGTAAATGATCTAGTTGGAGCACCAGGGGGCTGGCCATAGCACTAGAAGCACTGCTAGTGCAAGCCCCCTGTTTTCTCGGTACTTCGCTCTCCAATTTGAGTGAACAGAGGATTGGTGTTGCTGCGAGAACATAGGGCTAGATGTCTCATGTGTTCTCGCAGCAGCACCACGGCTTTGTGTCTCGGCACTTGTTCGATGAATCAGATGCTGCTTCCTGAGTTTGGAAATCAGCAGAAGATGCATTGTAAACGCACCAAGGCCGCTCAGTGACTTGGTGTCTGCGCAGCGGATCTGACGAGTGCTGCTTTCCGAGCTGATCAGAACCACTGCGAAGACGCCAAGTCACTGAGCATGGTCGCTGCTGCAAGAACACAGGGCTAGACGAGATGTCCAGCCCTGTCACTCAAAGGGGCGGAGGCAGTACAGAGAGCATAGGGTGTGTTGGGCTAGCAGGGCTCCTAGCGCTATGTCCAGCCCCATAGTGCTCCAAATAGGTAATTTACATGAATATTAAAATTAATATATCTTAACCCTTTATAGAAAAGAAGGATATTGTTTTATTCAGCATGATCAACCCTACCAGGCAATATGCCTGGTTTAATAGGGTTTGATCAGAAGTCAATAATCGAGTATTTAAAAAGTGTCACTTTGAAGGGTTTTACGATTCCCCCTAAAAAGTTGATATTAACTATCTAGGGGCTACAACTTGGCTCTTATATTTTGCCCGGGTTACGGGATATCCTCCATCATTCACACTATGAGCCACCATGATACAGCTCTGCGACAACCTTATCATATTTCTGTGCGTTCTCTATATTTGCACATTCTCTAGATTCTATAATCCTAACACATTGATGGTGTCGGCCCTGATGTCTGTGCGACAACGGAAAAATAAACCTGATCCGTACCACGGATCCGTAAGTCACTTTTGGTCCTCAGGTCAAAAGAAGTCAGGGGCTTTGTGTCCATGACACTAGTTTATAGTTTGGTAAACTTGTTATTCAGTGCCTCATTTTCTGAATTCAGGCCATTGGCAATCACCTTCACTTGCGGAGTTTCTGCATAGGTGGGATCAATTGGGACTTCCACATCGGTATTTATGTCATTACTTCTGTACCACACTTGAGAGGACTTGCCTTTCTTCAATGCCTTGCCATTCATCTCAGTAAATGGAATCAGCTCCTGGCTGCAGCAGAGGTTCTCGTTGCACCTCTTGGATATGCATGGTGCATTACAAGCCAAGGAGAAGTCCTTTTCATTTGTAAACTCAGCTTGAAGAGTGACCGCGTGGACGCCTTGTTCGTGGAAGATTTTACGGATGGCATGATTAGCTGAAGTGTAGTCTTCAAGGGTCTGAAATTTCACGTGGAGCGTTGCAATGTTCTTACTGCTGGCTAACTCCCAAATGTGGATTTCATGGATACTTTGCACTCCTGCCACCATGGCAACTTTTTGACCTGGAGAAAAGAACCACAATTAAATTTTCCAGAAATTGACATTAAAATCACCCCTAAATCTATTTTATACATTATGGATAAATGTATACTTGGTCTGCCCATCAAACAAGCGTTCCCTTATATATACCCTGACCCCGAAAAAATACATGCTCGAACAAACATATATGTATTACTCAATGAGGAGGGAGAAATTTAATGGTGATGGACTGCAGATGAGCAGCTGGTTTGAACGCAGTTCTCCTTTCAATTGTGCTCAGAATCACTGAACTATCTGTGCCTGAACATTGTGTACTTTTTTACTTCTTAATTCTGTGATGGGAAACTTCCAAGTGAATCACCTGTTTTAGATGCTCGGGGATTATTAATCATTGAGAAAAGAACAACAATAAAATCTCCCCAAAATAGAAATTGAAATGCCCCCTAGATCTATTTTATACATTATGAATAAATGTATACTTGGTCCTCCCATTAAACAAGAGTTCCCCAATACATACCCTGACCCCGAAAAAGCACACACTTGGATAATCTTATATGTATAACTTAATAGAAATGGAGTAGACGAAAGGTGGCAGACTGCAGAAGATCAGTAGCTTGGTCCCGTTTAAATTGTGCTCAGAATCACTGAATTAGCTGTGCCTGAGCATTGTGTACATTTAGCTTCTAATTTCTGTGATGGAAAACTTCCGCATGTTCAGGGATTATTAATCATGGAGTAGAGAACCACAATGAAATCACCCCAAAATGGAAATTGAAATCAATTTTATACAATAAGGATAAATGTATACTTGATCTGCCCATCAAACAAGAATTTCTAAATACATACACTGACCTTGTCAGTATACGATGGTACAATCCTATATGTATAACTCAATGGGGAGGGAGAAAAGACAGTGGACTGCAAAAGATCAGTAGCTGGTTTGAGAGCAGTTCCCCTTTAAATTGTGCTCAGAATCACTGCACTACCCTTGCCTGAGCATCGTGTACGTTTCAGCATCTAATTTCTGTGATGGAAAACTTCAGAGTGAAGATGCTCGGGGATTATTGATCATGGACAAGAGAACCAAAATGGAAATTGAAATCAGCCCTAAATCAATTTTATACAATATAAATAAATGTACACTTGATCTGCCCATCAAACAAGAATTCCCTAATACATACCCTAACCTTGAAAAAGTATCATATATGTATAACTCAACAGGGAGGGAGAAAACTAAAGACGGTAGACTGCACAAGATCAGTAGCTGATTTGAGCACAGTTCCCCTTTAAATTGTGCTCAGAATCACTGAACTACCTGTGCCTGAGCATTGTGTACTTTTTAACTTCTAATTTATGTGATGGGAAACTTCCAAGTGAATCACCCATTTTAGATGCTCAGGGATAATTGATCATCATTAATAAACCTTAAATAAATAGCTAAATCTTCTTCTCTGATCCTCATGGTTCATGATCTTCTCATGAGATTATATGGTTGCAGGTTATATCCATTTGCTGGAATGATAGAGCTGTTTGTTTGTGTCTTTACCCTCAGCTAGCAATGCTCTATGGTCCTTTGTCTTCTTACAAGAAAAAAGTTTCCTGGTTCTTGTATTTGACCTGTTATCTATTTGACCTGATCCCAGATTATCCTGTTTTAATCTATCTCAGAAAGTACAGGCAGTGACTTGTTTTTTATGTTACTGTTTATTAGTTGTATGTAAATAATAGATGTGATACTGATTGATATATAGAATATGAAAAAAACAATATACATGTAGAAAACAGAAGGAGCGGTTACTGGACCTCGTCAGAGACAGCAACCTTGACTAGCCACAAAAGTGAAGGTTGGATGGGAGGAGGGGGTTGCGAAGAAGTTGCTGTTCAAATATTTTCTGTAGCACATAATCATTTCTTGTTATGCCACTGAGCATGCTGAAATACAAAATGCCTGATACTTATTTTTCCCGGTTGATGGTCAATTGGGAGGCAACCAAGGGCGTAGCTATAGGTGGTGCAGAGGTAGCAGTAGCAGCCTCATAAAAAGATACCGGTATTAGAGAAAGTGCAAGCTGGGAGGGCTCTGTTATAGATTTTGCACTGGGGCCCAGAATATTCAAGTTTACACCTCTGGGAGGGAAGGGGTTAGGTCAAGAATTTGGCATGGGTACATGGGGACATTTCAATTTTTGCCTCAGGCAGCACGAAGGCTATGTGCTTCCCTGCCCCTGGCCACAAAGCACTGAGGAAAGGGAGGCCCAAGCTGAACTCTTGCACCAGGGCCCATGAGCCTTTATCTACGCCCCTGGAGGCAACATACACTTCAGATTTCTAATAGGAACCAGGATGTGTATGGGCAGCTTTAGGGGGGGAAGGGTGTGGTTAGTTGTTGCTGGGACTTCTGCTGGTAGAGGGGAGAAAGAGGTGCCTCAGTCACAGCTGGAATACAGAGCTGCTTCAGTGTTGCTACAGTAACCACATATTGCTGACCATTGGTTTAGATCAGTGTTTCCCAACCAGTGTGCCTCCAGCTGTTGCAAAACTACAACTCCCAGCATGCCGGACAGCCTTTGGCTGTGTGGGCATGCTGGGAGTTGTAGTTTTGCAACAGCTGGAGGCACACTGGTTGGGAAACACTGATTTAGATCACATGCACATGACTGTATGTTTTGCACGCGAATCTGAAAAACACAGATCCCGGCCGTGTAGAATTGGATATGTTCTAGCTCTTTTGCGGGTGACGATTAAACTGACGGACGGATGAGAACTGCACACGGAGTCCGCATCTTTTGCATCCCCATTAAAATGAATGGTTCCGCATCCGTTTCCAAAAAATGTAGATCGGATGCAGACTAAAAATACGGTCCTGTGCATGGGGCCTTATAGTATGGCTCAGTAATTGGATGAAGGCATTTCTTGCATGTCGAGAAAGAAGTTGTAACCGGTGGATACCTGGTAAATATCAGAGAGGGGAGCGTTGGAGGATTGGTGAGAGTGAGTATGGCTTCTTTTATTTTTTATATCCCACCCTTATTGTTGCTCGTGGACAAACCCTTTAAAAGGGTTGTCCAAGATTTTTTTATCTGATCGGCGGGGGTCTGACACCCGGGACCTCCGCCGATCAGCAGTTTTGAGAAAGCAGCATGGCCTAGGAAAAGCTTAATGCAGGGGTCCCAGGTGTCGGACCCCCCCCCCTCTTCCAGGGGATGGGTCACTAGTAGTAAATTCTTGGAGAACCCCTTTAAGTAAAGTAGCAATCGGTCAGCCGTAATTGGCCAATGGGGAAAAAACAATATGACCAGTAACCTTTTTGAATGATGTAAAATTTTAAAACAATGAAAAATGTTACAAGTTGTCCAATATAGACAGCTTTCATTTGCAGATCTGTGGTTTGTGGACCGCAAAATGCTTATGGTTGTGTGCATGTAGCCACAACGTGAAAGAATACGATTCTCCCAGCAGTCACCAGTAACTGAGCGGAGGTTTATTAACCCTTTGCATATTCTTAGAACTGCTTCTATGGAAGACCACGGCCTGTTCCTTTAATAAAGAAATACGTTTTTTGCTTACCAATTTCTTCAACACTGACGCCTTTGGGGACCATCTGGAGCAGAATAGTTGCTGTCTCTTTGATAAGCGGGTAGGCAGAAAATAAAATAATGGCCACCATCACAATTGTCAGGCTGGGATCAATGTAACACTGCCAGTTGCATGGCGCATCACTGGGTATCGGTTTTACGTAAAATATGACGGCTGCCACCACGACAACTACAGACCCCAGAGCGTCACCCATCACATGGAGCAGGACCCCTGAAGGGACAGGAAATCAATGTCAATCAACGTACATATATTGCCAATAGGACAGCCAAATTTAATTCTAGGCTTAATGGGGTATTCTTATCTTGACTTTATGCAATATCCACAGAGTGTGCCATAAATGTCTGATAAGTGCAGGTACCAACTGTGGTCCACGTCTCATGGCTGCTGTGAATGGAGACGTGGCCATGCCAGATGAAAGGGCACCTACCTGTTAAGCACTGAGATGATTAGATTACAAATAGTTATTTATTATTTATGATATATTCATTTATTATATAATTTTACACACTTTTTAATATTAAGTGAAATCACCTTTCTAATGCAATATACCCTTCACAACCCCCACCTTTATGATAGCTAGATAGTTAAAATAGATAGATAGATAGATAGATAGATAGATAGATAGATCTATTTGTAGGACGTTCTGTGAACAGAATTCTCCAAATTCCTCCTATTCAGGTTCAGTTTAAACCCATGGCAATTACATCTCCATGCTTGAGTCTTGGGCGCACCTGCTTCTAGTGTGAGACACCTCCAGGTGACATTTCAGCTGTAAACCTGCTCTACCAGATTGTACCTAGATAAAGTGCCTGTAATTATGGAAACTTTCTAACAGAAAAACATCTTGGAGGCAGGGCTGCTGCGGAGATATGGGAACAGCTTGAAATATTAGACTGCAATGGATCTAAAAGATCGGTGGTCACCTTCTTTAATAAGTGGCCACGGTGGGGGCCATGGTGGCCCAAGAATCTGCTTCTAGGGGAGAATACGGCTCCTCATGGAGGCACCATATGGCAGTATACATGGTACCTACAGATCCACCATAGTATATATCTTTTTTTATTTTTTTTACTCTTTTTTTATGTTTTTCATTTAGGTGATAAAGATCTCAAAAATATGAGAGGTTCTCCACTGAAATTAACGAGATAAGTATCTGATTAGTAGGGGTCCAACCAATGGAACCTCTACTGATCACACTAATGGGGGGCATGTGTTCCGGTATGAATGGAGCAGCAGGTCGAGGATGTGTTCTGCAACTCATTCATTTCATTTCCTATCGGACCGCCGGAGACAGCCAGCACTTTGCTATCTCCAGCAGTTCCATAGACAATGAATACAGGGCAAATGATCAACCTGCCGGTTCATTCATAGTGGGGCCCAGGACTTTTTAACGAAAAACTTTGAGAAGAACTTGACTGCTTGCTAAGCAGCTGAGTACATTCGGGCCACAGGTCGACAACAGGAGGTGATGGTGCTGGATCTCCATGTACTCAGATTCAGCAGAAGGGCCAAATATGATTGACACCAGACTGTCCAGGATAAGGAAGATGATGATCTGGAACCAGAACTGGATCATAGATCTCTTGATTTCATATTTTACCTTGGAGGCACCAATAATGGCTGACTACTGACTGAATGTGTTCCTCCTACCACTAGGCTCCCAGTGGTCCAACCCATTTTCAATGTAGTTTCAGTTGCAGATTACAGGCACATCCATCAAAATGCAGGATACTCCAAAGTAACCGTCAGGTTATACTATACCATAGCCGGAACAAGTCCTACTGAGGACATGAGGAGGACTACCAACCACAGAGCCCAAGTTTTGATTACCTCTAATGTTGAGGGCAGCCGCGCTCTTTTTACCCTTAGCCTTTTCTTCTTCTAGGTCAGATTCTTGCTCATCTATGTCGTCACCTAGAGCCAAAGAAGAAACGCTGTGTTGTGTATAAGTTCTACAAACAGAAGAAACACCAGTTTTTCAAACAAATCAGCCTCGATGAAGACATAATCATACATTCTCCAGCATTATCAGACTTAGGCTCGTCAGAAGAATTCAGGACATTCATAATTTCACTGCGACCTAAAATATATAGTGTAATGCCCAAATAGCTTCTGGTAGGTTTCCGCTTGCATCTAAGCATTTTGCCCCTGTAAGAAGAGAGACTTCCACTACAAAATGTTTCATGGAATCGGATTTCAAACTCCAGAAGAAGACAAGATTCAATGTAACTTTTGTATTTTCCTAATTTAAATCCCTGTTCGTGGTGTCCTTAGGAGTCCAGATCAGTGATTGACAAAGATCATTAATTAGGACTATCCTAGATAGGTCATCAGTATCTGATCGGTGGCGGTCTGACACCTAGGACTCCCACCGATCAGCTGTTTGAGAAGGCACTGGTGCTCACCAAGCGCTGCACCATACATTGTATAGCAACTGTACTTGGTATCACATTCGCTTCAGTGGGGTTGAACTGTGTCTAGGCCATGGGACCGATGAACGTAACGTCTTCTGGCCTAGGCTAAGCTGCGAGCGCCAGTGCCTTCTATAACAGATGACCAGCGGGGCTCCAGAGGATAGGTCAATAAAAGTCTCAAAAAACCCCTTTAAAGGGGTTGCCCTTTCTTAGAATAGGCCATCAATATCTGATCATTTGAGGTCTGACACCCTACACTCCCACTGATACAAATGTTCTGCAGTAGTCCCAATACAGAAAGAAGGTGGAAAACTACACAGCTCCATCCATTGTGTAGTGGACGGAGATGGTTACTGCAGCACTACTCCCTTTGAAGTGAATGGAAGACATAGATGTGATGGACCAACAGGAATGGCCAATCTCTTTAAAGGGGTTGTCCAGGATTATACTCATATGGCTGTGTTCTTCTTCAATAACAACAATACATAGGTTGTGTGAGGTATTCCAGCTCAGTTCCATTGATGTTAATGAGGTTGAGCTGCAATACCACATGCCACCTGTGTAGAAGCATGGTGCTGTTTTTGGAAGAAAGTAGCCATGTTTTTTTTTTTAAATCCTGGACAACCCTTATAAACAATCCCCTTCGTCAGACTAATGAGTGTGGTTCCTGAAGTAGACCTTGGGACCAAAGCTGACACCCCACTGTGTTTTGTTACATAGATAAGTGGGTGTTTCTGACAAGCAACCAAGAAATATGTACATAGTCATAGAAATATAGAAAAAATCCTGAAGTTATTTGCCCACTCTGTCCCGCCAGGGTTAGTAAAAATTAACTTCCCGTTTAAATTTAAGGTTAGGTTTTATTCTGGCTAAAATATATGGGCCGACCACAAAAATACCAAAGTGACCCAAGATCATTTTTGATTATATGAGCAGAAGGGCTACTAAATATCATAGGACCTGGACTAGACGGTGAAAGTTGTGCGCACACTCACGCCAACCATGCTGATGGGCAGCTACCAGAAAGTCAATGTAAGCGACGACTGTTGTGCAATAATTGCCCTTTCAAAACAGAGGGCAATTAAGTAACTCAGTCATCTGCAAAAGTCGCCCTGAGGTCCTGTACTAAAAGTTTTCCAAAAATTCTAAAATTACCCAAAACTTTCTAAAATTTTTAGTTTTTTTGCATTACAAACAATTGCTTCAAGGCTATCACAAATAGTATTTCTCTCACTGCTGGTCCTTCACTATCAGTGAGCACATGAATGCACTTTGTATGTATGTGAGATAAGGGCAGCTAGGAATTTATGAAGTCATTAACCCTTTGTGACTCCAGATACGTAACATGTAAAAGTACCAAGTGAAAGTAAATGCAAAATGCATAACTACAGGCAGGGAAGTTATAATAGAACTTTTCATCCAAGGCTGGCCTGCCCAAGACACAACTATAGGAGGTCCTATAATGTCTAGATATGAGATTATCCATCCCTTGTTATTACAACAGGAGATGGACTCTTTAAAATAAACTCTATGTCTCAGACCATGCCAAGGCTAACACTAAACTGAATTAAATTTTTTGGGTTCCTGGGGGACCCGAAGTTCAGGAAAGAGTTTGGACTATGATAGTGAGCCCAATGTTTACAGTTATACCCACCAAATTCCCCTCTAAAATAACCGAAAGGCACCTGCTAAGTTGTTGTCCAGGCTCTGGGATCCTTGGCTACCTCCAGCTTGGTAAGGGGTGACATTGAGGTGGTTATTGGAGGTTTCTTCAGGTTCTTCTGTTTTTTGTTGACCTTTACGTCCACACAGGAAGCGTATACAGGAGCTATAGTCTTGGAAGACCAATAGACCCACGATGTTCACTCCCAATCCAAGTGCCCCCACTATCAGCACCAACTCAGGATCATCAATCTTTTCCGTTTTGGCCAGTCTTAGTATAGAGTCCACCAAGATGGTAAAGCAAAGAGCAGTGAGGAAGACAGCATTGCACAGTGCACCTACCACCTCTGCTCTGGTGTACCCATATGTAGCTTGGGGTCCCCTGCTTGTTCGCCTAGATACTCGAGAGGCTGTGATCCCAACACAAAGAGAGATCAAATCTGACAACATATTAAAGGAGTCAGAGATCAAGGCAATGGAATTGCCTATGTAGCCAGAAACTAATTCTGCCACAAAGAAGATGGCAGTGATGACCAGCATGAAGATCAGCCTGCAGGTCTTGCCAGTGTAGCGACCCATTGCTTAGCACTGGTGGTCCTTTCTGTAGACTCTTGATAATCACTGGTCTTGATGTGGGGTCAGGGATAGGGCCACTGTCAGCTTTTTACGTGGCTCAGAGACAGACTGTTTTGGCAGTCACTTAGGGTAGTGCACATATGGCAGCAGCCAGATAGCGGTGTATTAGCCAGGGTGAGTAGCCTTGTGTACAGTGAAGCACCACCAAGGGGAACTCCACTAATTTAATGCAACCCGGTCTAGGAGGCAGATCGAAACCTACAGCAGTAGAGCCAGAGGTTGAAGTCTAGACAGTCGAGCCCCTGGTGAAAGATAATGGAGCACTCAGAGAGTTGCTATGCTTCTGGTACAGCTATGTTCCTGGTGCCTGGTGCAACAGTGGTGCTGTTCTTGGGGTGCTGAAACAGAGCTAGCGGTGCTGTACTAGTTGGCTCAGAAGACCAGCAATGGTGTTCTGGTTGGTACGTGGTGCAGGTAGTGTGGAAGAGCTAGCAGTGCTGCTCTCTTGGTGCAGGTAGTGTGGACGAGCTAGTGGTGCTGTTCTCCTGGTGCAGGTGATGTATAGGAGCTAGTGGTACTGTTGTAGAGGAGGTGGCAGGTGTAGAGAAGCTGTTCTTTTTCTGCTTCTTCAGGTACAGCAGGTGTAGAGAAGATGCTCTTCTGGTGTAGGTGTAGAGAAGCTGTTCTTCTGCTGCAGGTGTAGAGAAGCTGTTCTTCTGCTGCAGGTGTAGAGAAGTTGTTCTTCTGCTGCAGGTGTAGAGAAGCTGCTCTTCTGCTGCAGGTGTAGAGAAGCTGTTCTTCTGCTGCAGGTGTAGAGAAGCTGTTCTTCTGCTGCAGGTGGTGTAGAGAAGCTGTTCTTCTGCTGCAGGTGTAGAGAAGCTGTTCTTCTGCTGCAGGTGTAGAGAAGTTGTTCTTCTGGTGCGGGTGGTGTAGAGAAGCTGCTCTTCTGCTGCAGGTGGTGTAGAGAAGCTGCTCTTCTGGTGTAGGTGGTGTAGAGAAGCTGTTCTTCTGCTGCAGGTGTAGAGAAGCTGCTCTTCTGGTGTAGGTGGTGTAGAGAAGCTGCTCTTCTGGTGTAGGTGGTGTAGAGAAGCTGCTCTTCTGCTGTAGGTGGTGTAGAGAAGCTGTTCTTCTGCTGCAGGTGTAGAGAAGCTGTTCTTCTGCTGCAGCTGGTGTAGAGAAGCTGTTCTTCTGGTGCGGCTGGTGTGGAGTAGCTGTTCTCCAGATGCCACTGGTGTAGAGAAGCTGTATGTAGGTGGCACTGAGTAGAGGAACTTTACTCCTGTGGATCCACTTTATATAGTAGGCTGTGATAAGAGCAGTTGCTGTGTCAGGATTATCTCACCAGCCAGCTCTGGCCGCTCCTATTTTCCAGCACGTACTCAGGGTAATGTGACAGTCTGGACCTCCTCCGGTTACCTCTTATTATCTCATGTGCATAATGAGCTCCTAGAATGGATGGCAGCCATTCCCTGTGGTATTATATGAGCTGGCGTCCTCAGAGCCCTCGCCGCTGCCAGGTAATAGACAAGCTTACCATTCAGGACCCTGGAAAATCTGGGTAACCATCCCCATCAGCCACCCATAAGAAGCTAAATACATATTTAGGAGCAAGGTCATTACAAATTAGTGAAGGTTTTTTTTTTTTTTAATTATGCAAAATCACAATCACTTAATATAACGCCGAATTAGAAGTTATTTTTTAGTTAAGTTTAGTGTACCTTTTGCCTCATATTTTCCAAGAGCCGAACACGAAAACAGAGTGGGGGCGCAGCGGGGCAGCTGAGGGGAGTTTGAAAAAAAGTTATACCCCCACTTGTAAAGTTACTTAGTCCTCTTTAGGCCTCTTTCACACGAACGTGTGAGCCCCGTGCCCGTGCTGCGGACCGCAAATTGCGGCCCACAATTCACGGGCACTGACTGTGGGGCAGCCGCAGCGGATCGCGGATCCATTCACTTGAATGGGTCCGAGATCTGCCCGTTCCGCAAAAAGATAGGACATGTACTATCTTTTTGCGGGACGGAAGTAGGGAACGGAACCCCATGGAAGCACTTCGTAGTGCTTCCGTAGTGTTCTATTCCGTCATTCCGTTTCGCACCTTTCCGCATCTCCAGATTTGCGGACCCATTGAAATGAATGGGTCCACATCTTTGATGCGGAATGGCCACGGACTGGTGCCCGTGTATTGCGGATCTGTAAATGCGGTCCGCAATACAGGCACGGGGCTCACACGTTCGTGTCAATAAGACCCCCCAAATAAAAGCGCTCCATAGTGCTTCTGTGCCTCCATTCCAGATTGTGGACCCAAGTGAGTGGGTCTGCATCCATGATGCGGTTCAACCCCTTTAAAATAACCAAGTCCTAGAGAACTCGAAGGTCAAACAATGCGTAAGTTGTCACAGTAAGTAGAGGGTTGCTTATATAAGATGCTACAAGGCAGTTATTAAGCGGTAGAGGACACACCCTTTAATTAATTCACCCGATTACCCCACCCTGGATATTGAAAGAATTACCTGTTCTTCCTCAATGTTAGCTAATTAATAGGAGATAATCATGGAAGATGTAAAAGAATAAATTACATTAGGTTCAATGATCATTACCGTCTGGTGGCTGTAGTCAGTGACTAATCACATGACTTCTTTTCTTACCTGGCTGACCACGTGTTATGGCCCGACTATGAGTTTACAGTATTCTCATACAGGGAATTAACAAGGGCTACAGGCATACAAAGGTTGCAAATTTGTGCCAAAATTTGTTAGACTTTTTGTGACTTTCCGCCACCCTTAAGGCCCTTTGCAAACGAGCGTGAGCGGATTAGGTCCGGATGCATTCAGTGATAACTGCGCGATTTTGCAAGGAAGTTCATTCAGTTCTGTTTGTGATCGCGTTCAGTTCAGTTTTTATCTCGCGGGTGCAATGCGATTTAATGCGTTTTTCACGCGCGTGATAAAAAACTGAATGTTTACAAACAACATCTCTTAGCAACCATCCGTGAAAAATGCATCGCATCCGCACTTGCTTGCGGATGCGATGCGATTTTCACGCAGCCCCATTCACTTCTATCGGGCCAGCGTTTCGTGAAAACAGCAGAATATAGAACATGCTGCGATTTTCACACAACACACAAGTGATGCCTGAAAACCAACGCTCGTGTACACAGACCCAGAATGGGTTCGGATTCCGTACGGGCGCAATGCGTTCGCATCACGCATTGCACCCGCGTGGAATACTCACTTGTGTGAAAGGGGCCTTACACAAAAAAAAATTTAAAAATGGGCAGGGCATATTGAAAGGGGTGGGGCCACCATAAATCTGACAAATTTATTATAATTTATGCTAGAAACTGGTGGAAATTCTATGCCGGCTCATAGCTAAAGTAGCTCTCCTAGGTGTGATCTTCTGCCATGCGAAAAGATGCACCAAATGTATTAAAGGGGTTGTGTCGTGAAACATATTCTACTTTTTTCAAACCAGCATCTGGATCTGAACACTTTTGTAATTGCATGTAATTAAAAATTTATTATAACCACTGAGCTATTCGATAAAATGTATCTGTATAGTGGCACCTGCTGCTTGTTCTTTTCCTTATTTCTTTTGTCCTTCTCACTGAGCTGGTCGCACATGCTCAGTTTGAAGCTTCAACTGTCACCAGCCATATCTTCTGTTAGAAGCTGTGGCAGTTACAAGGAGAGAGCCGCAGCAGAAAGGACATGTCCCTTGTGGCTAAGCTAGCAGAGTAATTGGAGCATTAAATGGGGAGATCTCTGGATCCATGTTAGGTACAGGGCTGGTTGTAGCTTTGTTAAAAAGAGATTGTCATGTACTATATGATGTCTGATTTTCATTTTTAAAATAAAACATAGCATAATCCCTTTAAGAGGCATGCAACTCTTGATAAATTTGTCGCATCTAACTCTAGTGCACTTCGGGTTTAGACTGGTGTTTAAAATGCCAAGCTAAGTAAATGGGCCCCTTAGATTCAAAATGTACCATTCTGGCCACCCACTGCCACCACTAGGGGGAGCTTAGGAGCTTTTTGCATACTGCAAGGACAAGCAAATCAATTCTAACGAATCAATGCATCTTCTTAGCAAGAGTTCTTCACTGGTGAGGGGCTGATCCCACAGGCGAAGATTCGCCCACCTGCCTGTTAATTGACAGGGCCGGATATCTCGCCCAGCCCTGACAATCTAGGCCCTGTGTCACTGCTCTAAGTAGTGGCGCAGGGGCAGAGGCTCAAATTCGGGTTAGTACTGCAAATTTAAGATTCTGCACCTGCGCCATTACTCGGAGCATTGACAAAGGGCCCAGATCGTGGGCAAATCTTCACCCGTGGGGACATCCTCTCACCAGTGAAGAACTCTTGCTAATGAGAGGAAGCGATTTGTTAGAATTGATTCGCTCATCCCTTATTGAGGCCAATGAAGAGCATTAAGCTCCTGAGCTCCCCCTAGTGGTAACTGCAGGTTGCTACAATGGTAGATCACACTAAGGCCCCATGCACACAACCATGTCTGTTCTGCAGTCCGCAAACCATTGATCCGCAAAATACAGATGCAGTCTGAGTGGCATCTGCAATCGTTTTGCAAAGCCATTGACTTCAACGGTCCGTGGTCCGCATTTTGAGAACATATTCTATATTTTTGCAGAATGGACATATGGATGAGGAAAGTACACGGATGATCCGCGTGCTTTCTGCATTCGCATGTCTGTTCCGCAAAAAAAACCAAACGTCCTATATTTGGCCACAAAATGTGGACCATGGACCCATTGAAGTCAATGGGTCTGCAAAGAAATGCGTCCAAGATTCAGAAATTCAAGATTTTTGGCAATACCCCTGAAGGCCTTGTTCATAATGGAAGTGATGACACAATCCTGGATCTGTCCTATGGGATGGGCACTTATGGCGCCCCGATGGACCCCATTACAATGGAGTTTGTCAACCTACATTTTGACATAAAAAGTGCTATTCTTCCTACTACGGAGGCTTTAAGCAGATGTGAACACTGACTTATGGGCAATCCAGTACATTTGCAGCAGCAACTGAACTTCCTGAGCAGTTCTTCAGATCCTTTACTGCCCCTCTGAGGAATGAGTCGGTACTGCAATCTGTTAAATTGTGCATGCAATGTGGGCACAAGACTATCACCAGTGGTAATGTGCCTCTCAAGCTGTTACAAAACTACTACTCCCAGCATGTCAGGGTATATAAAGCCTGCTTTTCCTCCCATAGATAGGCGGGTGTGAATAGAAGTCTAAGTGACTGTGCAAGTGTGACAGGTCCAGCAGCAAGATAGCTGTGAGCTTCTGGGGTGACCGTGTAAAGGCGTCTTTCTGTTGCAGAGGCCGGTGAATGTCGGCAGCAGTGCACGAGTCCACAGAAGGGACATTATACTTCCATTTCTCAGGGGACCTGAAGCAGCGAGGAGAAGACCCTCAGCACTGGAATTATTAATTTAAACAGACTCCAGCCCTTAATTCATTTTGGCTTGGGGGACAGACAACCCTTTTAATGATCCAGTGAAAAGTTATGAGATCCAGGCCTCATGCACACGGCCGTGCGCGGACCATGGTATCCCAGCCTGGAATCCAGCTGACAGCAGGAGCGCAGGGCGTAATTGGTTGCTATAACGCCGTGCGCTTGATGCCTCCGCTGGACTACAGTAATACACTCGTATAGATCATACGGGTGTATTACTGTAGTCCAGCGGCAGCATGAAGCGCACGGCGTCATAGCAACCAATTACGCCCTGCGCTCCTGCTGTCAGCTGGATTCCAGGCCGGGATACCAGCATCCGCGCATGGCCGTGTTCCACGGTATTGGCTCCGGTATCTTCGCTCAATTGGTTCTACTAGGCGGGGACTGCCCTTGTTCTCCTGGGTGTCTGTAGCACTGGTCAATCGCAACGCAGAGCTCACAGCCTGGGAGTTTTTTTTTCTCCATGTCAGCATACTTAGTTCATATTTTTTTCCCTTATGAAAGGTCCTCTTTAATTGTGCAGTATGGAGCCACCGGGTGTTCAAAGTGTATAGCAATGTGCACATCCACCTAATGAGCTGAGTGCTGGGGGTCACACATGCTCAAGAGCAGGCATCCTCAAACTGCGGCCCTCCAGCTGTTGCAAAACTACAACTCCCAGCATGCCCGAACAGCCTACAGCTATCAGCCTACAGCAGGGCATTGTGGGAGTTGTAGTTTTACAACAGCTGGAGGGCCACAGTTTGAGGATGCCTGCTCAAGAGGCTGTAACCTAGCGGTAGGTTCTCCTCTGGGGCCATTGAAGTTTCTGCTGTGTCATTTCCATCACTGAATGGTCACATATGCCAGCTATTCATGATGTATCAGACCTAACACCTCATTTCTTAATCACAGGTGCACCTTTGAGCCAATTATTTCCTGTGTTCTGATTAATAATTTATGGTCAGTGTATATCAGTACAGAGATCTTATGACGGAGGAGTTCCTTGCAGCATTAGGAGGTCACATTTATAATAGACTAGCAGAAGGACCCGGGTTCGCACGGGTATATTTCATCTATTTTATTTAATGTTTGTGAGTGTCGTTAAAAGATATTGACAGTATCCACTATAACAGTAACATCTACAGTACCCCTCCCCTTTAACAGTGACCTCCACAGCGGCTGTCCCTTTATTAGTGACCTTAACACTAAAACGTCTCGTTAACAGTGATTTCCACAACATCCCGTCCCCTTAAAAGTGACATCCACACAGGGCTGGGACAAGGTCCACCACCAACAGAGGCTGAGCTGGCCTGCGCCCTGAGGCTGGAGCCTCCCCAGCCTCTGTGTCGGCCCGGCCCTGCCTCCACAGAGTTCCGTTCACTTAAAATGTGACCTCCACAAAACCCCGCCCCCTTAACAGTGACCTCTACAGCACCCCACCCCTTAACACTGACCTCCATAGCAGACCGTCCCCTTAACTGTGACCTCCACCATTCCCTGCTCCCTTAACCTCTTAAGGACACAGAACGTACCCGTACGTCCTGTGTCTGGTCTTTCAAAGATGGCGCTCGCTCCTGCTTCATGGCATGGTTCTTGTAGCAGACACCCGCGGCTAATGTCCGAGACCGGCAGCGATGCCGATCGCGGACATTTAACCCCTCAGATGCCGTGGTCAATCCTGACCACGGCATCTGAGTGCGCACAAACCGAAAAGTTTTACTTTCGGTTTGCGCTCTGGCTCCCCCATGTGGCGATCGGAGGAGCCGGAGCGCGCCTGTTCTATGAATGAAACCCAGGCTGCTCTGTAGTATTTCCTATGGAGCCTTGCCTGTAATAGGCTTCATAGGAAATATGCGATTTTTTCATACATTCCAATGCTATTGCATTGGAATGTATGATAATCGCAGTCAAATGATTGTAAGTTATAGTTCCCTATGGGAACTATATAAAAATGTAAAAAAAAAAGTTTTAAAAAAAATAAATAAAAAAAACATAAAAGTTCAAATCACCCCCCTTTTGCTAAAATAAAAAAAAAATTAAAAAATTAAAAAAATACACATCATGGGTGTCGCAATGTGCGAAAACGCCCATACTATAAAAATATAAAAAAATATTCCCCATACATCAAACAGAAAAACTGAAAAAAGCGTCCAAATGGCGGATTCGCCATTTTTGGTCGCTTCATTTTCCACTAACAATTACATAAACGGTCATCAAAAAGTCATACACACCCCAGAATGGTATCAATAAAAAGATACGATTATGACACAAAAAATGAGCCCCCATACAGCTCTGTACATATAAGTACAAAAAAGTTATAGGGGTCAAAACATGGTGACAAAAAAGTAAAACAGATTTTTTTTCCCACTTTTGAATTTTTTTTACCATCAAAACGCAAGAAAACCTATACATATAGGGCATCGCCGGATTCATACTGACCTGTAGAGTAAAAGTAACTGGTCAGTTTTATCGCACATTGAACGTCGGAATTTAAAAACCCGCAAAACTGTGGTGGAATTGCTTTTTTTTGCAATTTCACCCCATTTGGAATTTTTTTCCCGCTTCCCACTACATCATATGCAATATTAAATGGTGTCGTTGGAAAGTACAACTTGTCCTGCAAAAAACAAGCCCTCATATGGCTATGTGAACCGAAAAATAAAAAAGTTATGGCTCTGGGAAGGCAGGGAGCTCAAAACAAAAACGCAAAAAAAAAAAAAAACTCTGGTCCTTAAGGGGTTAACAGAGACCTTCACAGCGCTCGCCCCTTTAACAGTGACCTCTACAGTACCCCATCTCCTTAACAGGGATTTCCACAACACCCTGTCCCCTTAACAGTGACCTCCACAGCAGCCCACCCCTTTAACAGTGACCTCCACAGCATCCTGCCCCTAGGGTTGCCAGAGGTCCGGTTTTAGGCCGGACAGTCCGACTTTCAGAATCCTTGTTCTCCGTCCTGCGCAGGGCCTGGACGGACACAGGGATGTCCTTTTGAACAGCACTGTGCTGTCTGAGTATGAGCTGCAGGGAGAAACTCACTCTCCTTCCCACCCCTGCAGCTGAAAGAAGTTGATATTTACTTTCATTTTTTCAATCCCCGACAGCTGTAGTGTGGAAGGGGGTGAGGCCTAACCGGGTCGGGGCGTGTCTTAGCAGGACCTGGGGTCAGGGTTTTTAAGTCTGTCTTTTGAGGGTGGCCTGAATTGCCACCCTACCTGCCCCTGAACTGTGACCTCCACAGCACTCCACTCCCTTAACAGTGTCATCCGCAGCGCCCAGCCCCTTTAAAGCTGACCTACAGCAGTAAAGAAAAATGGCTGGGTTGTTAAGGAAACCTGGTGTAAAACTGTGTGTATGTGGAGACTAAGGGCCTGCGAGCTTCTATTGGCTGATACGGGTCATGTGACCAGGCTTCTATTGGCAAATGCATTTTTGGATAATACCTCAGGAACGGTGCATGCTAGAGAGCTGAGACCCGGTCTAAAACCTTCCCGGACACCTGGTGTACCTGTGTGCCAAATTTCGTGATTGTAAATGCGACGGTGTGGATTCTTTTATCTGACATACATACACACACACACACATACATACACTGAGCTTTATATTTTAGATGTGAAGTAGAAACCTGCCTGCACACAGAGCTCATTACTATATTCCAGCGCCCTGTAAGGAGCTACATACATACATACTGCTCTCCATCTGACACCTATAAGGAGGCAGATGTGGGTTCGCTGTGTCATGTGATCAGATTTGACTTGGGGCTACTCCTAGGGTCTTTATCTGTGTGACACCACAGGTGTTCACCCTTTAACCTCTATACAGGGATCAGGGACAGTATGAGGGCACGCAGAGTATGTGCAATTCGATAAACAGAGAGAGGTCAGGCCAGGCAGAACAAGGTCAGGACAGAAAACAGGTGGAGGTCAGGTACAGGAACAGGCAAACAAACACGGCACACCTTAGCAGGAAACTAGCAAACTGCTGCCTATTGCTTAGGCGCCTTCCCACAGGAGAGGAAGATTAAGGTGCAAGCCTGCTAGCCCTTTAAGATTGGGAGGGGGAGCATGCATACACCCTAAGGGGAGAAAGGGGCATTACTGGCAGGAAGCAGGCTGTTGCCTGCATGGAAGGAGTATTGCTACTGCAGCGGCTAGGACCACCAGGAAGAGGAAGACGCCAGCCGGGCTGAGGCACCGGAGCACTGCAGCTATGGAGCAGATGAGCAAGGTGGCAGCCATGCCTTTCAGCAGGAGAGGTGCGTCAGTGGGCACTGTCCGCCGCCATAACATTACCTTCTTTATGTTACCATATATCTGATAGAAGATAGAGTAACACAACTGAAGGATCAGACTACACAGGGCTTACATGTAGTCTGTAACCATGGAGACACCTAGGACAGGATAAGCGTAGGGACAAAAGCTGAAATTTTTAATTATGATAATTTGAAAAGTTGCCTCATTTTTTATTGCAGATGCATTGCAGTAATAAAAATTTAAAAAAAAGATTGTTTGCAAAGGTAGACTTTTTTCCTTTAAAGGTTGGGGTGGTTTTTTTTTTAAACTATGTTTTACCTACATATGAATGCTTTAAAAAAAGCTCCTTATTCTTGCTGTTCTTTACATTAGCTGCAAAACTAACAGACAAAACAAGACCCAGCAAATATATGAAATGACGGCAGTGGTAGAGCACTCCCTAGTAGCTGTTATACAAGAATATGCAGCACCACTTGTGACCACCAGGTGGCGAAACAGATCTGTCAAGCATCTGCACTCTGTACATAAGCCTGCAATAGTGGTGGCAGCTAGCGGCCCCTGTATGCAGTTCATATGTGCACTGTATGTGGCGTGTATGAGCTCTGTTCATTCAAACGTGCACTGCTCAGTGCCGCATTGATACAGAGAATTGGCTCCTCTTGCTGAGGCGTATAGAGATCTAGCTAAAGAAAATAAGGCAACTGATAAAAATAACTGTAAACACCATACCCCTCATACACAAGGTCTATAATCTCTATGTTATCTGCGCTGTAACCTGAAGAAACACATAAACATCAGCGCAGATGCCCAGCAAATCATACAGCGAGGTATGACTACTGCAGGATCCGGGTCTAGTTCACACCAGGCTTAAAGTGGTAATAATCCAAGCCTATAACAGAGCTCCCAGAGTGGCCGACCTGCAGCGGTGGTCATACCTACCTGCTCCCCAACTGCTGCTCTTCTTCTCGCCAAAATCAACATTCTGTTGATGGGGGAGTGGGGCGTGACCACTGCAGCCAATTGCTGGCCGCATCAGTGACCGCCTCCCTTGCATCACAAGTCTTGTATAACCTCTTTTAAAATGGACATTTCTATCAGAAAGGGGTATAAAGAGGACCTCTCACCGGTCCTGACATTACAATATTAGGCAATGTAGGTGTAACACTCCAGAGTGGCATTACCACTTCTGCACCCTGCTACTGTCTAATATGGTTAACGTAATGTCATTCTGTGTATTTATTCCCAGGTCCTATATAATGTGCATTTCCTATTTTGCAACTGTTATGTTATAATGTAATGTGCCTGGTTCACCAGCAGGTGGCAGCATAAATGGCAGAGCTACAGGTACAGAGAATGGAGCTTTCCATTCCATTCTAACACGCCCCCTGTGGTGTGGTGGGCATGTCCAACTTCCTACAGCAAGGGAGGAGTTCAGTGTCTAGTCAGTTTTTAGTTACCCTCTTCCAAGGGAGGGTGGGCAGCAGGTTTACGTCCCTGCTGGATGTGCCTCGTCTAGACCAGCTAGAGCACCTTCAGCTCTGCTGGACATGGAGGCCACAGCTTGGAGCCTCAGAAGCCGGGAGGAGAAAGTTTTCCCTGGACAAAGCTAGAGTCAGACTCATCGGCGTGCTCAGCCTATTGCATTAGGGTGTGCACCCGAAAGCATAAGCGTGCTTGCGTGTGTATAAATATATATACGGTATATATCATACATGCGCAAACACAAAACTGAGGGGTATCAGTGTACATTACACTGGGGTAATATAACTTATATTACCCCTGCATAATGTCTGATATCAATCCGTAGTCCTATTACCCCTGAATAATGTACCCTGATACCCCTCAGTTATATTACCCTCTATATAGTGTACCCTGATACCCCTCAGTTATATTACCCTCTATATAGTGTACCCTGATACCCCTCAGTTATATTACCCTCTATATAGTGTACCCTGATACCCCTCAGTTATATTAAGCTCTGTATAATGTCCCCTTCACACCCCGCATTTATATTAGATGACTAAGGGGTATCAGGATACATTATACAGGGGACAACTGAGGAGGGGTAGCACTGTAGCAGAGACAATACCTCATTTTTTGCGGCTTGATTAGGGTGTGCCCAGGCACACCTGGCACACCCCCTGCGCACGCCTATGGTCAGACTACAAGAGAGAAGTCGCAGCATACAGCTAAAGCTAAGTTATACAGCCAGCCTGTCAGCACAGCACAGTCAGAGAGCAACAGATGTAGCAGAAAGGAGTTTGCCCGCCACAGTTAATGCTATCGCCTGCTGGAACCAAGATAAAGCCTGTAAATCGTTTGGAGAAACGTTTAATTAAAATAAAGCTGTTATTGAACTTCATCACAAAGTCTGGATTAAATTTATTCCGTCATCCCCTTCATCAACTACTCCCTTTTCATTGCTTCGAAGCCAAAGCCTAGGGTCCAGCGTATCCAGGTAGGAGCACCGTGACACGTGCACAACACCTTAAGGAACATTTAGACCATTCCTACACCTGGGTACTATCCACTGTATCACTAAAAGGGGCCCTGTGCCCTTGTTGCTTCACTGCAACTGGCGTCACTTAAAGGTCCCTGGGGGGAGGCGCCCGCTGCATAGGGCATGTTCAGGAGACGTCCTTGCACTTCGTTCCCCCGCTGTGCCCCCCGTTCTGGTTTCCCGCCCTGTATACTAATCCATACCATCGGTACAGGGAGGAGGAGACAGCCGTGTTTTTAAGGGGACGTCTCCTTCTTCCTGGCTGGGAGTTGTCCAATCGCAGCGGACCGCGTCACAGTCCTCTTAAAATTTTAAAATTCAACATTTAGAGAATTTTTGACTGTTTTCTTTTCCATTTTGGCAGTGCTATCAGTCCCCACAAATCATAAGACCACCTAGATACACAGGTAATCTACTAACAGTTTACTGTTGCCGTGAGAGGAAGATGTTATCTGAAGGCTAATCCTTCTGATAATAGTAGGTGTAGAATTGGCATGGCAGTATGACAGTTCTGTTTTTATCTTGATAGGCCCAGAGATACTCACAGAAGAGCACTCCATTGATTAGGGTAACGTGTGATGCTCTAATTAACTCACTCTGGCCGGAGGGATGGCCGGACTGAGAGAGTTAAGAGAAATCGCTTGTCATACTTATCAAGGGAGCCCTGCACCTATTGAACATTTTATTTATGGCATAAATGTCCAGATGGGAATACCCCTTTAAAGTTAATAGATGCGATTTATTAAAATTTGTATTAATGGAAAACTGGCTTAGTTGCCCATAGCAACCAATCAGATTCCACCTTTCATTTTCCAAAAGAGCTCTGAAAAATGAAAAGTGGAATCTGATTGGTTGCTATGGGAAACTAAGCCAGTTCTACTTTACACCAGTTTTAATAAATCTCCCCCATTTCTCTAACAAAAGGGCCCAAACTAGTCCACCTGCCACCTCCCGACAGTCACTGCTGGGGGCCCTGACACCAAATGGTTAACACTGCTGGGTAACATCTTCCCTCAGATCTATGCCCGCCAAATGTATATATTGGGTACAAGATGGAGCTTGTACCCCATATACAGTGTAGTTTCGAGTACAGAAGGCCCTGGCTATTTGATGGTACGGGGCCTAGATAATACCGCAGGACTTCTGGAAAATTCATGCCACCGCGCTAAAAGTGGACTCATCGGGGAAGGAAAATTGTCTAAAAGAGAAAGGCTTTGTCACCTATAGCAACCAATCACAGCACAGCTTTCATTTATTATAGTGCTCCTAGAAAATGAAAGCTGCACTGTGATTGGTTGCTATGGGCAACACAGGCATTTTTTTTTATTTATTTAGACAGTTCTCATAAATCTTCCTGACTGCTGGCACATAGCTCCCTACTCTCCCGATTTAGCAAACTTGGGAGGTCTCGGGCCGAAAATGGGCAGGGCTTAAATGCTCAGAATTTACCAACTAAAATGTGGTATGTATGCTTGCATAGGCGCTCCCAGGCTCCCAACTTTCGAAAAGCACAAAGTAGGACAATATGTACAGCGCGCATACCATTTTTTTCATACTAGGCCATCCACAACATAACTATACACACAGAATCCTCTTAATGCCTCTTAATGCACCCAAATAGTAATTATTTCCCCTTTGTGCCCCTTTCACACTAGTTATGTCCGGATGTGTCTATTCACAGTAGTTATACCCATATATGTGCCTTCTGACATTAGTTATGCCCAGATATGTGCCCTTTTCACAGTGGTTATGCCCAGATATGTGACCTCTTCACAGTTGTTATGCCCAGATACTGTACGTGCCCTCTTCACAGTGGTTATGCCCAGATATGTGGCCTCTTCATAGTAGTTATGTCCAGATATGTGCCCCCTCACAGTAGTTTTGGCCAGATATGTGCCCTTTCACAGTAGTTATGCCCAGATAAGTGCCCGCTTCACAGTAGTTATGCCCAGATATGTTCCCCCTCACAGTAGTTATACCAGATATGTGCCCCCTCACAGTAGTTATGCCCAAATATTTGCCCCCTTCACAGTAGTTATGCCCAGATGTGACCCCTCACAATAGTTATGCCCAGATTTGTGCCCTCCTAACAGTAGTTATGTCCAGATATGTGCCCCTTTTACAGTAGTTATGCCCAGATATGTGCCCCGCCACAGTAGGTATACCCAGATATGTGCCCACTCACAGTAGTTATGCCCATATATGTGCCCCCTTACAGTAGTTATGCCCAGATATGTGCCCCCTCACAATAGTTATGCCCAGATATGTACCCCCTCACAGTAGTTATGCCCAGATATGTACCCCCTCACAGTAGTTATGCCCAGATATGTGCCCCTCACAGTAGTTATGCCCAGATATGTGCCCCTCACAGTAGTTATGCCCAGATATGTGCCCTCTCACAGGAAGTAAAGAAAAAATAAACAGTAAATACTCACCTTGATCCTCCGATGATCATCACATCCCACTCTGCGCTCCCCAGAAGCAACAGGCAGGATACTGTCACACATTACGGTGCTGTGTAGGAGGAGCAGAGCCTTATTCCCGGCCGGCACCGCTTCTTCTACACAGACCACCAGAGCGATGTATGACAGTATATTGTGCTGCTGCTGGGGAGCGCTGGCTGCTGATAGGAATGGTGGCTCTCTGCTTCACCAATCACCATTAGAGGCAACTGTCTCTGCAATCTATGGATGAGAGTGGGTCATACCTGTTCCGGGACCAGTGGACAACCACCAAAGTCCGGGACTGTCCCACCGGATCCAGGCCGGGTGGGAGGTATGGAAATGCCCTGACGCATCGATATACAGTGGGTCGATACTGGTTGCACTTTTGTGCTGCTCAGTGCTCAAGTAACGTCCCAGTGAGAGGAGTGAAATATCGCGCTGATGAATACAGAACACCACTGCTGAACATTTTGTGGCAGTGCTGTGGAATTTTCTTCTATAGATAAATATGAGTCGGAATGTGCGAGATTCCATCAGCCGTTCTGGGTCTCAGGGATTAGATCATGAACTTTAGAGCCATTTTATAGTTTAAGAGTTACCTTACCCATGTGAACGACCTGTCGTGGAGATAAGAGGACACAGGACGTAGCAGTGACACGGAGGGCAATAAGGGAAGCTACTAGTATAGATATAGATAGATATTTACCGACATTACAATCTGTTCAAAATGGCACCACCTGGTGTTAAAAGGGTTCAGAAATGTGCACATCCAACTTATGACCTGAGTGCTGGTGGTCACACATGCTGAATCACTCGCTTTCTGCAGGTGACGTAGAGAGAACTATAATGTCAGCTACCAGAGGGGGAGGAACCCGCCCACACCCCCTCACAGTACAGATTAGCATCAGCAGACGGACATATAGAAACAAAATGGCGAAAACTGCATGTTTTTACTAGAAATACTGAAGAATTCTTTAAGAAAGCTATTAGCAGCTTTTCAGTCACTTTGGTATGAAAAATAATTAATGGTAGAGCCCTATTAAAATTCAAGAATAAACTTCTTGCTGCCTAGAGCCACCACTAGAGGGAGCTCATCTACAGTTCCCTTTGAACTCAAATATACATCTGTCTTCAGTTATTTAGTTATTTCCTAAGCTCAAATCATATATATATATATATATATCCATGGAAGACTGAAGTCAGTAGAAGGTTTACTCCTTGTATCCTGGTGGTTCGGGACAGTGAAGGGGTTTCTGATATTGTCTTATGGTCTAGAGCAGTTCAGAGTTATAATGTACTTATGATTGTATTGTATTTCTTCTAATATCTTCTAATATATCCAATATTCTGCACTGATTCATTCATTCTATTTCTTCATAATAATTTAGGATAATTTTCTGTTAAACGATATGCTTTCTTTTCCAGTACCCACCACTAGATTGGGCTATATATATAGTAGTTCAAATAGTATTGCAAGGCAGCACTCCAAGCATTGGAGTGCTGCCTTGCAATTTTTGAACTACTACATTGAGGACTTGGTTGCTGGTCGTCGGCAGGTTTTGCACCCGTTATTTTAAAGTGTGCTGCTTTTTCACTTTTTACCTTATATATATATATATATATATAGATTTATATCACACCCAATGTACTCATGCCAGCTGCAAAGTTCTGCATGTAAGGAGCTCCCTCTAGTGGCAGTTGCAAACAACAAATTTACTATTTTATAATATTTGTGCTCCCAGAACTGCGTGGCACTGTAGCGGCACCTAAATCATAATTCTCTATATTTGAGAATTGTCCTGCCCCATTATGTATGGTAACACACCACCAACATATATGAAATCATCAGTAGTGGCAATGAACTGTATGGAAATATATGGATAGTCTTTCTAGATTTTACAAACCAGACTTCCCAGTCCTCGGACTATCTAAAGAAATTGAGATTTGTGTAATATTTATGCAAATTATATGTTTTTTTATGACAAGCCTAAACTATTGGATTTGATAGATAGATAGATAGATAGATAGATAGATAAAGAGATAGATAATAGAAAGAACTGAATTAGAACATAAATAGATATGTGATAGATTAATGCAAACTTTCTTTTTTTTTGTTACAGAAGATACAGTAATTGGGTTTAAAGATAGATCATAGAGATAAATGATAGTAGAAAGTTAGTTACATACATGATACAGATACTTAGATTGACAGATATGAGATAGATAGATAAATAGATAGATAGATATGAGATAGAGATAGATAGATAGATAGATACATAGATAGATATTAGATAGATAGATAGATAGATAGATAGATAGAGAGATAGATAGATAGATAGGAGATAGATAGATAGATAGATAGATAGATAGATAGATAGATAAATAATTGTCAAATAGATATGAGATAAATATAAAGATGGAAAGAAAAATGTATATGGAGATAAACAGATTTATAGGTGGAAAGAATGAAAAGAAAGAAAGAAAGAAATGTGATAGATTAATGCAAATGATCTGTTTTTTTGTGACAGAAGCTACAACTACTGGGTTTAAAGAGAGATGATAGATAGTAAAAAAAATAGATCGATAGATACGTACAGATACATACGTACATACATAGAGTGATACTTAAATAGAGAGATAGATAGAAGATATAACAGCAGCACTTTCACCAAAGTAAGAAAAAACTGGGTGCAACCCCTCCAAGACAAGGAGGCAGCACTCCAATGTAGGTAAAAGGGTGATGAACCTGCTTTATTACCTCAAACTCAAGGTTTCAAACCAGCTCAATGGGGTCTTAGATAGATAGATAGATAGATAGATAGATAGATAGATAGATATTAGATAAATAGATATGCAATAGATTAATGCAAAGTATCAGTTTTTTGTGACAGAAGCTGCAACTATTGGGTTTAAAGAGATGAAACTTAGATAGTAGAAAGGCAGATAGATAGATAGATAGATAGATAGATAATAGATAGATAGACAGAAAGAGATAGATTGACAGATAGATTTAGATCATGCACTCCCGCCCATCTACCTAGTGCTTTGAATCTGGGAATGATATATAGTTGGATTTTACATTTCGCCTCGTCACTAGTAGATGGGTCCGACAATTTTGATCAAAAATGTGCGCAAAGAGCTTTGAATCTTCATATAGTAAGTATAGGAGTGATAGATAATAGATAGATAGGTAGAATAGAATAGATAGATATGGGATAGATAGATAGATAGATAGATAGATAGATAGATAGATAGATAGATAGATAGATAGATAGAATAGACAGAATCTGGGTAAGTTGGGTGACATAACATTAACCATTCATTTAAGACCATTATTCATTTGCATTCTTACCTTTCTCCGGATCCTTGATATCACCAGACTTCTTATGGAAGCAGCAGTCCAGAAAGATGACGTAGTTTAATACATTAATGATTAGGCCGACCACCCCGGCGATTAGCACCAGCAGCGCCTTTTCTGTCTTCTCAGGTACAATAAACCTCTTAATGGCTTCAATAAAGATGCTGAACATAAGCGCAGCAGCAAAAACAGTGTTACCAAAAGCACAAACTGCGTCCGCTCTTAGGAAGCCAAAGGTGTTTCTCTGGTGCCATTGGACACGACTATACCTGACACTCCATAGACCGATTAGCATGGAGAGGAAGTGGGAAAGGACGGCAAAGCCATCGGAGGAGAGGGACAGGGAGTTCCCTATGTAACCGATTACCAGTTCAGCTATGAACAAGAAGAAGTGGATGACACACATGACGGTCAGGCGAATGGTTCTGCCCGTGTAGCGACCCATATCTAGGCTTTTACTGGTAAGCTAGCTGAGCTGGGACTAAGTAGCTCCACTACTGGCGAACAGCTAATTTATATGTTATGCCAGTCACACTTTACAATCTAGTTTATGGTGCCGTAAAATAATAACTTTTTTAAAAAGTCATTAAAGTAAAGATATATTATAACTGAGTGAACAGGGGATGTGAGGACTTCTAGGTTCAATAGCAGGGACGGGGTCATTCTTTAACCCTGCAAGTATTCTATAGATATCACAATATTGTGTTTATAAAATATGTAAAGTTATGTAAGCCCAAAAATTCATAGCAACATAATTTTCATAGCAAAAGCGAAGTTTTGAAAAATTCAAAAAGGTCGACCGTCGACACGGAATTCGTTTTTTTGCGAATTAAATCAGATATACGAAGGCCACTCTGCCTAATTGTATTCATCCCACTTGGTGGCCCAATGAAGGCTTGGAACTTAAACTGCAGGGAGAGTGTATTGCCGTGTGCATTACGTTCTAGTGCACCCACATTCATAGTTAATCCGTTCTGTAGGTACTGTGTCATCAGTATTACAGGCAGTTGTCATTTATTCCAGTCTACACCACTGTGCAGTACACCAGGATTCATAGCTAATCCCTTCTGTTAAAACAAAAAGAAAAGCATACAGCACTCTTCAGTAAAGCCAAAAACCTGTGTTCGCCACTGCAGGAGCTGTGTCCAGATGGATCCTTAATGGGTGGAACAAATTAAAAAAATGGAGACAGCACCAATAAAGTAGTGGAGAAAAAAAAATTTCTTTTAATAAATGTTGTGGCACTGCAAACACATGCTTTTTAATCCCTTCTGTTAGCTGTAGATTTAGTGTGCATCAGTTTTACAAGTCACTACTACCATCAGGTCTAATTTATCGCTGTGGATTTAACCATGCAGTGTCAATATTCAAATAGTGGCCCTATCATAGAGGATCTGTCATCTCTGCTGTGTGGTATAGTATAGAGGATCTGTCAGCTTTCCTGTGCGGTATAGTATAGAGGATCTGTCGGCTCTCCTTTGTGGTGTAGTATAGAGGATCTGTCAGCTCTCCTGTGTGGTGTAGTATAGAGGATCTGTCAGCTCTCCTGTGTGGTGTAGTATAGAGGATCTGTCAGCTCTCCTGTGTGGTGTAGTATAGAGGATCTGTCAGCTCTGCTGTGTGGTGCAGTATAGAGGATCTGTCAGCTCTCCTGTGTGGTGTAGCATAGAGGATCTGTCAGCTCTGCTGTGTGGTGTAGTATAGAGGATCTGTCAGCTCTCCTGTGGTGTAGTATAGAGGATCTGTCGGCTCTCCTGTGTGGTGTAGTATAGAGGATCTGTCAGCTCTGCTGTGTGGTGTAGTATAGAGGATCTGTCAGCTCTCCTGTGTGGTGTAGTATAGAGGATCTGTCAGCTCTCCTGTGTGGTGTAGTATAGAGGATCTGTCAGCTCTCCTGTGTGGTGTAGTATAGAGGATCTGTCAGCTCTTCTGTGTGGTGTAGTATAGAGGATCTGTCAGCTCTCCTGTGTGGTGTAGTATAGAGGATCTGTCAGCTCTCCTGTGTGGTGTAGTATAGAGGATCTGTCAGCTCTGCTGTGTGGTGTAGTATAAAGGATCTGTCGGCTCTCCTGTGGTGTAGTATAGAGGATCTGTCGGCTCTCCTGTGTGGTGTAGTATAGAGGATCTGTCAGCTCTCCTGTGTGGTGTAGTATAGAGGATCTGTCAGCTCTCCTGTGCGGTGTAGTATAGAGGATCTGTCAGCTCTCCTCTGTGGTGTAGTATAGAGGATCTGTCAGCTCTCCTGTGTGGTGTAGTATAGAGGATCTGTCAGCTCTCCTGTGGGTGTAGTATAGAGGATCTGTCAGCTCTCCTGTGTGGTGTAGTATAGAGGATCTGTCAGCTCTCCTCTGTGGTGTAGTATAGAGGATCTGTCAGCTCTGCTGTGTGGTGCAGTATAGAGGATCTGTCAGCTCTCCTGTGTGGTGTAGTATAGAGGATCTGTCAGTTCTCCTGTGTGGTGTAGTATAGAGGATCTGTCAGCTCTCCTGTGCGGTGTAGTATAGAGGATCAGTCAGCTCTCCTCTGTGGTGTAGCATTTAGGATCTGTCAGCTCTGCTGTGTGGTGTAGAATAGGGGATCTGTCAGCTCTCCTCTGTGGTGTAGCATAGAGGATCTGTATGCTCTCCTGTGTGGTGTAGTATAGAGGATCTGTCAGCTCTCCTGTGGTGTAGTATAGAGGATCTGTCAGCTCTGCTGTGTGGTGTAGTATAGAGTATCTGTAAGCTCTCCTGTGTAGTATAGAGGATCTGTCGGCTCTCCTGTGTGGTGTAGTATAGAGGATCTGTCAGCTCTCCTGTGTGGTGTAGTATAGAGGATCTGTCAGCTCTCCTGTGTGGTGTAGTATAGAGGATCTGTAAGCTCTCCTGTGTGGTGTAGTATAGAGGATCTGTCGGCTCTCCTGTGTGGTGTAGTATAGAGGATCTGTCAGCTCTCCTGTGTGGTGTAGTATAGAGGATCTGTCAGCTCTCCTGTGTGGTGTAGTATAGAGGATCTGTCAGCTCTCCTGTGTGGTGTAGTATAGAGGATCTGTCGGCTCTCCTGTGTGGTGTAGTATAGAGGATCTGTCAGCTCTCCTGTGTGGTGTAGTATAGAGGATCTGTCAGCTCTGCTGTGTGGTGTAGTATAAAGGATCTGTCGGCTCTCCTGTGGTGTAGTATAGAGGATCTGTCAGCTCTCCTGTGTGGTGTAGTATAGAGGATCTGTCAGCTCTCCTGTGTGGTGTAGTATAGAGGATCTGTCGGCTCTCCTGTGTGGTGTAGTATAGAGGATCTGTCAGCTCTCCTGTGTGGTGTAGTATAGAGGATCTGTCAGCTCTCCTGTGTGGTGTAGTATAGAGGATCTGTCAGCTCTGCTGTGTGGTGTAGTATAGAGGATCTGTCGGCTCTCCTGTGTGGTGTAGTATAGAGGATCTGTCAGCTCTGCTGTGTGGTGTAGTATAGAGGATCTGTCGGCTCTCCTGTGTGGTGTAGTATAGAGGATCTGTCAGCTCTCCTGTGTGGTGTAGTATAGAGGATCTGTCAGCTCTCCTGTGTGGTGTAGTATAGAGGATCTGTCAGCTCTCCTGTGTGGTGTAGTATAGAGGATCTGTCAGCTCTCATGTGTGGTGTAGTATAGAGGATCTGTCAGCTCTCCTGTGTGGTGTAGTATAGAGGATCTGTCGGCTCTCCTGTGTGGTGTAGTATAGAGGATCTGTCAGCTCTCCTGTGTGGTGTAGTATAGAGGATCTGTCAGCTCTCCTCTGTGGTGTAGTATAGAGGATCTGTCAGCTCTCCTGTGGTGTAGTATAGAGGATCTGTCAGCTCTCCTGTGTGGTGTAGTATAGAGGATCTGTCAGCTCTCCTGTGTGGTGTAGTATAGAGGATCTGTCAGCTCTCCTGTGTGGTGTAGTATAGAGGATCTGTCAGCTCTGCTGTGTGGTGTAGTATAAAGGATCTGTCAGCTCTCCTGTGTGGTGTAGTATAGAGGATCTGTCAACTCTCCTGTGTGGTGTAGTATAGAGGATCTGTCAGCTCTCCTGTGCGGTGTAGTATAGAGGATCTGTCGGCTCTCCTGTGTGGTGTAGTATAGAGGATCTGTCAGCTCTCCTGTGTGGTGTAGTATAGAGGATCTGTCAGCTCTCCTGTGTGGTGTAGTATAGAGGATCTGTCAGTTCTCTTCTGTGGTGTAGCATTGAGGATCTGTCAGCTCTCCTGTGTAGTATAGAGGATCTGTCGGCTCTCCTGTGTGGTGTAGTATAGAGGATCTGTCAGCTCTCCTGTGTGGTGTAGTATAGAGGATCTGTCAGCTCTGCTGTGTGGTGTAGTATAGAGGATTTGTCAGCTCTTCTCTGTGGTGTAGTATAGAGGATCTGTCAGCTCTCCTGTGTGTTGTAGTATAGAGGATCTGTCAGCTCTCATGTGTGGTGTAGTATAGAGGATCTGTCAGCTCTTCTCTGTGGTGTAGTATAGAGGATCTGTCAGCTCTCCTGTGTGGTGTAGTATAGAGGATCTGTCAGCTCTCCTGTGTGGTGTAGTATAGAGGATCTGTCAGCTCTGCTGTGTGGTGTAGTATAAAGGATCTGTCGGCTCTCCTGTGGTGTAGTATAGAGGATCTGTCGGCTCTGCTGTGTGGTGTAGTATAGAGGATCTGTCAGCTCTCCTGTGTGGTGTAGTATAGAGGATCTGTCAGCTCTCATATGCGGTGTCGTATAGAGGATTTGTCAGCTCTCCTCTGTGGTGTAGTATAGAGGATCTGTCTGCTCTCCTGTGTGGTGTAGTATAGAGGATCTGTAAGCTCCCCTGTGGTATAGTATAGAGGATCTGTCAGCTCTCCTGTGTGGTGTAGTATAGAGGATCTGTCAGCTCTCCTGTGTGGTGTAGTATAGAGGATCTGTCAGCTCTGCTGTGTGGTGCAGTATAGAGGATCTGCCAGCTCTCCTGTGCGGTGTAGTATAGAGGATCTGTCAGTTCTCCTGTGTGGTGTAGTATAGAGGATCAGTCAGTTCTCCTCTGTGGTGTAGCATAGAGGATCTGTCAGCTCTGCTGTGTGGTGTAGAATAGAGGATCTGTCAGTTCTCCTCTGTGGTGCAGCATAGAGGATCTGTCATGCTCTCCTGTGTGGTGTAGTATAAAGGATCTGTCAGCTCTCCTGTGTGGTGTAGTATAGAGGATCTGTCAGCTCTGATGTGTGGTGTAGTATAGAGTATCTGTAAGCTCTCCTGTGTAGTATAGAGGATCTGTCGGCTCTCCTGTGTGGTGTAGTATAGAGGATCTGTCAGCTCTCCTGTGTGGTGTAGTATAGAGGATTTGTCAGCTCTTCTCCTGTGTGGTGTAGTATAGAGGATATGCCAGCTCTCATGTGCGGTGTAGTATAGAGGATTTGTCAGCTCTTCTCTGTGGTGTAGTATAGAGGATCTGTCAGCTCTCCTGTGTGGTGTAGTATAGAGGATCTGTCAGCTCTCCTGTGTGGTGTAGTATAGAGGATCTGTCACCTCTCCTGTGTGGTGTAGTATAGAGGATCTGTCAGCTCTGCTGTGTGGTGTAGTATAAAGGATTTGTCAGCTCTCCTCTGTGGTGTAGTATAGAGGATCTGTCAGCTCTCCTGTGTGGTGTAGTATAGAGGATCTGTCAGCTCTGCTGTGTGGTGTAGTATAGAGGATCTGTCGGCTCTCCTGTGTGGTGTAATATAGAGGATCTGTCAGATCTCCTGTGTGGTGTACTATAGAGGATCTGTCGGCTCTCCTGTGTGGTGTAGTATAGAGGATCTGTCAGCTCTGCTGTGTGGTGTAGTATAGAGGATCTGTCGGCTCTCCTGTGTGGTGTAGTATAGAGGATCTGTCAGCTCTGCTGTGTGGTGTAGTATAAAGGATCTGTCGGCTCTCCTGTGTGGTGTAGTATAGAGGATCTGTCAGCTCTCCTGTGTGGTGTAGTATAGAGGATCTGTCAGCTCTCCGGTGTGGTGTAGTATAGAGGATCTGTCAGCTCTCCTGTGTGGTGTAATATAGAGGATCTGTCAGCTCTCATGTGCGTTGTCGTATAGAGGATTTGTCAGCTCTCCTTTGTGGTGTAGTATAGAGGATCTGTCGGCTCTCCTGTGTGGTGTAGTATTGAGGATCTGTCAGCTCTCCTTTGTGGTGTAGTATAGAGGATCTGTCAGCTCTCCTCTGTGGTGTATTATAGAGGATCTGTCAGCTCCCCTGTGGTATAGTATAGAGGATCTGGCAGCTCTCCTGTATGGTGTAGTATAGAGGATCTGTCAGCTCTCCTGTTTGGTGTAGTATAGAGGATCTGTCACCTCTCCTATGTGGTGTAATATAGAGGATCTGTCAGCTCTGCTGTGTGGTGTAGTATAAAGGATCTGTCAGCTCTCCTGTGTGGTGTATTATAGAGGATCTGTCAACTCCCCTGTGGTATAGTATAGAGGATCTGTCAGCTCTCCTGTGCGGTGTAGTGTAGAGGATCTGTCGGCTCTCCTGTGTGGTGTAGTATAGAGGATCTGTCAGCTCTCCTGTGTGGTGTAGCATAGAGGATCTGTCAGCTCTCCTGTGTGGTGTAGTATAGAGGATCTGTCAGCTCTCTTCTGTGGTGTAGTATAGAGGATCTGTCAGCTCTCCTGTGGTGTAGTATAGAGGATCTGTCAGCTCTCCTGTGTGGTGTAGTATAGAGGATCTGTCAGCTCTCCTGTGTGGTGTAGTATAGAGGATCTGTCAGCTCTGCTGTGTGGTGTAGTATAGAGGATCTGTCAGCTCTCCTGTGTGGTGTAGTATAGAGGATCTGTCAGCTCTCCTGTGTGGTGTAGTATAGAGGATCTGTCGGCTCTCCTGTGTGGTGTAGTATAGAGGATCTGTCAGCTCTCCTGTGTGGTGTAGTATAGAGGATCTGTCAGCTCTCCTGTGTGGTGTAGTATAGAGGATCTGTCAGCTCTCCTGTGTGGTGTAGTATAGAGGATCTGTCAGCTCTCCTGTGTGGTGTAGTATAGAGGATCTGTCAGCTCTCCTGTGTGGTGTAGTATAGAGGATCTGTCAGCTCTCCTGTGTGGTGTAGTATAGAGGATCTGTCAGCTCTCCTGTGCGGTGTAGTATAGAGGATCAGTCAGCTCTCCTGTGCGGTGTAGTATAGAGGATCAGTCAGCTCTCCTGTGCGGTGTAGTATAGAGGATTTGTCAGCTCTCCTCCGTGGTGTAGTATAGAGGATCTGTCAGCTCTCCTGTGCGGTGTAGTATAGAGGATCAGTCAGCTCTCCTGTGCGGTGTAGTATAGAGGATCTGTCAGCTCTCCTCTGTGGTGCAGCATAGAGGATCTGTCACCTCTCCTGTGTGGTGTAGTATAGAGGATCTGTCAGCTCTCCTGTGTGGTGTAGTATAGAGGATCTGTCTGCTCTCCTGTATGGTGTAGTATAGAGGATCTGTCAGGTCTCCTGTGCGGTGTAGTATAGAGGATCAGTCGGCTCTCCTGTGCGATGTAGTATAAAGGATTTGTCAGCTCTCCTCTGTGGTATAGTATCGAGGATCTGATAGCTCTGCTGTGTGGTGTAGTATAGAGGATCTGTCAGCACTCCTGTGCGGTGTAGTATAGAGGTCCTGTCGGCTCTGCTGTGTGGTGTAGTATAGAGGATCTTTCGGCTCTCCTGTGCGGTGTAGTATAGAGGATCTGTCTTCTCTCCTGTGCGGTGTAGTATAGAGGATCTGTCGGCTCTCCTGTGTGGTGTAGTATAGAGGATCTGTCGGCTCTCCTGTGTGGTGTAGTATAGAGGATCTGTTAGCTCTCCTCTGTGGTGTAGTATAGAGGATCTGTCAGCTCTCTGTGGTGTAGTATAGAGGATCTGTCAGCTCTCCTGTGGGTGTAGTATAGAGGATCTGTTGGCTCAGTATAGAGGATCTGTCAGCTCTCCGGTGTGGTGTAGTATAGAGGATCTGTCAGCTCTCCTGTGTGTGTAGTATAGAGGATCTGTCAGCTCTCCTGTGTGGTGTAGTATAGAGGATCTGTCAGCTCTCCTGTGTGGTGTAGTATAGAGGATCTGTCAGCTCTCCTGTGTGGTGTAGTATAGAGGATCTGTCAGCTCTCCTGTGTGGTGTAGTATAGAGGATCTGTCAGCTCTCCTGTGTGGTGTAGTATAGAGGATCTGTCAGCTCTCCTGTGTGGTGTAGTATAGAGGATCTGTCAGCTCTCCTGTGTGGTGTAGTATAGAGGATCTGTCAGCTCTCCTGTGTGGTGTAGTATAGAGGATCTGTCAGCTCTCCTGTGTGGTGTAGTATAGAGGATCTGTCTGCTCTCCTGTGTGGTGTAGTATAGAGGATCTGTCAGGCTCTCCTGTGCGGTGTAGTATAGAGGATCTGTCGGCTCTCCTGTGCGATGTAGTATAGAGGATCTGTCAGCTCTCCTCTGTGGTATAGTATCGAGGATCTGATAGCTCTGCTGTGTGGTGTAGTATAGAGGATCTGTCAGCACTCCTGTGCGGTGTAGTATAGAGGTCCTGTCGGCTCTGCTGTGTGGTGTAGTATAGAGGATCTTTCGGCTCTCCTGTGCGGTGTAGTATAGAGGATCTGTCTTCTCTCCTGTGCGGTGTAGTATAGAGGATCTGTCGGCTCTCCTGTGTGGTGTAGTATAGAGGATCTGTCGGCTCTCCTGTGTGGTGTAGTATAGAGGATCTGTCGGCTCTCCTGTGTGGTGTAGTATAGAGGATCTGTTAGCTCTCCTCTGTGGTGTAGTATAGAGGATCTGTCATCTCTGCTGTTTGGTGTAGTATAGAGGATCTGTTGGCTCAGTATAGAGGATCTGTCAGCTCTCCGGTGTGGTGTAGTATAGAGGATCTGTCAGCTCTCCTGTGTGGTGTAGTATAGAGGATCTGTCAGCTCTCCTGTGTGGTATAGTATAGAGCAGTGTCAGCTCTCAACCAGTGTGCCTCCAGATGTTTCAAAACTACAATTCCCAGCATACCCGGACAGCCTTTGGCTGTTCAGGCATGCTGGGAGTTGTAGTTTAGCAACAGCTGGCAGTCACACTGTGTGAGTAGTACTGGTATAGAGGATCTGTCAGCTCTCCTGTGTGGTGTAGTATAGAGGATCTGTCGGCTCTCCAGTGTGGTGTAGTATAGAGTATCTGTCGGCTCTCCTGTGGTGTAGTATAGAGAATCTGTCAGCTCTCCTGTGTGGTGTAGTATAGAGGATCTGTCAGCTCTCCTGTATGGTGTAGTATAGAGGATCTGTCAGCTCTCCTGTGTGGTGTAGTATAGAGGATCTGTCGGCTCTCCTGTGTGGTGTAGTATAGAGGATCTGTCGGCTCTGCTGTGTGGTGTAGTATAGAGGATCTGTCAGCTCTCCTGTGTGGTGTAGTATAGAGGATCTGTCGGCTCTCCTGTGTGGTGTAGTATAGAGGATCTGTCAGCTCTGCTGTGTGGTGTAGTATAAAGGATCTGTCGGCTCTCCTGTGTGGTGTAGTATAGAGGATCTGTCAGCTCTCCTGTGTGGTGTAGTATAGAGGATCTGTCAGCTCTCCTGTGTGGTGTAGTATAGAGGATCTGTCAGCTCTCCTGTGTGGTGTAGTATAGAGGATCTGTCAGCTCTCATGTGCGGTGTCGTATAGAGGATTTGTCAGCTCTCCTTTGTGGTGTAGTATAGAGGATCTGTCAGCTCTCCTCTGTGGTGTATTATAGAGGATCTGTCAGCTCCCCTGTGGTATAGTATAGAGGATCTGTCAGCTCTCCTGTATGGTGTAGTATAGAGGATCTGTCAGCTCTCCTGTGTGGTGTAGTATAGAGGATCTGTCACCTCTCTTATGTGATGTAGTATACAGGATCTGTCAGCTCTGCTGTGTGGTGTAGTATAAAGGATCTGTCAGCTCTCCTGTGTGGTGTATTATAGAGGATCTGTCAACTCGCCTGTGGTATAGTATAGAGGATCTGTCAACTCTCCTGTGCGTTGTAGTGTAGAGGATCAGTCGGCTCTCCTGTGTGGTGTAGTATAGAGGATCTGTCAGTTCTCTTCTGTGGTGTAGCATTGAGGATCTGTCAGCTCTCCTGTGTGGTGTAGTATAGAGGATCTGTCAGTTCTCTTCTGTGGTGTAGCATTGAGGATCTGTCAGCTCTCCTGTGTAGTATAGAGGATCTGTCAGTTCTCCTCTGTGGTGCAGCATAAAGGATCTGTCAGCTCTGCTGTGTGGTGTAGTATAGAGTATCTGTTAGCTCTCCTGTGTAGTATAGAGGATCTGTCGGCTCTCCTGTGTGGTGTAGTATAGAGGATTTGTCACCTCTCCTGTGTGGTGTAGTATAGAGGATCTGTCAGCTCTGCTGTGTGGTGTAGTATAAAGGATCTGTCGGCTCTCCTTTGTGGTGTAGTATAGAGGATCTGTCAGCTCTCCTGTGTGGTGTAGTATAGAGGATCTGTCAGCTCTGCTGTGTGGTGTAGTATAGAGGATCTGTCAGCTCTCCTGTGTGGTGTAGTATAGAGGATCTGTCGGCTCTGCTGTGCGGTGTAGTATAGAGGATCTGTCAGCTCTCCTGTGTGGTGTATTATAGAGGATCTGTCACCTCTCCTGAGTGGTGTAGTATAGAGGATCTGTCAGCTCTCCTGTGTGGTGTGGTATAGAGGATCTGTTAGCTCTTCTCTGTGGTGTAGTATAAAGGATCAGTTGGCTCTTCTCTGTGGTGTAGTATAGAGGATCTGTCAGCTCTCCTGTGTGGTGTAGTATAGAGGATCTGTCAGCTCTCCTGTGCGGTGTAGTATAGAGGATCTGTCAGCTCTCCTGTGTGGTGTAGTATAGAGGATCTGTCATGTCTGCTGTGTGGTATAGTATAGAGGATCTGTCAGCTCTCCTGTGCGGTGTAGTATAGAGGATCAGTCAGCTCTCCTGTGCGGTGTAGTATAGAGGATCTGTCAGCTCTCCTCTGTGGTGCAGCATAGAGGATCTGTCAGCTCTGCTGTGTGGTATAGTATAGAGGATCTGTCGGCTCTCCTGTGCTGTGTAGTATAGAGGATCTGTCAGCTCTCCTGTGTGGTGTAGTATAGAGGATCTGTCGGCTCTCCTGTGTGGTGCAGTATAGAGGATTTGTCACCTCTCCTGTGTGGTGTAGTATAGAGGATCAGTCGGCTCTCCTGTGCGGTGTAGTATAAAGGATTTGTCAGCTCTCCTCTGTGGTGTAGTATCGAGGATCTGATAGCTCTGCTGTGTGGTGTAGTATAGAGGATCTGTCAGCACTCCTGTGTGGTGTAGTATAGAGGTCCTGTCGGCTCTGCTGTGTGGTGTAGTATAGAGGATCTTTCGGCTCTCCTGTGCGGTGTAGTATAGAGGATCTGTCTGCTCTCTTGTGCGGCGTAGTATAGAGGATCTGTCGGCTCTCCTGTGTGGTCTTGTATAGAGGATCTGTCGGCTCTCCTGTGTGGTGCAGTATAGAGGATCTGTCAGCTCTCCTGTGTGGTGTAGTATAGAGAATCTGTCAGCTCTCCTGTGTGGTGTAGTATAGAGGATCTGTTGGCTCAGTATAGAGGATCTGTCAGCTCTCCGGTGTGGTGTAGTATAGAGGATCTGTCAGCTCTCCTGTGTGGTGTAGTATAGAGGATCTGTCAGCTCTCCTGTGTGGTGTAGTATAGAGCAGCTGTTATCTCAGCCAGTGTGCCTGCAGATGTTTCAGAGAATCTATCAACTCTCCAGCGTAGCTGGACAGCCTTTGGCTGTTCAGGCATGCTGGGAGTTGTAGTTTTGCAACAGCTGGAGGCACACTGGTTGAGAAACACTGGTATAGAGGATCTGTCAGCTCTCCTGTGTGGTGTAGTTCAGAGGATCTGTCGGCTGTCCAGTGTGGTGTAGTATAGAGTATCTGTCGGCTCTCCTGTGTGTAGTATAGAGAATCTGTCAACTCTCCTGTGTGGTATAGTATAGAGGATCTGTCACCTCTCCTGTATGGTGTAGTATAGAGGATCTGTCGGCTCTCCTGTGTGGTGTAGTATAGAGGATCTGTCGGCTCTCCTGTGTGGTGTAGTATAGAGGATCTGTCGGCTCTCCTGTGTGGTGTAGTATAGAGGATCTGTCGGCTCTCCTGTGTGGTGTAGTATAGAGGATCTGTCGGCTCTCCTGTGCGGTATAGTATAGAGGATTTGTCGGCTCTGCTGTAAGGTGTAGTATAGAGCATCTGTCGGCTCTCCTGTTTGGTGTAGTATAGAGGATCTGTCAGCTCTCCTGTGCAGTGTAGTATAGAGGATCTGTCACCTCTCCTGTGCGGTGTAGTATAGAGGATCTGTCGGCTCTCCTGTGCGGTATAGTATAGAGGATCTGTCGGCTCTCCTGTGTGGTGTAGTATAGAGGATCTGTCAGCTCTCCTGTTTGGTGTAGTATAGAGGATCTGTTGGCTCTTCTGTGTGGTGTAGTATAGAGGATCTGTCAGCTCTGCTGTGTGGTGTAGTATAGAGGATCTGTCGGCTCTTCTGTGTGGTGTAGTATAGAGGATCTGTCAGCTCTCCTGTCTGCAGAGGTGCACCCGCCTTTCTGCTGCCTGAGGAGAAAACCGGATTGCCCCTCCCTGCTAATTTCTTAACCTAACCCCTTCCCTCCAGCACTACTGTTAAAGGTATACTTGGAAAATATTACATACTGTAGCTGACCAGCTAATTCCTGTCCTAGGTTGCTAATATGGCTTATATGTGTATACAGCTAGACCTGTCAATATCCTTAATACAGTTCATATGTTTATATGTTCAAGACAGAAAGCAGAGTTATTTACAGTGACGTCATGTTTTGGATGTCATATAACAGTTATATATTGGGTTCACAGAAGCAGAAAAGATAATATGCCTTTAAGATTGATTAAATGAATCTAAGGTAAGCTCAATGACACAGCAGAATTAAGGGAAAGCATAGAGTTAAACTGTTGTTACTGCCCAGGAGTCTTGACCAATCACAGCCAGCCTCACACTGAGCCTGTGTGGGAAATCCCCTAGCTGAGTCTCCTCAGTATAGACCAGGAGAGGAGCTAAGCAGACATTCACTCCATTATGGAAGCAAAGAGGCCAAAGTAGGTATTTAGAACAGTTATATAGTGTTCCCATTGTGATCAGAAGTAGAAATCTATACTGAGACCAGTTATGTATGTTTACTTACAGTTCCACCAATCTGCGAATAGTTCAAACCGAACTGCTCATACCAGATCATACTGAGCCATAAAAAGCAAACAATCTGCAAACAGTTACTGCTAACTGCATACTGCAAACCAAGTTTAGCAAGTAGAACTATTGGTTGAACCTTATATATGCCTCTCAGAGAGATCATAAAGTGCTTAAATAACTTAAAGTGAAGGTACAGATACTGAAGAGAGAAAGATTGAACAGTTGAACCGCCATTTTGTGATACGTGGACTATCTGCTGCGGAGGTGGCAGTGTTATATATGAAGAAAAGTTGAAGTTAATAAAGAAGTTATCTTAAGCATTTGGTGTGCTCTTTAAGCCTACTGTTTCCATAGAACGGCGCTAGAAGCATTAAAGCAGAGTAACAGACAGTCTGGTTGGACTAAAAAGTTGGAGATATCAAATTCTTCTAATGCTACAGCGCAAAAGGTACTTCATTGTGCTACGCCTGCCACACATACCGTACAGCGCTACAAAAAATAATACAGCCCCATATTCCTCTTACATCCAGTGATATGTCTTCTGATGTAGATGTTCTCTTTCTGTATGTTCTCCATTCAGACCAGACCGCCATGATGATTTCTTTCAGCTATGTCTCGTCTCTGCAGAGCTTGACAAAGAGACATCTTAAATTCCTACTTTTCCATCCTCCTCCCCACCTTCTGAACACCCCATCCTGCCACCCCCAATACTGTGCCCGCTATGCTCCTCAATACCATACTGCAGAAACAGATTATCCACACAGATAAAGCCATCTTCAATAATTATTGGAATACAGTGCCCTTACAAATAACTGTGCCCTGACAAACAGTGTCCATGAAACTTATGGTGTTGTCAACATAGTGTCCTCCAAAAATAATTGTGCTAAGCTGATACTGTGCCAGGGTGCCTCCCAACAGTCCTCCCAAAAGTCCCACCAATAGTAACAATTCTCTGCAGGGTGCACTATGTGGTAACAGTGCACCCAATAGTAATAATGTCCCTCATTTTATCTCATATCTATCTATCCATCTATTTATCTAGTATTTATCTATCGTAGAGTAATTTCTATACAAGAGAAGTTGTCGAGCATCTTAGAATTCACCGGCTGGGAGATAAAAACACACAAGATGAAGCACAGATTCCAGCTAGAAGCAGCCAAATGCCTTTATCTATAGCTTTATGAAATAGGACAGCATGGTAAAGCAAATTGGAGATAATTAAATTGGAGATAATTTTTTAAAAAATGCAATTTTTAGTAGAAATGTGGGTGACCGGAAATACATATAGGGTTCTGCAGGTTTTCATAGTTATTTAACCTCATGCTCTCTACTACCATGTGTAATAAACCAGACTAAATGCAATACATTAGGTTCTGTTAGATTAGTAACCAAGATCCAAGACACATCAAAGCTTCATCCAGAAGAAAACTTAGCCAAAACGGGTACAAAGGACATATCAGCTACTTGGTTATGAGAATTAATACAACTCATTTCTAGTAGAAGATGCCAAGGTCACAGACCAGGCACATTCTGCCAGCATGAATTGCCCCTGGTTATACTGCAGAGCCTAATACGGCAGCGTATTACCCCCTACATCCTGATCTCCTAGAATGTTCTTTATCAGTTTAGAAACTCAAATACATGACAAGATTGAGTCTGTTTCATTAACACTATATCATATTCATCTGTATCTATATAATTTATCTAGACCTTCAGATTTATATTCGATTGTAGCTGGGCACACTCAAGAGGTCAGGGTGATAGAGAAAATAAATTTAATGGACACAATATATAAATAAAATCAGACCGGCAGTAATTACAAAATGCTAATAAGCTGCTCTAATAGAGTGGATGGCATAGACAACGTAATGGGTTAATAACAATAATCACCGGGAACCCGACTGATACTGTCCACATATAGCATACATTTAGATCTCAAACAGGTACGCTGATGCTATGGGTCCTGTAATGTGGTAGGATAATATGTGGATGGAAGTGGATAGGGCTGGATGGAAGTAAATGGGACTAAGTTGATATATTAGTCTCTGCAACGTTGGAGATCTCATATAGGTCTCATTCAAGTCCTTATTTAAATCCACATCCTAACCAGTCTATGGGTGAATAAATAGGTTGGGATCCCCCTTGGTAATAATGCGGAGCGGCGTCCCGCTCTTACTAAGTATGTGGCGGCGTCCCGTCACTACTAGTAAATGAAAGCTCTTAAGATAAAAGTGGAAGCCCCTGTTAACCGAGACTGGATGTGGAAGCCCCTCTATAACATCGTTTATAACATCGTTTATTATACTACACCTTCATCATCCTGTAAGAAATTGTGCGGACTCCGAGCGGGAACACAGCTAAAACACGCTGGTAGAGAGGAGATGCACGTGTTACTCCGATGAGACGCCGCTGACTGGAGACCTGCCATTACAGAGCGAGATCCCCGATTTGGAAGGGAGAATAACGCAACGAAGGGAGTACAGTTACCCTACGGTCGGGTAAGATCTACCCTGTACTTGTACCTAACGGCTTCCACTTTTATCTTAAGAGCTTTCATTTACTAGTAGTGACGGGACGCCGCCACATACTTAGTAAGAGCGGGACGCCGCTCTGCAGTATCACCAAGGGGGATCCCAACTTATTTTATTCACCCATAGACTGGTTAGGATGTGGATTTAAATAAGGACTTGAATGAGACCTATATGAGATCTCCAACGTTGCAGAGACTAATATATCAACTTAGTCCCATTTACTTCCATCCAGCCCTATCCACTTCCATCCACATATTATCCTACCACATTACAGGACCCATAGCATCAGCGTACCTGTTTGAGATCTAAATGTATGCTATATGTGGACAGTATCAGTCGGGTTCCCGGTGATTATTGTATTAACCCATTACGTTGTCTATGCCATCCACTCTATTAGAGCAGCTTATTAGCATTTTGTAATTACTGCCGGTCTGATTTTATTTATATATTGTGTCCATTAAATTTATTTTCTCTATGACCCTGACCTCTTGAGTGTGCCCAGCTACAATCGAATATTATTTTTAACCTTGGTCTAGTGGGTGTGGGTTACTAGCGAGGTGCACCTCATCTGATCTCACCTACCCTAGTGCGACTTCTCTTTTTCTCTAACCTTCAGATTTATGCCCATCCTGTTAGATGTTGTGTTGGTGTCCAGCAGTCTTAAGGTGAGGCCATAGATTCTTCATTTGGATTGATGTCTGGGCTGTGGGCATCAACGCTGGGAGCTTCAGGTACCTACTTAACCGGCCTGGTGGTCACAGGTGGCCTCCTGAGAACTATTGTATCACTGTTGAATATAGAGGCAGGCTATGGGAGCTAAAGGCTTCTTACGCTGCCGTTCATCTTTGTAGGCCACCGATTACATCATCCCGACCACCTGCTCTGGATATAACTACTATAATACTGCTCCTATGTACAAGAATATAACTACTATAATACTGCTCCTATGTACAAGAATATAACTACTATAATACTGCTCCTGTGAACAGGAATATAACTACTATAATACTGTTCCTATGTACAAGAATATAACTACTATAATACCCACCTCCTCTGTACAAGAACATAACTACTATAATACTGCTCCTGTATACAGGAATATAACTACTATAACACGGCTCCTATGTACAAGAATATAACTACTATAATACTGCTTCCAGTATACAGGAATATAACTACTATAATACTGCTCCTATTTACATGAATATAACTACTATAATACCGCTCCTATGTACAAGAATATAACCACTATAATACTGCTTCTATGTACAAGAATATAACTACTATAGGCAGGGATGCCCACTCTCACCGACCCTCTTTGTCCTGGTTATGGAGACGTTGTTATGCAAAATCCGCCAGTCCCCCGAGATAGAAGGCATCTCTGTGGGTTCCCAAAACCATTTGACGGCTGCATTTGCAGATGACCTCTTAATTATGACCTCAAACCCAATAATATCTTTCCCGAAATTGCTCTCCCTTTTTGAAAGCTTTGGACGTGTCTCCAACTTCAAAATAAATTACACTAAATCTGTGGCTATGAATGTTTCTTGCCCCACCGCGGTGATTGATACCCTGCGGCGCTCAACACCCTTTAAATGGGCCCAAACGGATATTCCCTTTTTGGGTATTCAAGTTACAGCCGACCCCGAGAACCTCTTTACCTCAAACTATGCCCCGCTCCTGCAATCAGTTCGGTCCCATCTACAATCTCTAAGATTGCCCTTTGTGTCTTGGGTTGGGAGGAAAAACTATCTAAAAACTTATATTGTTCCCAAATTCTTGTACCTTATACAAACCCTGCCCATATGGGTTCCCCATTCGTTTTTTGTGGAGACTCGCCGGGTGCTGTCATTCTTTCTTTGGAAGGGTCGCTCCCCTAGAATAGCGTACAATGTCCTTACGAGGGAGAAGAGGTTCGGTGGTATTGGTATGCCAGATATACATCTGTATTATAAAGCTAACCTTATTGGCAGAGGCATTGGCCTCCTTGTGGGAAACCCGACTAGTATCTGTTCACACCTGGAAAGAGAATTAATCACTGTTCGGGAAAAGCTGGTCCTCTGGGGGGTGCGCGCATGTCCCTCATCATCCACTAAGATATCAGTGATGTGGAAGGGGCTCCTCCTTGTGTGGTCATCGCTATACCGGGCGGGACTGTTGCACTTTCCTAGCCCCGAGCTGCCGTTGCCACTTTTACACCCTTTCATCCACCCTACAGTCAGCACCCCTTCTGGCGTCTGGGCACTCTTAGCTCATCACACTTTGAAGGATGTGCTCTTGCCTGGAGGGACGTTTGACTGGGATTGTGTACTGAAGTTGCCTCAGGTGGTCTCTGCCCCCTTTACGCACCTTTTTGGATTTAAGAAAGATATACGCCACCTGAAATTAAATATACCTCTCTGCCCCTCCTTGACTTGGCTAGAACAGAAGTTACAGTCTGACCGCCCCCCCAGCAGACCTCTCTCTATTCTATATAAAGAGCTCTTATCCTCATCTCAGGTAGAGCTACGCTACCTTTGCTCATGGGAAAAGGAATTATCTCTTCATCTCAGTGACCCGGAAAAAGCTTTCATCTTGACCCACTCACATGGTTTTAGCAGATGTGTTAGGATTCAAGAGAATTCCTACAAGCTTCTTTCTCGCTGGTACAAAACACCAGAATTCCTACACAGTATCAATCCAGAGATTCCAGAGGTCTGCTGGAGGTGCGGCTCGGGGGTGGGCTCACTCTCACACATATGGTGGTTTTGTCTGAAGATACGCCCTTTTTGGGATCAGGTTGAATCCAAAATTAACTCAATCTGCTCCACCTCTGTGTCTCTGGACCCGAAATTAATCCTTTTATGGTGCCCTAATCCCACTCTGACTCCATCTAGGCATAATCTCCCTACCACTCTTATAACAGCAGCTCGATTATTAGTGCCTTTCCTTTGGAAGAACACAGCCCCGCCTTCTCTTCAGCATTGGATTGAAAAAGTTGATCAGATCTCGCGTTTTGAAGAACTGGCCCATTGGGAATCTTATACTCACTCCAAATTCCTTAAGACATGGCTTCCATGGAGAGCCTTTCGATCATTGGTTCATTGAAGCAGTTGCCTGCAGAACTTCCCTCCCTTCCATCCCCCCCCCCCCCTCCCGATTTCCCTACCATCCTTCTTTCTTTCTATCTTTTTTACTGATTTGATATTATTATTTGCACTGTCTATATGTGTCTCTGTGATGCTCGAGTTCTTTTTGCACCTTTGTCCGGTGAGATGGTATACATGCTGATGTTTTCTCGCATTGCAGATGCCTCTGCTTGTTTACACGCTATTGCTTGTTACAGGCTGAATGTATATCTCTTTGGATATTGTTATTTTTGACCTCAATAAAAAGAGATTTGGTTAAGAATATAACTACTATAATACAGCCTCCTATGTACAAGAATATAACCACTATAATACTGCTCCTATGTACAAGAATATTACTACTATAACTGCCTTCTATGAACAAGAATATAACTACTCGAATACTGCCTCCTATGTACACGAATGTAACTACTCTATGTCAGGATCCGGACTGGTAGCAGGAGGTGGTAGTGGAAGTGGATCCTCTGTGTCAGTGAGGGATTGGCGTGGGCCGTACCGGGGGACCGGTTCTAAGTTGCTACCAGTTTTCACCAGAGCCCGCCGCAAAGCGGGATGGTCTTGCTGCGGCGGTAGCAACCAGGTCGTGTCCTCCGATAGCGGCGCAACCTCACTGACTGCTGAGACAGGCGTAGTACAGAGGGGATAGGCAGAGGCGTAGTCGGACGTAGCAAAAAGGTCAGGACAGGCGGCACAGGTTCAGAGGCGGTGGTCGTAGCAACGGGTATGGCAACAGGCAAAGGGTACACAGAAGACGCTTTCTCTAGGGCACAGAGGCAACAAAGATCCGGCAGGAGACTGTGGAAGGGGATGGTACTTATAGGCAGTGCACAGGTGAGGCCTAATTAAGGCCAAACAGTACTGCCTCTCACAAAGCTTAACCCTTGATAAACCAGTTTGGACCAGGCACAAATCACCTGTGCACTGGTCCTTTAGATCTAAGAGTCCCGGTGCGTGTGCGCCCTAGAGAGCGGGGACGCACACGCCGAGACGCTGGAGCGCTGCCTGGGGACACATGCTGTGAGCGCTCCGAGGCCAGCAGAGGGCCCGGAGCGCTCAGCGTAACACTCTAATACTGCCTCCTATGTACAATAATATAACTACTATAATACTGCTCCTATATACAAGAATATAACTACTATAATACTGCCTCCTATGTACAAGAATATAACTACTATAATACTTCTCCTATGTACAAGAATATAACTACTATAACACAGCCTCCTATGTACAAGAATATAACTACTATAATACTTCTCCTATGTACAAGAATATAACTACTATATAACATCTCCTGCCCCCCCGCTGTTATAAACACCCTCAAGCAGACTACCCCGTTTTCCTGAGCCACCCATTCCATCTCGTTTCTAGGGACACATTTATCTGCTAATGTTCAGGAACTTTGCTCTCTTAACTTTACCCCTCTCCTCCAATCGGTCCGCACCCACTTACAGTCTCTGAAGCTTCCTTTTGTCTCGTGGATGGGGAGGAAGAACTATTTGAAGACTTTCATTGTCCCCAAATTCCTATACCTTCTACAATCCCTCCCTATTTGGCTCCCCAACTCATTTTTTACTGAAGTGCGACGGGTGTTCACCCGCTTCCTCTGGAAGGGCAAGTCTCCTCGCATCACTTATTCAGTCCTCACTAGGTACAAACGGTTTGGTGGATTTGGGCTCCCTGATGTGAAGTTATATTATACCGCTGTTCAGCTTTGTAGGTGTATAACCGCCCTTTCCCGCAATACTGACTCTCCCTGCTCCCACCTAGAGGCCACCTTACTTACCACACAGGAACGTCTCAGCTTATGGGGGGTCAAGATATTCTCAGTCAACCATGCTTTCTCCTCTCCTATCTTGAAGGGTATGTTAGCAGAGTGGTCCAAAATGGTCCAGTCACAGACGTTCCGCTTTCCTAACCCAAACATGCCTCTTAGCCTTCTTCAGTGTCACATCCATCCCTCTATATCTACTCCCTCCGGGATTTGGTCTAGGCTTGCTGACGTTGCTCTGCGAGATGTCCTTCTCCCGGACGGCAAGATAGATTGGGACTCAATATTACGACTTCCTGGGGTTCAAGGTGCGCCACTATTTCATGTTGCGAATTTTAAAAGGGATAGTAAACTCTGCACAAAACCTTTCTCGGGCCCGGACTCACCCTCCTGGCTCGAGAAGAAATTGCTGGCCTCTAAATCCATTAGAAGGCCGCTGTCCTTGATGTATAAAGAGCTACTCTCCTCCATGCCTCCGGATCTCCGCTATATGACATCTTGGGAACAGGAGCTTTCCCTAACCTTTACAGAGCCAGAAAGAGCGAGTATACTTGCTCATTCACACGGCTTTAACCGCTGTGTTAGAATTCAGGAAAATTCTTTTAAACTTCTTACCAGATGGTACAAGACGCCCGAGTTTTTGCACAAATTGAACTCGGAGATTCCGGAGGCGTGTTGGCGCTGTGGCGTGGAATCTGGTACTCTGTCGCACATTTGGTGGAAATGCCAGAAAATTCAACCCTTCTGGAACTTGATTGTAGACAAGATTAATCAGATATGCTCTACCACCATTAGATTAGACGCAAAGCTCATACTACTATGGTGCCCTAATGACACCCTTATTCCTGTTAGAAATAGCCTTCCGACGATGTTACTTACGGCAGCAAGGTTACTGATCCCGCTTTTGTGGAAAGACGAATCGCCACCTACGCTGCAAATGTGGACTGATAAGGTGGACCAGATCTACCGCTTTGAAGAACTTGCGCACTGGGAGACGTCTTCCCGGCCACGATTCTTGAAATTATGGTTACCGTGGAAAACTTATAGGAAATTTGCCTGACTGATATGTAGCAGACTACACCCCTCCCTCCACCCGACTTTCCTTCCCCTCTCTCCCCCCCTGTTTTGTACCCCATTCCTGCACGGATTTGTTCCTTAGTGCACACAGCACTATATTGCACCAGTGTATCTTGTGTTTATGCTGATTGCTGCTCTATATGTAGAATTCACTATGTACACGGCCATGCTTGGCGCACTATGTCTATGCTTTTTCTTAATAAAGAGAAATTTGGTTAAGAATATAACTACTATAATACTGCTCCTATGTACAAGAATATAACTACTCTAATACTGCTCCTGTGTACAAGAATATAACTACGATAATACTGCCTCCTATGTACAAGAATATAACTACTATAATACTGCTTCTATATACAAGAATAAAACTACTATAATACTGCCTCCTATGTACAAGAATATAACTACTATAATACTGCCTCCAATGTACAAGAATATAACTACTATAATACTGCCTCCTATGTACAAGAATATAACTACTATAATACTGCCTGCTATGTACAAGAATATAACTACTATAATACTGCTCCTATGTACAGGAATATAACTACTATAATGCTGCTTCTTTGTACAAGAATATAACTACTATAATACTGCCTCCTATGTACAAGAATATAACTACTATAATACTGCCTCCTATGTACAAGAATATAACTACTATAATACTGCCTCCTATGATACAAGAATATAACTACTATAATACTGCTCCTATGTACAAGAATATAACTACTATAATACTGCTCCTATTGTACAAGAATATAACTACTATAATACTGCTCCTATGTACAAGAATATAACTACTATAATACTGCTTCCTATGTACAAGAATATAACTACTATAATACTGCCTCCTATGTACAAGAATATAACTACTATAATACTGCTCCTATGTACAAGAATATAACTACTATAATACTGCTCCTATGTACAAGAATATAACTACTATAATACTGCTCCTATGTACAAGAATATAACTACTATAATACTGCCTCCTATGTACAAGAATATAACTACTATAATACTGCTTCTATGTACAAGAATATAACTACTATAATACTGCCTCCTATGTACAAGAATATAACTACTATAATACTGCCTCCTATGTACAAGAATATAACTACTATAATACTGCCTCCTATGTACAAGAATATAACTACTATAATACTGCCTCCTATGTACAAGAATATAACTACTATAATACTGCCTCCTATGTACAAGAATATAACTACTATAATACTGCTCCTATGTACAAGAATATAACTACTATAATACTGCCTCCTATGTACAAGAATATAACTACTATAATACTGCTCCTATGTACAAGAATATAACTACTATAGGGGCGGAGCCTAGCCAAGCTGCTGAATGGCTGCACACGCTTGAGCTCCTCCAGCAATCCGGCTCCTTTGCCCTAAAATCTGCTAATCATTTGCTTCATTATGGGGAAGACCAGCAAGGACAAGGCTAGAGGAGGTCCTGAGGCTACCCCAGATCGTCTCAAACAACCTGAAATGGAGAAATTCCTCCGAAAGACGCCGAAGCCTTCCGCTCAGCTAGGCCCCATCATGGCGGCGACTGCTGCACAAGACTCAGACGCGGGAGGTTTCTCCGACGCAGGTAGTGGCTCTGACATCTCTGAAAGACGTCCCAGAGATCCACCGATAACTGAACGCACACTCAGGAGAGTGCTTGAATCGGCCCTGTCTCCTATTAAGCAGGACCTCTCGGATATTAAGGACGATATCAAGCATATGGGTCACGGGTGGTCTCCTGAATCGGCCCAAGAGGCCATCATGATATACGAAGGCAAGTCAGCAGAGGTCTTGGCGGCGCACAAGGCACTGATAAACGAGGCTTTCCTGAAACTGGAGGATCAGGAGAATCGCAGCCGTAGACGCAACATCCGAATTAGGGGCTTGCCTGAGTCGTTCGCTGCGGAGGCACTTCCGTCGGTGGCGCGAGAAATCTTTGCCAAACTCCTTGACCCGGATAGAGCAGCAGCCATTGTCATCGAACGGATACATCGGGCGTTACGACCCAAGCCCAAGCCGCAAGAGCCGCCGCGGGATGTGATCTGCGGCCTACTGAGCTACGTTGATACCGCTGCACTTCTGCAGAAACAACGAGAACTAGAGGCACTGGAGTACGATAACTCGACGATCCAGATGTTTCAAGATCTGGCGCCATCGACGCTGGCCAAACGGCGCCTTCTGCGGCCTTTACTCGAAGTTCTACGGAAGACCTCGACCCCGTTCCGCTGGCTATATCCCTTCGGCCTGGCGATCCCTAGAAATGGTAAAATGCTTACCGTGCGATCCCCGCAAGATCTCAAGCAAGTCTGGGACGCCTTGAATATACCCCCTTGGATATTCCCTCGTGGATGCCGGCGGATCAAGATGGCCCTCTTCCCGCTCCTCCTGTTGCGCCTTCATGGCAGAAGTCACCGGTCGGTAAGCGAGACAGACCTCGGCGGAGCAGGATGGATAATGCTCCTACCTGACTTTTGTTGGCAAGTAATTACAGTTGGGCTTAAGATTTTTGCCCGATGGCACTGATGTGCCTTTAAGTGTTTGGATCTCGCTAGAAGTTTTGCACTTTCTCTGCTGGTGATGTCGGCCTACCGTTTTTGAGACTGCCGAACTTTGTTATTTGACACAGCGGGCCACCTCTACTACCTGGCTCGTGTTCAATGAGCCGTTTCTTCAGTTGCAGTTTTGCACTTTTGCACTTTTTCTACGTCCTCATTATACGATATGTTATAGGTTGCATGTTTATGTACCCCCTGCATGGGGCAAAGTCCGGTGGGCTACTCTGCTGGATAATTGTTATGTTGGTCCTTCTTTTTGGACCGTGTGGTGCCTCACCTGCCCCCTCACCCATCCGGCTTTGTTTCGGGTGGTGACAAGTGATGCACCCACTCTCACATGGTTAATTGTTTGGCCGGATTTCATCCGACCTTGCATGTTCATATCTGTTACCCGCCTTTCCTTCCCTTTTTTCCCTCCCGCCCTCTTGTCTGCTCATGCATGCTCTTCTTTGCTAGATGTTTCCATGGTCCCATCTAATGGCCTTCTTTGTGTCTGCCTGGTATCATGTCGTCTATTGTAGTCGCCTCCCTGAATGTGAACGGGTTAAACGAGCCATGCAAACGCTCCCAACTATTGGCGTTAATGTCCAGGGACAGGGTTTTGGTGGCATTTTTTCAGGAGACCCATTTTAGGACTGGAAAGGTGCCCACAATCCCTCCTAAACGTTATACCCAATGGTACCATAGTACCTCTTCAACTGCTAGTAAGGGGGTCAGCATTGCAATTCATAAGCGGCTCCCCTTTATTCACTCGGCCGTGATGACTGACCCAGAGGGACGCTATTTGTTCATCAAAGGCGCCATAGGTGACACCCTGTCACGTTTGCCAACCTGTACGCCCCCAATAGGGGACAAGTCCCATGGCTCGTTTGCACCCTCAGTTCTTTGAAGTCTTTTGCAGAAGGTCTTCTGGTTCTAGGGGCGACTTCAATGTCTCGTTGGAACCTGCACTTGACTCATCTGTGGGAAAGACATCTATTTCTTACAGGCTTCTGAGAAGATTAAAGGCCTCTCTGAGGCGACTTGGGGTCATGGACGTGTGGCGCACCTTGAACCCTAACGGTAGGGATTACACGTTTTATTCTCACGCCAAACTATCCTTTCATAGATTAGACTATCTTTTTATTTCTAGAGCCTATATACATACTGTCTCTTCGGCGAGTATAGGCAATATCACCATTTCTGATCATGCCCCTGTCCTTCTAACTTTTTCCCTATCTGGCCCATGCAAAAAGGAAAGGCTGTGGCGCTTAAATGATACCCTGATTTCAGATCCCTCCCACGCTGCTAAGCTTAGGGCCTCCATCTCTGACTTTTTGCATTTAATGATGTACCTGACCCTTCTCCTTCACCCTCCATTTTGTGGGAATCCCATAAGGTGGTACTGAGGGAGAACTTATTGCCCTTGGGGCACATGTGAAGAAGCAAAGATCAAAAGCCCTAGATAGCTTACTGGCCAGAATTGCAAGCCTTGAGTCCTCCCATAAAGAGTCCCAGGCACAACGAACTCTTACGGATTTGACCGAGGCCAGATCCCAGTTAAAGAACCTGTTGAATGTTCAATCTGCCAAACTGATCCTACGCTCACGGTTTAGAGCCTATGCCCATGGTGACAAGGGTAACAAGCTGATGTCGGCTATTGCCAAAAACAACTCACTGACTCCTATGTTTCCTCTATTAAAGATTCCAAAGGCTTATGGCATAAGTCCGCCCCTGCAGTGGCAAAGGCCTTTTGTGCCTTTTACGAACAACTGTACAATTTACCCTCTCCTGACGGTACATCCCCACATACACTCACAGAAGCTACAGACAAATTCCTGCACTCTCTAGACCTCCCCTCTGTGCCCCTTGATAAGGCGGCCCTTTTAGTTCGACCTATCACTGATCTAGAATTACGCAAAGTGCTCATGTCCATCCCTTCAGGCAAAAGCCCCGGCCCAGATGGGTTCCCCATCAGCTACTATAAAACTTTTCAGGACATCCTGATCCCCCGCTTTAGGAACATGTGCAACTCTCTCCTTACTGGTGGCTCCCTGGCTCCCCATTCCCTACTGGCACATATCACTGTCATTCATAAAGATAATAAGGATCCCACTTGCTGCAGTAATTATAGGCCTATCTCTTTGCTCAACACTGATGTCAAGTGGTGGGCGAAGATTCTGGCTTCCAGACTCCAGGAAGTGCTCCCTGATCTTATCCACGGCGAACAGGTAGGCTTTGTTCGGGGCCGACAGGGGTCTGAGAATACAGTGAGGGTGCTGCATCTCATCAACTGGGCCAAACGACACTCGAAGCCTTTGGTGCTGGTTAGCACGGACGCAGAAAAGGCCTTCGACAGGGTCGGTTGGCGTTACATGTCGCGGACCCTGTCGAAGTTTGGCATACCTGACCAGTTTGTTACAGCCATCAACACCCTGTACTCGGCCCCTGCGGCCAGGGTCAAGGTCAACGGCACATTGTCCCCCCCCTTCAAGATCTCTAATGGAACTCGCCAGGGGTGCCCCCTTTCTCCGGCTCTGTTCGTCCTGGTCATGGAGACCCTTCTGTGTAGGATCAGGATGGACCCACAGATAAAAGGCCTACATGTTGGCTCTCGCACACATATTGCTGCAGCATTTGCGGACGATCTGTTAATTCTCACTACTAACCCCAAAGAAGCCCTTCCCAAATTATTGCTTATATTCGAGGACTTTGGCTTTGTCTCAAATTTCAAAATTAACTATGGGAAGTCCGTGGCGCTTAACATCTCCTGCCCCCCCGCCATTAAAAACACCCTCAAACGGACTACCCCGTTTGCCTGGGCCACCCACTCCATTTCGTTCCTAGGGACACATATATCTGCTAATGTTCAGGAACTCAGCTCTCTAAACTTTGTCCCTCTCCTCCAATCGGTCCGCACCCACTTACAGTCTATGAAGCTTCCTTTTGTCTCATGGATAGGAAGGAAAAACTATTTGAAGACTTTTATTGTCCCCAAATTCCTATACCTTCTACAATCCCTCCCTATTTGGCTCCCCAACTCATTTTTTACTGAAGTGCGACGGGTGTTCACCCGCTTCCTCTGGAAGGGCAAGTCTCCTCGTATCGCTTATTCAGTCCTCACTAGGGACAAACGGTTTGGTGGATTCGGGCTCCCTGATGTGAAATTATATTATACTGCTGTTCAGCTTTGTAGGTGTGTAGCTGCCCTCTCCCGCAATACTGACTCTCCCTGCTCCCACCTAGAAGCCACCTTACTCACCACACAGGAACGTCTCAGCTTATGGGGGTCAAGGTATTCTCAGTCAACCATGCTTTCTCCTCTCCTATCTTGAAGGGTATGCTAGCAGAGTGGTCCAAAATGGTCCAGTCACGGACGTTCTGCTTCCCTAACCCAAACATGCCACTTAGCCTTCTTCAGTGTCACATTCATCCCTCTATATCTACTCCCTCCGGGATTTGGTCTAGGCTTGCTGACGTTGCTCTGCGAGATGTCCTTCTCCCGGACGGCAAGATAGACTGGGACTCAATATTACGACTCCCTGGGGTTCAAGGTGCGCCACTATTTCATGTAGCGAATTTTAAAAGAGATAGCACACTCTGCACAAAACCTTTCTCGTGCCCGGACTCACCCTCCTGGCTCGAGAAGAAATTGATGGCCTCTAAACCCTCCAGAAGGCCACTGTCCTTGATGTATAAAGAGCTACTCTCCTCCATGCCTCCGGATCTCCGTTATATGACATCTTGGGAACAGGAGCTCTCCCTGACCTTCACAGAGCCGGAGAGAGCGGGTATACTTGCTCATTCACACGGCTTTAACCGCTGTGTTAGAATTCAGGAAAATTCTTTTAAACTTCTTACCAGATGGTACAAGACGCCTGAGTTTCTGCACAAATTGAACTCGGAGATTCCGGAGGCATGTTGGCGCTGTGGCGTAGAATCTGGTACTCTATCGCACATTTGGTGGACGTGCCAGAAAATTCAGCCCTTCTGGACCTTGATTGCAGATAAGATTAATCAGGTGTGCTCTACTACCATTAGATTAGATGCAAAGCTCATACTACTATGGTGCCCTAATGACACCTTTACTCCTACTAGAAATAGCCTTCCGACGATGTTACTTACAGCAGCAAGGTTACTGATCCCACTTCTGTGGAAAGACGAGTCGCCACCTACGCTGCAAATGTGGACTGATAAGGTGGACCAGATCTACCGCTTTGAAGAACTTGCGCACTGGGAACTGTTCACCCGGCCACGATTCTTGAAACTATGGTTACCATGGAAAACTTATAGGAAATTCACTTGACTTAATAGCAGCAGATTGTACCCCTCCCTCCACCCGACTTTCCTTCCCCTCTTCCCCCCTGTTTTGTACCCCACCTCTGCGATGATTTGTTCCTTAGTGCACGCGGCACAATACTGCACCAGTGTACCTTGTGTTTATGCTGTTTGCTGCTCTACATGTAAAATTTACTATGTACATGGCCATGCTTGGCGCACTATGTCTATGCTTTTTCTAATGTTCAAAAAAAGTTTTTATTTCGTTTTCCAAGCAAAGGACAATCATTACAGTAATATAATTGTACATAGAGTAGGATCTATCAGCGTCCCAATAAAAAAAAAAAAAAGTATAACGCAGAACAAAGGCAAATAAAAGTAAAGAAAAATAAACAGGAACACAAAATAGTGTACACATGTAGCATCATGACATCCAAAGATAGCATCCTAATTTCAGTAGGAATAAAGTCCAAGTTCCCAAGTCCTAAACTGTCCGAGAGCTAAATCCCATCGTAAATTCCATCGTGACCCCAGGTTACAACTCCCTGCGGTGTGGAACAATGGAGGTAAAGTAGGAGGGGGGAGGACAGGGTAAAGAGGAGGGGAAAGGGTGGTGGGGAAAGGTAACACGGGCTACAAGAAAAAGGGGGAGGCGGGAAGCAAAAGAGAGGGGGGAGGAAAGAGCTACCACACGCTATCCGGTAGGGGGATACCAAAAGAGCTGGATAACCAAGGCATCCAGTGGTTCAGAGACTTGATCCTGGCTGTCGATGTAGGGGCGAATACCAATCCGCAGTGCATGTGATGGTTGACAGAGGCAATTACCTCTGATACCTGAGGTGTGTGCGCCAGCTTCCACCTGCGAGCAATCACATTTCTAGCTGCACTCAAAATATGTGCGGTCACCCAACGTATTTCGAGGGGTACATCCTCCAGGCCTATGCCAAGAATAGCCAGCTCAGGGGTGATGGTGAGCGGTGACTCAGTAACTTGTTGGATTAACTTATCTATATTGGACCAGAAGCCCTGAGTATATATGCAGGACCACCACATGTGTAAAGGGGAGCCGACAACCCCGCATTGTCTCCAACAAAGAGGTGAGTACCCGAGGGAGCAATGCGCTAACCTGTTGGGAGTTAAGTACCATCGGAGCTGGACTCTTCTAGCTTGTTCTATATGATTCACACATTTTGAACATTGAGAGGACCACCGCATCGCCTCCCTCCATTGAGCAGTGGAGAAGGATTTACCAAGTTCCCCTTCCCACCTGTCCATGAACGAGTGCTTAACACCAGCCTGACCAACTACCAGGATGGGATAGATATCCGATATTCTAACCCTACGGGCGCATTTGGGGAAACCAGCGATTGTAGGGCAGGGGCAGGGGGTGGGGTGAGATTTGGGGTGCTACTCAGGAAATGACGGATTCTGAGGAATTGGTAAAATTGGGAATTAGGAATAGAGTATGTAGTGTGTAAGGTCTGAAAGTCCAGGAGGGTAGGACCAGTATATAGGCAATTCAGGGAGGTGATCCCCTTTTCCATCCATGAGAGCAGAGACATATCCGAAATGAAATATTCTAGAGAGATGATAGGAACTGAGTGTCTCGGGACTGTAAATAGGCGTAAGGAGCGGCCCAGGTGACCCCAGATGAAGAGAGACGCCTGCATGGTAGAGAGTGGAACAGGATAACGAAGTTGTCCCAAGCTACAGGCCGCCAAGATGGCAGGGAGCGATCGATACTTAACAAATGCTCCTTCTATCTGGAGCCACCTGTGAGGCGCCCGACGACCAGCATTCCAGCGCCTGAACTGCGAGATTAGCCAAATAATATTTATGTAGGTCTGGAACCCCCATCCCCCAAGTCTGATAGGTGGATACAATACAGCTCTGGGAATCCTAGCCCTTTATTTTGCCAAATAAAGGAAAATAAATCATTTTGCAGGTTAGTTATTAGCTTTTTAGGAACCCGAACCGGAAGGCACCGGAATAGGTAGAGCACCTTAGGCAGGGACATCATTTTTGCAGCATTAATCCTCGCTACCCACGAAAGATGGACACGAGACATTTGGGAATAATCCCCAGCAATTCTTTCCTCAGACAAGCAAAATTGATAGCAACAGAGTCCGCTACAGAGTGCGCTAGTTCCACTCCCAGGTAAGGAATCGACCTATTCGCCCACTGAAAGGAGTAATGACATTTCAACCTAGACAACATATCACCAGGTATGTGGAAGTCTAGAACCTTGGTCTTATTTTCATTTAGTTTGTAGTAAGAACATTCCGAGAATTGTTTTAGGACATGCATCGTCGCTGCTCAGGGAATTCTCTGGATTAGTTAACGTTAATATTACATCATCGGCATATAGCCCAAGCACATGTGTAATGTTCCCAACTTGAATTCCCTGAATGTGAGGACAGGCCCGGATTCTAGCAGCTAGTGGCTCCATTACTAGAGCAAAAATCAGCGGTGACAGCGGGCAACCCTGCCGCGTCCCATTGGAGATTTTAAAAGGTTGGGACATATAGCCAGAGGCTAGGACAGAGGCTGACGGATGTGTGTATAGACCCATGACCGCCGCTTTTGATGTGGCCCAGAAAACCAAAGGATTCCAGAACTCGACCCAGGAACCCCCAGTGCACCCTGTCAAACGCTTTTTCAGCATCAAGGGAGATAAACACTGTGGGGTCCCTGGATCTACCGGTCAGCTGGATCAAATCAAACATGCGCCTGGTGCCGTCCCTGCACTGTCTCCTTGGAACAAATCCCACCTGGTCAGGGTTCACCAAATCGGGCAGAAACTGATTAATCCTGGTTGCCAGGATCTTTGCATACAATTTGAGATCCACATTAAGTAGCGAAATAGGGCGAAAATTTGCGGGAGTATCTGGGGTCTTGCCTGGTTTCGGCAAAGTAACTATTGTTGCCGAGAGCATTTCAGCAGGGATAGCACCTGTCACAAAGAAGGAGTTATACAAGGAGCACAGTGCAGGGAGTAAGATGGGCAGGAACGCTTTATAGTAGTCAGTTATGTAGCCATCCGGCCCGGGTGCCTTCCCAGTAGGGGTAGATCTCAGCGCTGTCTGTATTTCCTCCTCAACTATGGGAAGATTAAGTTTGTCTATTTGATCTTCCGTAAGGGAGGGGAGTTTGAGGCCTGCAAGGAAAGACGAAATAGACGTCTCGTTCGGCTGGGGAGTCTCCAAATCATCTTTCAGATTATAGAGTTTGGTATAGTATGAGGCAATTGCGTTGGATATATCCTGTGGGTGCGCAATCGTGGTTCCGTTATAGTGAAGTTTTTCGATCCTAGAGTTGGCTGCCCTTTTCTTCAATCTATTAGCCAGCAAAGAACCCGCACGGTCTCCCATATGATAATACTGCATCCGCAGTCTGTTAAGCACCCGCTCATGGTTGTACAGGAGAAGAGATCTGATATGAGATCGGGCATTCTGCAGCGACGTGAGGAGAGCTGGTGAAGGGGAGGAATTATAGGCTTGCTGCGCAGTATCTAATGCTGTCAACGCTTCAGCAAGTTGCCGTTCTCTAGCTTTTTTCAGGCGAGAGGCAGATTGGAGCAGAACACCTCTCATAAAGGCCTTATGTGCCTGCCATAGAGTGGAGGGGGAAACATCTGGAGTGTCATTCAAAGTAAAAAATTCCACAAGTTTGGAGCGATACTCATCGAGTCTTTGAGGACTCTTGAGTAGGTAGGGATTCAGTCTCCACACCGGCCGAGGCTGAGCTGGAAAACCAGTGGTGAGGACTAAAACCACAGGAGCATGATCTGACCACGTGGCTAGCAGAATGTCCGACCTAACAGCATTATGTAGCAAGTCCCTAGATATCAGGAAATAATCGATGCGAGATTGTGTATGGTGCGCAGAAGACATGTGCGTAAAGTCCTTCTCTCCCCCATGCTGGTAGCGCCAAATGTCATGTAGAGCGGTGTGCCTGAGTGACCCTTTCAGGTCTGCCCGTTGCGTACCGGCATGGGAGAGACAATCCGCCCCCGCGTCAACTGGAGCGTTAAAGTCTCCACCGAAAATTATGGCCCCTTTCGCCACCTTCAAGGTTTTTTTGTAAAGCTTATTAAAGAATGAGATTTGGCGTGCATTTGGAGCATATACTGATACTATCGTATAGGTTTTGATGTCTATGCTTTTTCTTAATAAAAAGAAATTTGGTTAAGAATATAACTACTATAATACTGCTCCTATATACAAGTATATAACTACTATAATACTGCCTCCTATGTACAAAAATATAACTACTATAATACTGCTCCTATATACAAGAATACAACTACTATAATACTGCTCCTATGTATAAGAATATAACTACTATAATACTGCCTCCTATGTACAAGAATATAACTATTATAATACTGCTCCTTTGTACAAGAATATAACTACTATAATACTGCTCCTATGTACAGGAATATAACTACTATAATACTGCTCCTTTGTACAAGAATATAACTACTATAATACAGCCTCCTATGTACAAGAATATAACTACTATAATACTGCTCCTATGTACAAGAATATAACTACTATAACTGCCTCCTATGAACAAGTATATAACTACTATAACGCTGCTTTTATTTACAAGAATATAACTACTATAATACAGCCTCCTATGTACAAGAATATAACTACTAAAATACTGCTTCTATGTACAAGAATATAACTACTCTAATACTGCCTCCTATGTACAAGAATATAACTACTATAATACTGCTTCTATATACAAGAATAAAACTACTATAATACTGCCTCCTATGTACAAGAATATAACTACTATAATACTGCCTCCTATGTACAAGAATATAACTACTATAATACTGCCTGCTATGTACAAGAATATAACTACTATAATACTGCTCCTATGTACAAGAATATAACTACTATAATACTGCTCCTATGTACAAGAATGTAACTGCTATAATACTGCTCCTTTGTACAAGAATATAACTACTATAATGCTGATTCTTTGTACAAGAATATAACTACTATAATACAGCCTCCTATGTACAAGAATATAACTACTATAATACTGCTCCCATGTACAAGAATATAACTACTATAACTGCCTCCTATGAACAAGTATATAACTACTATAACGCTGCTTTTATTTACAAGAATACAACTACTATAATACAGCCTCCTATGTACAAGAATATAACTACTAAAATACTGCTCCTATGTACAAGAATATAACTACTCTAATACTGCCTCCTATGTACAAGAATATAACTACTATAATACTGCTCCTATATACAAGAATATAACTACTTTAATACTGCCTCCTATGTACAAGAATATAACTACTATAATACTGCTCCTATGTACAAGAATATAACTACTATAACTGCCTCCTATGAACAAGTATATAACTACTATAATGCTGCTTTTATTTACAAGAATATAACTACTATAATACAGCCTCCTATGTACAAGAATATAACTACTATAATACTGCTCCTATGTACAAGAATATAACTACTCTAATACTTCTCATGTGTACAAGAATATAACTACTCTAATCCCTGCTAAATTATCGGACTTATACCAACTAAACTACGCCTCTCTGCTCACCGACTTACAGAAACACTTGAATGAATTACGTATCCCATATGTATCGTGGATGGGCAGGAAAAATCTGCTGAAGGCCTTTGTGATGCCAAGAATTCTGTACATCATGCAGATGCTCCCCCTCTTCCTTCCCTCCTCCTTCTTTACCCAATTGCGGAAACTCTTTAGAACATTCCTTTGGGGTGGAAAGGGAGCCAGGATTCCTTATGACAGACTGATCCTACCAAAGAAACTGGGAGGCTTTGCACTACCTGATGCTCAACTTTATTACAGGGCCATCCACCTCAAGCGATGGCTGCAGATCCATGTCCCTTCTTTTCGCACATTAGGAATTGAATCGGAGCTGCTTCAATTAGACCCCGCACAGAAGGCCGCGCTATGGGGCCTCACACCCTCTACCCTTCACACACATGCTATGCTCAGAGGCACAAGCCTAGTAATGGAACAGCTCATTAAGGAGCGCAACTTGCTAAACAACCCTCCTCTTTTCATGCCAGCAGACCTCACCCCGTTTGCAGTAAGATAAAATGTGTCACATTTAGCACCGGTCTGGCTCAAATTACGTAAATACACCACTGGTGACTTCTTGAAGGCAGCATCTAGCTCCTTACCTGATCAGCACCGACTAAATGACATCCTGATGTCCTCTAACTTTTTGGAAACAGTGGAGTTACACTCAATTAGCAAAGTGTTACTTGATAAAAAGGTACTCAACTCAGAAATGACCTGGTTTGAAAGGTTTTTCCCCCTTCCATCCCCCCCACGTAGGCTAATCTCCCTGCTTTATACAGCCCTGAACAAACCGCCTAATAGCGAACTACCGCAGCATTTGAAGACATGGGAGGCTGACCTTCATACCACCTTCTCCAACACGGAGATACTTCGTATCTACTCAAGCTCCCATGGCTTCTCACGTTGTGTCAGAGTTCAGGAGCATTCTTATAGAGTAATAACCCAGTGGTATCAAACGCCAAAACAGCTTTATATAAAAGGGCTTAGCACCTCGGACAAATGCTGGAGGTGTGGCAAAGAGTCAGGGACACTGTTACACATCTTTTGGTCCTGTCCGGTTATAAAGCAATTTTGGGCTGACATCTCAGAGGCCATTCATAAAGTCACGAAAGAAAAAATTGTTCTGACCCCCGAACTAGTACTCCTGTGGCTTCCCACACCCGAATTCTCACCTTCCAACAGAGATCTGGCAACGCAACTGATTCAGGCCGCCAGACTCCTCATACCTCTCAAATGGCTCAGCAGAGACCCACCCTTATACTGTCAGTGGGTCACGAAGGTAGATCACATTAGTAGGATGGAAGAGTTAGCTAGTTGGGAGGTCAGGAGACATGCCCAATACATTAAGACCTGGAGCCCCTGGAAAACCTTCCGAACCTCAGTGACCGTGCATTAAGTATCGTCTGACACATATGCGAGGCCTCGCACCGTTGCCCCCTAGATGGTACTTCGGATGGACTGCAACCAGCACATACTGATCTTAGTTTTCTAATCTATATTTATGATGATTGCGATGACGACCAGTTCCCCTGAGCTTCTTTCAGTAGCTCTACTGTTTTCCCCTGTTGTTCCCTCCCACTACATTCTTTGACTCTGTTCACAGTATTTGAGTGACATGTTGATGCTATATTTTGTAATTATTTCTGCCCGCGACTCCTCTGCTGTGGCTGTCGAGGCAGTGTTGTACTTTTATATACCCATGTCTTTAATAAAAAGAAATTTGACAAAGAATATAACTACTCTAATACTGCTCCTATGTACAAGAATATAACTACGATAGGGAGTCTAGCCACAGACCGGGATGGCTGCTTGAGTTTACAGCTCCTCCATTCAGCGACTCCTAACCACCCAAAAGCTGAGTGAACTTCCCTGAAAATGGGCAAAAACGGCAAGGAAAGACCCCTCCTGCACCCCTAAACCGGCTGGGAGCCAAACTGCGCTCCAGAAATTCTGGAAAACCCAGCCCAGCAAAGACCCTAGCGCGCATTCCAATATGGCGCAGGGGGATGGAAGCGCGGGAGACCCGACATCCGATGCAGAGAGCCTGCTGGAGAGCGACACCTGTGAGACGGCTGCCTCCTCCACTATCACTAAAAAGTTCTTAAAAAGAAGCATTTTCCAGGCCATGAAACCGGTCATGGAGGAGCTGGCGGATATCAAATCTGATTTAAGGCAAATGAACTCGAGAGTGAATCTGCTGGAATCTAAGCAGAACGAACTGTTGGCCATCTCAGATGCCCTTGTGAGGTAACATGACCTACATGCAGAATATATTAACCGGTCTTTACTCCTGATCAAAGATCAAGAAAACCGAAGTCGGAGGAAGAATATTAGAATCAAGGGACTCAGTGAATCTTTTGCCCCGGAATCCCTTAGGGCTGTGGCGGCCGACATATTTCAAATGCTACTGGGCCCCGAACGGGCACAATCTGTGGTTGTAGAGAGGATCCACAGGGCGCATTGCCCCAAGCCGAAACAGGGGGAACCACCCCGGGACATTATATGTGGCCTACTTTCCTATGTGGATACCTCCCAGGTTCTCTAGGCCGCTAAAGAATCGTCTCCAATCAAATTTCAAGGCGAGGAGATACACTTCTATCAAGATGTGGCCCCGTCCACTCTATCCAAACGACGAGCACTTCGTCCTCTCTTATCTGTGCTCCGAGAGAGGGGTATACAATACAATTGGCTGTTCCCGTTCGGCCTTGCCATCTGGATGGAGGGTCGTAGGCTCACAGTACACTCACCTTCTGACCTGGGCAGGATCTGGTCTGCTCTCAACATCTCACCGATCCCTATCCCCTCCTGGCTTCCCTTGCCGCCGACCGGAGAATAAGGGCCTGAGGATCCAGCGCCTGACCGCGTGGCGAGACCCAAGATGGATGCCCTCGACCAAAGGAAGCCTCGTTCGAGACCAGCGATGCGGGCCGCACTTGAAGAGGACTGATAATTTCTTCGCTGCAGAACTGAGCGATAAGTTTTTTGTTTTTTTTTCTCTTATTTGCTGCCCTAAACACTGTAGTATGGGCCCACTTTTGTATGCTCCCAATGGTGATACCTGCCTAGTATTTATAGCTAGATAGGCTTACTATTCCTCTCGCCATCATGGTACTATTTTGTATGGGAGTACATGCACCAACTACTGTGGATACTCTCCCTAGTTTCTCACCCCTTTTTTACCTCCAGGGGGGAACGTAATCTACTTGCTGACAAAAAAAAAAAAAGAGAAGAAAGGGAAACAAAAAGGGGAGATTCTCTATACTCCTTCGTTATATATGCTGTTTAGTTTTCCTTGGACCTTGTTTACACCAAGGAGCGCTATTGTATTTCTAGACAGGAGGCCCGTTGAGGGACCAAGAGTGGTCTTTATATGTGTACCTCCCCTTTGCTGGCACTACCATTATTTGTACCCCCTTACTTTTCCCCTATATAACCTGTACTAAGGATTCCGCATAAGTCCATAAAGGGATCCACTCTGTTTGAACTATATATCTTAATCCTATTTCTCCTGGGTGGGACGGGGTCGCACGTCCTGACTAGACAGTTCTACACATACCCCCCCTCCACTTCTTTTTTGGAGGTTGTTTTGTTGTAACTACTGTTTCAACCGTAATAGTGCTCTGATTTGGATCACTAGTATATTGCACTGTTTTAGTTGATATTTGTCTCTGTGTATTTGTCCTTGTCACGCTAGAGCCAGACATAGATTCCTCATCCAAAAAATCTGCTGTTTCACATAGGTGGCTTCGGAAGCTTAGGAAAGGGCTACACAGACTAGGGGTGATTGATGCTTGGAGAACAATGCATCCACTTGAAAAAGATTATACTTTCTACTCATCTGCTAAATCCTCTTACCAGAGGTTAGATTACGTGTTCATCTCTGCGCTGTATTTAGCAAAAACGGATAAAACTTTCATAGGGAACATAACAATTTCGGACCATGCCCCGGTATTTCTAAGGCTCCATTTGATAGACTCCCCGAAACTGCACAAAACCTGGAGATTAAATGAGACCTTGCTGGCCTCAGATACTCACAGATCTAGAATTGCGTCCGTTATCTCAGATTACTTTCTGGTGAATGCATCTGGTGCCTCAGATAACCCACCTCCTCAAATTATTTGGGAAGCCCATAAAGCTAGAGTTAGGGGAGAAATGATCTCTATAGGGGCTTTTATAAAAAGGAACGTGCTGCTGCTACCTCTTACCTTCTTGGTAAAATATCGGCTCTAGAACTTTCCCACAAGAGGAGCCAAGCTCAAGCCACTTTGGGGGAGCTAGCGACAGCGCGCTCAGAACTTAGAAACTTGCTTAATGTCCAATCGGCTAAACTGGTTATGAGATCTAAATTTAAGGCATATGCGCATGGCAATAAGGGCAACAGGTTGATGACGGCAATAGTGAAGAAACAACTAGATGCTGCGCATATATCATCTATTAAGTCTTCAACTGGAGCCCTACTAAAAACAACCACGGAAATTGCAGAGGCGTTCTGTGAGTTCTACGCGGATTTATATAATCTTCCACCTACATCTGGGACATCAGAAGGAGACAAGGAGTTAGCGATTTCCAGGTTTTTAGATTCCCTACAGCTCCCCATGGTCCCTAGAGATAAAATTGAGGCCTTGACCCAACCGGTTACGGACGAAGAACTTGGTACTGTTTTGCAGTCCATACCCTCGGGGAAAAGCTCAGGCCCTGACGGGCTCCCTATAAGCTACTATAAGGCGTTTAGAGATCAATTGGTACCTCATTTCACAAAGACTTGCAATTATCTATTAAACGGAGGTAAACTACCCCCTCAGACATTGGAGGCCCATATAACAATAATACCAAAACCCAATAAGGACTCCGCCTTATGTGGTAACTACAGACCTATCTCGTTATTAAACAATGACGTTAAATGGTGGTCTAAACTGCTTGCTGTTCGATTACAAAGTGTGCTGCCAGACATTATAGATAAAGAACAAGTTGGCTTCGTACATGGCAGGCAGGGGAAAGAGAACACTAGAAGACTGCTTCACTTGATTGATTGGGTTAGAACTCACAACATTCCCATGGCTTTGCTCAGCACAGACTCTGAGAAAGCCTTTGACAGAGTGAGCTGGAACTTTATGACAGCTGCTCTGGCAAAATTTGGCTTTCCACCCCAGTTAATCTTAGCGATCCTGTCTTTATATTCTGCCCTCTCGGCTAGAGTCAGGGTAAATGAATCACTGTCTCCTTCCTTCGCCATCACGAATGGCACCAGGCAGGGTTGTCCCCTGTCGCCTGCCTTATTTGTAATCGTAATGGAAACCTTCCTATGTAAGATACGCCAAACTCCTCAGATTGCGGGTGTGGTGGTACAGGAGAGGAAACATGTCACCACTGCTTTTGCAGATGACCTCCTAGTATTGACATCTAACCCAGGCACTTCTTTTCCAGCATTATTGCACATATTTGAGGAGTTTGGCTCTATCTCTAATTTCAAAATCAATTACTCAAAATCTCAGGCGCTTAACATAAACTGTTCTCCATCTATTGTACAAGACGAACATCCACCCCTTTTACATGGGCCACTAAATCTATCCAATATCTAGGGATACATGTACCAGCTGATCCCACAGACCTTTTTGACCTGAACTACCTTCCCCTACTGAAGGACACCCAGAAACAAATTCACTCTCTCAGAATCCCATTTATGTCATGAATTGGAAGAAACAATTACTTGAAGACGTATATCTTACCCAAATTCATTTACATGTTACAAGCGCTACCTATTTGGCTCCCCAATTCATATCTCACTAATGTAAAAATACTATTTTCTGCCTTTATATGGAGGGGCAAGAAAGCTAGAGTGGCATATCCAACTCTTATTCGAGAAAAGCGCTTTGCAGGCTTTGGTCTACCAGATGTTAGCACTTATTACAGAGCCACCCAGATAAATAGGGGTTTGGAGATTCTTTCTTCCAGACCAGACTCCCCTTGCGCCCAGATGGAATCGGCTTGCCTCACCTACTCAGCTAAATTGGTCATATGGGGTGTATGCCCCTGCACGGCAACTTCCAAGGGATTTCCTTATCTGTGGAAAGGCACTATTTTGGAATGGGCGAAGCTTTATAAGACTTCAGACCTGCCATTTCCTAATGCTAAGATGCCTCTATGTTTTTTGCAAGCGTTTTTGCATACCACTATAACAGCCCCCACGGGCCTATGGAAATCCCTACAGGAACGTACGATATCTGATGTCACACTCCCCTCAGGCCTCTTAAATTGGGATTCTGTTCTGCCTTTCATGCATCAGTTAAGTTTTAAAAACGATATCAAAAAGCTACATCTTCCCACTAGACAAGATACCACCAAAACGTGGATGGAGAATTTGCTGGATTCCCCCTATACAGAGAAGAAAGCTCTCTCTAGAATGTATAGGATCCTCCTCTCATCTACTCCTCCTAATGTATCTTACATCTCTGCTTGGGAGACAGAGCTAAAAATCAAATTGTCTGAGCCTGAGAAAGTGGCCGTTATGCTTAATTCACACGGCTTCTCGAGGTATATTCTAACACAGGAGAACTCTTACAAACTTACCACGCGCTGGTACAAGACACAAGTCTTCTTAAACAAATTAAATCCCACTGTCCCCAGGGAGTGCTGGAGGTGTGGAGGAGAGGAAGGATCTCTGTCCCATATTTGGTGGGAATGCCCTAGCATACGCCTATTCTGGACCCAGATAGAGGAGATCATTAATACTAATTTCTCCCTGCAAAGCCCGATCACATTGGACCCTAAGTTGGTACTTCTTTGGTGCCCCAACTCAACTTATTCCCCAGCCAAAAAATAGCCTGCCGACCTTACTCCTTGCTACAGCTAGGCTTCTTATACCGCTCAAGTGGAAGGCGGTTACACCTCCCTCGAAAGCCGAGTGGATTGCGAAAGTGGATTAAATAATGAGACTGGAAGAATTGGCAGCTTGGGAAACAGATTCACACCCAAAGTTCCTAAGGACTTGGCAGCCTTGGAAGCTATATAGGGGATTTAGATAGATGCCTTTTTCAGCTCTATATAGCACTTAATTGATCCTTAGTTTTACCCCCCCCCCCCCCTTTTTTTCCCCTCTCGTGTCTAGTTATGTGCCTATGTGGTATTTTGTATATGTTTTTCTTTTTGGGATACATGAGATTTGCTCTGACAAAATTAGTCATGCCCATATACCTCACGTTGGGACTCGCTAAATGGTATCAGTAGATATCAGTAGACAAATGCCCTCCGTGGGTTCTGTTAAGGCTCTACTATGCAACTGTGGGTGACTATGTCATTCTGATCCTCTGTTGGAGCTCTATTTAAATGTCATGACATTTATGTGACATGATTTTTCCATTGTATCTCATGTTGAACCATTATGTATGCTTATGACCTGTGTACATGTTGCTGCTTTCAATAAAAAGAAATTTGGTAAAGAATATAACTACGATAATACTGCCTCCTATGTACAAGAATATAACTACTATAATACTGCTTCTATATACAAGAATATAACTACTATAATACTGCTCCTATATACAAGAATATAACTACTATAATACTGCCTCCTATGTACAAGAATATAACTACTATAATACTGCTCCTATGTACAAGAATATAACTACTATAATACTGCCTCCTATGTACAAGAATATAACTACTATAATACTGCCTCCTATGTACAAGAATATAACTACTATAATACTGCCTCCTATGTACAAGAATATAACTACTATAATACTGCTCCTATGTACAAGAATATAACTACTATAATACTGCTCCTATGTACAAGAATATAACTACTATAATACTGCTCCTATGTACAAGAATATAACTACTATAATACTGCTTCTATGTACAAAAATATAACTACTATAATACTGCTCCTATGTACAAGAATATAACTACCATAATACTGCCTCCTATGTACAAGAATATAACTACTATAATACTGCTCATATGTACAAAAATATAACTACTATAATACTGCTCCTATATACAAGAATATAACTACTATAATACTGCTCCTATGTACAAAAATATAACTACTATAATACTGCTCCTTTGTACCAGAAAGAGCAGCGGCCGGACCTCGCATATATGTGTGCAGAATTACAATGCAACAGGACGAGGGGGACATGGCACTACTACAGAGGACCCTCTGTGGTGGCAAACCTATGGCATGAGTGCGTAGGGTTTCCACCTGTGCACTATTACTATTGAACGCTTCCATTGTGGAGCGCTCATTAGCATCACTCGTTGTCCCCAATATGACTCACAATCTAAGGTCCCTATCAGGATGTCTTTGGAGTGTGGGAGGAAACCGGAGTACCTGGAGGAAAATCACGCAAACACAGGGAGAACATACATACTTGCAGATGTTGTCCTTGGTTGGATTTAAACCCAGGACCCCAGCGCTGCAAGGCACCAGGGCTAACACTCGCTGCACTGGATGTGCAGGACAGGACCTGCACTCCAGCGTGATGACGGTTTGCAGCATTGACTGTCCTGAGCATGCAGCGAGAAGCGATCAAATGGATGAGGGGTCAAGGGGGGAATGTGGCCTCTAATAGGGGCATTATTAATACTGAGAGCCACTAATGGGAGGGAAAATAATACTGGGGGGCACTAACGAGGTCATTTATTTTACTGGGGGCCACAAATGGGGGCCTTATTAATACTGTGGGCCACTAAGAGGAAAGGTAATACTAGGGGGCACTAATGGGAGCATTAACTTTACTGGGGGCCACTAATGAGACATTTTTAATACTAGGGGACACCAATGGCGGCATCCATTTTACTGGGGCCTGTGTTAAGCCACGCCCCCACAGCTTAACTTGGCTGGTATTTATCAGTATTCAGGTTACATTTCCCTGTGGGCACTTTGCGATAAATAAGTGGCTTTTGGATTGGAGTGACATTCCATAAAAATAGAAAGGCAGCATGACAAATACTTATCCTGCCATCACCCTCTTTGCTTCAGCGACCCCTTGGCACCATCAGGGTCACCCCCTCTGCGAGTGGCAAGCTGTAGTGGCAGTATGCTGGCGGGGGAGCAGCTGGTGATAATTTGGCAGTGAGATAACGGAGGAGCTACTCTGTTCCACTTTGCATTCTTGGGGGTGGGGAGGAACGGTGATGGAGGCCAACACCTATCATCCTCCCCACTGGGGACAGAAAAGGATAGAAGAAACGATAATCTAAAATATAAAAGCAGGAAGGTCAGATGAGCTCAGGGCCACCTCACGGCAGGAGCTATACCCACGGTCCTCTGTCCGCAATAGATTCTCCTACCTTCCCGTGTACTGATGTCCAAGCATCTTCCGAGTCACACAGCTTTCCTATTAGAAGACTGGGGTTGAGCCGATCAGACGCCATGTATAAAACTGTAATTACCTATATCTGTAGGTATCAGCGGTTCTCTGACACGCGTTTCAGCAGTTATGTTATTGAGATGTGATTAAGATTAGACTGTGCCGGTAATGACCCCGTATAGTACTGCAGGCTGTGTGATAACATTATGATAGTTATAGATGGATATTCCCTCTGGGATTATAAAGAAGAGAGAAGCATGCAAGATCTGCACGCAACCAGGATGAAAAAAAAACAAGAATAGGAACAGCGGTGCAGAGACAACACATCCCAAAAAATATAACACGTATCATATATCTCTGATTCTTTATGGATGAATAGATAAACAGGAGTGACATGAGAGATGATAGAATGGATGGATATAAGGGATATCAGACATATCAGTTAGATATCAGATAATCAGACAGGCAGATATAAGGTAGAAGATGGATAGATAGATAATCAGGTAGATATCAGACAGACATCAGATCAGATATTAGATATCAGGTAGATATCAGACAGATATCAGGTATATCAGAGATATTAGTTATCAGATGATAGACATATTAGGAAGCGGTCATTTGTCTATAGCAGGGATCAGCAACCTTCGCCACTACAGCTGTTGTGACACTACAATTCCCAGCATGCTCCATTCACTTCTGTGGAAGTTCTGAGAAAAGCTGAGCAAGTGTGCATGCTGGGAGTTGTAGTATTACAACAGCTGGAGTGCCGGAATTTGCTGACCTCTGCTCTATAGAGTGGATTTGCAGTCATTTCATCAGCCACTACTGGTTATGAGATCCTCCGTGAAGACAGATTCTGCTTTTGTACATGAGATCCCTTGTTTATTGTTATTTCTCCACTGTTTAGAACGTATATCCGTTTTCCTTCGGTCCCGTCCGCATCACAGGCGTTCATCCTATGATGCTTAAAGTGTATCTTTACTTTAAAAAATAAAACGAAAAAAACTTTTGGTATATTATAGCCCATTGTCTCAGTTGTCCTAACTGTAAGACAACTGGCAGCAGCAGGAGCCTCCCTTCTGCAGCAGAACAGTAAGGCTACATTCACACGACCGGAAGTGGCCGGCATTATATTGAAAATGCCTATTCTTGTCCGCGATTGCAGACAAGAATAGGACATGCTGTATATTTTTGCGGTGCCGCAGAATGGAACCACCGCCTGCTGTCCGCATCTTTTGCGGCCCCATTGAAGTGAATTAGTCCGCACCCATTCCGCAAAATTGCGGAACTGATGCGGACCCTTTTATAGGGTCGTGTGAATGGACCTAAGATCATTAAACCCTACCTTGCCTGGAGACAAGAGTATCTCCTGTTTACATAATTTATTTCTAGACTAAACCTTCGACTCCCGCCCCCCCCCAGACCAAATCTCAGTGCATTTTGGGCAGAGAATGAAGACAACACAGTTTGTTGTAGCTTTTATTATTAGGGATGTATTCAGAAAATACGTGTGTAGAGCTACAGAGCACTTCCCCTTCCCCCACACGGGATGGGTCCTAAAATCTCTTCTGATGTGTACATTAGTTAATAAAAATAAGGAGCCTAATAAAGGAGTCCAGGGGTCAGTCTCTGTTTAGTAGCTGCGGCCAAACAGGGTGTAATACTTGGCGGGCTTCTTGTCACAAACGCACTTGGCTCCGGGCTGCAGCTCCTTAAGTGGTTTGAAGGGTATACACAGACTCTTGGCTCCCATTGATGGTGCTCCAGGCTCCAGATCCTGGTCCCTATAAACAGAGAAATGGGCGTATGAGTGAGTGACAACCTACAGGGTCCTGATCATACATACAAAATATACTTCATTTAAAAGGCCTTTCCGTCTGCTCTCAAATGATGGTTGATTTTGGGACAATGAAAATGTATTCAAAACCGCCCACCCAGCTCTAGTGCCACCTATAGGGAGCAAACCTTTAAGTCAATGTTCAACCCTCAAAAAGCATTGCCTTTAAAGGGCATCTGTCAGCAGATTTGTCCCTATGACACCGGCTGACCTGTTACATGTGCGCTTGGCAGCTGAAGGCATCTGTGTTGGTCCCATGTTCATATGTGCCCACAGTGCTGGATTTCCCCCCTCCAATCTCTTGGTATTCAGGCTATATTTTTTAGACATGGAAGCTGACCGAACCCGTGTATGCATACTATATTAATACCATCTCAAGAAGTGCACTCACTTGGCTGTTGTCTTCTTAATCCAGTCTTCACAGTCAATCTCGCCACAGAACGGGATCTGTACAATCTGGAAAGCAAAAGAATGATGAAAGCTGCTCCTTGAAAAGGCAAATACAGCCACGGTAAAAGGTGAACTCTGCGGCACTCACTGCATATACGTATACCGGTGCAGAATCATGTTCTCCTTCTTACTGTAGTCAGCAGGGAGTTTCAGCTCAGCTTGTCTAGCACCATCTCGCTTACTACTTGGGTGACCACCATGTACCTACACATGCTGAGGAAGATCTATATGCAATACTGCCTCCCAATGCTACACAGACTTGTTTCAGTATCATACCTCTAGGCAGCAGGAAGCACAAGATGAAGGAACGGAAGATCCATGCATGTAGGTATTATACTAGCATAGTTGATATGATTGAACAAAAAGACATAAGTCCATCAAGTTCAACCAAGGAATAGAAGGGGATGCAAATTTTAGAAAAAAGGGAGTAAGACCCAGATTTCTAAAACCGTCCAATGTTCCTGCTGTGACCACGTCCTGAGGTGACTTCCACAGATTCCCAGTTCTCACAGTGAAGATGCCCTTGATGCCTCTGGAGACTGGACTTTTTATTCTCCAGTCAGAGGCAGTGCCCTCTTCTCTTTTGAGGGGATTTTACATGGAACAGCTTTTCGCCATATTTTTTGGGCGGCCTATTTATATATTTGTATGGATAAATCATGACCCTGCCTTAGAAGTCTCTTTTCAAGACTTTCCTCATAACCAAGACCCTCCATGCCCCTTATCAGTTTAGTCGCTCTCCTTTGTACTTTTTCCAGCTCTAGGGCATCCTTTCTATTCATATTCCAGATGAGTCTGCACCAAAGCTTTGCAAAGTTGTAATATTACATCCTTGTCCCGCGAGTCCATGCCTCGTTTAATGCATGACAATATCCTGGTGGCTTTATTAGCAGCTGATTGACATTGTATGCCATCATTTAATCTGCAAAGACACCCAAATACTTCTCTACAAGTGACTCCTCCAGTGTTACATCCCCTAGGACATATGATGCATGGAGGTTATTAATGCACAGATGCGGAACTTTACATTTATCCACATTCAACCTCATTTACCCAATCACTTAGAATGTCTAAGTCCACTTGTAATTTTTGGACATCTTCCATAGACTGCACAGTACTACATAGCTTAGTGTCATCTGCAAAAATAGAAACAGTGCTATTAATCCCGTCCTCCATATCATTTATAAATAAATTAAATAATAGAGGACCCAGCACTGAACCTTGGGGTACACCATTTATAACCCGGGACCATTCTTAATAGGAATCATTGACCACAACTCTGGACACGGTCCTTCAGCCAGTTTTCAACCCAATTACAGACTATACTTTCCAAGCCTATAGACCTTACTTTACCTATTAAACATCTATGAGGAACAGTATCAAATGCCTTTGCAAAATCCAGAAACACTACATCCACAGCCGCCCCTCTGTCCAGGCTTCTACTTACCTCACTACATCCACAGCCGCCCCTCTGTCCAGGCATTTACTTACCTCACTACATCCACAGCCGCCTCTCTTTCCAGGTTTCTACTTCCCTCACTACATCCACAGCCGCCCCTCTGTCCAGGTTTCTACTTACCTCACTACATCCACAGCAGCCCCTCTGTCCAGGCATTTACTTACCTCACTACATCCACAGCTGCCCCTCTGTCCAGGTTTCTACTTGCCTCACTACATCCACAGCCGCCCCTCTGTCCAGGTTTCTACTTGCCTCACTACATCCACAGCTGCCCCTCTGTCCAGGTTTCTACTTCACTCACTACATCCACAGCCGCCCCTCTGTCCAGGTTTCTACTTACCTCACAACATCCACAGCCGCCTCTCTTTCCAGGTTTCTACTTCCCTCACTACATCCACAGCCGCCCCTCTGTCCAGGTTTCTACTTGCCTCACTACATCCACAGCTGCCCCTCTGTCCAGGTTTCTACTTCCCTCACTACATCCACAGCCGCCCCTCTGTCCAGGCTTCTACTTGCCTCACTACATCCACAGCCGCCCCACTGTCCAGGCTTCTACTTCACTCACTACATCCACAGACGCCTCTCTTTCCAGGTTTTTACTTACCTCACTACATCCACAGCCGCCCCACTGTCCAGGCTTCTACTTCCCTCATTACATCCGCAGCCGCCTCTCTTTCCAGGTTTCTACTCGCCTCACTACATCCACAGCCGCCCCTCTGTCCAGGTTTCTACTCACCTCACTACATCCACAGCCGCCCCTTTGTCCAGGTTTCTACTTGCCTCACTACATCCACAGCTGCCCCTCTTATCCAGGCTTCTACTCACCTTACTACATCCACAGCCACCCCTCTGTCCAGGCTTCTACTTACCTCACTACATCCACAGCCGCCCCTCTGTCCAGGCTTCTACTTACCTCCTCATAAAAACAAATCAGGTTGATCTAACAACTTCTGTCCTTGGTAAACCTGTGCTGGTTATCACTTGTAATATTATTTACAGTCACATACTCCTGTATATAGTCCCTTAAGAGTCCTTCAAACATTTTTCCCACAAGAAAAGTTAAACTTACTGGTCTATAATTACATGTAGAGGACCTAGAGCCCTTTTTGAAAATGGACACCACATTTGTCTTGCGCCAATCACTTGGCACTGTACCAGTCCCTAGAGAACCTCTAAAAATTTTGAACAGGGGCACATCGATGACTGAACGGAGCTTTGAGGACTCTTGGGTGTAATCCACCTGGACCCGGAGCCTTGTTCACACTTATCTTAATTAACATAGCTTGTACCATATCTACAGTTAGCCAGTTGAGTATATTACCGGAGGTACTAACAGCTATGGCACCACCGATACCAGCTCCATACTGTCTATGGCAATAGTCTGATGCCCACAAGGATAGCTCAATGACCTCAGCTATCACCTCCCAGGGGATGTATAAGAGGACCGTATACAGACAGTTCTGATTATACGCCATAAAGATTAATCGCTGTCACATAGCGCAGTAAACGCCGTGGCTTCCTGTTGATGTTCCTGGGGCAATTTATCTCCTCTTCGATCAACCTTGACAGCATTTGGTCTTTTTTACATTATCAGTAATGATCTCGCAGGAACATTTTATTGTAGGCTTATCTCTGGGCAAATCTCAATGTTTCAGCCATTTTAGGAAGGGCCTATAATATCAGAAGGCTTAATCTAAGGCCATTAAAGTAAACAACCCGATGCCACCTGGCTGCATTCCATTATAATGCATCAGTACTGGAGATGGGTTTCTTTATGCCGCACGCAAGCACAAATCCAAGGAAGAGCAGGAAACATGTGCAATCCCTTTAAGTGGGTCGTATACTGGCCACGAGTGGCTCTCAGCACAGAAGCTTTACTTCGTCATGGTGCTCTCAGGGTCCGATCCTTCCTTGTATAATTTAAGCCTATGCTGTTCTTCAGCCATCACCTCTCAGGAGATGTATACGAGGACCGTATACAGACAGTTCTGATTATACGCCATAAAGATTAAGCGCTGTCACATAGCGCAGTAAACGCCGTGGCTTCCTGTTGATGCTCCTGGGGCGATTTTATCTGCTCTTCGATCAACCTTGACAGCATTTGGTCTTTTTTACATTATCAGTAATGATCTCGCAGGAACGTTTTATTGTAGGCTTATCTCTGGGCAAATCTCAATGTTTCAGCCATTTTAGGAAGGGCGTATAATATCAGAAGGCTTAATCTAAGGCCATCAAAGTAAACAACCCGGTGCCACCTGGCTGCATGCCATTATAATGCATCAGTACTGGAGATGGGTTTCTATATGTCGCACGCAAGCACAAATCCAAGGAAGAGCAGGAAACATGTGCAATCCCTTTAAGTGGGTTGTATACTGGCCACGAGTGGCTGTCAGCACAGAAGCTTTACTTCGTCATGGTGCCCTCAGGGTCCGATGCTCCTTTGTATAATTTAAGCCTATGCTGTTCTTCAGCAGCTGTGGTTTGTTACAGTGTATCAGTGTGGGCAATCCTCATGTCCAGGACTCCAGATCTTTCTACGCTGACACACTGCAACAATTTTCTGCTGTAGGAGCAGGGCTAGGTTAGGACAGGGCATCAGTTTTCTGAATGTTAACCAGTGCACTTAAAGAGGGATGGGTGTGCAACAATCTTACAGTCTTTGGGACGTTTTTAAGATGGCCTATCAATGTGTGATTGCTAGGGATCTGACCTCCCCAATAAGGGTCCGAGCTACAGTACCACACAAAACCACACAGACGACCGTGGCGCTATGCCTTATTCTGCATTGATCTGGTGATTATGGGGGTGTTAAAGGGGTTGTCCAGGCTACAGATACTGATGACTTATACTCAGAGCTGTCTCCTCTTAGTTCAGCGTACTGTATCATTTCCTGCACTGTTATCTACCCAAAAGAGCTGATTGGTGGGGTGTCAGGTGTCCGACCCCACCGATCTGATACTAATGACCTATCCTGGGGACAGGTCATCAATATCTGTAGCCTGGACAGCCCCTTTACGTCCTAGAAATCCCCTTTAAATGAGTTTCCCTCTAGCACAAAGTACGCCCTGGGTGTCTGATCGCCTGGACCCCCCAGCAATCATGAAAACGGAGAGGTCCCCTATGAGAGTAGATAGGTGGTGTGCGTGTGTGACCACCATTCCTGTTATTTCTATAGGAATGCCGGAAATGGCGCCATGCTCTGTACTCCCATAGAAGTGAATAGAACAGTGGTCACTCCTGCGCATCACCTTTCCAGTGTCGTAGGAGACCTCATTTTTCGTGATCGCTAGAATTCTCAACAGTCGGAACCCCCCCGCACCAGCGATCAGATACTTATTCGCCTAACCTGTGATGTTAGAGGAAAACCCCTTCAAGCTTTAATGGCATAATACTGAACAACCCCTTTAAATGTTTTATTTTCTCATCTATATCCTGATATTTCTGTATTCTTTTTAATTACTTCTCTAAAGACAGACGGACAGACAGACAGGCGCGTTACTACCAGTGAAAGGTCACCTTTCAATTGCATTATTCTAAGTCCCTACGAATGGAGAGTATCCAAAAAAGATAACGATTTACAGTAAGCGACGTAACTACAAGTGTCCTTTAAAGCGGGGTAATAACCCATACCTGGGATGAACTCGCTGACACTGGATTTGATAACCTACTGGATTATGGGATATTATAGTGGTTAAAAATCTTGGACACGGCCTGCAATCGCTTAAAAGAAAAAAAAAATCTTATACTCCCCTGCCCCCCCCCCCTTCTGCCACGCCGGTCCCTAATCAGGGGACAGGTCATCAGTTAAAAAATCTCAGAAAACCCTTTTAAGATTAGAATTTTTTAAATTCTGCATTGAATTAAAAAAATGTCAATGTAGCAACAAGAGTCACATATACATCTGCAGGCAGCAGCGGATTTCCTACTGCAGTGCGTTGGGGGAGACGCAGCCCTAAGCAGAGTACATCTTCCACAATGCACCACCTGAATGAAAGCCAACCAGCGGTATTTTGACTGCAGATTTGGACTGGAGAAGACCATCCATAAATCGGTAAAAAATAAATAATCCACTCACTTTCCCTGTATCGAGCTGCTTCTGAAATTCCTCCATTTTGTCAGCAACACCCATGTGACTTGTCAAATCGTTGAGGGCCCTAAAGAAGGAAAAAAAAACCACAATGAGAATAGCGTAGTCACAACGTATGAGTATAGACATGAGTATAGCGCCAGAATAGCTCAGGGGGACAGGTTACCGGTTGTAGAGGTTCTTATGAATTTCCTCCAGAAGATCCTTCAGTTTAGTTTCGGCCTGGCCCTCGGGAATGGTTAGTTTCTCTCCAGTGTCACGTCGGACGGCTACAAACTGCTGACTCTTCATGTCTCTGGGTCCCACTTCTAGCCTGATGGGGACCCCCTGTAGAGAAGAGCAAAAGGCAATTAGAAATGTGGGTGTAACACAAGACTACAGTAGTGATTGCCGCAGCCAGTGAGCGGCTGCAGTGGTCATGACGGTATGGCTTGTTAACGCTGTGACCAGGAGGAGAAACACAGGACCATCGGCAATGGAGGATCTCAAAGGAGCAGATGTTCATCTGTTATTCTGCCCATCAAAGACCACAATTAACATAAGAATAGGATATTGACTAAGACAGACCAACCTGGCTTCAGACTGCCTGGACCCCTGTGATGTTCCATAGCTGTAGGGTTGCCAAAATTAGGAAAAAAAAATGCAGATTTTTTTTCTTCTAGACCACTCACCATAGATTGGGCCTAGTCTTGCAACTGAGCCCCCATAATCTAAGGGCTGCAGTACCAGACAATGTCTGTGGAGCTGAGTGGGGACCTTTCTAGGGAAACCCTTGTGTGTTGACGAGAATTATCCTGCTGAAAAATGCTAGTTAGGAGCCCTGCCATAAGAGGCGCCTGTATGTCCTGCACATATCGCTGAGCTGTTAGTGTCCCTCGTATCATTACTAGGGGTGACAGACTGTCGCATGTGATGGCTCCCCAGATCATCACACCACGGGTTCGGGGCAGTGTGTTGCACCACAGCAAAGGCAGGATTGAAGCTCTTACCACAAGGTCCCAATTACAAAAACACAAGAAACTGGTAAAAAAAAAAAAAAAAAAAAAAAGGTGGTGGCAGCCTCCCGGCGTTAGCCGTGCAAATACCCATTGTGCCGTGTCCCCCAAAACATACGAGATAAATGATTTTACGGTAAGTTAGGGCCGTTAAACCACCATGTGTACATAAAGCTCCTGCTCCTTACAGGTATAAGTAAAGTAGTGAAAAGCAGACAGGTATAGACGCGGAAGTAACATTACTGGGGCTCAATGTTTAACCAGCGAGCGTTTACCATGTAATCGGTCACACATAAAGTGCGTGCAGTTGCTGTTTTCAATGAACTGACGTTGCATAATTGACCAATTTTACAGCTGATTACCACCGGATGAGGAAACAGCAATAAAGGCGAAGAACAACCCTCTGTCTAATCAACCCGCAAAAACACTCAGAAAATAGTTTTTGATGTGCAACACATCAGGCGACCAGTGAACGTGGCACGGATGCCGCAGGTCCACGTCAGGTAACGAACCTTCAGCTCCCAGTGGTTGAATTTCCATCCAGGGGAGTAGTTATCACGCAGATCGGTTCGTGCACGGACGTTCACATTGAGAAGGCGTTGCAGATACTGATTGCACTTCTGGAGGAGAGCTTCTCGGTCTTCTTCTGAGAGCGTGTTTGTGATGCCACATGGAATTATGATGACCTACAAAAAAAAATAAAAAATTATATATTTTAGAAAACTATTATTTGTTTACACCATAGAAGGTAAGTAAGTCTTAGGCCTCATGCAGACGGTCGTATTTTCGATGCAGATCTGATGCTTTTAACGGGGCCGCAAAAGATGCAGACAGCACACCATTCTGTGGCCCCGCAAAAAGATAAGAAAGCACTATGCTTGTTTATTTTGTGTACAAGGATAGGAAATTTGTACAGGCAGGAGCGTACCACCAATATAGGCAGACCACACAGCTGCTATGGGGCTCGTGGCACGGGGGGGCCCAGAGCACATGGAAGGCCCCACACCCTATGTCTCCAGTCAATTTATAGTTATATTATCTGATCGCTACTACTAGCATTGAGGGGGCCCACCCACTTGTCTTCCGTTCCGGGCCCCGCTTCCCCTATGCTCTGGGCCCCCCTCCCCCACTGCACAGCACGCACTAATGTCTGACCAGTAACATCCAGGCAGCATAGCGCTCTCTCTTCTGTCTGCTGGGCACTGCACTGGCCAATCAGCATTTAGCAGTGCAAAGCTCCTGCTGCTGATTGGCCATTGTATCGTTTGCAGCAGGAGCAGAGCAGCAGACCGAACTGTGCGGGCACGGCAGTTGTATACTGCGCTCACGCGCTGCCCGCCTGCCTCATCAACCACCCACCGAACGGTCGCTGAATACAGCCTCAGCATCACCGGTGCCACCCCGGCAACAGCCGCCCACAGTCCGAGCAGTAAGTTTAAAAAAAGTTTATTGGGGGGGGGGATTCTTGATGGAGGGGAAGACAGAGTGCAGCAGCAGTAGGGGGGACACTGTTGTGTATAATCGGCTCATAGAGGAACCCCCTCCCCATGGATTCTGCTTGCTAATGAATTGCTCATATAGAGTACAGTGTGTGCCCAGCAGCGCATCCCCACTTAGTCACCTTGAAGTGTGTCTGTGTGTGGGGGTCTGGGGGGTTTATGCATACTAAGCGCCCAAAATGCCCGGGCACCACATACAGGTAATACTTACCACGCTCCCCAGCACGGTCGCCGCTGCATGAAAACATCTGGCGACTTGGGGGGGGTAGTCAACAGCAGGCAGCGATGGGAACGAGCCTCCCTAGCATTGCAGGTGACGCTAGGGAGGCTCATTCCCATCACGGCCTTCTATTGGCTGCACAACACAGACCATTCAAATCCGTTTACATCAGTGTGGTCTGCGTGCTAGACGACCTGCAATGGAACCTGACCACAGGCTTCATCGTCTTACATGGGCCAGGGAGCTTGATCTATCCTCAGGTAAAGGAGACACCCACAGCAGAAGGCGGCGTCTCCGCCGCATTGCGAGATTACAGCTTGCTCGCCAAAACAACGGGGCTCTGAACCGGCCGAACAGGTATGAGAAGGGAAGGTATGAGAAAAAAAAATAATACATCCCGGGCATCAGTGGGGGCCGCACTACAAGGTTTTGACTTAGTTAGCCTATGTCAAAACCAATGAAAGGTCCTCTTTAAAGGGGTATTCTGGGACTGACAAGTTATCCCCAGAAAATATCCATTAGATTGGTGGCTGTCCTACAGAACTTGGCTATTTCCGGAACTCCCAAAGAGATCAATGGGACAGCAGCATGCATACCCATACCAGCCGCTCTGTTCATTTCGGGGAGCCCTGAGGGGTACGGGGTCTGCAGTTTTATGACTAGTGATGAACCTAAAGGTAGGACCCCGCCAATTTAATAGGTATCCTGTGGTGGGAACTAGGGTTGTCACAATACCAAAATTTTGATTCAGTTTCGATACCATAAAAAAGTATTGCAATACTCGATACCATGCAAAAAATAAAATAAAATAAAAAACACCCAAAAAGACGCACGCATTCCGCATTCTATGGAACGTCCGGCCCATAATAGAACAGTCCTATCCTATTTTTTGGGGGGGGGACAAGGTGACAAAAAAAATGGCGAATTGCGTGGTTTTTATGTTTATTTCTGTTATGGCGTTCACCACATAGGGGATATTTTTTAATATTTTAATAGTTTGGACTTTTCGGACGTGGCGATATGTAATATGTGTTTTTATTTATCATTTATATGTTTTATATGTAAAATTGGGAAAGGGTGTGATTTAAACTTAATATTTTTTTTTACTTTTTATTTACTATTACTATTCACTTCCTTAGGGGCCAGAACCTGGGATCTTTTAATCCCTTGTCCTATTTACCCTTATAGACCACTATTAGGGTGACTGGGACTTTACACTGTCCTTGCTGCCCTGTGCTTTGTGCACACAGCAGGGAGCTTACCATGGCAGCCAGGGCTTCAGTAGCATTCTGGCTGCCATGGTAACCAATCGGAGCCCCACGCTTACACTGCTGGGGCTCCGATTAGAACTTCCACTGCACCACCAATGAGGAGGGGACCTTGTGGCCACTGCCACCAATAACTTTAATATGTTTTTAACACTGAGGTTGGCGCCACCAATGAAGATATCACATAGCCGACACCCGACCTCTATGACAGGGAGCTGCGATTGACGGCAGTTAACCCCTTTTAGATGCCGCAGTCTAGTATCGGTAAAAGGCAAATCATGGTATCGAATCGATACCGCAACAAAGGTATCGATTGGGTATCGCTAATTCAATACCTGATGCAACCCTAGTGGGAACTCAACTTGTAGACTCAGCAGCATTCAGTTCAGGGTCAGCATGGTGGGAACTGACAGCTGCCCATGATGTACATTTCCATCATAGGTAGTTAATAAGTTAAAGAGGAAGACATCCATTAAACTTACAACCAGGTGATCAGGTTCTGCCCCTGCTGGGAGCCCTCTGGCCGTGATTCAGGTCCATGTCTCTGTCATCTAATCAATGAACTCCAATTGATGTTTCTGCCCAAGCAGCCATTCCCAACCTACCTGGACACAGGCAACTCGCGGCGGCAGCACCAGCCCCATATTGTCTCCGTGAACCATGGTCATCGCACCGATCGTCCTGGTGGAGAGACCCCAAGAGTTCTGGAAGGCATACTGCTTTTCACCTGGCTTCTTAGGATCTTCAAAGACTATCTCAAACATTTTTGAGAAATTTTGGCCGAGGTGATGTGATGTGGCACCCTGCAAGCAAGACAAAGGGACGTTTTTCTACAGGTCATCTTGCTAAAATGTTCAAAGCTGCTGTGATTAATGCAGCGTTCTGAGAGAAGATCACACATTATGGAAATGCTATGACATGACACTCCAGCAATCCGTAAAAAGTCTGGTATCTGGAATTACATCCAACACGAAATTCCTCTAACTGAATATAAGCAGCAGATTTTACATTACCATTTCTTCAGGGTGAACTTCCTAAATATTATTTTCCCCGACACGTGAAAAGGTCTCTGCAGCCACCCAATAATTCAGAATATCTGATAATCTGCCATCAATGGGACACAGCAGGTGCCGGATTTCACTCCAAGTCACACCGATCATAATATATAACTGACACAAACCTGTATAGCTCGTCCGCTGGCAGAAATGAACGCCTCCACGGTGGTCGTGTAATCGCCTCCTGCAAACTTTTCTTTCTCGGTCTTCCTTCCTTTTACTACAGGAATTGCCAAGAGCTCCTCATAAACCCGGGCATAGAAATCCAGGATCTGCAGGACCTGCAGGAAGCATCAGGGATATCTGGTTAATAGATGCACCAGTAGAGACACATACAGCAAAGTTACACATTTAACCCTTAAGGACAGGGACAGTTTTCGTTTTTCCTCCCAACAGAAATACCTTTTCGGCATGTAGCCAGACGAGGGCTCGTTTTTGGCAGGACAAGTTGTTTTTGTTATGACGCTATTTGATTAGCCAGGGCCCTTGTGCACTTATGGCAAGATTTGTCTACTTTTACATTGTGTTATGCTCACCACAATTAGACCCTGATGAAGCCCATTATGGTGGTGGAGGGAAACGCATTGGGCTTTTGGATACATCAGTGTAAGATCGGGCCACTAAGCGGTGCTACCATTTGACACCCAAATTATGAGAACCTGTACACTGGTAGCCCCCTCTTTCCTGTAACTGGTCATCTTCACTTTCCCGGAAAGGGACGCCCCAGGGGCTTTTAGGGCAAGGCTCCAGCTAAGGGGGATCCCCTTCTTATGCTTTAGGCAGGGACCCCTGGGAATACAATAGGAGCATTTACTGAACTTTTCTACAATATTTCACAACCTGCTGGCCCCTGACTTGCTCTTAGGGTACTTTCACACTTGCGTTTTTATCAGGATTATCCCAATGCATTCTGAATGGAGAGAAATCTGTTCAGGATGCATCAGGATGTCTTCCGTTCAGTATGTGAACGTTTTTTCGACTGAGAAAATACCGCAGCATGTGCGGTTTTCTTTCCGTCCTGGGATGCAGAGCAAAACATTCTGCCAGAATAGAAAACAAATCCGTCCTCCATTGACTTTCAATGGAGTTCAAAACGGATCCGTTTTGACAATGTTAAAAAATAGTTAAAGTTAATACAAGCGGATCCGTTCAAACGGATGCATGCGGTTGTATTATCTGTAACTGAAGTGTTTTTTTCCGGCATAGTGCCCAGACGACGGAACTCTATGCGGAAAACAAAACGCCAGTGTGAAAGTACCCTTACTGTTTCCATCTACCCGCTTCCTTTCCATCCCAGCTAGTGAGTGGTCAGGGATTTCTAGGGCTAGGTTCCAGTTAGTGGGATCACCGTCATGAGGGTGGGAAGTCCACCTTAGGCAGGGTTGTCCAGAGTCTCACTGGGGGGTGGTCAGTATCATCTATTAGTTTCTGAGATTTTTATCGCTTAGTCACAGCTTCTCTTTTTTTAGTTTTACAATTAAAGGTTAACTTTTAGTGCAGTCTATGGAATAGGACACCTGGGAACTTCTCATTAACATCAATTCCCAATGAGACTTTATAAAAACTTCTTACAAAGGAAAAGCTGCAATTATTTATAGCCCGACTTAAAGTGATGGGACTGGAAAAAAAAAAAGGAACGTAACGTGAGCTAATAATAATGAGACCCCTTGTACACGAGAACTTGGGCAAAACTCCATTTACATGACCCTATAGAAATGAGCTGAGCCAGGTGAAATAAGGACACGGCAAATGGAGCAAGGATGAAGACTGCAGGTAAGTGGCAGAAGAATGGGAAGGTGCTGCCATCTAGTGGACAGCTGAGGACATTACCTCCACTTGTCCCAAATGTAAAGGGAGCACTAGTCATCATTCAGCAGAAGTCTACCCAGACCTGATGCCTAATTTATCCACCCATTTCGGTGGATAGGATTTTTTTTTCAGTCTTTGGCACGAGGTTTTGGCTTGTTTGTGGGACAACTTGTACTTTATGTAGGAAAACTTGGACATGACCCCAAATAGGTAGGAATATACAAATGTTTTGTAATTTTTTTTTTTTTTTTTTACACTACCAACCGTCTGGAATCCGGCGGGACAGTCCTGTGGCCCCAGGAGGGCTGTCCCAATTTCTACTGTATCTGCGTACTGAGGACACAAATATAGTTGAATGCAATGGTGACACAAGGAGCTGTCAAGCTCCCTGATCCACCATTCCCCAGCCGCACCTTGCCTTGGCAGACGGGCACGATGTCGTGACACATGGCGCCTGCTGGGTTCTGTAGAAGGAGCACAGAGACCGGTGAATCAGCTGGAGCTCTTTTGCTCAGCCGGTCTCATGATGCCGCAGCATTGTGCCTGCTGATAGAGAGCAAGATTTGCTCCAATAACCAAAGCAGCAGATTATTCCTTTTTTTTATTTTATTAACAGTACAGGGTCACTTTGGGGGCAAAATTTTACATAGGGCCCTATGGAGGCGTAAACTCTCTTTGTAGGGGCACTATAGGGGCATAAATATCCTACATTGGGGCACTTCTGTGGCATACTACTACTATGTGGGGGCACTATGGGAGCATGAAGTAGTGTGTGGGGCACTATGTACTGTATAGCTGAGGTCTATATTAAAGCATAAGTAAATGAAAATTGACATGTATAGGACTGGCATACCTCCTCTGCTGCCTCCTCGTACGTAGCAAAAGCAGTGTGTCCCTCCTGCCAAAGGAACTCCCGGGTGCGGAGGAATGGCTGAGGATGCTTGAACTCCCACCTCTGAAAAAAACAGACAAGATTCAAGATCAGAGACAAGAAAGTCTATGTCAGGGATGCCAACCAGAATTTTTCTTTTTTCTGGAAACTTATCCCAAAATCACAGACAGCCAGCATTTTTTTTTTTACGGACAAATTGGAAAACCAATGAATGATAAAGATAATAAGTAATCAATGTCTATGGCTCAATATACAGATAAGAACCCGTTACCAACATTTCCTGTTTTCACGGACACAGGAAAAATGATATATATCATCAGCAGAAGCAGACAAGCGCTGCAGACTGGCTGTACATACCACAACATTGCACCACTGGTTCAGCTTTATAGGGAGGTCACGATGAGACTGCACCCACTTAGCATATGCAGGATACATAACTGGAAGAAAAATAAGATTATGTTACAAAACAATTCTTTATTAGCAACCATCACAACCCAAAGGGTTAAACGTTATTGTAAAACGCTGCGGAATATGTTGGAGCTATATACATAAAGATAGCGAATGCAGCGGTGGACTGAAGGAGCCAGAGAGAGCAGGGCGTATGCTTCTCTTCACGGGTCTGGTGGGAGAGGATGGGGTGAACAAAAAAAATAAAAAATAAAATTGGCCAACTTTGACTTATACGCTTGTGCTTTTTTTTTTGCACTGTACTGGTGCTGCATCACTAACTAAGTAGGTGAAGTAAGCCTTAGCTCCCATTTACTTGCCCTGTGCAGCAGTAAATGGGGGATAAACGGCCTGCATATGTGCAGGGGAGGATTGGCCACAGGGAAATTTCCCAGAGGGCCGATGCCCAGGGGGCCGCCCACTGAAGTTTTTGGGGATGTATTTTGTGCTGCTGGCAGTATTTTGTGACGGACTGTGGTATTTGGCTCTGTTGGGGAGGTATAATGTGCCACAATATGGTATTGCTGGCCCTGCTTTCCATCAATTTGAACTAGAAAACAGGGCCACTTTTAGTATTTTTTCCAGGGCCACTTTAAGTTCCCAGTCCGCTCCTGCATAATGTGCCATGTGTACCAATGTGAACAAGGGGTTCTACGGCAGAACACATTCAAACACGGGTCCAATACAGCAAATGGTTGCATTATGACATTTGGTAGAAGCCATATTCTTAACACCAGGAAACGGATTCAGATCCCATCCGATGGAATCAGGAAAGCCATTCCCAAAGCGAGGTTTTCATGACGTAACAGGATATAATGTCTGCACTGCTGGTTCACCTATTCAGATGCAGAACAATCCTTGTCACAACGGACACCCAGGACTTTCTGTACTCTGAATGTGCGCACATTATGACGCTGCTGATACCTTTTGACAGCAGCGCCATTTTTTTCTTCTTCTATAGTTTCTTACCCGTTTCACTCGTTGGCCGCACAGCGATGGGTTCTGCCAGCTCAGTCTTCCCTGATCTGGTCACCCAGGCTACCTAGAAGAGAACACAAAGCATTAGACTGTTACTTTTAATAAAAGCATTAGCAAAACTAGAACCGATAGGGACTAAAGCTTTGGGGGTAGCAGGTAAAGTAGTATCAAGAGCTACACTGGGAATTAAAAAATAAAAAAATAAAAAATATGCGTCCAATTCTTTTAAATTAGACAAGACATGGAGCATGTGGCTGAGGATATATTGTGAGAATGCGGCCCTTGGACCTGAACAGACCTGCATCCTTGGTTTACAGCATACCTAAGTAATCCCTAACCACATGGCATATGGTCAGACCACCTTTGGGTCCTTCAATAGATCCTGGGACGTCTGCCCATAAAAAGAGATGGGGGCAAGTCACACCGCCAAAGACTGCAGTGCAGTGCTAGTGGATGGGCCTCAAGCTTGGACTTACAACAAAACTCCATTGACTTTGCACTCTTTAGCTGTGCAGCCTAACCCTCCATGTAGCCCAAGCCTTACTTTTGGCCTGCGCCTTTATTTTTACCGTACCTCTGGGGCAAAGTCAGCGATGTGGGTCTTCTCTTTCTCCAGTGCTGCCTGAGACACGAACATAGGGAAGTAACAGTTTTCCACACCCAACGTCTTTATCTCGCGATCAAAGAACTCTTTAATGGCTTCCCAGATGGCGAAGGACCATGGTCGCAGCACGTAACACCCGCTGACGTCGTAATACTCAATCATCTCTGACTTTGTGATCACCTGTGAGCCACGGAAGAATTTGTATATAGCGTAAATGTACATAGCAGCAGTACGCTGGATTCTCATTTAAATTCTGCTTGCGTTTTCGGCTGCGGTATTTGGTGATGTATTTGGTGCATTGACATCGTGCACGTGTTACAAATAACCTCGCCCCAGGGCGGATAGATGGTGTAAGTTTCCACAGCAGATTTTTGAGCTACTAAAATACATTACGCGATTCTAGCGATATGTGAATCTGGAATTCTGGAAACAGGGCATGCAAATGAGCTCTTAGCAAGCTCCACCTCTAATGCCAACAGATGTAAGGGCAGCTATCCTATAAGCCAACCTTTTAAACAGGCCTTGAGACATGACGGGTAATAACTATGAAAGTATTTCACCTGCAGACAGCTGTTTTGGAGTGCTTGCCACTCATCAGTGCAGACCAGAGAGTACTGGCTCTGATTTGGGCCAGTGACAGGACCAGGCAGAGTTGACATAGCCTGTCCCTGAAGTCTCATGCCTGAGCGTTCGCCTCTTTGATAGGACAGGTGCTTTTCAGGCTGAATGAACCTATACTGTGCCGATGCTTGCATCTTCGCCAGTTTCCTTCAGCCCAGGAGGCATCTGGCCTGTACCACGCATGCACCTATCACAGAGGCAAATGAGCAGGTACAAGACTTCAGGGCCAGGCATAGTTATGTCGACACTGCCTGGCCCTGGCACTCGATAGGGAGGGCGCAGCCATCATGGAAACTGAGTGGAGCTATAAAATTAAAAACACAAATATATCCCCAATGGGGCCAGGGATCGAGATGGAGTAAAAAAAAAAAAAAACAAAAAAAAAAAAACATTGAAATCAGCTGTGAAGCGCTCATCTAAAAATTATGTTACATTTCTAAATTGTTGTGTGATGGCAGACATGTATAAGCATCCTGTTGCATGCACGTGGCACACACAATCAGTGGTTGTGAACAGAGGCTTATACACATCCAGTTACACAGAACATGGACACCACAAAAATCAATATTACCTGAGAGAACCAGTCAGCAAGGTTTTCCTCCTTCTTTGCCTCCAGCCCCAGCCTAAACAAAAAAAATATACCAAAAATGATTAGAACAAAGAAAAATCACAATTGGTCATCATACCGTACACTAACGCTGTGTTATATCGCTTTGTAGTGGAGTTATCTTCTACGGTCTACTACAAGCAGCCACTATGGACTATGGACCAAGGAGATCTATCCCCCATGATCCCTAATTCACCTAAAGGAGTACTCCCAACTTGGACACCTGGCATAGCCACTGTGTAGGCCATAAATGTCTGACAGATTCTGGGCTCACCCCTGGGACTGACATCTCTGTGGAGAACAAAAGTCATGCGGCCACCATCTTATTCATTCCCTTGAATCTAATGGGTCAGCAGACTTGTAGGACTCCCGCTGATCCTGAGAATGAAGGGGACGCTGCACTGGTTTTATCCTGCACAGAAGCCCCCGCTGTGCAGGAAACTACTGCGCAGCGCCATGAATGCACAGCCAGGGGGCACAGCTGTGTAAGGGAAAACTTAAAGGGTTGTATCATCTCAGACAATGGGGGCATATTGCTACGATATGCCCCCATTGTTGTAGAGAATACAATCCCTTTAAAGGTGAAGCAGCACTGAGGCAGTACTGCAGCCCTGCCATTCTCAGAAGTCAGACTTCCACGATTCCTAAAGTGATGCCCCGTCTTAGCAATAGGCCAAAATGGGAACAGCAATTACAAAATATGAACATGTGTAAGGAAGAAATATGTCTGTCTCGTGCAGAGGACTGTAGCCGTACCTGCTCTGTTTCTTAGGGCCTTGCCCCTCACCAGCAGCTCCGCCAGCCTCCTTGCCACTATCCTTCTTCTGACCGTCTCCCTGCTTTGGCTGCTTGTTCTGTTTTTCAGACTTATTTTCTTTCTCCTTCTGCTGTTTGTCTTCTTTAGGTTTTTTATCCTGAGATCCCGTTATAGTGACCGGTTTACTCTCCGTTCCGGCTTGAGCCTTGTACTGATTCAGTGCAAGTACTGAGTCAAGAAGATCCTTCACTGCAGCATCAACTTTATCCTAGGGATAAACAGTCATTGTAAACCCCCAAGAAAAACAAGTGCCATTAAAGGAACTGTAAAAAGCATTGGTTTAATCAGAAACAGAGGTCTCTATCCTCTGCACAACCACTGAATTGAAAAAAAAATCTGATTGCCTGCAGCTGCCACTAGGGGGAGCTCTCTGCTTAGTTTAATGCATAAATGTATGCGGGAAGCTCCAAAGCTCCCTCTACTGGTGTCCAGAATTTTTTTATTTTTTTTAAACTCTCACTCAGCTATTAACCTGCAGGCCCAGCCAATGTAGAAGGTGGTTCTGAGTATACACTACAGACCACAAGACAGCATATGTCACAGATATATCCCAATAAATAAAGGAATCCATGGATACAGCGATTCAGGCTTCATGCCACAAGCCTTGCTCACCTTGGAAGCGTTCTCACTCTTCAGTTTTCGGATCTCATCTCCCTGCTTGGTGAGCCTGTCAAGCAGATCTTCAGCCTCAGAAGACGTGGACGTGGCTTTTACAAGTGGCTCCAGCGCTGTGTTCGCAGGTGGTTGCCCAGGCTTGTACTCCTGCCCGGTCTTTTCTTTGTATTCTGCCTTCAGAGACAGCAGGGCTTTTACTGCCTCGTCTACCTTGTCCTACAACAATGAAAAGGCCACGTGTCATCCAACGGACCACAATTCAGTCACACGGTCCTAGAATGCATCTGTCACCATATTTACCAGAATATCTTAAAGGGTTGTGTCACCATATGACGTACTAGGTGATAAGGTTATCACGGCGCAGGGCCTTAGGAAAACCGCTAACTAGCATGCCCGATGTGTAAGTCAGATACTTGCTAGTGTTGAGCAAACTTGTTTTTTAAGTTCTGCGTCCAAAGTTTGGGCAATCGAAGAATCCCGTTATGGATTCCGCTACCACGGACCATAACGGAATTTGGAATCCATAACGGGATTCTTCGATTGCCCGAACTTTGGACGCAGAACTTAAAAAACAAGTTCGCTCAACACTAGTACTTGCCAGGGGTGTGAGATGCCACACTGGCGGTGATCAGCTGATGGTTATGACATCTTCTATACCATATAATGAGAAGATGTGGAATATAGTAAAACACCGCATCGTACAAAAAGACTCAACATATTTTAGTGTAACTGTGTGAATGAAATTAACTGAGGACACCAAAAAGTAAAAGGGGGCTAAAAATCGTTACCTTTTGAGCCTTTTCAGATTTGAGCTTGCGGACAAGCTCCCCTTGTTGCGCCACCTTGTTGTACAGACTGGTACTGTCGCTGGGTGTGGGGCCTGTTTGACTAGAGGTTATTGGAGGGACTGATGTACTAGGAGGAGACTGAGGAGCAGGAGGACCCCCGGGCTTGTACTCCTGCCCTGTGAGCTGCTTGTATTCTGCTTTAAGGTTTAAGAGGGTTTTCACTGCGGCATCTATCGCCTCCTAAATGCAGAGGAAGGAGAAGGACAGAAGAAGCAAAGCTCAGGCAAAGATCAGCAGAAGAAAGCAAGATGGCACAGCTCCAGAAAACTCTATCCAATGCGACCACTCCAAACATATTTACAGTAAGAGCGAAAACATGTTAATAAAAAATAAAAAAAAGGCTATTAAATGCCATTTTAACTGCTTTGCTCCCCAAAAATATATCTTTTAAACTTTTTTTTTTTCCCTTGCCTGTATTCCCCTCCAAGACCAGGCAGTGTGACGTGACCCCTCTGTTTTCCGTCTGCCAACAACTCTCAAAACCCTTTGCCAGTGCTGTGTAGCGGGGAATCTACCATGACAGCAATATTTGACATCCGTCTTCCTCGAGTCTGTTTTGGTCTTCTCCGCATAAATTTATTAAATGCGGCATGTTGCTTGTTAAATTAGGCTCATCTTTAAACCTAACACTTTTGTCCAGAAATGCTACCCCAGTACTCTGCACTACCACCTAACTAGACTGGCTTTGGGATATTTCTGAGAGTTTTTAAAAAACTGGAGTGAAACTCTCGCATCTACTTTTTAAAAAACTGCAACAGGTCACAACTGTTGTGCAAGCAACCTAAGGCCTCTTTCACACTAGCGTTTTAGCTTTCCGTCCTAGAGATCCGTCCTCGGGTCTCTAGGACGGAAAGCTACTGATCAGGATTATCCCCATGCATCCTGAATGGAGAGAAATCCGTTCAGGATGCATCAGGATGTCTTCCGTTCAGTATGTCAACGTTTTTTGGACGTTGACAAAAGCGCAGCATCCTGCGGATTTGTCTCCGTCCAAAAATCCGGAAGACATGCCGTAACGCCGGATCCAGAATTAATGCCCATTGAAGCGCATTAGTCCGGATCCGGCCTTTAGCTAAACGTCGTTTCCGCGCATCGCCGGATCCGACGTTTAGCTTTTTGTCAATGGTTACTATGGCAGCCAGGGCGCTAAAGTCCTGGTTGCCATAGTAAATAGAGGGGGCGGCATACTTACATTCCGTGCAGCTCCGGGACGCTCCAGGATGACGTCAGGGCGCCCCAGTGCATAGATCACGTGATCGCATGGATCACGTGATCCATGCGCGCGGGCGCTCTGGCGTCATTCAGAGCGCCCGAAGCCGCACGGAATGTAAGTATGCCGCTCCCCACTGCTACTATGGCAACCAGGACGCTAGTAGCGTCCTGGCTGCCATAGTAACACTGAAAGCATTTTGAAGACTAGATAAATCTTCAAATGCTTTCAGTTCACTTGCGTTGTGCCGGATCCGGCGTGCATTCCGGCGACGGAAGTGCACGCCGGATCTTCACAACGCAAGTGTGAAAGAGGCCTAAAACAAATCCCTTTTTTGCGATTTTTGAAGACCGAATTCTGGAGAGCAGGGATTGATAAATTTCCCTTTATATGTCCTTATTCCTCTGTTCCACTTTACCACCAATCTGTCTGACTCCTCCTCAGACCACTGTAAATATGGTCCACAATAAGTTCCCACTTGGTCTTTTGTCCCCGCTCGCTGATGTAAATATAGTTCCCAGTTTTCTACTCTGTTATCTGTAAGTACTGTCCCCAGTAACTTCCCCAGATAATTATCCTTCCCCCTCTGGCAACTGTAAATGGGAGTCCCCAGTAAGTTCCCCAGCCAGTCCTCTTCCTTTACCGGGGACTATCATTTACAGCTGCCAGAGGGGTAAAGAGATTGGGGAATTTACTGAGCATTATATTTACTGCAGCCAAATCAGTGTTCTTTCCCCCTCTGGCAGCTGTAAATATAGTCCCTAGTAGGTTACACAGTCAGTCTTCTAACCCCTCTGGCAGCCATAAATACAGTCCCCAGCAAGCTCTCCTGCAGATAGTAAATCATTGTACCATGGACTCTGGAATCCTCATAAGCAGTCTCCTCAGCTATACTTCCATTTTACAGCAAGGGTTCTGCTCTTCTACTGACAAGCATGTCATTCAGCCATCTCTCCTTGCTCCTCTCCATCGATCATAGGATCACTATGTGTGAGGAGAGTGACTGAGCATGTGTGTCCACCAGCACTCGGCTCAGTAGATGGATGTGCACAGTGCTATACATTGTGATCAGCAGGTGGCACCATAGTATGTAAGGAAATGTCATCAGTCTTCGCTGGGGCATTATTTCACTGAATTTAAATTGCAAACTTGCTTTATATTTTATTATCTATACAATAAACATGATATTTAATGATGGGACAACCCCTTTAAATATCTATGCATACACACCCAACACATGTACTACTGTATATATGAATACAAGCAGCACATACAACCGAGCCTGTCGCGCGGCGGCAGCGTCCTACCTTGGAGGCCTTCTTGCTTTTCAGTTGTCGGACCGCCTCTCCTTGCTCCACTACCCTGTTGTATAATACGGAGCTATCTGAGCACGGAGCACTGGAGGGAGCGGTCGCGGGGCCGCCGGCCTGACCTACAGAAGGGCTGCCCGCCTTGTACTCTTGTCCCGTTACTTGTTTATATTGTGTTTTCAGCTCTAAGAGAGTTTTCACGGCCGCTTCTACCTGAGGCTTTGGGCGGAGACCAGAAGAAGTAGCACAGATACCGAGGAAAGAGGAAGTTTAGGAAAGTTAAAAAAAAGCAAGAAAAAATAAGCACTGCAATAAGCGTGTATAGCAGGTAAGTCACAGGCCATAATTCCATCAGAAAGGGATACTCATTCAAAGAAGACATTTTGAAAAATATATTTTTAATTTTGGAAATACTATGCCATGAAAATGGAATATATATAAAATTTTGTCCTTCTGTAGCACAGGAAAGATGTTATCTGCAAGGTAATCCTCATAGGAATAGTAGGTGTAGAACAACTCTATTATTCTCGTGATACACTTTCCATGCATCTCCAGACCATTTATTTCTGCTTTGCAGTGGATCCATCAGAGGGCTGCTCTGACGGCTCGATCTGTGGCACTTATCTCTGAAGTCCTGACGGCTCATACAACTCAATATAGCTCAATTTTTACCAGTTTGATAACAATTTAAAAGATGAGTTTATGAGCTGTCAGGAGTTAAGAGATACAGGCTACATACAGCTGGAGCCATTAGAGCAGCTCTCTGACAGAGTCACTGTAAAGCAGAAATAAACGGCCTGGAGTGGAGTCTCAATTCCTTTTGGGATTCGCATCGCCACCTATCCCTTGGTTGAACATGATGGACGTATGTCTTTTTTCAACCGTATTAACTATGATTTTTAGCCCAAAATGAGTAAATGTAATGATTTAAAAAAAATGTTTCCCAAAGGAGCCCATAGCCTTTAAAGGCTATAGACACCTTTAGGAGCAATTCTTTTAGTCATTGCGTTGTACTTATTTTGAGCTAGATCAGCAGTTCAAAGATCAGGGATATACATAGCCCTCAGATGACATCTCAAACTGAAAGTGAAAGCAAGATGCTCACAGCTAGGCCAAAACGTAACCCCACATGACAAAACGTGCAGAAAATTTTTAATAAAGACTAATTGAAAAAATTCTTTTTAGCTCAAAAGGAATAAAATGCAATCATAAAAAAGAATGCTCACGAAGGTGTTCATACCCTTTAAGTGAGACTCTCAACCGTGCTATGGGTCGAGAGGAAATTATATAGTCACATACATAGGTATTACGCGACCCTTTAAGGACTAGCTACTCTGCCTCTGCATTGTGGCATACATAACAGTCTTCATTGACGTGGCTTTATAAGGTCTTGTTTAATGCAGGGGAAATAGTTTTTTTTTTTTTTTTTTTTGCTGTGTATTTTATCTAACTTTTGCTGCCATTTTCTATGTTTTTTTTATACCATTCCTGTTTTCCCCTAAATAACCTGAATTAATTATTTAGGTACTTACAGTCACGATCCCAGTTAAGTGTAAGATTTAGGTTTTATTCAATGTATACAACTAAATATATTTTCTTGTGCAAATAATTTTTTTTATTTTTTGTGTATGACACAGACTTTTATTGGGGCAACACTTTGTATGACCAAACAGGAGGCTCAGTGTACAGAAAAACTTAGGGGCCATTTTCGGTTGTCTCCAGGACTGGATGAACGGGGACCCCTAGATCCATATTGTGTCACCAGAAGGGAGCGGTGCCCTTTGATGGTGCCATGGTCGGAGGGGTGCCCTTTGGCGGTGCCACCAGACGTTGCTCTTACACTGGCCATTGGGAGCTGTCAGCTAGAGCAGGGCAGTACACTTGTACAGGACCCAGCTTTTCTAAGGCACTGAACTGCAAAGCTGTATGCTTATGTAACATTATGCTTTCAAATGCCAGATTAATGCATAACTGAAACCAACCTGCCTTTCAGGACTCCAGGAAAGCTGGGTACCAAAGCTCTCTGCAGTCAGAAGTCAGAGGCGTGCAGCTCAAGATATCTGAATGGCCTTCTTTATGATGATTTCAACTTACCTTTGGGGCTTTCTCCGCCTTTAGTTTTCGCACCACTTCACCTTGTTCGGACACCCTGTCATAAGCAGCTTTGGCGTCACCGCCGCTAGTGGCCACCACAGGGCAGACCGGGGTGCTCGGTGCTGGAGCATTTCCGGGTTTGTAGTCCTGACCTGTTGCCTGTTTATATTCTGCTTTCAGCGACAGAAGAACTTTAACAGCCGTGTCGATTTCAGCTTTTTCGGCTTTCTTGGTCTTGAGGTCCCGGACGAGGTCTCCCTGAGCTGTGACTTTGTTGTATAGAATGGAGGGATCGGCTGCTGACACGGGGGACGGGGTAGGGGCGTTTTTCACCGGGGCTTCTGTGGGTTTCGCCTTTGCCTGTGGCAAATAAATGACAATTTAGTGATGTAACCTCTGCCCCACTGCTCGTGTCCAGAAAGACGTGTTGGGTGAAGTCCTGGCACTGTAGAGCCGAGGTCAGCAACCTCCGGCACTCCAGCTGTTGTGAAACTACAACTCCCAGCATGCACACTTGCTCTTCTCTTCTCAGAACTATCATCATGCTGGGAATCGTAGCTTCGTAACAGCTGGAGTGCCGAAGGTTCCGACCCCCTGCTGAGGAGCTTTAGCTGTCCTCGTGCTGCCTGTGACAGGGAGGCACACTGTCCTCACCAGGGACTTTCCTTCCCTAAGCAATAACATTTTGTCAGGGCTCATGGCCATTTCACAGCTCCCCTTGTACATAGAATAGGGCTTTCAAAGTGGTGCAAGAGTCTTCTTAATGCATTCTGCAGCATCCACCAGAGGGTATATATTGGAAATATTTCCCAATGTACACCTCTGATGAATGCTACAGTAAAGGCATCGTCTCCCATGGTAAACAATGTATACGTTTTGTCACTGGTTTCCTATGTATGGAATTGGGGCAGCAGATAACGCTATCCCAAGTGGAAAAGCCACTATACCAGCCTGACAGTCGACATACTTTGAACCTCCTGGCTGCCTATGGATATGTGTGACACATGAACCAAGGGCATCCCTGGCACATATGGCAAATGGACACTGGGAAACCGTGTGAATCCAGCGACATCTCTGATATGACAGATTACTTTCAGGGGAGAATCTCAGTACGTACATATTATAGAGCAGGGATGCCCAACCTGCGGCCCTCCAGCTGTTGCAAAACTACAACTCCCACAATGCCCTGCTGTAGACTGATAGCTGTAGGCTGTCCGGGCATGCTGGGAGTTGTAGTTTTGCAACATCTGGAGGGCCGCAGGTTGGGCATCCCTGCCATAGAGGCTCATACAGACATCTCTGGCATTCGAATGAACCCTTAGGGTAGATTCATCTGATGTTAAATTTTCTGGGTCTGAAAACCCATTCCGTTTATCTGAACGGCCTTGTTTCAGGTTCCATTGTCCCCTCCTGTCATTATTTGGGGTCTGGCATTACGACCTCATATTCCTAGTTGAACAATGTAACCACTCGCGATACGTCTGTACGGATGATACGCCTTGTGCTCTTCTGTTTCTAATGGTTCTCTGTAGCTGCTCTCAACTTTAGAACCGAAAAATATCTGTTTTGCAGTCTGCAAAATATGCACGTGGTCCAGGTGCATCCTCTTTAAAAAAATGCCTACTCTTATCCGCAAAACGGACAAGAATAGGACATGTTCTAGAATTTGTGGCATGGCTGTGGACAGCACATGGATACCATCCCTGCCATGGTCGCATTTTTTTGCAGACTAATAGAAAAAAATGGGTTCATGTGCAATCCGCCAAAAATACACATCAGACGTGAACTGAAAATACGGTGGTGCGAACGCCTTAGACCAGGAGACGCTCAATGTCCTCTATCATCTCAGACTTCCCTAAATTTTCCATGTCTATTCATCCTATTCTTGAACCTACCTCAGTTTTGACGCTGGCAGTTTTGGTTTTCTCTTTAGAGCCCGAAGTTGGCATCTCCTTGGTGTGACCATCTGGGATGTATATTAAGACACACGGAGCCTCCTTACAGCTGTGTGGACTGAAAAACGTAAAGGACGCGTCAAAGAGACTAAGCAAGAATATTCCTGGATCCACTTATATAAAAGTGGAAAAAGAACAGTGTGTGTGTGTGTATACATATATAGTTCGTGTAAACCTTTGATCTCTTACCTGATTGGCTCATACGGCTCATCACAAATATAAAAGCCCCTTCGCTGCAGCTGGATGATGTCCCCCTTTTTCAGGGTCTTCAGACAGGGGTCTCCTAGCATGACCTCTTCTTGCTGAAGTGAAAGAAAAATGTAGTAAGCAAAAATACTAATGGTATGTTCACTATAACCGTGCTGTCCCTAAGATTTACACTGCTAAGCAGCTCGCTGTGGGCGGGAAGGCAATGTAACTGACAGCGCGGCCCTTCAAGTTCCATTATGCCAGAGTCCTGTGGACACACACGGCCATCAGCAATGCGTGTGGCTATGCGCAGCGACATGTACACATACAACAGCGCAGAGCTAACTTAACCCCTGACAAGCTATTTTTTTTTCCATTTTTCTTTCTTTGCCTTTTTAAAAATATTTTCATTGAGGTGGTTTTTTTCACAGCTATTTGGGAAGAAGATTATTAAAAAAAAAATATATAAATATATATATATATATATATATATATATATAACAAACAAAGATATAAATCCAAAGAATTGAAGCAGCACTCCAGATATGGTGAAACGAATGGTGGACCGACTTTATTCCCCTTGCAACGTTTCAACTGCACAATGCAGTCTTTCTCAAGCATTATATATATATATATATATATATATATATATATATATATATATATATATATTTTGGGCATTTTTTTGTGTTTTTCAATACTATTCCCATTTTACACTAAATTATCATACTAAATCAATTCTTACAGGATTTTAGGGGATATTGATATTGATATTTATATATTTAGGGTGCCTTTTATTTTTTCTACATTATACCATTTTGTGTGTTGGAATGGAGTCCTCAGATTTTCTATTTCTTCAGTTTTTAAAGGCTTTGGGGAAGATTTATCAAAAAAGTGGTGGGGAGGGTATAGCCTACCTGGTCGGAGCCAACCTCCTAGTGGTAGCGGGGCATATACCCATGGTGTTGTGTCCCCCAAAGCCATTAACGAGAAACTGGCTTTAGTTGCCCAAAGCAGCCAGATTCCACTTTGCGTTTCCCAAAAAAAATCTCTGAAAAATAAAAGGTGGAATCTGATTGGCTGCTGTGGGCAACTAAAGCCAGTTTTTCTCGGCACCACTTTTGATAAATGTCCCCCTTAGCGTACAGACAGCCGGGGGGGGGGGGGGGGGTCGTGGGGGCCCTTTCTAAGTCCCCAGGAATGACTGAACAGGGGTACTCCAGTGAGCAACTGTAGGGGGAGTCCTCTTTCTTGACTGCTGCGCGATCAGCAGCACCCGGCTCCACGGAGGCACAGGACACAGATGCAGGACTTACTTCACGGTGCTACGAAAACATGGCGGACCTTAGTTAGGAGGTTACATAATGGACAATCTACTGTTCCCTGTTATCACCTATTTCAGGTTTTTCCACTCCATTTAGTGCTCCTTCAACAGATCACTGACAGAAAGTCAAGAAAAACTTCTGTCTCCAGGAACATAACTTTATCTCACACATCTCCAGAATGGAGAACCCACATTGCCTTTTACGTCGGCAGCCCAGTGACTGGCTGGTCAGTAGTAAAAGACGGGGATGTTACCGTCACCTTGCTACTCCTGTTAATGTACTGTTTGAAGTCTTCTTCTTTCCCAAGGACCGGCTTTGTGATCAGATGGTCGTAGTTGACACACAATGTTGGGGTTAATGAAGCTTTAGAGGTATCTGCCAGCCACGTTATTTTGGTGGTCTTCTTAAAGTCCTTGTTCTCCAAGTTCAGCTTGGCATCGAGAGAAGTTATCTTCCCGCTGGAGTCTCTGCAGATGAAAACACACGAGGTCAGTGTCTAGATTACGGTAACCCAACCCAAAATTACATTCAAAGGGCATTCCTATCTTATAAAAAGTCATGTCATAGCTATAGGATATGCCATCACTTAATGATCTGTGAGAGTCCAACCTCTGGGATCCCTACAGATCCTGAGAATGAAGGGGCCCCAGCACTACTTTAGAACTGTGGCCTCTTTTAAAGGGGTTATGCCATGACCCATGTAATAAATCAAAATCAGACATCATATAGTACAGGGCAATCTCTTTCTAACAAAGCTAGAACCAGCCCTGTAAGGCTGGGTTCACACGAGCGTGTCCGGATTAGGTCCGGATGCGTTGCGGATGCGTTCAGTGAAAACTGAGCGTTTTCACAGGCAAAGCCATTCAGTTTTGCCTGCGATTGCGTTCAGTTGTTCAGTTTTTTCCGCGCGGGTGCAATGCGTTTTGATGCGTTTTTCACGCGCGTGATAAAAAACTGAAGGTTTACAAACAGCATCTCCTAGCAACCATCAGTGAAAAACGCAACGCACCCGCACTTGCTTGCGGATGCTATGCGTTATTAACGCAGCCCCATTCATCTCTATGGGGCTGCGGATGCGTTTATAACGCATAAGATAGAGCATGCTGCGATTTACACGCATTGCGGAAGTGATGCGTGAAAAAAAACGCTCATGTACACAGCCCCATAGAAATGAATGGGTCAGGATTCAGTGCGGGTGCAATGCGTTCACATCACGCATTGCACCCGCGCGGAAATCACGCTCGTGTGAATGCAGCCTAACTCACATGGATCTAGAGATCTCCAACCGTTCTGCTAGATTTGTTTTAGGTTGGCAGCTCAGGGGCGTGTCCTTTCTGCTGTAGTTTTTTCCCTGTATGTGCCACAGCTTCTAACAGAAGATATGGTTAGTGGCAGTTAGAGATTTAAACTGTGCACTTGTGACCACCTCAATGAGGTGGACAAGAAATTAAAGAACAAACAGTAGGTGGCGCTATACAGATAGATTTTATTGAATAACTCTGTGGCTATACTACATTTTTAATTACATCCAATTACAAAAGCATTCAGAATGATCCAGGGGCTGGTTTGAAAAATGTAGAATATTTTCTGTGGCAAAACCCCATAATGTTTTCTCTGCCCTTCACGAAAGCCAGGCTGCTGTTACCTGCACAGTGGATGGCTAGGGAGTTGCTGTACAATCAGTTAAAGGGGACAATGAGCTAAATCAGCACTGCGGACTCAGAGGTCAGATCCCACCAATATAATAGGACAGCATATCTTAGCCACATGCCATCACATTTTAAGATGAGCATACCACTAAGTCTCCATGGTAACAGACTACATACAAACATTGTGTAGTCAGATCTTGCAGTCATACTACATCTGTCCCCTAGTTTTTCTTAAAGGGGTTCTCCGGGAACTAAGAAAATGAAAATACTTAAATATTACTTTATTATAAATATATTCTCAAATGCCTTTCATTAGCTATAATGGCTCGTTTTGTCAGGGAAGCAATGATAAGGAGGAATAAAATGTCCGTCGTCCACAGTAGGACAAGTTACTTCACAACACTGAGCTAAAGAGCTGCCTCATCCTCCTCTCTGCTCTGCTTGTCAGGAATGATGATCCTGAATACAGATAAGATCTTCAGCTAAATCTCTGTAGGAATGGAGTCCATGAGGAGACATGAAGTACAGAGAGGAGATGGGGATGTGGTAATGAGCAGCGCTTGTATGCAGTCTCCATTACCACAGCCGCACATCTCCACAGTCTGTCCTGTCCGTCCTCTGTGTCCTTTATGTCTCCTCATGAACTCCATTCCCACAGAGATTCAGATGAAGATCATATTAAACTGTATTCAGGATCATAATCCCTGACAAGTAGGAGAGGAGGATGATGCAGCTCTTTAGCTCAGTGTTGTGACATAACTTGTCCTGCTGTGTGATTAGGACAGGTTTTGTTTGCACTTATAGGATGGCGGCCATTTTATTTCTCCTAATGATTGCTCCCCAGACAAAATGAGCCATTGTAACTAATGAAAGGTATTTGGTAACATATTTATAATAAAGTAAATAATTTTTTTACATTTTCTTAATTCCTGGAGAACCCCTTTAACATTCCTTTATTGATTTAGCAAGGACTGCAGGTGGATGTCCATATGACTGCAGAGTCAGACTACCACGGGCTTATACTGTATGTAGTTTGTTACCATGGTGACATATACATGCAGCGAAACTATGAAAATGCACGGGCTGTAAAGTTGGACCTTCCCTTTAACGTTTCTTACCGGTGAATTTTGGTGATGTTGAGATTACCCCAGTTGATAAAGGTGACCATCTCCCCCTCCGACAAGGTCTCAGCATCCGCTCCCTCTATAAGAACGCGAGGCCCGTACCATACAGGTTTCATGCCAACCTCGGCATTCTGCAGAACAGTAAAGGCACAATTTACACATTTTGTCTGCCCCAAGACTCCACCATCCAGCAAAGATGGGTTTAGTACATCGGAGGATAACGGTGGATAAACCCCAGCTCTATGTCCTTCACTACAATCACATACTTTAAAGGGGTTTTCCGCTAATATGATCTTAGCAACTGCCCACAGCCTGCCCCCTGAAACAGAAGCTTTATACTTTTCTGCTTCTCGCCACTCCGGTCCTCCGCACTGCCTACATGGCATCCATCTTCCCGTTTACATCACATGCACCCCTCCATCCAATGACCGGCTTCAGCAGCAATGTGGCGATGAACAGTACATCCAGGGGCGGATTGGCCATAGACCTTAAAGGGCACTTTCCCAGTAGGCCTGCGCCCAGGGGGCTGCCTGGGCCCCCCTCGCGGCCGGCCAGTGGAAGTTTTAGGGGATGTAATTTTTGATGGACTGTGGCATTTCTGGCCCTGCCTTCCATCAGTTTGGATTGAAGTACAAAACAGGGCCACTTTTAGTATTTTTTCCAGGGCCACTTGAAGCTCCCAGTCCGCTCCTGAGCACGCCACCGCTGAAGGCAGTCATTAGCTGTAGCGGTGCGTGTGCCCATACTTCGCCCAATGTAAACAGCGCGGAGGCCAGAAGATGGATGCCGTGTAGGCAGTGCGGAGCAGGAAAGTATGAATCATCTATTTCAGGGGGCAGGCTGTGGGCAGTTGTTAAAAAATCATTATTACTGAAAAACCAATTTATTTAAAGGGGATTTTATACTTCAAAAAGTGATGGCACAACTCTAGGATATGCCATCCCTATGGCCGGCTTTCTAGTCGCGCCTTAATCTGCACCCGGCCACCCTGCAGTGAACAGAGGCCTACTATGAGACATGGCAGTGAGAAGAGTGGCTGCTATACTGCAATACACTTTGAACACCAGGTGGCGCCATACTACCTAAGGAAATGGCATAACCCTTCCCTGGATAATGTGCATTTTGCATGACCTGTATAATGACTGAGATTTAATAGTGGGACACCCAATAAGAATGAGAGATCATGGAGACCTTTGGGTGCTTGGCGACTTCGGTCATTCCTTCTTGGGCCCCTGGGACGTTCACTGGAACGACTTGGCTCTTCAGCAAAGCATTGTACCGTGGGGCAACAGGGTCAATAACCTGGTAGAAGCAAACACAGGAGCGGGTGAGGTGATGACATGTACATTCCTGGTCATGTATGAAGCTGGACATATACTGGTCTTGAGCATCCAGAACAGAAGTGTTAGCGGACGACTGCAAATTATAACCCTGAGAATTATTGCAATCATTGGCTATAACACGGGGACGTACTATCACCATCCAAGCTCGAGCACAGTAAGGAGGAGTCTGTACGGACCAGTGGTCGCGCATGCTCTCTGCCACTCCGTACAACTCTATGGGGAGACATAGCAAGGGTTAAGACACTCGCTGATCTAACACTTCTCATCTATCTAGTGGTAATAAATATCTTCTGGAATACACCTTTAAGTAGCGACACTGATCGCAGGGACAAGCAGAGCTGTACAACAACAGTGCCAGATAGCGAGAACATAGCCAAACAGCGACCTCCCTATCCAGTTGCTTGCACAGACACACAGCTGTGGTTCACCAGATTAAAACGCTGGTTTTCTGTTGTTGGCCTCGTTCCTGAATTACGATACTTTTTTTTGTAATATGCAAATTAGGCCTTTGGTGCAATGAAGGCATGACCATTGCTCTTGTTGCACCTCCTTTCCGTGGGCAGACTCTCCTCTGTTTTGCCACTGCTTGGCCCTGTCAATCAAATCAGAGAGGGAAAGGCTGACGCTGACCACAGAAAGGAGCGGAGCCTGGGTGCAACAAGAGCAATGGTGACACCCTTATGGCACCAAAGTTCCAACTAGCATATTAAGAAAAAAAACTGACTTGCAAATGGAGCTTGGGCTAAACAGAAGAAAAACAGTGTTTTAATCAGGTGAACCCGAGCTTGGTGTCTATGCAAACAGTTTGATAGGGAGAATGCTGGTGACAGATTCACTTTAAAGGGGTTCTGCAGTTTGTTACTACTGATGATCTATCCTCAGGATAGATCATCAGCATGTGATCGGCCGGGGTCCGACACCCGGGACCCCCGCCGATCAGCTGTTTGAGAAGGCAGCGGCGCTGCAGGAGCGCCGCGGCCTTCTCACTGTTTACTGCTGCTAGCCCCGCCCACGCCACTTGATACAAGTCGTGACGTCACTGGGCGGGGCGCTAGCAGCAGTAAACAGTGAGAAGGCCGCGGCGCTCCTGCAGCGCCGCTGCCTTCTCAAACAGCTGATCGGCGGGGGTCCCGGGTGTCGGACCCCGGCCGATCACATGCTGATGATCTATCCTGAGGATAGATCATCAATGGTAACAAACTGCAGAACCCCTTTAAGGATCGGGCTACGGAGTATCCAAAGTCAGACGAACTGCAATGCCCAGCTTAAAGGCTATGTACACCTTTGGTGCAAATTTTTTTTTCATTATTGCACTGTACTCATTTTAAGTTAACAATCGTTTTTTCAATTGGCCTTTATTAAAAATGATGAGCAGTTTTCCCTGCACAGCTTCGAGTTTATCTACCAGCAGGATCTGAATTTTCTCTCTGCTCCCTCACATAGGGAGGGCTCCTTATATTTGACCTTAGCTCAGTTCTTATCTTACGGATAAGAATGAGGCTTAAATAAGTGTTTATGATTGAATGGTATTCAGTAATTTAGAGATAAGGGTTATTAGATGACCCTCACAAAGTGAAAGGGAAAATATCATTTACACAGCTAGAAAAACAAGTAACCCTTTGTGACAGAAAGGCTCAATATTTAAAAAAAAATAAAATCAATTGAAAAAATGATTTTTAGCCCAAAATTAGTAAAATGCAATCATTAATAAAAAAAAAATTGTCCACGAAGGTGTACATAGCCTTTAAAAGGTGTTTTCTGGGATTTAAATATTGATGACTTACCCTCATGACAGGTCACTGATATTTGATCGGTGGGGGGGCCTGACTCTAGAAACCCCTGCCAATCAGCTACTTTAAGGGGCTGCGGTGATTGTATGAGAGTTGCAGCTTCTACCTAGGCCAATGATGTCACATTCATCAGTCTCATAGCCTTTCTGCAGCTCAATCCCATTCAAGTGGGCCTCACTATACAACATTTGGAGCTGTGCTTGATATGGTGTGACAAATCCAAAGTGCCTGTCCAATAAGGGGGGCCAACTCCGACCGCTGATCAGCAGGGGCTGCTGAGCGTCAAACCCCACTAATCACTATATTGACGACCTATCCTGACAACAGGTCATCAATATACATCTTGGAAAAAGTCACGTATATCAGAGACTGCAGGTCCGCCCCAAACACCCGATTAGTTTTATCTAAATAGGTTCTGCGTGGATTGATACATCTGCTTAGCAATCTGATGAGTTGTTTTTTTTACATAGAGTTTCAGATCCACTCCATAGATTTACGATTTAAAGTGGATTTCCAAGCCCACAAAAATGGGCCAGTAATTGGCTGTAGCGACATATGGAGTAGTCAGGGACAATGCAGTGCTGGAAACAAAGACCAGCGAGAAGTCTCCCTGCATATTTTTAAAGGTGTTTTCTGGGATTTGGAGCTCTGTACCAGAAACATTTCCCACTAATAACATATTAATCAGCACAAATAAAATACTGTCTGCCTGCAGACACCACTAGGGGGAGCTTATGAGCTTACTGTGCACTGTTACTAGTATCCCAGCACGCCGTAAGCTCCCTCTAGTGGGGGCTGCAGGTACTTAAAAGTTTATTTTTAATATCTATGTCTATGCAGGGGATTTGGAGCTCTGTATCAGAAAAACGGAACTCCAACCGCTATAAAGTTCTATTAATCAGCACGGGATTTTGCAGAAACCTTTACGCAGCACAATTCTTGTTTCTAATCATTTGATATATCGTCCCATACCTGCTGCTAACCCTCCTGCCTAGACTCAAGACCAATTTATGTCACTTAACATTATAACGGAGGACGAGCACAAGGTAAAAGGGCACATGCTGAACAAGCAGAGGCAAGCTGAGATCATTTCCGTATGGAGTCAGGCAGGAAAACAGACGAGGAGAAGGCCGAAGCAGTGCAGGGCCTGGCTGGACACTGCCTGTAAGGATGGATGAATTCATGAAGACTTAACTACTGTAGAAACCATGATACTGACCCACTGAGATGCAGGGTGACAACTCGGGCCATGGGAGAGGCAAAGGGTGAACGTAGCCTGATCTATCGTGAAAATGATCCAGCCAGCCCCTGAACAAAACACAATCACAAACCTCTGGACTAAGCAACATTCACAATCTGGGGGGGCTTATACGGGTCACTGCTGGAAGATGAGGGATCGTTACTCTGCACAGGGACCAACCAAATTCTAGTAGCTTGGATATTGTGGGAGAGGCGTAGAAGGGCAGCAGAATTCACTGTAGACAAGGTGCATTCACTGCGTAAAAGGCGCAAGAAAGCTGGCCTCCTGTGGTCCCCTTTATAAAGCCCTTTAGGATAGCATTAGGTGGTGTCCGGGCGATAACTGGTGAACACTCAGAGCCGCTCTCTGCACATCACAGGCCGCTAACACTGACTTTATATCTGGAAAATGTTTTGACTGTTTGCAGTGTAGAAAAAAAAATGTAAAAAAAAAAAATCACCAACAAGCTGCTGATGGATCTTATGATGGCTCGTGTCAGTGATGGCTAGCCTCCGGCACTCCAGCTGTGGTGAAACTACGACTCCCAGCATGCCCCATTCATTTCTATGGCGTTCCAAAAACAGCCAAGCAAGTGTACACCTTGGGGGTCGTAGCTTCACCACAGCTGGAGTGCCGGGGGTTAGCCATCACAGGCTTATGAGACAACTCATGGTGGGCCTGTCTAGGACGGGGGATTTCTGCAAGCCCCATTCAGAACAATGAAACCGTCACACAAATTTCTGCAACATATCTGGACTGTGTGAATATACTCTTAAAGCGGCCATCTCACATCAGCAAATGAGATTTATCCTGTACAGAAAGTTAATGCAAGCCACTTACTAATGTATTGTGATTGCCCATATTGCTTACTTTGCAGGCTGGATCCGTTTTTTCCATCAAATTATACACTGCTGTTATCCAGGGGTTACGACCACCCTGCAGTCCAGCAGCGGTGGTCAGGATTGCACACTACATGAAAAAGCGCCAGCCTCTCGGGTGACCGGGACCGTGGGAGTGTGCAATAAGCCAATTCCAACCACCTCGTATCTACTCTGCAGGGTGGTCGTAACCCCCAGAAACAAGCCGTGTATAATGTAATAGAATCCAGCCAGCAAAGGAGGCAAGATGGACACTCACAATACATTAGTAAGTGCCCTTTATTAACTTTCTCTACATGATAACAACCCCTTTAATATCCCCGACAGCCTGGCTTATTTTAAGGGAAGTTCAGGATTAGAAAAAGGGTCTTCATTATTTGTTTTTCACCCATAAACCGTGCCATTCTAGCCCATGGATGTTTTCTGGGGCACACTTGCAATGTTAGAATTGACAAAAAATTACTTTTTTTTGGGGGGGTCGTCTGACCCTTTTTCTAATCTAATCCCTTTAATAAGCCAGACTGCCAGAAATATTACGGGGATATTCACACTGGGAAAATCTGTTGCAGAAATGTGTGACCGTTTCGCTCAACTGAATTTTTTTTTTTAAAGTAGTCATACAGGATTTGTTCTTTCAGTAATAACATGAAGAATTAGTTAAAAATAAAAATGGCAAAATGTATATTACACAAAAAGCAGAGAAGCGTGAGAGGTTATTTGTTTCTTTTCTACTTAAAGGGGTTGTTTCATCTGGGACTTTGCTAGGATATGCCACCAAAGTCACACAGTTTCCGGTCTCAGAGGTAAACCCCACAACTATCTCTAAAATGGGCCCCCGAAAGTGAATGAGAGCGGCGTGCTCTCAATTTCTATGGGAGTTCCGAAAATAGCCTGCTTGGCTATTTTCGAGAGTCCCGTAGATGTGAATGGAGAGCGCAGCATGCAAGCGCAGCCACTGCTCCATTTACTTCTATGGGACTGCCAGAGTTAACCGAGCCGGCGCTCAGTTATTTTCGGCAGCCCCATAGAAATGGAGGACGACCGCGCAGACGCAGCTGCTCTCTGCTTGCTTCAGGGGTCCCATTCTGGATATAGGTGCGGGTCCCAGAGGTGGCCTGACATTGTTGGCACACCCTAGCGATATGTCACCAATGTCTCAGATGAGACAGCCTCCTTAAGATGCAGCAAAGGGAAGATGGTAAAAGTTGTGTTTAAAGGGGCACCCATGCATATTCTACACTGCCTGATCAGGTGTCGGCCATGGAGTTGACAAGGCAAAAGTCTGACACAGTAAGGATCATATACGGGTCCTATAGCAATTAATGGGACCTGTTAATGCTCCTCACTAGGTGTCAGAGGGTTCCAGAACACGACAGCCCAGACTGCAGAAGTCTCTCTTCATGCCTGACGTCAGATCAGTAAACATGCGCAACCTACATCCTAATCTACTTCAATGTGAACTAACGTGAGAAATACCCCCACGAAGGGTCGTCCTAATGGAGCCCCCACCAGCTTCGCTGCCAGGTGATCGCACCCTTGCTGCAATCTTCTCTCTGTGGCAGTGAATGCACCTTGGTACACGACACTTATTTTAAGCTACAGCTGCGAGACTCTTCAGCGCGACAGTCACGTGATTGTGTTCATTATTTTTTTTTCGTTAAGCTATAAAACGATGAAGTTGGCAATGTACGCTTACACAACTGGAAGCTATATGCCAAAGGCCAAATAAAAAGAAAAGAACAAAAAAAAAATGAAAAGAAAAATAAGCGTTCAGTAATACCTTCTTACAGATAGCTCGCAGCTTGAAAGCAGAAAAATGAAATGCAGAGTTTACTGAGAAAATTCACGCCAAGATCCGTTCCCACAAGTCAACGTTTGGTTGGGGGCGAGTCAATGGAGTCATGAAGACATTCACAGATAGGATATGAATAAGGTATGGGTGTTACAGTAACGCCTTAGATCTAAGGAGCCTGCAGGATATGGTGGTAGCCATGTACTGCAGACCACTAGGGCAGTAGTCGAGAGGTCAGTAGGGGGCGCTCTAATGGACAGAGCAGCTTTCCAAACCACACTGCATGGAGCCGCTGTTTACCTTCTTGTTAAATGCCCAGATTTTGTCCCATTCCATGTTCACAACAGATCGGGAGGAGCCCTGCAAACAAAACCACAGCAATTAAGAACTTTTTTTTTACCCCATTGACATCACCAAGGAACAAATACAGCACTAAAATTGTGAACAAACTGCAATTACGGTCCTGCGATCACAGTCTTATTATGGCAGCCCCAGGAACACAAGGCCATCAATCACTGCAAAAGCTTATATTTCTATCATGTGCGAACAGGACCCAACTAACCTCCTCTGACCCGCTGTTCCTATGTATCGCTATTACGTGTGGGGCTAATTCACTGAACAAATACATTTGGCGCATCTGAATGGGATCATTTCTACAGCAATGGATTTGCTTCAGATACTTGGGATGGATTTCAAATTTCTGCAACCAACCTGTCGTATTTTTGATCTGTTGTTTGCATTATATTTTTTTTTACTAAAAATGAACAAGGATACCATTAGGGGCCGAAAATTGCCAAAACGAAGATCGTAAACCAACTATAGGGCTTTTCCATCAGCATGCTCACATCAGGAGGTTGTGATACTCAATGAGGAGGGGGCATTAATTAAAACTTTTACGCCACTATTGTGGCATTAAAAAAAAAAACTTGCAAATTCTGGTCAACTCTATAATTTCAGACTTTTTGAACAGCGGTGGGGCAGGGCTTGAAGCCTAATGCACCTTATTTATGAAGAAGCACCTGCCTTGGTGCATCTTACTGGAGCGCACAGGCAGGGGCGGACTGGTCATAGACCGTACAGGAAATTTCCTGGTGGGCCAATGCCCAGTGGACCACCCAAACCCTTCTCTCTGCCGCCGGCTCTTTCAGGGGTAATTAAAGCCGTTAGAATCAGGTACTCATGTACCTGGCCAGCGACCACACATGCCCTCCTGAATTCGACTGTTGCAGCCCGCATCTCACCTACTAAGCCCCCTGTTCTATATCCCAGTCGGAGACAACTGGAGGATGACAGAAATTTGCATCTATTGATGGCTACAACAGAGGGAGAGGTTTTGGGAAATATATTGGGTTACACTGTGGTATATGGTTTGGGGGGGGGGGTATTTTGTGCTAAGGTATTGTTGACTGTGCCTACTTGTGTTGCCACGCCTCCTGTCAATTTAGACCCACTTACAACATGGCGCCACTTTTCGTTTTTTTTTCCTAGGCCCCGTCCACCTCTGCGCACAGGGGATCGAGGCTGGGGTATAGGAACACCAGTCTTCATAAATGCTCCCCAGGGGTTCTAATTCGTGAGCTTTCTGTGCGCAATCTGCACAATGAACACGTTGAGGATTTAAAAATTCGCAACACATTTATTTTATTATTTTGCTGCGTGTAAAATACTCCATTCGCTTTTATTAGCGGTGGAATAATGGCAGATTCCATCAGCATGGCCAAGGGACATGGTAAGTAGCCCAGCCTCTGGCTTTTGCCTGTAACTTGAAGCATGTATGAACTTCTTACGGCTGTATTTTCGAATATTCATAAAGGAGATAATATCTCAACTCACATTCTGTTGTGGAATTAACCACATCAGCCCCCCTAGCTTAAACACCCTTAAAGACCAGGCCACTTTTTTCAATTCTGCACTACACTACTTTCACCGTTTATTGCTCGGCCATACAACTTACCACCCAAATGAATTTTACCTCCTTTTCTTCTCACTAATAGAGCTTTCATTTGGTGCTATTTCTTTCTTGCTGACATTTTTACTTTTTTTGATATTTTACTTTTTTTGATGAAATTTTTGCAAAAAATGATATTTTTCACTTTATGTTGGAAAATTTGTCAAATAAAACTACATTTCTCTAAAAAATTTTCTCTAAATTTATTGTTCTACATGTCTTTGATAAAAAAAATGCAATAAGTGTATATTTATTGGTTTGGGTAAAAGTTATAGCGTTTACAAACTATAGTGCAAAAAGTGAATTTCCGCACTTTGACTTTCTGAGCACCTGTCCTGTTTCCTGACGTACTACAATGCCCAGACAGTAGAAATACCCCATAAATGACCCCATTTCCGAAAGTAGACACCCTAAGGTATTCACTGAGGGGCATAGTGAGTTCATGGAAGTTTTTATTTTTGTCACAAGTTAGCGGAAATGGATTTTTTTTTTTTTTTTTACAAAGTCTCATATTCTACTAACTTGTGCCAAAAATACAATTTTACATGAACTCACCATACCCTCATAGAATACCTTGGGGTGTCTTCTTTCGAAATGGGGTCACTTGTGGGGTATTTATACTGCCCTGGCATTTTAGGGGCCCCTAAAGCGTGAGAATCCAAATGCGTAAAATGCCCTGTAAAATCCTAAAGGTACTCATTGGATTTAGGGCCCATTTGCGCATCTTGGATGCAAAAGTTGCACACATGGGTATCGCCGTACTCAGGAGAAGTAGGGCAATGTGTTTTGGGGTGTATTTTTACATATACCCATGCAGGGTGTGAGAAATATCTCTGTAAATGACAACTTTTAAAAAAATTTATACAAAGTTGTCATTTACAGAGATATTTTTCACACCCAGTAGGGGTATATGTAAAAATACACCCCAAAACACATTGCCCTACTTCTCCTGAGTACGGCGATACCCCATATGTGCCACTTTTTGCATCCAAGATGCGCAAATGGGCCCTAAATCCAATGAGTACCTTTAGGATTTTACAGGACATTTTTACGCATTTGGATTCCAAACTGCTTTTGACGTTTAGGGGCCCCTAAAATGCCAGGGCAGTAAAAATACCACACAAGTGACCCCATTTCGGAAAGTAGACACCCCAAGGTATTCGCTGATGGGCATAGTGAGTTCATGGAAGTTTTTATTTTTGGCACAAGTTTGCGGAAATTGATTTTTTTTTTTTTTTATTTTTTTACAAAGTCTCATATTCCACTAACTTGTGCCAAAAATACAATTTTACATGAACTCACCATACCCTCACGGAATACCTTGGGGTGTCTTCTTTCGAAATGGGGTCACTTGTGGGGTATTTATACTGCCCTGGCATTTGAGGGGCCCCTAAACGTCAGAAGCAGTTTGGAATCCAAATGCGTAAAAATGTCCTGTGAAATCCTAAAGGTACTCATTGGATTTAGGGCCCTTGCGCATCTTGGCTGCAAAGAGTGGCACACATGGGGTATCGCCGTACACGGGAGAAGTAGGGCAATGTGTTTGGGGTGTCTTTTACATATACCCCTACTGGGTGTGAAAATATCTCTGTAAATGACAACTTTGTATAAAATTTTTTAAAAGTTGTCATTTACAGAGATATTTCTCTCACCCAGCATGGGTATATGTAAAATACACCACAAAACACATTGCCCTACTTCTCCTGAGTACGGCGATACCCCATGTGTGCCACTTTTTGCAGCCAAGATGCGCAAAGGGGCCCTAAATCCAATGAGTACCTTTAGGATTTCACAGGACATTTTTTACGCATTTGGATTCCAAACTGCTTCTGACGCTTAGGGCCCCTAAAATGCCAGGGCAGTAAAAATACCACACAAGTGACCCCATTTCGGAAAGTAGACACACCAAGGTATTCGCTAATGGGCATAGTGAGTTCATGGAAGTTTTTATTTTTGGCACAAGTTAGCGGAAATGGATATTTTTTTTTTTTTTTTTTTTTTACAAAGTCTCATATTCCACTAACTTGTGCCAAAAATAAAATTTTACATGAACTCACCATACCCCTCACGGAATACCTTGGGGTGTCTTCTTTCTAATATGGGGTCACTTGTGTGGTATTTTTACTGCCCTGGCATTTTAGGGGCCCCTAAACGTCAGAAGCAGTGTGGAATCCAAATGCGTAAAAATTTCCTGTGAAATCTTATAAGGTACTCATTGGATTTAGGGCCCCTTGCACATCTTGGCTGCAAAAAGTGGCACACATGGGGTATTGCCGTACTCAGGAGAAGTAGGGCAATGTGTTTTGGGGCGTATTTTTACCTATACCCTACTGGGTGTGAAAATATCTCTGTAAATGACAACTTTGTATAATTTTTTTAAAAAGTTGTCATTTACAGAGATATTTTTCACACCCAGTATGGGTATATGTAAAAGTACACCCCAAAACACATTGCCCTACCTCTCCTGAGTACAGAGATACCACATGTGTGCCACTTTTTGCAGCCAAGTTGCGCAACTCGGCCCTAAATCCAATGAGTACCTTTTAGGACGGCATTTTTACGCATTTTTCTTCTCACGCTTCAGGGCCCCTAAAATGCCAGGGCAGTATAAATACCCCACATGTGACCCCATTTTGGAAAGAAGACACCCCAAGGTATTCTGTGAGGGGCATGGCGAGTTCATAGAAGATTTTTTTTTTTGCACAAGTTAGCGGAATTTGATTTTTTTTTGTTTTTTTCACAAAGTCTCCTTTCCGCTAACTTGTGACAAAAGTTCAATCTTTCATGGACTCAATATGCCCCTCAGCGAATACCTTGGGGTGTCTTCTTTCCGAAATGGGGTCACATGTGAGGTTTTTGTACTGCCCTGGCATTTGAGGGTCTCCGCAATCATTACACGTATGGCCAGCATTAGGAGTTTCTGCTATTCTCCTTATATGGAGCATACGGGTAATGAGATTTTTTCCGTTCAGCCTCTGGGCTGAAAGAAAATGAACGGCACAGATTTCCTCATTCGCATCGATCGATGTGGATGAAAAATCTCTGCCAAAAAATATGCAAGAAAAAAGAGGGGCCTGGCGATTGCCAGGACATAGGGGCTCCGCCCAAACATCCATACCCACTCAGCTCCTATGTCCTGGCAAACGTGATTTCTCCATTCACATCGATCAATCCATCGGTGTGGAGGAAGACATCTTTGCCAGATTTTTGATACAAAGTGTTTGCCAAAGCATATGAACTCCAACACCTCTCCTCAGCTCACATGCCAGGGCAAACGTACCTGTCCTGCAGAGGAGAAATCTCGTCTTGCAGCGCCGCATACACTGACTTCACGTGTCTTCTGATAGCAGCAATGCTTCTCTCAGAATGCACATCAGTGCTGCGGCGTTTGGCCGGTTGGTCCGTTGGTCTGTTGGTATACCTGGAAAATAAAGGGTGGTTATGGGGGGGAAAGAAGAAAAACAGGCAGCAGGCACATGACTTGAACGTTGCAAACTTTATAAAACCAGAACATTTTAAAACTTTTATAAAACATGAACAAAAAAACCTGAACTAACTCAAGATTTTTCTTTTTCTTGCTACCTGTTTAATTTTTTTTTTTTGTTTTCCATGTCACTCTTTATTTTCCTAGCAGAAACCTCTCCTTTCCCATGGGACAATGTGTAAAGTGTAAATCACACAGAGATGGTGCGAAGTACATTATACGCAAGTTATCCCAAGTGAAAGGAGACGTTTCTACCATTTCACACTTCTGCTGTAGCACACCAGCACCATCCCTATGTGTTAGGGTCTCTCAAAACCTAGTGTCCTGAGAGACCCTAGAGCCTGAGTGGAAAAAAACTACCTGTGTAGTGCTGTCCCTAGGTCCCTAAGTGTACCTGAGTGTGGTACTTCCGGAAACACTCTCCAAGGCATAGGGCAGGGTGGTCAGGACAGTCAGGACAGAAATAGCGGGTGTCACGCCTTATTCCACTCCTGCTACAGACACGACATCTTTTCGGGTGGCGGTTGGGTTGAGGTACCCGGCACAACGCTAGGGAAGTGCCGCCGTGTAGACGGCTAACTACACTGGTGGATGGGGCCACGGAACCTCCTGGGTACAGGAGGTTCTCGATGATCTCTTCCTGGAATTTGAGGAAGGATCCCGTTCTCCCAGCCTTACTGTAGAGAACGTAACTGTTATATAGAGCCAATTGAATCAAATATACAGACACCTTCTTATACCAGCGTCTGGTCTTTCGGGAAACCAAATAAGGGGCCAACATCTGGTCGTTGAAGTCCACCCCTCCCATGTGGAGGTTATAGTCGTGGACCGAGAGGGGCTTTTCAACGACACTGGTTGCCCGCTCAATTTGGACTGTCGTGTTCTGCGTGAATGGAGGAGAGCATGTAAACGCCACGCTTGTCTCTCCATTTCACCGCGAGCAGTTCTTCGTTACACAGTGCAGCCCTCTGCCCCCTTGTAAGTCTGGTGGTAATGAGCCGTTGGGGAAGCCCCGGCGACTAGGTCGCACGGTGCCGCAGCAGCCAATCTGTTCTAGGAACAAATGCCTGAAGAGGGCCACACTTGTGTAAAAGTTGTCCACGTAAAGATGGTACCCTTGCCGAATAAGGGTGACACCAAGTCCCAGACTATCTTCCCACTGCTCCCCAGGTAGTCAGGGCAACCGACCGGCTCCAGGGTCTGATCTTTCCCTCATAGATCCGAAATTTGTGCGTATAGCCTGTGGCCCTTTCACAGAGCTTATACAATTTGACCCCATACCGGGCGCGCTTGCTTGGGATGTACTGCTTGAAGCCAAGGCGCCCGGTAAAATGTATTAGGGACTCGTCTACGCAGATGTTTTGTGCAGGGGTATACAAATCTGCAAATTTCAGGTTGAAATGGTCTATGAGGGGCCGAATTTTGTGGAGCCGGTCAAAAGCTGGGTGGCCTCTGGGACGGGAGGTGGTGTTGTCACTAAAGTGCAGGAAACGCAGGATGGTCTCAAAACGTGTCCTGGACATGGCAGCAGAGTACATGGGCATGTGATGAATTGGGTTCGTGGACCAATATGACCGCAATTCATGTTTTTTGGTTATGCCCATGCTGAGGAGAAGGCCCAGAAAAGTTCTAAGTTCGGAAACTTGGACTGGTTTCCACCGGAAAGGCTGGGCATAAGAGCTTCCCGGGTTGTCGGCGATAAATTGAGTGGCATATCTGTTTGTTTCTGCCACGACTAGGTCATAGAGCTCCGCAGTGAAAAACAGCTCAAAAACCCCAGCGCCGATCCTATCTGAGCTGTTTCCACCCGAACTCCTGACTGGGCGGTGAAAGGGGAACTAATGGTGCGGCTGAAGTTGGGGGCTGCCAATCAGGATTTGCCAGCACCTCAGGGACTCTAGGGGCTCTACGGGCCTGTCTGCGCGGTGGCTGCGACGGGGAAACTACTGCACGTGCCACCGTACCAGCTTCTACTGCCCTTCTGGTGCTCGCCACTTCACCATGTTGTACGGCAGTGCTGGTAGAAGGTCCAGGACGGGCTGCGCTGCTGGTGTATGCCTCACCACGTAATCCGGCAGCGCCAGCCCCACTCTGCTGCCCTTGAAGCGGATCCTGCGCAACCTGCGGTCTAGCAACACGGGGCCGGGTACGCCTGCTTCTATCAGGGACCTCCACCTCCTCGTCAGAACTTTGAGTCAGAGAGCCACTGCTCTCTACAGGTTCGTATTCTGACCCGCTAGATTCGTCAGATGAGGGTTCCCATTCCTCATCCGACTGGGTCAGAATCCTGTAGGCCTCTTCAGAGGAATACCCCTTGTTTGACATTTGGCCGTCTAAATTTAGGGGTATTCCCTGAGACTACCCAAGAAAAAAAGCAAGCCTGTCTTACAATTGAGAGTGTAGCGAGTACAGAAGCCGCTGCGATTGATAAAAAGATCAAAACTGATTTTTTTATTACCGCAGCGCTATGAAGGATTGTGCAGTGATTACAAAAAAAAAAATTTTTGTCACTGCGGCGGGCGGGCGTGGGTGAACGCAGGTGTGGGCGACCGATCAGGTCTGATCGGGCAAACACTGCGTTTGGGGTGGAGGGCGAACTAAGTGACACTAGTACTATTATAGATCTGACCGTGATCAGTTCTGATCACTTACAGATACTATAAAGTACAAACGCTGATTAGCTCTACGCTAATCAGCGAATCAGTGACTGCGGTGCGGTGGGCTGGGCGCTAACGCTAACTACCTACCAAAGGGGCCTAAACTAAGCTAAGCCTAACAGTCAATCCTAGTGAAAAAAAAAAGTGACAGTTTACACTGATCACTTTTTCCCTTTCACTAGATGATTGACAGGTGCTGAAAGGGGTGATCAAGGGGTTAATTTGGGTGATGGGGGCTGATCAGGGGCTAGTGTGTGGTGCTTGGGTGTACTCACAGTAGGTGTGCTCTCTCCTGGCTCCAACCGACTGAAAAGGACCCAGGAGAGAGCACAGAAGCTATTTAATCCATCATATTTACAAATATGATGGGTTAAATGGCTTCTCATTCGTTTTTTTAAAAGTCATCAGCCCGCCAGCGCTGCCGATTGGCTGGCAGGCTGATGACTAACTCCTCCTGCGCCTTTTGCCATGCGCGATGTGCGCATGCGCGGGCGCATCTATGCGAAATCTCGCGTCTCGCGAGATCACGCGTAGATGCGTCGGATCAGAAGAGCCCGGCCGCCGCGAGAACGCGATCCTGCGTGCGGCGGTCCGGGAGAGGTTAAAGGGGGTATCGTCCCCTTAGACAAGGAAACGCCTGATAGATGTGGGTCCGCACTAATTTCCAGAACAGGGGTCCCCTGACCCCCATGAATAGACAGATAGCCAAGCATGCATTCACTGGGACCGCTGTTCTAGAGATGTGTGGAACTACTTCTATCAGACATTTACAGTGTATACCAGTGATGGCTAACCTCCGGCACTCCAGCTGTGGTGAAACTACGACTCCCAGCATGGTCCATTCCTTTCTATGGCGTTCTCAGAAAAGCCAAGCAAGTGTACATCTTGGGAGTTGTAGTTTTACCACAGCTGGAGTGCCGGAGGTCAGCCGTCACAGGCGTTATACTGTGAATATGTCATACAGGTCTGAGATGAGAATACTTCTTCAGGCAGGGATGATTTCTTCCTGCACTGACCTGTGCAGCTATGAACTGTTTCAGCCCCTCCACAGTCATTCCTCTTCTAAGAACTCCTCGCACAGTTGGGAACCTGGGGTCATCCCTACAATAGAAAGAGGCAGATAAAAAGGAAAAAGAATGCATTATTTTCTGTGTAAAGCATGGTGGATATTGTAGACAAAGAATCTAGCTTTGCTTACCATGCTATTCAGTCCAACAACTAAGGTTAAAGGTCCTGTTGTACTGAACAGGTTGAAATATTGTTACTCAGCAATCACAATGTTTGGCTGGCATCATCCCCCAAAAAACTTACCTGGTCCCCCAAGTGGTCTCTACTTCATGGTTCCTCTCGACACCAGAATGTGAGCAGCCACATTTCCTGTGTCAAGAACAACCAGGAGGAAGAGACTGGCGGTAGAGGTCGCACTACCTTTTTCCAGAAGAGTAAAAATACCCCTCTGACCATTTTTGAGGAGTATTTTTACCCGAGGAGGAGTTCGAAAGTTGCGGTAATTCAAATACATAATATATAGGTGTACAGTTGCTTACATCTGCGTTGGAGCCTCCGTTTGGAGCCTCTGTTGCAGATTCTGTCGAAAGACCACACAAAAAAGCCTTGTATGCAGGACTTTTTTGGTCTGGTAAAAAGAAAGATCCTGAACGGAAACTGAACGGATCCCATCATAGTCAGCGAAGGCTGTTCAGCTTCTTCCCTAACTAAACACCAAACACTAAACATCACAAAAACCGAACCTTACGTGCCCGATCCAGCACTTCTGTTATTTTTGTTGCTCCGCTTACCTAATGGAGCAGAACAGAAGAACATAGCGCTGGTGTGAACGTGGCCTTAGAGGTGGATATTTATTCAGGGGAACCATTACTAATCTAAACAACATCAGGCCATTATAGCCAACTGATAAAGTCCAGTCCAATATCGCGGATTTAACCCTGTAATTTACCATTTGGCTATAATAGCCTGCATTCATTACACACATCACACACATCAGTGTGTAATATGTATGTGGTGCAGTGTATTGTGAATGTGGTGGCGTTTGTGATGCGCGTGTGGTGAAGTGTGTGTGGTGATGCGCGTGTGGTGAAGTGCGTGTGGTGCAGTGTGATGCGCATGTGGTGAAGTGCGTGTGGTGCAGTGTGATGCGCGTGTGGTGAAGTGCATGTGGTGCAGTGTATGGTGCATGTGGTGCAGTGTATGGTGCAGTGTATGGTGCAGTGTATGGTGCAGTGTATGGTGCAGTGTATGGTGCAGTGTATGGTGCAGTGTATGGTGCAGTGTATGGTGCAGTGTATGGTGCAGTGTATGGTGCAGTGTATGGTGCATGTGGTGCAGTGTATGGTGCATGTGGTGCAGTGCATGTGGTGCAGTGTATGGTGCATGTGGTGCAGTGTATGGTGCATGTGGTGCAGTGTATGGTGCATGTGGTGCAGTGTATGGTGCAGTGTATGGTGCAGTGTATGGTGCAGTGTATGGTGCAGTGTATGGTGCAGTGTATGGTGCATGTGGTGCAGTGTATGGTGCATGTGGTGCAGTGTATGGTGCATGTGGTGCAGTGTATGGTGCATGTGGTGCAGTGTATGGTGCATGTGGTGCAGTGTATGGTGCATGTGGTGCAGTGTATGGTGCATGTGGTGCAGTGTATGGTGCATGTGGTGCAGTGTATGGTGCATGTGGTGCAGTGTATGGTGCATGTGGTGCAGTGTATGGTGCATGTGGTGCAGTGTATGGTGCATGTGGTGCAGTGTATGGTGCATGTGGTGCAGTGTATGGTGCATGTGGTGCAGTGTATGGTGCATGTGGTGCAGTGTATGGTGCATGTGGTGCAGTGTATGGTGCATGTGGTGAAGTGTGTGATGTGTATGTGGTGCAGTGTATGGTGCATGTGGTGGCGTTTGTGATGTGTATGTGGTGCAGTGTGTGGTTAAGTGATGATCACACACTGCACTTCACACTGCTGTCACCTTAATGTCCAGGGCGGTTTGTCACCTCTGAGGACTGCTCCTCAGCAGCCATGTTTCCCGGGGTCCCTGTCCAGCGCGCCCCGCTCTCCTTACTGTAGAAACTCCGGGGAGCCGGCCGCTCCTCCTTCCAGCTCTCGCTGGCTTCCCTGCTGCTTGGCGCCGTATTGCTCTGGCGCCCGCCCAAACCAACCAATAGCAAAGCTCCTTACTGTATAGAGCTTTGCTATTGGTCATTTCAGGTACAGGCAGCATCGCTGCGCTGCCTGTGCCGTTCCCTGCGCTGATGAATGTGGGGAAAAATCTAAGGCGTATTGGTACGCCTTAGACTTTTTCCAGGGAGTAATACGGCCTGAACAGGCATCAATGACGCTTCGTACAGGCGTTATTGCGACCTCTGCTGGCAGGGGACCAACTAATCACAGCTGCACTTTCACCAGTCTCATAAGTCCACTGTCTCGGGATAATCTAGGATTCTCTGCAGCCGCTTAACATAAAGACAAAAGAAAGGTACAGTTTTAATCAGCATGATGAGCCCTACCGGCCAGTATGTCTGGTTTAATAGGGTTGATCCTGGTGACAGAGCCTTTTTAAGCGATGGCCTATGCTGGGTCAATAGAAACAGCACTGCAGTAATAGGACAGGCCATCACTTAATATAAGGTGGACAACCCCATGAACTCTGCTGCCTGGTTAAACCTCTCCACCTCTTCACTAGTTTCCCATTGCCCAACAAATTTAGTTCAGCGACATACAAGCCCGTCCACAACCAGTCCCCTCCATACACCTCTGACCCAATCCCTCGATACCGCCACACAATCTCCGATCTTCCCCAGACCTCCTTTTATCTGCTCCTTGCAAAATTAAGATTTCTCTCTTGCAGCCCCATAATCTGGAGCTCAGTGCCCCAACATCAGGCTCTCCCCACCATACAAATCTTCATAAAGCAACCTGAAAAGCCACAGTTTTGAGATGAACTGAACTCCTCAATGAGCCTGACCTGACTCTACATAAGCACAGGTTTTTGGTTGCTTCTCCATATTGGTAGCTCTGCACTTACCAACCATCCACAAGGCCTTCGTTAACAAACCAGGTGAGTTTTCTCTTGGACAGAAGAGTGTTGTTGAGGTTCAGGCGGCTGTACTCCCAAATGTAAGGCTTCCGAATTCCCAAGGCATCGATGATCCAATAGAACTGCTCGTCGCGGTCGTGATACTCGGTCGTTCTCAGCGCATGTGTAACTCCTTCTATACTGTCCACTATTGGGCAGGCAAAGTCATAGGTGGGGTAGATGCTGCAGAGGAAAGCACAGGACGGACAAAAAATTAGGGAACTATCCAGATACAACAATTCAATTTTGGATATTCGTAGAAATGTCTGACTAATGAGAGTTGAACGAGCACTGCCCGCCGGATCCTCATGTTAGAACCTGGATTTACTCACTTGTACTTGCTCCCAGTCCGGGGATGTGGCTGAGTCTTGCAGCGGAATAACGTGGGGTCTCTCATGCATCCATTGTTGGAGTTCATGTCAATTTTAGCCCGAAGGCAGCAGGTCTGACCGAACTCCGAGCCCTTCTTCATTTCCTCCCACATTTGCTGGTTCTTCTTCACCGCTACGAGGAAAAACATGTCTCATACTCACAGTGCAGGATTTATTAACCAGAATATGGCAAACTACTGACACTGCTCCTGTGCACAGTCCCTGACAGCCAATGGCCTCCAGAGGGCGCAGTTCTCATTAATATAATCTAATTGGAAAACTAAAAAAAAAAAAGGTATTTTGACTGAAGAAGATGCAGGTCGGGAGGTTCGTCTGTGCGAGAGGTGTTTAAGTGGGGCGCATAAGTATGATATAGAAGCTGAGCAACCATGTTTACGGCGAACAAGAACCGGTATTCCCACATAATGCACTGTATGTCTGTCGAGATGAACCATGCTGTCATTTTGGCTCTTCTCCACACCATACATCAATGCAGGGACGGATGTAAGGGTACTTTCACACTTGCGTATTTCTTTTCCGGCATAGAGTTCCGTCGTCGGGGCTCTATGCCGAAACAAAATGCTTCAGTTAAGATAATACAACCGCATGCATCCGTTTGAACAGATCCGCTTGTATTAACTTTAACTATTTTTTAACATTGCCAAAACGGATCCGTTTTGAACTCCATTGAATGTCAATGGAGGACGGATCAGTTTTCTATTGTGGCAGATTGTGCCATCCCCATTGACTTGCATTGGGGGTCATGACGGATCCGTTTTGCTCCGCATCCCAGGACAGAAAGAATACTGCAGCATGCTGCGGTATTTTCTCCGTCCAAAAAACGTTCAGTGACTGAACTGAAGCCATCCTGATGCACACTGAACAGATTTCTCTCCATTCAGAATACATTAGGATAAAACGGATCAGTTTTTTCCCGGCAGAGCCCCGACGACGGAACTCTATGCCGGAAAACAAAAAGTGTGAAAGGGCCCTAAAGTGGTCTTTCCAAAATGAAAACGGGATAACTGTCTGAGGGGGGTCTGACCGCCTGGACCCATCAATGAGATCAGGGCCCTGTGTCAAGCATGACAGGAGAATACAGCGCTCTTCTGTCTCCAAGACTCTCAAGGGCTTTAATAGGAGCGGCAAAGCGCACGCTTGACTTATCACCCTATTAAAGTGGTGGATATGAAACTTTATTCTCATGATCAGTGGGGTCCCAGTGCCCAAATCCTCATGATCAGACACTTGTGGATAGGCGGTATGCTATTACTCTGGGACAAGGGAATGCTCAGTCTTCAACTTGATCATATATTTCCAGGAGTGATAGAGGAACGGCACTATGCAGAATACTAATGTCCCAGAACTAAAACAACCTTGCCAAGAGAGAAAAAGGAATGTCCTTAAATGGCGGACGACCTTTGTTTTGTATATTTGTATTAGATGGTGCTAAAGATATCTGGAGATTATCGATGTTTATTTGCCCAGTCCCTAGCCCTGTAATGTGCAGCAGCTCTGTTCTCCTGCTGGATGGTTCTTACCGTTGTTCCTGTGCTTGGACTCGGTCCTCTGCTCGCGCTCTGCCTTCATCTGCTCGGCGGGGGTATCGTCCACGTAAGCCTTTCCCTCTCTAATGAGTTTCTCAGCGTATGCGATAATCTTCTCAAAGTGATCAGATGTGTACGTGAACTGGTCGGGCTTGATCTGAAGCAATGAGACGTCTTCCAGAATAACCTGAGAACAAGACCAGCAAGGGAATAGACATGTTAGAGCTAAGAGGTCTTTCTTTAGGACCAGAGACCACCCGGGTCCAGAAATGATGACGTTTTCACTGCCTGTCCCTGTTTATCAAAGTACAGAGGGCGTGGCAGTTGCAGAGAGAGCCGAGCCTCTAGGTGTTATGGTAACGCCCCCATTGCTCCTAGAGGCTCAGTTGCATATATTGTATACATTTCATTTTTCTCAGCAATGCGGACACATATGAACATGGGACCAACACAGATGTCTTCAGCTGCCAAGCGCACATGTAACAGGTCAGTCAGTGTCATAGCTGCAAATGTTATTAAAGCAATTTTTAGCTTTTTTTCTTCTGAAAGATGGGGTACAGATCACATCATGGTTATTCCCTGTCATGCACCTTCTTTACCATCTCCTTGTACGCCACCATCAGCTTTGATCCAGACATACAAGAGGTTAATCAAGAGATCAGAGGTTTCTCTGATCTCCATCATTACAAGATCGCAGCTGCAGTGTCTATGCGTTCGCAGCACCATAATCGTAAGGGACAGAACGGATGGTCCAGAGGTTAATACAGTCTAGCTGCGGTATTCCCATCAGGTAATACTGAACAGGGACAGCATCCATAACCTCCATTTACCTTTTCAAAGTCTTCCTTCTCTTTCTCTGGGTTGGTGTCATCGAACCTCATGATGAGCTTCCCTTTAAAGTTCACCTGGTAATGCTGATTGAGAAGAGCGGCCTTGGCATGTCCGATGTGTAGGTATCTGGGGACATAATCACACTTTACCGTCACATCCCAGGACTGCGTGTTACCAGAGGGCTACAGGGACTGTCTCATGAAGACACCATTAAACAGAGGCCAGGTGGAGCGACCACAGACCCAGCTTCTCTAAGGTTACTACTTTCACACTTGCGTTTTGGACCGCTTGTGAGAGCCCATGATGAATCTAGCAGACGGAAAGCCAAAACGCATCAGTTTTGCCCTAATGCATTCTGAATGGAAAAGCAGCCGCTTAGAATGCATCAGTTTGCCTCTGTTCAGTCACCATTCCGCTCTGGAGGCTGGCTGCAGCATTTTGCTGTTCGCTTAACGAAAATGAGCCAAATGACCTGCCACACAATTTAAGTCAATGGGGACGGATCCGTTTTCTCTGACACAATAGAAAACGGATCCGTCCCCCATTGACATTCTTGGCTATGTTACAGATAATACAAACGGATCCGTTCATGATATATGCATGCGGTTGTATTATTGTAACGGATCCTTTTTTGCAGATCCATGACAGATTCGCCCAAAACGCAAGTGTGAAAGTAGCCTAAAGCTGTTATCACCCCAGGAAGCCGCACCTAACTATAAACTTATAAATCACCACCGCAGAGGAAATGTAGCACTAAAGGTTATGTACACCTTCAGGGCCATTTTTATCTTTATAATTGAATTTTACTCATTTTGGGCTAAAAATCTTTTTTTTTAATTGGTCTTTACTAAAAACGTTCAGCCGTTTTTGAGATACAGGGGTTAAAAATCAGCCTATTTGCAAGCTGTCAATGTTTTCTTTGAATCCTGTCAGCTGACGGCTCATGTAGAGCTCTTATCTCTGATCTCCTGACCTCATAAACACTCATAGCTGAATCCTTTAACTGATAATAGCTTAAATAAGTGTTTATGAGGTCAGGAGATAAGAGCTACATGAGCCCTCAGATGATGGGATTCAAAGAAGACAACTTGCAAATAGACTCATTTTTAACCCCTGTATCTCAGAAACGGTTGAACATTTTTTTTTTATAGAGACTAATTAAAAATGATTTTTTAGCCCAAAATTAGTAAAATGCAAACATAAAAAATTCTATGCAGATGGAGATCCATCCAGTGCACAGATGTTACATTACATGAGCCCTAACGCCATGGGGATGGGGGTTATCTTCATGATTTCACTACACAAAGTGCTTCCCCACTGCCATGCAGATAGGTTCCAGACACTTACCCACTGGCCTCTGGAGGGAACCTTACAACCACTTTTCCCACCTCTGCCCCTGGGAGCTCCACAAACTTTCCTACATCTTGTTTCTTCTCAGGAGGCTAAAAAATAAATAAAATTACATATAAATCTTTGTATTGGGAATATTTTACCAGCTAAAAGGGGAAAGAGAAAAAAAAACAAGCAGCATAACATCCATGACGTGTAATTGGAGTTCTCTGGACGGTACTTTATTGTATTAAAGGGTTTGCCCCAGACTTTAATATTTTGGATAGGTCATCAGTATCAGATTGGTGGGTTTCCGACGGCCTTCTCTCAGCTTACCAAGTACAGCTCCGTACATTGTATAGTGGCAGTGCTTGGAATCAGAGCTCAGCCTCATTCACTTCAATGGGACTGAGCTGAATGCCATGGCACTACTGCAAGCGCCGGTGCCTTCTCAAACAGCTGATCAGAGGATAGGTTATCAATATCAAAATTTTGAAAACCCCTTTAAATACAGATGACCCATCCTAAGGATAGGTCATAAATATCAAATCAATGGCAGTCCAGATCCCTGAATCCCCAGGAATCGGCTGTTTGAAAAGGCTGCTCCGATAAGAGTCGCGGACTCTTCCTAGACCAATGATGTTACGTTCATCGGTCACGTGGCCTATGTGCAGCTCAGTCCCATTTATGTGAAGGGGCCTGGGCTGCAATACCAAGCACAGCCACTGTACAAGGAATGGCGCTGTGCCTGGTATTCTGTGAGGAGGCTGCAGGGATCACCAGAGAGCCGTGTCTTCTTCAAACAGCTGATCATTGGGGGTGCAGGAATCAGACTCCCACCAATCACATACTGATGATCTATACTGTGGACAGCCCATCAATACTGAACTCCAGAAAACCCCACAGGTTGTGATAGGATCTCTGTAAGACTCCACTCAATGTCTGGGGATGATGGAAGCAGCCAGGCAATGTGCTCAGCTATCTCCCCAGACATTGAATGAAGCGGCAGTGCGCATGCTCAACCACCGCTCCATTCAAACTTCTCTTGTTACAGCCGCCTAATGAGGAGCAATGAGTGTGTGTGTGTGGGGGGGGGAGACTAGAGATCAGTGGCAATGTAGTGACCATGGAGGACAGGGATAGTACTGGACTTTATTTCAGTGAACAGAACTAGTCAGATTCTCTTGAGCCAGAAATGGCTGATATCAGGGAGAGAATACACTTTGGATTAAATCTCCAACATAAAAAGTATAGTTATTGAAGGCTTAGATGTATTTTCTGGTACTGTGATACTGAGGACCAGCAAGGGTCCAACGCCCCTGAGGATAGGCCAGCACTATCAGATGAGCAAGGGTCCAACACCCCTGAGGATAGGCCAGCACTATCAGATTAGCAAGGGTTCAACACCCCTGAGGATAGGCCAGCACTATTAAATGAGTAAGGCCCCATGCACACGACCGTTGTTTGTTTCCGCGTCCGTTCCGTTTTTTTTCACGGATTGGATGCTTCCCCATTCATTTCAATGGGTCCGTCAAAAAATGCGGATGGTCAACCGTTTGTGTTCCGCATCCGTGATCCGTGTTTTCATTCCGTCAAAAAAATAGTGCATGTCCTATTTTTTTCACGTTTGCGGACAAGGATAGGCATTTTTACAATGGATCCGTCAAAAAAAACGGTCCGTCAAAAAAAACGGTCCGTCATCCGTTTTTTTTGACGGACGCAAAATTTCAAGGAGGAGCGGACGCGGAGGCAGGCAACGGTCGTGTGCATGTAGCCTAAGGGTCCAACACCCCTGAGGATAGGCCAGCAATATCAGATCGGCAAGGGTCCAACACCCCTGAGGACAGGCCAGCACAATCAGATGAGCAAGGGTCCAACACCCCTTAGGATAGGTCCGCAAGGGTCCAACACCCCTGAGGATAGGCCAGCAATATCAGATGAGCAGGGTACAACACCCCTGAGGATAGGCCAGCAATATAAGATGAGCAAGGGTCCAACACCCCTGAGGATAGGCCAGCAATATAAGATGAGCAAGGGTCCAACAACCCTGAGGATAGGCCATACAATATCAGATGAGCAGGGTACAACACTCCTGAGGATAGGCCAGCAATATCAGATGAGCAGGGTACAACACTCCTGAGGATAGGCCAGCAATATCAGATGAGCAGGGTCCAACACCCCTGAGGATAGGCCATACAATATCAGATGAGGAAGGGTACAACACTCCTGAGGATAGGCCAGCAATATCAGATGAGCAGGGTACAACACTCCTGAGGATAGGCCAGCAATATCAGATGAGCAGGGTACAACACTCCTGAGGATAGGCCAGCAATATCAGATGAGCAGGGTCCAACACCCCTGAGGATAGGCCATACAATATCAGATGAGGAAGGGTACAACACTCCTGAGGATAGGCCAGCAATATCAGATGAGCAGGGTCCAACACCCCTGAGGATAGGCCATACAATATCAGATGAGGAAGGGTACAACACTCCTGAGGATAGGCCAGCAATATCAGATGAGCAGGGTACAACACTCCTGAGGATAGGTCAACACTATCAAAATACTGGAAAAGCCCTTTAAAATTTGTCAGCTAGGCACTCACATGGAGGGTCTACTGATTCACTCACCAGTGTTGCATTTAGCTTTCTCTGGAACGGGACTGCAGGCTCCAGGAAGGTGTACCAGCGTCTGACATTGACCGCAGCTTTGTTCTGCTTCATCTGCTCCTGCCATGAAGCGCTGACTGTACGAAGAAACAAAGCGTCTCGTCACATCCGAGCCTCTCGCCCCAATACATATAGCACGGAGGAGAGGAAGACAGATGCATGGCACGATGAAGTAAAAGACAGGAGGAACATGCACATTCTACTGCATTTACACTAAGATGCAATTTGCCATTCCGGACCTTTGAGTGAATGGTAGCCATATCTGATTGAACTCTTCTTTGGGGTTGGGGGTGTACTCTACATTCCATATATTCATGGACAGGATTATATTCACAGGCAGTGACATCTGACAGTCTCAGTGCAGGGACTATTCTAGTAATGCTTGTCATATACAGAGAACATGGTTTTGGCCCAGATCGGGTGACAACGAATGGCACTGCCTTAAAGGGGTTGTCAAGTTTACAAAACCAATTTATATAGCCCATATTAGAGAAGGCTGAGTTAATAGAGGAGAGTTCCGCTGTACAAGATCCTAAACAATGGTGTGCGATTACAGAGAGAGTAAAAAGAGTTTCTCGCCCTGGAGCACTTGTCCAGTCCGTGTAATACTTCATTTCCCCTTATGGTGGCGCTGTAAGGAAACTGAACACTAAGGCCTCTTTCACACAGGCGAGTTTTCCACGCGGGTGCAATGCGTGAGGTGGACGCATTGCACCCGCACTGAATCCGGACCCATTCATTTCTATGGGGCTGTGCACATGAGCGGTGATTTTCACGCATCCCTTCTGCGTTGCGTGAAAAATCGCAGAATGCTCCAGTTTCTGCGTTTTTCACGCAACGCAGGCCCCATAGAAGTGAATGGGGCTGCGGGAAAATCGCAAGCATCCGCAAGCAATGGTTGCTAGGAGACGATTGGGATGCGTACCCGATCTTTATTATTTTCCCTTATAACATAGTTATAAAGGAAAATAATAGCATTCTCAATGGAGAATGCAAAGTAAAAAGGGCAGTAGAGGGTTAAAAATAAAAACATAAACTTACCCCCTCCATTTGATCAGATGGAGGGGGGTAAGTTTATGTTTTTATTATTTTTAACCCTCTATTGCCCTTTTTACTTTGCATTCTCTATTGAGAATGCTATTATTTTCCTTTATAACCATGTTATAAGGGAAAATAATAAAATCTACAGAATACTCTACCGAAACCAGACTTCAGTGATGAAGTCCGGCTTCAGGTCTGGGTACCAAACATGGCGATTTTTCACACGCGCGTGCAAACTGCATTACAAACGTTTGCACATGCGCGGAAAAATCGCGCATATTCCGGCAAGGCACCCGCATCCTATCCGGGCGTCAAACATGACGCCCGTGTGAAAGATGCCTAAGGGTATATTCACATCACCGATTTACAAACAAGCTGAAAAAAATCTGAGAGGAATCCGCACTGATTTATTTTTGTGCAGTTCTGGTGCGTTTTTTTAATTTTATTTCAATGGCAGAATCAGAACGGATTCTACACCAAGACAGAGCATGCCGCTTCTTTTATTGCCACGTGGAAAAAAGGAAGTTCTGCCTGCCCCTGAAACAAATAGGAGACTTTTTAGATGTGTTTTTGGAGCGGAAAACTCACGAGAAACAGACTCTTAGGCCTTACATGTCCGTGTTGGAATTTGTGATAAGATGGTCAGTGATTCATCTGTGAAGATTTCTTTGAAGAATCCGTGTGTACGTTTTTTGGGCTCAGTGTGTCATCCGTGTTGCACAGACACCGTACAGCTAAAAATTCATTTTCAGAGCATCTCCTATAAATGGTCTGTGAGACATATACCAAACACGAACGTGTCTTTGTTGGGCCCATGTTTTTGACGGACCCTTAGACTATAATGGGCGTGCTGGATCCATAAATATGGGCAAAAATAAGTTTCCATGCTAAAATCACAGACCATGCTAAAACACTGAAGACACACATTAAAATGAATGGGTACGTGTGACGTCCATGAACCACCGACATGAGAATACGGCCTCACTGCCAGGTTGCTCACAGGTTACGGTCCCAGCAGGGGGAACACTTGGTGATCAGCTTATTGTCAAGGGACCCTCCCTTTTAGGGCTCATGCACACGGCTGTAGTTTCTGTCCACATCCGATCCGCATTTTTTGCGCGCCCATTCATCTCAATGGGGCCGCAGAAGATGCGGACAGCACCGGATAAAAAATAAAAATACCGAAAATATAACATGTCCTATTCTTGTCCAGTTTGCGGACAAGGATAGCACATTTTTATAGAAGTAAAAAAATAAAAATGGCATGCACTCCGACGGGATCCATGTTAAACACTTACGGCCGTCTGCAGGAGGCCTTAACAAGAAGCGGTTATCCAAAGAGGAGAAACCCTCTTAGAATGTAAAGTAGGGTGAGGGGCTGTACAGTACCTGCCAAAGTGGAGAAGACGCTGATGTCTGCGAGGGTCAAAGCATCTCCCACCAGGTACGTCCGCAGAGACAGGGAATGGTTCAGCTCCTGGAGGGCGGCAGAGAAGGTGGACTTTTCGAGCAGCCGAGTCTGACTGAACTCCACCCAGTGATTGATCTGCAAGAAGAAAAGACACCAGTTTATTACCAAACACAAATGGTCAAAATTAACCCGAATGTTATTAAAGTACTGGTGCCCCTGCCCATAGGCCCCCCTTGGTGTTTACGTTGCATGACACCGCTGCTCCTCTTGTGCTGCGTAAGGTCACAATCAGAAGTCAGCCCTAGAATACTTCTTTAAAACACATTAATTTATTTGGGGACATTTTAACCCTTTACACAATTTCCTTTGGCTTCAGCATTGGCTGCTTATTAGTGCTGCTCCGTGACAGCTCAGCCATGATTAATGTCGTCTGAAAATCACCTGCTCAGGCTGCTGTACTATCCCTCCACCATACTTTACACTTCATCTCTGCTGGCTCAGACTGGCTGCTCTCTATAAAGGCAGTTCGTGCATGAGGGACAGAATCTTCATTCCAGCAAATAAAGCAATACCGAGGGAAATGAGCCTAGGGGGGCAATTTGGGCTCCTAAAATTTTCCAGGTTCAGCCGTGGCGCAGAATTGCGTTGGAGATTCCACACTGCAGGTCGTGCAATTTACAGCGGCGTTGGTGCGGATCCGTCTGTTTATTTGCACAGACGGATCCGCACCTATAATGCAAACGTTTGTATCCGTTTAGAACGGATCCGTTTGCATTAGTTAAAAGAAAAATGACAAAGTCCAAAACGGATCCATTTTGAATTACATTGAAAGTCAATGGGGAACGGATCCGTTTTCAAATGCACCATATTGTGTCATTAAAAACTGATCCGTCCCCGTTGACTTACATTGTAATTAAAAACGGATCCGTTAGGCTCCGCCTCTTCAGACGGGCACCAAAATGCTGCATGCTGCGTTTTGGTGTCCGCCACCAAAACAGAATAGAGGCGGAACGGAGCCGAACTGATGCATTCTGAACGGATCCTTATACGTTCAGAATGCATTGGGGCTTAACTGATCAGTTTTGGACCGTTTGTGAGAGCCCTGAAACGGATCTCACAAACGGAATCCAAAACGCTAGTGTGAAAGTACCCTAAACCTAGAAAATATAGTAGAATAATAATATTGGGGTAAAATGCTCAGTAAACCTGAGAATTTGCTATGAAAATATCCTGCTGTGTCTGGACTTACCCTAAAAGTACATCGACACCACCACGATCCCCCACATTCCACTTGTGCTACACGTGGATTTTGCTACAGGGATTTCACCCCTATATCCAATGCAAATAAGTAGCTCCCAGGGAAAGGTAACAAGCTCGCCAGCGCCACCTTATGGAAGTGGCTCCCTACGAGTCAAAATCCAGCTTTTTAACAAGCCTTGAGACATGACAAGGGAAAATAGCCAAGCCAAATATCCATCCTTAGGCTACATTCACACGACCATACTTTTTTTTTCCGCGTCCGATCCGCATTTTGCGGAATAAATACGGACCCATTCATTCCTATGGGTGAATAAAAAATGCGGACAACATTCAGTATGTTGTCCGCATCCGTGGTTCCGCATTTATACTCCGCAAAAATATGAAGCATGTCCTATCATTGTCCGCAGAAATCGTTTCGAAGCCCCATAGAAGTGAATGGATCCGCAAATTGCGGACGACATACGGAATGGTTTCCGTATGTCATCCGCAATTTGCGGATCCGTTTCCGTATTTTTATTATAATATTTTATTCTCTCCCCCTTTTTTTTTTTCCTCATCCATTTTTTGGGGACCATTTTTTGCAGATGACATACGGAAGACACTCTTCAGTATTTTGCGGACATGCGGATCCGCAAATACATACGGTCGTGTGAATGCAGCCTTAGACAGCTGTTTCGGGGAGCTTGACCCTTATCAGTGCGGAGTGGGATTCTGGCTGGCTGGGTTCTCTTTCCTTGAGAAACGCCTCGTTTTCCCATGCAGCATTGCCAATTAGTCTCCATACAGGGCTGTCTCTTTAAATAGGTATTAATTTTTTTTTTTTTTTACTTCTTTTTTAATGGACAATCAAGTATTGTTAAATAGGTATTCTTAACTCAGACAATGGTGGCATATCCTTAGCATATGCCCCCATTGTCCGATAGGTGTTACCTTTTGGGCCCGCTCCTATTTTGTAAATGCAGCCAGGAAAGTCCCGGAGGGCGCACCGCTCGGCTATTTCCTTCGCCCCAATACAAATGAATGGGAGTGGCGGACGCGCAAGGGCGGTGTGCTCCCATTCATTTCTAAGTGGAGAGAGATTGGTGGTGACCAGTCCTGAGGTCCTCCAGCCAACACTTTCCCCACTCAGTTTTCAATATAGATGCGGGTCCGAGCGGTGGTATCCGCACCTATCAGACAGTAGGGGCATATCCTAGCGATATGCCCTCATTGTCTGAGATGGGAATACCCCTTTTAGGAGAGCCAGTACCCTGCCTAAACTGCTTCCAAGGCATCGCACTAAGCCAACCAGAACCTACTCCATGCTGGTGAGGGGCACGCACCCCAAAAAAGATGCCTATGGATGGTTATCTGGCTTGGTTATATTCCCGAGTCATGTCCCAAGGCTTGTTAAAAAGTCAGACTTTGACTTTTAGGAAGGGAAGTGTCCTTTCTGCAGAAGTTCAGGGAGTGTGTACTTTCTACTGCAGCTCTCAGTACCACAGCTCAGGAGGAAGAATGAAACTGAGCATGTGCGGCCATCTCTGTGACCAGGACAAAGAAAGAAGAAAGATAAAAAAACGGCAGGTGGCGCTGTACAAGTACATTTTATTGCTCACTGGCTATGCTAAATTTTTAATGACCTGCAATTACAAAAGAATTCAGATCCAGGTGCTGGTTTGAAAACCGTACAATATTTTTCGTAGGACAACCCCTTTAAGGAGAGCCAGGACCCCGACTAAACACCTATACCCTGAAGGGGCAATATCGGTAGTGAAAATTCGCACCATTTTTCCCTGCAGACTTTTTTTTTTTTTACTAGGTAACTGCATGGTAAATCTGCAGTGTGCGGATTCCTGGTGACATACTATAATTATGGAGGGCGTACTAGTGTGTTTGTGACCCGGGGGCAGGAGAGCAGCTGGAGGTCCAGGCCGGACTATATATAACATGGCTGCAGACGCTGTGCACACAGGCAGCTTACAGAGGATTCACCAGAGACGTACGCCGGACGACGTGGCAGAAACAGCTGCTGGAGTAAAAATATCCTCCACACAGAAGGATCAGCCAGAAAGACCCGGATACATGTGTGCGGTCTGCCAACATGGGGTCAATTCTGTTCAGTAATTGAAACCATCTGAAAATGTATACTACAGGGCAACACCTAAATTTAAGGGCGCATTCAGACGGCCAAAGCGCTTTGCAGTCTGCACATGGCGGCACTGTAATATAAAGAATAGGACTTGCTCTATCTTTCTTGTGGGGCTGCGGAAGGGAACTACAGATGCAGACAGCACACGGTGTGCTGTTCGCATCTTTTGCGGCCCCATTAAAACGAATGGGTCCACACCTGTTCCACAATTTTGTCGTCTGAATGAGCCCTAAGCCAGATCCCCTACCCCCAAAACCCCCACCCCCACCACAAAACAAGATTCAGGTCTGACACCAAATGAGTATAATAAAGGAAATGGTGTACAAAAGTAAAGACAGAAAAAATAAAAAATACAAGAACTATAGTCATCAGGTAAAACAAAATGGAGTCAAGGCATTCACAACATTGGGCCTTCTCTATCCACAGCGCCTAGCAGCAAAACAGGCCTCGTTGCCCCTAGCGACCAATCACAATGCAGCTTACAAGTTGACAGAGCAGTTTGAGAAATAAAAGCTGATCTCTGATTGGTTGCCCATGGGCAACAAGGCCTGTTTTGCTGCTAGGCAGATAAACAAGGCCCAGGGACTGATAAATTACTCCTGATGAACATATATAATTACTTCTATACACAAATAAATCTCAGACCCTGAAGCACCAGTAGCTTTCTAATGACTATTTAAAATTTCTGGAAGGGGAATAAAGAGATTGCCCAAGATTAGAAAAACATGGCTGCTTTCTTACAAACAACAGCGCCACAACTGTCCAGAGACTGTGTGTAGTATTGCAGCTCAGCCCTTAAAGGGGTTATCCAGATTTAGGAGGAATCTAGACAAACCCCGGGAGCCGCCTGATATGAAGACCAGGTAAGTGCTCACCTGAAGGATGCTGCACCAGTGCTCCTGGCCGGGCTCTACTTACCTGGCTGCAGCAGTGACATCATGTCAACAAAATGTGATTGCTGCGGCTAATCACTGGCGTCGTCAGGTGCACTGCTAAGGCCAATGATTGGCTGCAGCAGTCACATGTTGTCATTATGATGTCACTGCTGCGGCCAGGTAAATAGGGCCCAATTGGAAGAACAAGAACTGGATCCTTCAGGTAACTACTTATCTGTTCTTCATTTCAGACACAGCCCAGGGGTTGTCCAGCTCCTCGTGAAACAAGACAACCCCTCCCTTTAAATAGAGATGAACTGCAATAAGAACATACAACCCACTGGACAGGTGTGATGCTATTTCTGAAAGAAAACAGGATTCTTCTAATCCTGGACAATCCCTTTAAAACTGCTGCATGGAACACTTCACCATTTCTCTCTATGCAAAGCGTCTCGAGGGCCTGACCTTTCTCCTGATATGTCCGATTTAAAGGGGCGAGCCTCTGTATGTGCACTGCTGCGGATGTGTTGGGGACGGTACACTAAGGCTACTTTCATATTAGCGTTTTTTGTGTCATGGATCTGCAAAAACGCTTCCGTTACCATAATACAACCGCATGCATCTGTTATGAACGGTTCTGATTATATCATGTCTTCTATAGCCATGACGAATCCGTCATGAAAACTGAAAGTCAATGGGGGATGGATCAGTTTTCTATTGTGTCAGAGAAAATGGATCCGTCCCCATTGACTTACATTGTGAGTCAGGACGGATCCGTCTTGCTCCGCACCACATCGTGGACAGAAAAACACAGTTTTCAGCGTTATTCTGTCCGCGATGGCAGCGCAACCAAATGGAACAGAATGCATTTTTGGTGCACTCTGGTTCGTTCAGTTTAGTCCCCATTGACAATGATTGGGGACACAACTGAAGCGTTTTCTTCCTCTATTGAGATCCTATGACGGATCTCAATAGCGGAATTGAAAATGCCAACGTGAAAGTAGCCTAAGCTGCTAATTAAACCACTGGCGCCAGTGTCTGATGGCTTAACATGCCTCATCAGTGTGAACTGCATTGATTACTTACCTGCAGCCCGGTGAACCTTTTCCAAAATGGCTGCTGATGGACAATCATGTGACCAGTCCCATCCATTAGTGTCCTCCACGGACTAACACTGCAGTGGACGTGCGCAGTCCGGACGCAGTGTTTGTCCCATCGTACTCATTTATGCCAGAGCTGTTGGGTGTGACATTTAAGTCTGACAGGTGCAGACCTCACTTATATCCACAATGAGGGTCTCCCAAACCATGTCCTGCAGCCACCGGTCACAAATATCTGATCGGTGGGGGTCCGACACCTGGGACCCCCGTCAATCAGCTGTTTGAGAAGGCACATGCGCTCCTGTGAGTGACGCAACCTTCTCTCAGCTTACCATGCACAGTGCCGTACACTGCACAGTGGCTGTGCTTGGTATCACGCTCAGCCCGCTTCACTTCTATGGGACTGAGCTGCTCCTAGGCCACGTGACTGATGAATGTGGATTCATTTTTTCATTGCATTATACACGGCTCATTTCCATGATAACGACCCTGCAATCCAGCAACAGTGGCTGTGTTTGCATGCTATAGGAAAAAGCACCAGTCTGCGGCACAATACATACAGATCAAGCCTGCTCGCCACGCCTCACGTGACTGCCTGCAACTGCAGATGCTGCTGGGTCTTAGCAGGCCCAGATCAGCTCTGCAAATGAACCGACATGTTATTAACGCCAGGAGCTGTATGGGGGTCAAAAATCTTTAAATTATACCTTCTCTCTTTGGAAGCTCAATTTCTAGTTTTGGCTCACAATCACTGATGGAAATCACTGATGAGTCAAACAGGCTTCAGAATCTGCAGGGATACACCCCCTCCAACTGGTAACACCCAGCTGGACCTTAATTGCAGACTGCTGACAATTCATTCACCAATTGAGTAGGAATAATAGAGGGCTGACAAGATGCACTGTAAGTCTACTTTCACATTAGAGTTTTTTGTGGATCCGTCATGGATCTGCAAACATGCTTCCGCTTTCATAATACAACCGCATGCATCCTTCATGAACGGATGCGCTTGTATAAGGTCTTCTATAGCTATGACGCACCAAATCGCGGACAGAAAAACGCTGCAGGCAGTATTTTGGTGTCCGCCTCCAGAGCGGAATGGTGACTGAACTGAGGCAAACTGATGCATTCTGAGCGGATCCTTTTCCATTCAGAATCCATTAGGGCAAAACTGATCTGTTTTGGAGCGCTTCTGAGAGCCCTGAACGGACCTCACAAACGGAAAGCCAAAACGCGAGTGTGAAAGTGGCCTTATAAGAGGGGATGCTCCACAATTGTTATTACATGGGCGATGCAAGTAGTTACTAAACCAGACATGTCAGGAGAGGGGACGGGTCCTCTTTAAGTTAATGCTGCGATACTAGATACGAACTACGGACAGGGGTGGCGCTGTTTCAGGAAGAGAGCGCAGACTTTCCGAATCCTGGACAAACCTATTAAGCAACTATTCATCCATACCTCTGTCTGCTCCATTAGGTTTGAACCTAGCAATCCAGCCTGGGGAGCAAGTCGGGCCAGGTACCTGATGATGGAGTTCACATCACTAAAAGAGACGTCTCTGTGACAGAAGAGAGAAAAAAAGCTTTAAATGCGTATTATTATTTTCAGAAAGCGGCAGAAAAATTATCACCATGTATCTGTTCTCTAATTGCTTTAGATTCAGAAAAGGTACCTTCCCCAGGACCCCTCCGACCCCACGACTACCCCAGCACATCTGACACCATTCCAGAACCGGCATGAGTCAGGGCTAAAATAAAGATGGTTAGACTCATGCCACGGTCTCCTACCCGAACGCAGCCTAGTGCAGAGGGGGAGATACTGAGCTCGGAAATATATGTATAGTATTCTATTATATAATTTAGTATCCTCATCTAAAAATCTGTTAAAATGCCAGCAGGACTCTTAGGAAACAACAGGTGAGTCCTGTTCCCCCCTTCCGCCACCAACTCACAGTGGCTGACACTTTCGCCTGTAGGAGTTGGTGGAAATATAAAGCGGGGTTGAAGCAGGACTCTCGGGCTCTCTCTATGAGGGGGCAGAGGGAGCAGGACTCTCGGGCTCTCTCTATGAGGGGGCAGAGGGAGAAGGACTCTCAGGCTCTATGAGAGGGCAGAGGGAGAAGGACTCTCAGGCTCTATGAGAGGGCAGAGGGAGAAGGACTCTCAGGCTCTCTATGAGGGAGCAGGACTCACAGGCTTCCTCCATGAGTGGGCAGAGGGAGAAGGACTCTCAGGCTTCCTCCATGAGTGGGCAGAGGGAGGAGGACTCACAGGCTTCCTCCATGAGTGGGCAGAGGGAGAAGGACTCACAGATTTCCTCCATGAGTGGGCAGAGGGAGAAGGACTCACAGACTTCCTCCATGAGTGGGCAGAGGGAGAAGGACTCACAGGCTTCCTCCATGAGTGGGCAGAGGGAGAAGGACTCACAGGCTTCCTCCATGAGTGGGCAGAGGGAGAAGGACTCACAGGCTTCCTCCATGAGTGGGCCGAGGGAGAAGGACTCACAGGCTTCCTCCATGAGTGGGCCGAGGGAGAAGGACTCACAGGTTCTCTGTATGAGTTGGCAGACGGGAGCAGGAATTATAAGTTCTCTCTATGAGAGGGCAGACTGAAGTATATCACTTCTTGACACAGAATCTGTGCAGAATCCACAGCCGGTAGCCACATATGGATTATGCCACTAAATAGGGCGAATGCAGATACCAACTGGACACCGTTGTGAATTTCCCGCGGGTCAGCCGTCTGACAAATTTTTCCGAAGTGTATTTTGGCATTGTGATTAATTGCATGTCATCAATGACCATAGCAAACCATAGCACATATGAAGAGCTTTAGCAAGAGATTGCGCACTCACTCTGACACTCGCAGGGCAGTCTCTTTTCCGTCCTCCACATTAACCTCTACTTTGCCTTTTAGATGTTGCACAGTCCACAATACGGCTAGAAAAGAAAAAAACACACAAAAGGACTGAATTAGTGGAAAAAGTAATTAGGTGGAACAAGGTAGACGAATCTGTGTCATCACCCAACTCGTGTGCAGTAAGCTATGTAACACGCGTGTAAGAGATATTACAAAAATAATAATCTTGTGTGGGGTCTAAAGCTGGCCGTATACAGTCAGCTACACCCACTAGATAGAATGACCATTTAATATCTACAGGGAGCCCGTGAAGCAGGATCAGGCTATCCTACTATGTTCTGTATACGGCTTCAGTGAAGACCTGTCTCTATGGTAACAGACTACAAACCAACCCAGCGTAGTCTGATCCTGCAACCTTGCAAGTTTTTCATTGCTAAAAGCAAATTAGAACATCTCACAAAGAAACCGCACCGGCACAGATGAGACATTTATGGCCATTGTGACTCATCGGACAATGAAATCAGGTCATAAAAAGAAAGCGAGCAACAAAAGAGAAAACACAGCGATGAAAGAGAAGTTCCCCCGAGGCAGGGATCGCCGAGGCTCAACTACACTGCCATGTATATACGTGCAGGTGTAACCAGCCTCTGTCCGGGAATCTGTCCTCCTGTCCAAAGACTACGGTGTCAGTCGAGTTTTTGGATTTCAGCATCATCGATACGCTGAAGAAGCTCCGAGCTCTCGATGTCTCGTCTTGATCCATTTAGCGCTCTGATTTCACATGTTCTCCACCACGTAAGGGTACTTTTACACTTGCGGCAGGACGGATCCGTCCTGCCGCAAGTGGCCGTGCACTGCCGTGCTGCCGCTCCGTCCCCATTGACTATAATGGGGCGGGGGCGGAGCTACAGCGCAGCACGGCACTGCACGGCCGGACTAAAAGTCCTGCATGTCCGACTTTTAGTCCGGCGATCTCCGGCTGTGCAGTGCTGCACCGTAGCTCCGCCCCGTTATAGTCAATGGGGACGGAGCGGCAGCACGGCGGTGCACGGCCACTTGCGGCAGGACGGATGCGCCAGGCTGAATAGCCTGCCGGATCCGTTTTGCCGCAAGTGTAAAAGTACCCTAAGGCTCTTGTACCATCCAGGATCTCCAGAGAAAGCCTATGCCCAAGAATAGCACAGTCTACTACACGACTCCACACCACAGGAAAAAAAAGGTACACCAATGTACACCTGCCGAATGGAGGCAAAAAAAAAAAAAAAAAAAAAAACAAGAACTCTGTTCGGTAAACTGATCCCTATGGAGGCCACAGGCTTTCCCAATATAAATGCCGAACATGGGTCCCTCACTGTAATGTGAGCAGAGCTTTACAAGGAAGGTCTCATGAGGACATCCCTAAAGGGTCCATTCACACATGTCCGTAAGTGTTTTGCGGATCCGCAAGTTCAGGGCCGAAACCCGGGAAGTTCGGGGGCCGCGCTCTGCAAATGTGGAAGCGGAGAGCACATAGTGTGCTCTCCGCTTCACGTCCGGCCACATTGAGAATGAATGGATCCGCACCCGTTCCGTAATTCGGGGCCTAAGCCTCATTCACACATCAGTGTTCCACGGACAACACACGTCCCCATTCCTTTTATTATGTGTATTCACACATCAGTGTTTTACCATGGTTCACGGATCCATCACGCCCATTATAGTCTATGGGTCCATGAAAACCACAGATGCAACCCAGAAGCCATCCGTGTTTCACGGATCATTAGGAAGGGATCCTTTAAAAATTACTTTTCAGCTGTGCAGCGTCAGTGAAACACGGATGACACACGGACAGCAAAAAACAAACACACGGACCAAACACGGATCCTTTACGGACAGCTTTACAGATGCATTACTGACCACCTTCTCACTGATTTGAGCGTGGACACGGACGTGTGAATGAGGCTTTAGTCTGCATGTTGTGTTCCCTGCCTTAGGCCTCATTCTCACATACGTGGACTTTCACGGACCACAATCCGTGAAAATACGGTCTGCTGTCCTGCTCAGTCCACGGCGTCATTGGTTGCTACGACGCTGTGCCCTTCATCCCGTCGCCATACAGGAATCTGTACAGCGGCGGCGGCATGAAGCGCACGGCGTCATAGCAACCAATGACGCCATGCGCTCGTGCACAAAGCAGGACGGCTGTATGTGAATGAGGCCTAAAGTGACCTCCTGTCTAAACATAATTCATTTCTCCTAAATGTTGACGAGCTACAAAGTGCATGACTGCGCTGCGATACGGTGTCAGGAACATGGCAATCGTCTGCAGAACAGGTTTTTCTGGTACAAGCCCTGCTGGACATTGATCCAGCAGGGCTTCATTTTTATTTATCTGACAATAAGAACTGTCAATCATCCAAAGAACCCAAAAAGTTAGACGACGGCGGTAATTTACTGGAAGCTCCTGGGAAAGGCCGGCTTTATGATGAGACTAGGAAATCCGTCAACTTCACACACCCCGACTCTCCAAATACGAGGCCTTCAACTCGCATTTACAACAATAAAAAGTTCATCCTGTTATTAAAGGCTTCTCCAAGACTGACTGGGAACGCGTTTCAAACCGCCGGGTAGGCTGCAGGACTCTTATATTGATGATCTATCCTCAGTTCTGGCCTAGGAGAGGCCACAGTGGAACATGTCCTATTATTGTCCGCATAACGGACAAGGATAGGACTGTTCTATCAGGGGCCAGCTGCTCAGTTTCGCAAAGTACGGAATGCACACAGACGTCATCCGTATATTTTGCGGATCCGGTTTTTGCAGACCGCAAAATACTGAAAAAGCCATATGGTCGTGTGCCATAGGCCTCTTGCACACGACCGTATGTATGTATTTTGCGGTCCGTTTTTCATGGATCCGTTGTTTCGTTTTTTGTTTCCGTAGTTCCACAAAAAAATCTCCGTATGGTTTCCGTATGCGATCCGTTTTTTGCGGATCGCAAGCGGAAATATCAAATTTGTAATCATTACTGTAATGTACAGTAATGTTTGTAAACAGTAAAGACATGGACAAAGTGGGCATGGATCCGCAAAAAAAAAAAAAAAAAAAAAAAAAAAAAAAGATGACGTGTTCCGTATGCATTCCGCATTTTTTGCGGACCCATTGACTTGAATAGAGCGACTAAACGTTATTTGAGGGCAATAATAGGACAAGTTCTATCTTTTAGCAGAACGGATATATGGAAATACGGGAACGGAATGCATACGGAGTACATTCCGTTTTTTTTGCGGAACCACTGAAATGAATGGTTCCACATACAGACCGCAAAAACGGAAGAAAAAAAAAACGTTCAGGTGCAAGAGGAAAGGTCATTAATACTGGAAAAAACCCTTAAAAAACAACCAAAAAAAACGATCAGCCTCCTCGGTTCCAGAAGCTCCTTGGTCTACACACATTACTGCCGTTGGCCAATCAAAGGTCTCAGCAGTGACGTGGTACAGATGAGGCACGTTACCGAAGCAATCGCCAAGGCAACTCATTGGCCAAGCATGTAGACAGCACACCAAACTTCCGGCCCACGAGGACCACCAGCGACAGGCGAGTTTTAAGCACCCATAATGTCTCCAAGAAAGATGGGCAACAGTTCCCGGCGACAGAGCAAAATGGAAAATGAAGCAACTAGTCTTCACTAAATATTTAAATAACGTTCAATTCTACGTCTCCATGGTAACAGACTACAAACCAACCCTGTGTAGTCAGATGCTGCAGTCACACTCTCTAACCTGTCCCCCCACATCCCTTACTTACATTTGTCAGGTCAGTAAGAAGTGGGGCAATCGTGGAAAGGCAACATAACCGCAAGATCTGACTGCGCAGTTTGTTTGTGGAAATCTATAGTTCTGTAGAGGAGCTGCAAACATAAAACGACTGATCGCAAAAAGCGTTAACTCAATATGCCAGGGGTGGAAAAAGCTGATGATTTCCGGTAAACTATATAAAAAATAAAATAGGAAGAGAAATGCATGGTAGCGCTGCCGTGGATCCGCCTCGTAGACGCGCTCTGAATCCCCATCCTACGATAAAGCCGGGCCATTTACAGGAATCCATTAGCGTCGCTCCCGGGTGAGGTTGGCCTTATTGCATCATACATTATGCATCATCTCCCGGCCATTAATCAGCTCGGATCAGAGGAAGGGCTCCTTGTCCTACAGCATTACTGAGGGAGGGCTGCATGTCAGATTCCAGAGGGCTATCCCTCTGTACGGCTTTAAGGGGGTTATTCAGGATTTGATAATGATGACCTATCCTCCGGATCGGCGGAGGGCCAAGACCCAGCACCCCCACTGATCAGCTGTTTCAGGGGGCCGTGATGCTCACCGGCGCTCTGGCGAGTGTGGCGCCCGCCGGCAGCTCGCCGAGCACAGCGCCGTCCATAGTATAGTGGCAGTGCTTGGTATTGCGGTAATCCCCACCCACCTGAATGGGGCTGAGCTGCAACACGGTGCTCACAGCTGATCTGAGGGGGTTCCAGGTCTCGCATCGACGCAGATCTGATATTCTTTCCCAGATAACCCCTTTAAAGGGAGTCGCCACGAAAACCGCTGAGCAGATCCGCCAAACCCCAGAGGTTTCCGCTTTAAAGGGACCCTGTCACCTACTTCGGGGCCACTAAACCATCAGCATGGCATCACCACGTAGCCGGGGTGTAGAGTCCCAAACCTGGCCGTAGTAAACCCATCCGGAGCTCGAGATGCAGATCGTTCCGATGGGATGGTCCTATCTAGATGAAAGGCGTCACAACCCTACAACCGCAGAACAGGCACATAGCGTAGTGTTCATGGATTTACCCGCAGCAGAGGCGAGGGGTGATGAGACAAGAGGAATAATATCGCCAACCCCAAAAATTCTGCAGGTTTCGCACTGGCCACTAAGCCTAATAATAGGCTCCACTTCTTGCTCTGTACAGATCTCTTTACTGAAGTTATCTGCTTATCATCCTAGGCAGAATTACAATGACAGGTAACACCTCTGTGTATAGATAAGACACCATCCTCCATTCACAATACGTGATGTCACGGCTTATCTGCTCCCTCTTCACAGGTCACAGAACATGCCTGGAAAACGCCCCCATAGCACTCTATTATGTCTGTGGCCCCTGTAAATCATCTCTCTAAAGGCTCGTGCATACGACCGTATGTATTTTGCAGTCCGGAAAATATCTGGATGACGCATTCCATATTTTGCGGAGCGGAACAGCCGGCCCCTGATAGAACAGTTCTATACTTGTCCGTAATACAGACAATAATAGAAAATGTTCTATTCTTTTTGCAGAGCGGACATACGGAAACGGCATGCACACGGAGTAACTTCCGGTTTTTTTTGCGGACCCTTTGAAATGAATAGTTCCGCATATGGTCTGGGGGAACAAAATAACAGAACGGACACGGAAAGAAAATACTTTCGTGTGCATGAGTGCTAAATGCTGTTAGCAGCTTAGGCAAGATGGCCGCCCCCGATAATCGGGTACTGGAAATAGAATAAAAAAACAGCACTCAGAAAATAAAAATGAGAAAATGGAAGGTGCGTCACTGTCTGGTTTTAACTGGCAGAAAAAACATTTCGGTGACGCCTTCCCTTTAAAGCACCTCATTTATCAAACCTGTCTGACGACGCTCGGCTTGCCTTTCTTAGACTGATTTGCAGAAATGAAAGCTGCGCGATGATTGGTTGCCATAGTGATATATTTTTTTTGCCCACTCCGAACCCGTTGCAGCCAATTTTATTTCCAGCAAGAGAACCCCTTTAAGTAACACAACCTATCTAGTGACCCTTTCCAACCCGTCTACCCAGGAGAGCGATTAAAATGGCTGACGACTGCATGTCTGGGTCCTACGTGAGATCTGTGCGGTCCACATAAAGGGTCGTCTCCGCGTGACCGCCCATTTCTGTAGTGGGGGCCGGCCTGGCACTAAGGGGATCATCATGGGTATGGACACCCCCACCTCCCCGGGGGGGGGGGGGGGGGCACTATAAAGGGATAATGCCCTCTATGACGTCCATATAGGGAGTGGCTTCTGTAAATCCGCCTCCGAGTGGGCAGTGCTTACACACCCTGAAGTTACCAGCAACCTTCTGGACTGTAAAACTACAACTCCCAGCATGCAAACATGCTCGTAGGCTCTTCTAACTACCCATAGGCATTCTAGGAGTTGTAGTTTCTGAAGAGCCGGTCTGGTATGTGTTCCTTCCAACGCTTCCCTGGTCTCCACATGGACATCTGGACGCATGGGTGTCCTCGGTGGCGTTGAGAAACGGCGGGGGATAGGCGCTCATTTAGTCATTTTATGCCGTCGTTAAAAAATGTCCTGGGTCCTATCAGGGTACGGGGCCCATTCAGTCACACGGCTGGCGTGTACATAACATGAGGAGGAGATGTCAGGAGCAGAGGACGCCTCGTGTACTGGAGACGGGCGGCCGACCTGTCGTACATGTGACAATTGGATAACCCCAGGGCACGCTCCCTATTAGGTCACATGAACATTATTGGGGTACCCCCCTCCAGTAATATCTCCCCTGCCATGTAACATTACACGTCTTGCTTCGAAGTGTCATTTTGCGCAGGGTCCCCACCACCTGATGGCTAGAACAGGGACCAGCAACCTCTAGTGGGTGTGAAACTACAACTCCCAGCATGCTCCATACACTTCTGCGGGATAACAGCCAGGCGATCATGCTGGGAGTAGTAGTGTCACAGAAGCTTGACAACTCCCGGGGATAGACTGTAAAAGACCTGTCAAATCGGTAATGTCAGAGAAGCCGACAGAGCATGCTGGGAGTAGTAGTGTCAGACACGCTTGCCAACCCCTGGGATAGACCGTAAAGGGACGCGTCAAATTGGTAATATCATAGAGAAGCCGACAGAGCACGCTGGGAGTAGTAGTGTCACAAGAGCTTGCCAACCCCCGGGATAGACCGTAAAGAGACACGTCAAATCGGTAATGTCACAGAGAAGCCGACAGAGCATGCTGGGAGTAGTAGTGTCAAAGGAGCTTGCCAACCACCGGGATAGACAGTAAAAGGACCCGTCAAATCGGTAATGTCAAAGAGAAGCCGACAGAGCATGGTGAGAGTAGTAGTGTCAGAGAAGCTTGCCAACCCTCAGGATAGACAGTAAAGGGACCCGTCAAATCGGTAATGTCATAGAGAAGCTGACAGAGCATGGTGAGAATAGTAGTGTCAGAGAAGCTTGCCAACCCCCGGGATAGACAGTAAAGGGATGCGTCAAATCGGTAATGTCAAAGAGAAGCCGACAGAGCATGCTGGGGGTGGTAGTGTCAGAGACGCTTGCCAACCCCCTTGATAGACCGTAAAGGGACGCATCAAATCAGTAATGTCACAGAGAAGCCGACAGAGCATGCTGGGAGATGTGGTTCCACACGATTAGTCTCTGATTTGGACATTATATTCTGATGAAAGCACGGTGGGAGTTGTGAAACAGCAGCAGCTCTAACTACAAGGACCATCATTCTGCAACGCGCCGAACAGAGCACGACGGGACTTCTAGCTCGCCCGGTACATAAAAAACATGCCTCTATGGGGACTACAAGTACCAGCACAGCCAGGCTGCTAAACAGAACATGCTGGGAAAAAACACAGGTCCTCTGCAGAGGTGGGACTACAAGCACCAGCAATCCATGACACAGAGATGATGACAGAGCATGCAAGCCCCATGACAGCTGCGGCCAGCCACGCACCGCATGCCCCTAATCTGCACACCACGCCCCTCCCGCGGGACGGAAACTACAAGTCCCAGCATGCCGCGCCCACGGGAGGATGCCACGGCACGCTGGGACTTGTAGTTCCTCGCGGCACGCGAGCTATCATAAAGCAGTGGACAATGAGATAGAGAGTGCGGTGAGCGCCCCCCTCACCCAGTGGAGGACTCGGGCTGCTGGACACGGTCAGACTCAGCGCCATCCTTTTCTCTCCTGATCTCGAGCCCAGGAGCTGCCACGAAGCCGCCGACTGAATGAGAAAGAGAGATGGCGCTTCCGCCGCTCACGTGCTCCAGCACGGCCCTCCGCCAGCCCACAACACCGCCACACTTCCGGCCCCCGCCATTTTGAGTGTGGGCAAGGCGTAAAGGCCGCCATGTTTGATTCGGAATAACAACGTGTCGCAGATTGAATTGCTTGTGTGCGCAAACCGGGTAAACGTCACATCAAAGCTCTGGGGGCTGGTTGCTGGTAAACCGCTAGAGGGCGCTTCTTTCTAAGACTTAAGCGGCCCCTGCTGGGCGTGCCCTGAACAACCAATCGGTTTCCAGCTCGCATTTTTCAGACGAGCTTTAGAAAATGAAAGCGGCGATCTCATTGGTTGCTATGGGCAACCGCTCTATGTTCTGCATGTCCCCCACTCTTTTACTATGGCCCTATGTGACAAGTCATGGCAAAGGGTCCTTTGAGATTTGAATATTTAAAAAAAAGGCCTAAGTGGTTTAAAATAAAACAATTTATTGCCCATAACAACCAATCACAGCACACCTTTCACTTTACAACAGAAAAATACGAAATCAAACCTGCGCTGTGATTGGTTGCTATGGACAACAGAGTTTGTATAAATCTCAGTAAATATGCAAAAAATAATAGTAAAAGAAAAGTGTAATAAAATATAGTACTGAAATTCTACACACCCAAACTGGTAACACCCCGCTGTACCTTTATTGCAGGCTGCTGGCAGTTCATTCATAAACTTCTAGTAGGAATAATAGAGGGATTGTAAAACAGAGTTATAGGAAAAGATGCTCAAGAATGGTATTACATGGGGAATAAAAGTCGTTACTAAAACAGACATGGATGACGGGTCCTCTTTAAAGCACAGGGTTCTGGGAGGAGGGTAATATGTGCAAATTTGACACAGCCTCTGCGCTGATTCGTGGATGTTGCAGGGAGTATTTACCGGATGATATCTGGGAGATTTGTCAATGCTTCCAGGAGTCTTGGCGGTCTCTCCTTAAAGGGTTCTCCGGGGCTTTTTCATATTGATGACCTATTCTCAGGATCGGCGGGGGTCCGACACCCTCAGCTGTATGGGGAGACGGCACGTGCGTACAGCATGTGCGCCGTCTCCTCATACAGCTGATCGGTGGTGGGGTGGGGCAGTTGTCGGACCCCCACGATCTATTAATCACCTTTCCATATGAAGAAGCCCGGAGAACCCCTTTTAATCCGGGAGCCTAAAGGACGTTTCATGATTGTACCAAGATTGGCGACCATCACCATGCGCCCGGTGTTCAGTCTCCATGAGGCTCCTGAAGATCGCGGAACACAATGGTGGGCGATCTTCAGCAATCACATAGGGAGAAGTGCACATGCTCGATTGGATTATAATTGGCGGGGGTACCAAAGGCGGGACCCCATCAATCAGACACTTGAGCTATTTTTATAGGTTCAAGATGTGATTACTTAAAGGGGTTGTGCACCTGGGGGTGGGGGTTGCATTTTTTATGCATTGTTCTGCTCCTTTTTAGACGCCCCTCCCTTTTCTTACGTCGCCCCGTCTCCAGGTTGCGTGTAACGCTGCAGCATTCCGGAGCCATATATATTTAATGTGCATGGTGTTCCCGGGAGACTTAGTAGAGAGGATCAGCACTCGGCTTCACCTTGTGTCCGCACGAAAGAAGAGCGAACTCCCGAACAATAGCAAAGAAGTCTCAGCGGACCGTAGTTTCTTCAACTCCCATGCTTTAGTATTTATTACATAAATCCATTAATTGGACGCGTTTCTGCCCGTCCAGCGAATGTTTGCTGACGAAGGCTGGACGGGCCGAAACGCGTCCAATTAATGGAATTATGTAATACATACTAAAGCATAGGAGTTGAAGAAGCTACGGTCCGCTGAGATTTCTTTGCTATTGTTCCCGGGAGATTTGCCAGCTTTTCGGTGAGCCCTGGAAGTCTACCCAGGAGGGGCACAAAGCTTTAATGTACACATTTTGGAGACCTCCTACAGATAGGACCCATCACCTCTCCTGACATGTCTGCTTTAGTAAATACTTGTATTCAGGAGCATCTTTTTTAAAAACATTTTATTGTGCTATTCCTCTGTTATTCCTCTAGGAAACGTGTAAATAAATTGCTAACAATGTGTCACTAATCCCCTTGTCAATAGGGCGTGTCCCTCCACAGTCTGACACTTCCCCATGGGCAAGGAGAACGGTAACGTCAAGATGTCATTTTATTCCAGTATTTCCATGATGGGGAGTCGGTCCAGCAGAAACCAAATATCTGTACAGGGCTCTTGCAGTCAATATGGAGGGGCGATCCACGTCATGCTGTAAATTTTTTCCCCTTGGAAATCAATGGGACCGTTTTTAACGGCCGATTGACAGGAGTCTAACCCGTCTAACGGCCGTTAAAAACGGGGACATTGTGGGTTAAAAAATGTGCCTAATTTTTCAAATAATGCCATAGTCTCCCGAAGCACTCAACTCATCCAGATGCTTGCGGTGCGGCAGTCTCTTCTCTCTTCACTGAGAAGGACCTGCGTTGTGCGTGGTGATGTAACCACGTGGGAGTGCGCAGTGACATCATCGCGCACCTTCCGTTCTGTGAAGAGAGAAGAGGCAGCAGCGCGAGCAAGTGGATAAGGTGAGTTTTTTTTTTTATGGCTGTGTGACACCATGGGGGCATTATTAAAGCTGGGGGTGTTAAAAAAAAAAAATTCCTACACTATGGGGGGCATTTAAGATACCCCCCATCTTAAATAATGTCCCCCGTAGAGTAGGAATTTTTTTTGGGGGGGCATTAATAAAGCTGAGGGCACTATTAAAAAATTACACGTTTCTAACGGACATGAAAAACTGATACAAAACGGACATTAAAAACGGACACACAGCCAGAAAACGGATGCACACACTGCACACGGAGGTTTTTCACTGTCGTGTGCATGTAGCCTAATGGTGCGCCCCCTAGAGAGACCTCTATGGAATAGGTATGTCCGTGCTGACTGCCACCTACTGGCAGCTCTTTCTTCTCTGGTTCTGGTAAAACCTTTGGAAACAAAGGCAGAGAGTATGGCGTCACTCTGTATACGGTATATCTGCATACTTGCCGAATCTCCCGCAACGGCTGTGGGAGGCTCCTGAAAAAAGGCGAGACCTCCAGAGCTCACCAAAGAGCTGGCAAATCTCCAGAGAACACCAAAATCTGCGTCTCACTTCAGCAAATAGCATTTCTTGGTCTGACCACCCTGTAATCCAGCATCCGAGAGATGCAGCGGCGGCCGTGCAGGGATCCGGAGCGATGTGGATGCCGGGGAGCAGGTAAGTATAATCTATACAAGGGGCACGGGCATTGGGAGGGTATTTTAGATATCAGATAACCCCTTTAATTTATAAATCAGCAAATTGTGACAAATATTAGACCTCTGGAGGTTAAAGGGGTTCTCCGGACCACGGATATTTATGACCTATCCACAGGATAGGTCATCCACATCAGATCGGTGGGGGGTCCAACACGTGGTATCACTACCGATCAGCTGTTTAGAGCAGTCGCTGTGCTGGAAACTATACAATAGGTTCCTTTCATAGTGTAGTGCCAGTAGGGGGCACTGCAGCACGGCCGGGGTGCGGTACGCCGAGAGCCACAAAGCGTACGGAGTCTTCTGCTTCCACCCCATACGCTTTATAGTTTCCAGCACAGCAGCTGATCGGTAGGGTGGCACGTGTCGGACCCCTCACTGATCTGATCCTGATGATAGTCCCAGAGAACCCCTTTAATTTTAGTATCCACACTTTATCATCAGAGGGGGTCCAACTGCTGCCCTCCCCACCACCCCGAGAATAAAGCTGGATCTGTAGAAAGGTGCCCCCTGACCATGCGCCATTTATAATGATGTCTTCTTATAAGGCAGAGGGACCTCTGGGCTCTTTGTGGCTATGTCTGCAGTGAAAACCAAGAAAGGCTGCACCAGGAGGATCTGTAAGAAAACCTGTGCAGCCGCATCCCCCTCCTATGCACATCCTATAGGAGGTATTTACTATGACGTCATCAGTAGTCTTTCTTTATGTGATGCAAATGGTTAAAGGGGTTTTCCGGGAGTTTAATATCTGATCAGTAGGGGTCCAACTCCCGGCACCCCCATTGATCAGCTGAAGAGGCCGTGGACTCGGGTGAGTGCCGCAGCCGCCTTATTGTATACTAAGCACAGCGCCGTACATTGTATAGTGGCTGTGATCGGTATTGCAGCCCAGGCCCATTAATTGAATGATCGGCACCTAGGCCATGTGACCGAAAAACGTGATGTCACTGGCCTAAGAGGAGGCTGCAGCGCTCAACGGAGTGTCACAGCCTCTTCAAACTGCTGATTGGTGGGGGTGCCAGGAGTCGGACCCCCGCCGATCAGAGATTGACGACCTATCCTGAGGACGGGCCACCAATATTCTACTCCCAGGAAACCCCTTTAAGAGGATGTGTAATCCCAAAGGGCGGTTATCATTTCTGATTAACCCTTTTGGTACATATATATATATATATATATATATATATATATATCACAATGTAAAGAAATCAGAAGGCAAGCTACATATCAGATTTTTATTGATTGGTCCCTTGGGGGGGAGGGAGGGGGAGTTCCATAAAACTGCGTACAAAAATATTAACCCTTCACAGCCGTGATCAGACTGGCTGAAAACTTCTCCAGAGTTGAAAGCAACAACTTACAGACTACTCCTCTTCCATCTCCACCCTAGGACAATGGTTCCCCATCTGTCAGAGCATGCTAGGAGTTGTAGTTTTGCAACATCTGGAAAGCCACAGGTTGGAGACCAGTAATCCCGGGTGTCTCCTTTCACCTAAGACGCAGTACACTCCGCGTTTCACGTTTAGGGCACCAGCGCTTGTTTGACAGACTCCGGGACCCGGGAGGCGTAGTAGCTGTAATTGCGCAGAGCTGCCAGAACCCCGGCCGAGTTCATGTGTTTCACGTCCTTGTGGTATTCAAATGTGTTGCCATGAATATCGGTGAGTTTACCTAGGAAAGACAAGGGTATAATATAGGTGAGAAGCCCCGGGGTCCAGTCTGGGGGCCCAGGCTGCCCATATATCAGTGTGAAGCCAGGCGCCGGTCTTAGTCCACATCCGCTGCCGCTTGATGCGTCTAAGTTATGTTAAGGCGCCCGTGTAGATTTAAGTCATTTTCTATGCCAAAAACAGGTATAGAAAATGAGGAATCAGACGCTGGCCCGCCACATCACACCACCTTTTCTCAAAACTGGAAAAAAAAAGGAGTAAGTGGCATACCTGGGGAAAAAGTCGCAGATTTTGCCACAATACATCTTTGCGACAAAATCTGAGCCAATTTTTTAAAATAAATGACCCCCAAGGTATATTAAAATGCTGCAGAGCTGTTCATTATGCACTTGCTTACCCCCCACGGCATGCAGGATCGCCTCAGGAGCGCACGTGTCCCACTTCTTGCAACCAGGACTGGCGAAGACGTAGGCGGAGGCCTGACCTTCAATCAGCTGGATGATCTGAAACACATAGGATGCTCGGTAAAAATGGACGCAGCCTCTACACGGAGACAAAAAGGGTACAACTTCGTTGTGACATGTGTCTGTCGCGCAACATTTTTTATAATGTTAGTCTATGGTGTCGCCCTGTATCACGACAGTCGCACAGAAATCCAACTTGGATGGATTTTTTTTCGACTATTGTGTCGCAGTCGCAGCGCGACACCATAGTATCTATGGTGTCACGCTGCGACATGCTGTGACACAACGGTCGACCATAGACCATAATGATAAAAAGCATTGCACGATTTTTCCGCGACAAGACATGTAGCCCTAGCTGAAAAGTTCCTCAGTTATATCTACAACGCCACTTGATTTCCCAGAGGCCTGACTGACAAATCTACTTGTTAATGCTACAATATGGGAGCGAGGAGATGCAAGATCTGACAATATCCTGCAAGGGCGTACACAGATCTCATAGGTTCCCATAGAAAAACTTAGTATGGGCCCCCTGCACCTAGTTTCCCAATGTATGTGTGTAAATTAGTCCCAGGCAATGCAGAAGATGCACAACACCCCAGATTTCTGACGACTTTACATTTTACGTTTTTTTAATCAAGTGGAAGAAATTTTAATTAAATACAAAGTGTAATATCCGACTTTCATTTTTGAAAAGTGGAACTGGTGCTTCAAATGTAGGGCGCTCATTCTGAACACCATATTTCTCAATATTTTTACACCAGAATTTTTTTTTTTTTACAAAATACACAGGTGGCTGCAGAAAGCTAGCTGGCTTTCTGCAGCCACCACTAGGGGGAGCTCAGTGATTAAGAATTAATACAACTACGGGTACTTTCACACTTGCAGCATGGCTATCCGGCAGGCTGTGTCGGCAGGTGAACAGCCTGCTGGATCCGCCATGCCGCAAGTACCCGTGTGCTGCCGCTCCGTCCCCATTGACTATATTAGGATGGGGGGGGGGGGAGCTACAACACGGCAGTGCACGGCCAAAGATCGCTGGACTAAAAGTACTGCAGGTCCGACTTTTTAGTCCGGCGATCACTGCCGTGCTGCGCCGTAGCTCCGCCCCCGCCTCATTATAGTCAAAGGGGCGGAGCGTCAGCACACCGGTACTTGTGGCATGGCGGATCCGGTGTTCCGTGAAATTTCCCTACCCTCGTAATTTCCGGTTTCGGCTCAGGAGAGCGCCGCTAACTGTGAACGCGCATAGAGTAGGGAAAATTTACAGCCAATTGCGCATGCACCGCGGGTAGTGAAAAGTTACAGCCCAGTGCGCAGGCGCGAACGCTTGCTGCATCTGCCTAGGGTAGGGAAAACTTAGTGCGCATGCGCCGAGGTTAGTGAAAACTTACAGCCCAGTGCGCGTTCGCGCCTGCGCACTGGGCTGTAACTTTTCACTACCCGCGGCGCATGCGCAATTGGCCGTAAATTTTCCCTACCCTATGCGCGTTCACAGTTAGCGGTGCTCTCCTGCGCCGAATCCTACTCAGCCACTCAGTAAGCGAGTGGCGTGACACACCTCCTCCCTAACCCGCATACGTCACTTCCGACGGAACCGGAAATGACGAGGGTAGGGAAATTTCACGGGTAGGGAAAATTAACGGACCCGCCGACACAGCCTGACGGATAGCCATGCCACAAGTGTGAAAGTACCCTACCATGGAAGCTGTGCAATTCTCTGGGCATTGAGGTCCCTCTAGTGGTGGCTGTGTGAAAATGCAGTGTTTTCACACTGGGAAGAGAAGAGCAAATTCCGTGCTGCACCCCTGTCCCTCGGGGGCCCCATAGCAGTCACGTAGTCTGCCTTTGTTGCAGATATGCCACTGATTTCCTGAAAAAGTGAGTGTTAGAAGTGAATGAAGAGAGCATGGCCACTGCCTTTCATTCTTCACCTGGGTGTAGAGTGATTATAATTTATAGGGGGAACTTGGTGGTAAGTATTCAATTTCCCTGCAGCGCCACCACTGGGAAGCATTACACAGTGCCCATTCATATCTAGTAGTTATGTGTGTGTCCAGAGACGGGGGCGCTCTCCACTCTGGCCGATTGATGACTATCCTAACTACATGACCCATAAAAGGCGGTAGGAGAATGGGTTTCCTAAACTGTACAACCCCTGCATCTGCTAGAGATGGGTCCTATTCATCCCCTCATGAGACAGCCCCTTTAAGAAGGCTTATTATTTCCAGCTCCATCGTCACCTTATTTCCGGCACCTCCCACGCGCACTACTTTATCAGGGTTGATGGCGGTGATGCAGTCATTCACCAGCTTGCTGCTGTGGGATCTGGTAGTGGTGACTATGTGCTGGCCTTCAGGGACTTCCTTCAGCTCAAACCCAAAAGCTCCGACGCCCAGGACGCCCCATATGGTTCTTCCTAGGACTGCGTTGTCGCCGGCCTGAAATGACAGAATAAAATCCGTGATCCTGTGATATGAAGGGGTTAAAGACAGGCAAGGACATAGCAGTGCACACCACAGACAGGTGGCACTCTTCGCAATTTTTTTGACTTTAAAGGGGTCCTCTCACTTCACCAAAGTATTTTTTTTAGCATGTAGAGAAAGTTAAAACAAGGCTCTTACTAATGTATTGTGATTGTCCATATTGCCTCCATTACTGGCTGGATTTATTTTTCCCATCACATTATACGTGGCTTGTTTCCAGGGGTTTACGACCACCCTGCAATCCATCAGTGGTGGTCGTGCTTCCACATTATAGAAAAAAGCGTCGGCCTCTCAGGTGGCTGGGACCGCAGGAACACACATAGGCGCGCATGCGCAGCGGCAGCTCCCGTCCTGGCCACCTCATATCAGTGCTGCAGCGGTGGGCACAAACCCTGGATACGAGGCGTGTATAATGTGATGAAATTATGAAACAAGCCATCAAAGGAAGCAACAAGGAGAATCACAATACATTAGTAAGTGCCTGGTATTAACTTCCTGTACATGATAAATAACATTTGCTGAAGTGATACAACCCCTTTAAGGATAGGTTCACACCTGCATTTACCTGGATCTGTCCTAGCCAGATACCGCCGTTCACTACCGGACCCCACTGACTGCATGTTGTGGTTTTCGTCCAGCCAAAACCCAGCACTCATGCCGGAAAGTGGCTGGATCCCATTATAGTCAATGGACACCAGTGGTGAATGGCAGTCTCCGGCTAGTTCGGATTCGGTGAACTCTCTGCCGGAACACCCTGCCGGATCAGGTAAACGCATCTTTAGATGGAAGTGCACTACTGTGCGGGAGGCTTTGAGATCATAGACGACGGATATGGACTAGGATTGTCCTGAGTGGGACGCCCCCTTCTTTGTTCTGACAAAAATCTGTGTTACCGGAGAATCCGGAGGATAGCGGAAGAATAGGATGTCCGTGACTACTGGAGTGTCACCACAATAAGCGGTGGCCGAGGTGACGGACTACCACTTATCCAGCATAAACAGCTTTTTAACAGCAGTCCTGCTGTTCAAGCGCAGCGGCTTCCTTCCTGGTGGCTTCAGATCCCTGCTGGACCACAAGTGGGTTGGTCCCATAATCACTGTGGACAATCACTGGCCTTAGTAATTGTCCACACGTTACAGGCAAGGGTTAAGTCAGCTCCTAGGCCGGGCATCTCAGTTATATATTAAAGTCAATGGACCCCTGAAGGTGAAGGAGAGCGCACCACGCATGCGCTCTCCATTAATTTCTATGGGAGTTCTGAAAATAGCCGCACGTTCTTAAAGAACGCTGCAGAACGCAGTACGAAAGCCCAGAAGTGACCCTTACACTGCACTGAAATATCCTCCGCGTACGTCTTATCACGTATCTGAGAAGATGAACTGCTCGACCCGCACTGTAGGCATCGACCGCTGATAAGTCACGGCGACCTTCTTCTAGGATCAATGAACCTAAGACCGCAGAGGCTGCTGGGTATGGTTATTGCGAGGGGCCCCTCCAAATGAATGGGGCCTGTCTAGCGGAGACGAGGAGGGTGGCAGAAATAGTCGTTGGCCCTCTGCCAAATAAGACGGCATTTGTGCTTTTTTAATTAACAAATTAAATGTTAAATTAATTAATTAAATTTCACCTTTTAATTGAAAAAGGTTTTCTGGGCGTACAATATTACTGGCCTGCCCTTAGGAGAAGTCATCAATATATGATCGATGGGGGTCCGATTCCTGGCACCCCCACCTTTCAGCTGTTTGAAGAGACTATGGCACTCTTTTTCTAGGCCAGTGACGTCTCGTTCATCGGTCGTGTGGCCTCTGTGCTGCTCAGTCCCATTCAAGAGAATAGGCCTGAGCTGCAATACCAAGCATGACCACTATACAATGTATGGCGCTGTGAGGAGGCCCAACACTCACCAGAGCAATCTGGCCTCTTTAAACAATTGAACAGTGGGCGTGCCAGACCCCAACAATCACATAGTGATGACCAGTGCCGTAGATAATTTTTTTTCCTGGGGGGGGTTCAGCTTTCTCAAATTATAAGACGTTATCAGGAGCACAGACACACGAAAAGATGTGCTGCAGCTTGCAGCCTAGCCTGGAACTGTGACAGAGAGGAGCAATATAGCTGCAGCAGCATTGACATGCATTAATTTGCACTTTGCATGCAGAAATCATCCATATTCCCATCATGTTGCATCATCCCCCAATGAAATAAGTCACACAGACAGATCAGTCTTTCTTTTGAAAAAAAATTGATCTCCCCAGTACAGGGGAGATCAATTTTTTTCAAGAGTAAGACTAATCTGTGTGATTTATTTTATTGGGGGATGATGCAACATGATGGGAATATGGATGATTTCACTTCAGTCTCCACACAGTGTGGGGACTGGGGACAGGGACTGAAGTGAAATCATCCATATTTCCATCATGTTGCATCATCTCCCAATAAAATAAATCACACAGACAGATCAGTATTACACTTGAAAAAAATTGATGCAACAATATGATATTTCCATCATGTTGTATCACCCCCCAATAAAATAAATCACAGTGACAGTCTTGACAAAAAATTGATCTCCCCAGTCTCTCTCACACAGTCTCACTGAGCAGTGAGCACTTACTAGTCTCCAGGACCAGGAGTCCTCCCTCCAAGCAATGTGGGTGGCGCGGTCTCTCAGGAGTCCTCAGGGCTGGGGGGGGCTCTCTCTGTGTCAGTCACAGACTCACACTGACTGTCACTGAGTCTGTTGTCAGTGACTTCACTTGACTCAGCCTGGGCCAGGCGTGGGGCGGGCGGGCGCAAGCACTGCAGGCGGGCGGCAGCTCTTCTTCTCTGCTAGCTAGACACTGCCTGTGCGCGCCGCCCGCACCACGTGACAAACAGTGAGTCAGTGACTGCTCACCTTACTGAATCACTACGCGCCGCCCGCACCCGCACGGGCCCGGCATGAGCCGAGCCGGGCCGCGTGGCAGAAGCAGCTGGCGCAGCGCATTCATAAAAAAAAAAAAAGGCCAAACGTTCTGGGGGAGGTTTGAACCCCCCTATCCCCCCCCCTTATCTACGCCCCTGGTGATGACCTATCCAGAGGACAGATCATCAGCACTTTAATATACTCTAGTCTAGTAGTCCACAACTTCTGGCTTTCTGGGGCCGTTCACATGGTCTTTTTTTTGTTTTTAATGGCCAGTGCCGTGCATCCATTTAGCGTTTACGTTTTTTGTATACGTTAAACAGATTTATTAGGGTGGGTTCACACTGGCCTTAGGGATTCCGTTATAACATGGTTATAACGGAATCCATAAGACAGAAGTACGGATCCGTTCTTCTGCCCATAGACTTGTATTATGACGGAATGCAAAACGGAAGCCTTTAAAAGGAATTCCGTTTGCTTTCCATTCTAATAGAAGTCTATGGGAATTGAAATTAGAATGTATTGGCTCACTGGAGCCAATACATTCTAATACTGTACGGAGCTCCTGCACCGAACAGTACTGGAACGAAGTTTTATGCGAATGATGTTTCACCCGAAGTCGATTCGCTCATCACTACTGTTCACCATAGAGTTCTATTGTAAAAAAATATATACTTTTTTTTCCCCACTGTAAAAAAACGTATACTTTTTTTTAACTGGACTCTGCAGGTTTCAAGAACATGGCTTTCCTAAGTATACATTAAACTGAGGCATAAAACGTGATGTGAACCCGCCCTAATACTCACCTCATCCACTTGCATGTGGGGGGACACTCACTCCTCACTGGATGCAGCAGGACCTTCCATTGTGGCAACGTCACATGATCAGGCTGGGAGCATCAGGTCCTGCTGCTGACACTGGGGGGGAACGAGAGTGTCCCTGTGCGTGCAAATGGATGATATTAAAAGTGGATGTAAAACGACCATTAAAAACACATTGGGGGAGATTTAACAAACTGGTGTAAAGTAGAACTGGCTCAGTTGCTCAAAGCAACCAATCAGATTCCACCTTTCACTTTCCAAAGGAGCTGTGAAGAATGAAAGGAGGAATCTGATTGGTTGCTATGGGCAACTAAGCCTGTTCTGCTTTACACCAGTTTAATAAATCTCCCCCACAGACTGCCAAAAAATGGATGCACACACTAATGGAAAGCGGCCATGAAAAACTGACAGTGTATCCAATAATGGCCGCTTTTTTTCACTGCTGTGTGAATGTAACCTAAGGATAGGTGATCGATGTGCATTCATTGCCAAAGAGGGGCGTCAGGTTCGAGGAGGACACACTCCATGTGGTCCCATTCGGGGGCTATCGGTATATTACAGTTACCTGATAATTATAGTACGGCTGATTTATCACCCCGGCAATTGCTTTCCCTTCGTAGGCGATCCCAATCAGAACCGTCACATGATCCAGGAGACCTGCCGACAAAAAACGTAAACCGCGGGCACAGGGTGAGCGGTCACGGGACAAGAAATAGTTTTCATGCAGAATAATCTATTAGTTGATAGAGCAGCATTTTACAATCAGAGCATCATTTTCGATTGCTGTCAGTGAATAGAAATACTCATATTTAGATTCATAGAGAATGTACAGAGCGAACACTTCTCCCAGCCAGGGGTTTGCTGCAGTGGTATCCAGTCTGGTGTATTGCTACAATGTGCAGGTAAAATGTATCTGTCTGTCCATGTCCGTTATCGCAGTCCGCAAAATCACAGATCCGCAAAACACGGTTACCTGCCGCGTGCATTCTCTATTTTTCGCACTCCCATCACTAGAAATCACTATTCTCGTCCACAAAATGGCCTAAAACAGGACTTATTCTATAATTTGCGGAACTGACACACGGATGCGGACAGCACACAGATGACATCCGTGTGCTGTAGGTGTTTTTTTTTTTTGCGGACCCATAGAAATGAATGGGTCCGTGTGCAATCCGCAAAAAATGTGGATCGGACACAGATGGAAAATACGCTCATGTGAATGAGGCCTTCCACTGAGTATTGTCAACAGGCGTAACGCTGAGCCGCAAGAGAAACTCGGTCCGTACAAGTTTCCAGCCTTTGCGTGTAGAAGAGAATATTACCATTCACTGACAACAAGCAGTGATCTTGAAAATTGTGAGGAATTCATTAACAAAGTAAAATTAGAAAGCTGAAGAATTTTCCATTATAGTCATAAAGCCAGAACAGCTTGAAGCAGATAAATTATTATTATCAGTGGCGAAGTAGGAACCGACCTTCGGTATATTCTTTAGTGCCATCCAGGGGGTCCACCCACACCACCAGCTGGGGGGGGAAAACATGTACGGATAAGTGCAATGCAGTCATTAAATGGGTTTTACAGAACTGAACGACCATCGGACAGCAGGATCAACCCTATTAAAGGGTTGAACAGAGCTTCTGGGAAGATCTGCTTGACTCTTCGATCCGAAGCCACCGCCTCTACTTCCGGTCGTACATTGACATCATTGGCAAATGAGTGGAAGATCCTCTCACTGAAACAAGCGTGCAGGCGCCAGAATACAGGGCCCGGCAAGATGTCTGCCCCCTGTCCTTCAAGGGGATGGGTACAATATGGTGCTCCGAGAGCTCAGGCCTGACCCTTGGTGCTCCGATGACCTAATTTGCAAAACTGGTGTAAAAGAAAATTGGCTTAGGCGCCACTAAGACGGATCCGCAAAACACGGACACCGGCAATGTGCGTTCCGCATTTTGCGGACCGCACATCGCCGGCACTTGCGGACTCGAATAGGACATGTTGTATTTTTTTGCGGAACGGAAGTGTGGATCCGCAATTCCGGATCCGGGCGGGACATAGTGTGTCCCCATAGGAATGAATGGGTCCGCAATTCCGTTCCGCAAAATTGTGATTGGGGCCTTAGTTGCACCTAGCAAGCAATCAGATTCCATCTTCTACTTTTAAAAGCTACTAGGAAGATGAAATGTAGAATCTGTTTGGTTTTTATGGACAACTAAGTCAGTTTTCCTTTACACCAGTTCTGATAAATCTCCCCCATAAATTACTTGGGAACAGTGCCACATACACTATAAATAAGGTATTGTTTGATTCAGCAGGATCAACCCCAACATGCAGTACGCCTGATTTAATAGGATTGATCCTGCTGATACATGTAGTATAAATACTGAAGATACGTCATTAGTATTAGTATTAAATTGGTGGTGGTCTAGCTCCAGCCTTCTCATATTGTCCCAAGCACAGCGCCGTACATTGTATAGTGGCCGTGCTTGGTACTGCAGCTCAGCCCCATTCACTTGAATTGGACTGAACTGCACAAAGGCCATGTGCTTGATGGACATGCGTCATAGAGACAGCTGACCAGTGAGAGTGTCGGGGGTCAGAACCCCACCGATCAGATACTGACGCCCCATCCAAAGTGTTAGATTCTTATTTCATATGTCGTTAAATATCCTAATGCTCCCACACGTGGAGTTCTAGTTCCTGCTGCTTCAACCCCCTTTTTTCAGGGTTATTATTTATGTGCCCAAATTCAACGTTGTTGTAATTATAAAGATAGTTCACTGGCGCAGTATTTGTCTTTGGTCACAGGAAAGCATATAGACAACATTTTCTTAGTTTTGGAACGTGGTCAGTTGGATTTGGGGAAGGCACTCCTGGTCCCTTGGACCCTCCAGAGGGCATGGAATAAACTCAGGAGTATCCTTAAGGTTACGTATGCTTTTGAGTTTACTCCTCTGTGGGAGAACAGGAATCTGGAGGAATTCCTCAAAGTCACAGACTACTCTTATTGGTTACACAAGGGTGTGGTTCGGGTGACTCATCTTTTTTCTTTAGGCCACTTTAAGTCTATAATGGAATATAATAGTTCCCCTATTACCTCACTAGATGTGATGAATTATTTAAGTTTAAAACATGCATATGATTGCACTAAGGATAAGGATCGTTTGCTTGCTAGGCAGCATTCATTTTTTGATTTTTGTTTTGGGCAAGGGGATGTTGATGTCAAAATCTCTAAACTGTACTTCAATCTTCGGGTAGCTTTGGCGAACATAGTGGTATTTAAAAGTCCTAGTAGGTGGGAGCAGGAACTGCATTGTCCCCCCCTGCAATGGAAGAAGATCTATAGGAACATTAGTAGGATTTCTATCTCCAATGCGCACAGATTAATCCAATTTAAGATCATTCACAGACTCTATTATATGCCTAAGATCCAGGCAAAATTTGTGAGGAATAGGGGGAGAGGGTGCTGTTGTCCAAAGTGTGGTTGTGCTGGAGCAAGTGGAGCAGACTATGTTCACACTCTTTGGAGCTGTAGTAAATTGAGGAGTTTTTGGGATCAGGTACTACAGAGTATCCAGAAAGAGGTTTCTTACCAGTTTATACCGGATATCCAGACAGTACTGCTGGGATACTTAGATCCAGACTCGGCAATTCCAGCTCAGGTTAGACAAGTGTGGATGCATGGGCTGATGGTCGCAAGAGTTGTATTAGTGAAAAAGTGGGGGGCGACTTCCCCACCTTCAGTGAATGAATGGGCTCTGTATTGGCGACAGGTTAAAACCTATGTGGAAATGAAGTCTAGGAGGAGGGGGGCACGTGCAGCAGAATGAAATGAATATTTAGTTATATTAAATGGCGGCTCGTTTATTGAAGGGGTTCTACAGGATGACAGCCAAATCGTCCTAGGGGGGGTTATTACATAAGTTTTTCCGTATTGTAACACTTTGGTTTTTTGTCTTAAATGGGTCACAAGGTTACCGATTATGAATGAATTTGATATGTATATTTTTTATAAGTGTATATTTTCAATAAAAAAAAAGAAATTAAAAAAAATATATATCCTAATGCTCCCACACGTGGAGTTCTAGTTCCTGCTGCTTTGACCACCACTGGGCCCCCAGCTGTCACGTGTCCTTCGTCCTTCAGATGACCACGGCAGCCAACTACTGGCGATCAGAGCAGCAGGAACCAGAACTCCACGTGCAGGAGCATTAGGATATCTAACAGGTCAGTGAGGTTTTTTTTCTTTATTTCATACGTCACCTGCTGTCAGACAATTTTTAAAGTATCTAGGAAAACCCCTTTCATTTAAAGGGGTTGGCCCATTTGGGACACTGATAGCATATTGCTGCCATCAATGTCAGATAGGTCCATGTCCTGCCTCTGGGATCTGCTGCTATTTAGAGAAGGGGGTCCCTAAAGTTAGGCAGAGCACACTGCGCATGCGCAGCCACCTCTCCATTCATCACTATAGGAGTTCCACAAACAGCCAAGCGAATGCGCTCAGCTAATTTCGGTAGTTCCATAGCAGTGAATGGAGAGCATGCTGTGACTATGGTGGTGGTTTCTGTTAGTGACTCCATTTTTAATGTAATTTTTTAAAACATTTTTATTTGTATTTTATTTATTTTTGGCACATAATATGTCCCCCAGGAGGTAATTAAAAGAACTCTGGAGGACACTGACTTTTTTTTTTCTTTTCTTTCACAGGAGCCCGTTACAGGGGTAAACAGCCCTTGTGGGGCATGACACACAGGCAGAGCTGATCAGGGTCTCCTTAGACCCTGATCAGCGCTGCTTCTGCCCCAGACATGACCACCGGGACTTACAGAGGAAGCGGCTCTGCCGTGTTTGAAAAAGGGATGTCTCATGTATAAACCTATAGTGGGGGTGATGACCACAGGGGGAGGGTTACCTCTTCTTCTTTGATGTCACTATACTGTGATGGAAACACGGTCTTCAGTATTTCTTCTGACTGTCCTGTCTCGATCAGATCCTCAGGTACTTCTGCAAAGGGCAAATCCTGAACAGCAAAAAGAAATGCTTTTATATATATCAGGATCTCTGATCTTTGTGGTAGCTACCTGACCAATGCAATATTTTGGGCCTCGATATTCCAGTTTTATGTGAACTTCATCAATCTTGATCAGATCCACTGACTAAAAATGGCGTCCTGTGGACTTACACTGAGGTTTCGGAATACCGCCACGTGCTGCATTAATCTTGCCATCAAAGGTGATGGAGCTGTCAATAGAGGCTACAAACGGAACCCAAAAACGCAGTGTGAACACAGACTAAGGCCACATTCAGATATGGAAGTTTTATCATGGATTTGCATTGCAGATTCTGGCATTTGACAGTACAATACACGCAAACAGGGCTGTTTTACAGCAAATTCTGAGATCCGGGAATAAGATACGCTTAACACAGACTAAGTGAATAAAAATTTACTAACAGTGATAATGACATATACAAATAGACAAATCACATTAATGGTAAAAAGAATCACTTTGACCTATGTTCATTGGGTAGGCTCCGGTTGGCCATCCTAGCAGGGCACAGCCCTGTGCCTGACACCCAGTCAGGGTGGAATACAAGAGAGTCTTTTTATTATATTAAAAATACCCTTACAACAAAACAAATGTGCTCAGAAAGCACAGTGCAGATTTTCACCTTTTGCCATGTACAGGGCATAATCCACGTCAAACCTGAGGCAACCTCTTCAACAACATCTGCATGTAGTACTTAAAGGGGTTGTCCCACTAAAACTATTCTAGAGTTTTCAAACCAGCACCTGGATCTGAATACTTCTGTAATTGCATGTCATGAAATATTTATTATAGCTACTGAGTTATTCAATGAAATCTATCTGTATAGCGCCACCTGCGGTTTCCCCTTTTTCTAATTTCTCTGTCCTGCTCACTGAGATGGACGCACCTGCTCAATTTCATCCTTGAACTACTGCCAGCTGCAGCAGAAAGGACACATCCTCTAAGCCGACAGCTTGAAATAAATCTAGCTGAGCAATTAAAACAATAAATGGGGAGATATCAAGACCCATGTGTGGTACAGGGCTGGTTCTAACTTTGTTAGAGCTCATGCACACGGCCGTATGTATTTTGCAGTCCGGAAAAAACGGATCCGCAAAAAATACAGATGACATCCGTGTGTATTCCGTATTTTGCGTAACGGAACAGCTTGCCCCTAATAGAACAGTCCCATCCTTGCCCGTAATGTGGACAATAATAGGACATGTTCTATTTTTTTGCGGAACGGACAGACGGGAACGTAATGCACACGGACATGGAAAGAAAATACGTCCGTGTGCACGAGCCCTTAGAAAGAGGTTGTCATGTACTAGAGGATGTCCAATTTTTTACATTACTTATGGGATAACCCCTATAAATATTCGCCACATGTGAACTCAGGGATCCATAACAACTGCCAATACTGAAAGACGACGGTGACCCGTCCAGTTCTCCCCATACAATCTAGCGGAGAGACAAGTCCATCTATCCAAACTACAAGCATTATGGAGGGAGTCTGATGTCTGCCAGTGCAGAGTACTATGGACATCGGTCCAGAAAGTGGCCTCACCTCTTCTCCGATGATGGTTAACCGTGGGAACCTTCTTGCCAGAGAGGCGCAGATACTTTGCTGTGCCAGGCAATCCGCTGCCGTCTGGAGGTCGTTGGCACCAGTCTGAAACACAGAGATATGAGAGTCATCAGGTATATCCTGCTACATCCCCAGTGCAAAGAAAAGTCCACTCCCTCTATCCCAGGGCTGCCCTTTAATACACCGTCCCACCAGGTCCTCCAGAACAAGAGCAACTCCTTTAATCCGGCATATAAACTCACTGACAAAAAGAAATACCGCACCAAGATAGAAATATCGTGTTTCTGCAAAACTCAACATGCCGTTATGTCTTAGGCAGATATGTAAGTGATTACAGGTGTGGTCTGATTAGATACTGGGTCTGGCCACAAGAGGGCGTAAAACTGCTTTCCCCGCTGCACTATAAAAAGGCTCTCAGAGGCTACTTTTGGGAAGTGTACCTCTTGGTGAATGATCATTGACTGCTGGACATGCCTCTATGATTGACCAGCTTCACCCTTACCTACTGTCTCCTTCCCCCCCTACCATGTAGATTGTAAGCCCTCACGGGCAGGGCCCTCTATCCTTCTGTACCAGTCTGTAACTTGTCTCGTTCATGCTTAAGTCAATTGCCTGTATTATGTATGTGCACCGCTTATGATATGTACAGCGCTATGGAATGAATGGTGCTCTAAAAAAAAAAAAAAAAAAAAAAAAATAATAATAATAATAATAATAATAATAATAATAATAATAATAATATGATGCTGTTGAAGATATTTTGTTCAGTTGACAGACTTTGAGTGGTGGAGCATTATTGGGCTGAGAGAAGCAGAATGGTCATATCGATGACTTGCCCACCATCTTGGCCGTTATGAACTAGCTGTTAGGAGGTGTTGGGAGCAGTGGTTACGTGAGGGCATGCAATACAGCGAACAGGCTCCGGACGGCCCAGACAGACCACCAATAAAGAGGACGGTTTGATCTGCCGACAATCATGAGTAGCTCCCACGGATTAGTTTTTCACCATCCAGACACAGACAAGCCCTGTCTCTGCTCGGACCATTTCCAGGCATTTAGGAGAAAGAAATTTGGCGTCATGGGCCCACTAGGTGTCCTGCCATTGACAGAGGCTGTATCTCATCTTGTACCCAGGCTAGAGGCCGTATCTCATCTTGTACCCAGGCTAGAGGCTGTATCTCATCTTGTACCCAGGCTAGAGGCCGTATCTCATCTTGTATCCAGGCTAGAGGTCGTATCTCATCTTGTACCCAGGCTAGAGGCCATATCTCATCTTGTACCCAGGCTAGAGGCTGTATCTCATCTTGTACCCAGGTTAGAGGCTGTATCTCATCTTGTATCCGGGCTAGAGGCAGTATCTCATCTTGTACCCAGGTTAGAGGCTGTATCTCATCTTGTACCCAGGCTAGAGGCTGTATCTCATCTTGTATCCGGGCTAGAGGCAGTATATCATCTTGTATCCGGGCTAGAGGCTGTAGCTCATCTTGTATCCGGGCTAGAGGCAGTATCTCATCTTGTATCCGGGTTAGAGGCAGTATATCATCTTGTATCCGGGCTAGAGGCTGTAGCTCATCTTGTATCCAGGCTAGACGCTGCATCTTATCTTTTATCCAGGCTAAAGGCTGTATCTCATCTTGTATCCAGGCTAGAGGCTGTATCTCATCTTGTATCTAGGCTAGAGGCCGTATCTCACCTTGTATCCAGGCTAGAGGCTGTATCTCACCTTGTATCCAGGCTAGAGGCCGTATCTCATCTTGTATCCAGGCTAGACGCTGCATCTCATCTTTTATCCAGGCTAAAGGCTGTATCTCACCTTGTATCCAGGCTAGAGGCCGTATCTCATCTTGCATCCAGGCTAGAGGCTGTATCTCATCTTGTATTTAGGCTAGAGGCAGTATCTAATCTTGTATCCGGGCTAGAGGCTGTATCTCATCTTGTATCCAGGCTAGACGCTGCATCTCATCTTTTATCCAGGCTAAAGGCTGTATCTCATCTTGTATCCAGGCTAGAGGCCGTATCTCATCTTGTACCCAGGCTACAGGCCGTATCTCACCGTGTATCCAGGCTAGAGGCCGTATCTAATCTTGTATCAGGGTCCTAGAGCCTTCTTTCAATTGTACAGTGTTATCCAATAAACTTCTCCTTTTCTCTAATATTGTAATCACTTCCATTCATCATCATTACAGTCACACATAGAAAGCTTCATTCCAATAACTCCTTCTTGGTGCGAGAAGTACATAAGTGCTGCCCTGAAGGGACATCTCCTCATGTTACTGTGTATATACTAATATAATCTACAATGTAAATTGAGTCACTGTGTACATACATATCATTACTTATCCTGTACGGATCCTGAGTTACATCCTGTATTATACTCCAGAGCTGCACTCACTATTCTGCTGGTGGAGTCACTGTGTACATATATTACTTATGCAGTATTGATCCGGAGTTACATCCTGTATTATACTCCAGAGCTGCACTCACTAGTCTGCTGGTGGAGTCACTGTGTACATACATATCATTACTAATCCTGTACTGATCCTGAGTTACATCCTGTATTATACTCCAGAGCTGCACTCACTATTCTGCTGGTGGAGTCACTGTGTACATACATATCATTACTAATCCTGTACTGATCCTGAGTTACATCCTGTATTATACTCCAGAGCTGCACTCACTATTCTGCTGGTGGAGTCACTGTGTACATACATTACTAATCCTGTACTGATCCTGAGTTACATTCTGTATTATACTCCAGAGCTGCACTCTCTATTCTGCTGGAGCAGTCATTGTGTACATACATTACATTACTTATCCTGTACTGATCCTGAGTTACATCCTGTATTATACTCCAGAGCTGCACTCCCTATTCTGCTGGAGCAGTCACTGTGTACATACATTACTCATCCTGTACTGATCCTGAGTTACATCCTGTATTATACTCCAGAGCTGTACTCACTATTCTGCTGGAGCAGTCACTGTGTACATACATTACATTACTTATCCTGTACTGATCCTGAGTTACATCCTGTATTATACTGCAGAGCTGCACTCACTATTCTGCTGGTGGAGTCACTGTGTACATACATTACATTACTTATCCTGTACTGATCCTGAGTTACATCCTGTATTATACTCCAGAGCTGCACTCACTATTCTGCTGGTGGAGTCACTGTGTACATACATTACATTACTTATCCTGTACTGATCCTGAGTTACATCCTGTAATATACTCCAGAGCTGCACTCACTATTCTGCTGGTGGAGTCACTGTGTAAAAGCATTACATTACTTATCCTGTACTGATCCTGAGTTACATCCTGTATTATACTCCAGAGCTGCACTCACTATTCTGGTGCAGTCACTGTGTACATACATTATATTACTTATCCTGTACTGATCCTGAGTTACATCCTGTATTATGCTCCAGAGCTGCACTCACTATTCTGGTGGAGTCACTGTGTACATACATTACATTACTTATCCTGTACTGATCCTGAGTTACATCCTGTATTATACTCCAGAGCTGCACTCACTATACTGCTGGTGGAGTTACTGTGTACATACATTACTTATCCTGTACTGATCCTGAGTTACATCCTGTATTATACTCCAGAGCTACACTCACTATTCTGCTGGTGGAGTCACTGTGTACATACATTACTTATCCTGTACTGATCCTGAGTTACATCCTGTATTATCCTCCAGAGCTGCACTCGCTATTCTGGTGGAGTCACTGTGTACATACATTACATTACTTATCCTGTACTGATCCTGAGTTACATCCTGTATTATACTCCAGAGCTGCACTCACTATTCTGCTAGTGGTCACTATGTACATATATTACTTATCCTGTACTGATCCCGAGTTACATCCTGTATTATGCTCCAGAGCTGCACTCACTATTCTGGTGGAGTCACTGAGTACATACATACATCTATCATGTGGGATTCGGTATCACTATTGAACATTGCTACATGTACATTAGTTTCATATGTACACAGGGATAATTGGAGTAATTAACGCCAAAAAAGCCATTCATTGACAGCCACCCCATGACAACTGAGGAGTCCAGGGTTGTTTGATGGTTTCCATAGACTGCTGCCCAGTCCTGACAATAGGATTAATGGAGGGTCAGCATGTTGCACTGTATATATATAATAGTGGTTGTAAATTACCCTATGTTTCGTTATGTAACCATCATCCTACTTTCTAGAACACAGTGAAGAGCTGACAGATTTTCTGAGCAATCATTGGTCAGATGGCCGGTTACACACACAGATATTTTGTTATACACACCAACTATTGGTCTGATTGGGCAGATATTGGTCAGATAATCTGTTGGTGTAATACAGCCCTTACACATTTACCTTTTCGACTATGCCCAAATCTCCGCCGCTCATGACATTCCTGACGATTTTCCCGGCTTTATCAGCCACAGAGTGCGCAGAGGCCACCAACCTTGCTAACAGAATTGGAGCTGAAGACATTGTGAACGCTGTTCGGGGGTATGAAGAGACAATAATTAATATATAGTACAAAAGCAAGAACAGCAACCGATGTGCAAGGCAAAGGTGACAGTAAAGTATTACAGGGAAAGCACAAACAAGTCCAAACTTGGGTTGGACGTAGGCCATCACCAGGAGCAACGTTTCAGCAGGTACCTTCATCAGGCTGAAATGGTGGCTTAAAAGGAGGCCACAGTTTAGGTATGAAGAGCATTGGTGGCATCCATGAACACAGATGTCTAGAGTATGGAGGGTCCAATTAAACTCCCTGGACAGCACTGATGATGGGGGAACCCTTTGGTTGGCATTGTTAATTGGAAGAATTTGTTTGGCTGGCACTGCTAATTGGTGGAATTTATTGTTACTGGCACTGGTAATTAGGGGAATTTTTTGGCTAACACTGTTAAGGGGGGAACTTGTTGGCTGGTACTGGTAAATGGGGGAACCCTTTAGTTGGCGTTGGTAATGGGGGAACTCTTTGCCTGGCACTGGTAATGGTGGAACCCTTTGGTTGACACTGGTAATGGGGGACTCTTTTCCTGGCACTGGCAATTGGAGGAACTTTTTGGATGGTGCTGGTAATATGGAACTATATAGACCAGTGCTGATATTGGGGAACACTTTGGCCAGCACTGACAAGGGGGAAACTCTTTGCCTGGCACTGGTAATGGGGAAACTCTTTGCCTGGCACTGGTAACGGGGAAACTCTTTGCCTGGCACTGGTAACGGGGAAACTCTTTTCCTGGCACTGGTAACGGGAAACTCTTTTTCTGGCACTGGTAACGGGGAAACTCTTTGTCTGGCACTGGTAACGGGGAAACTCTTTGCCTGGCACTGGTAATGGGGAAACTCTTTGCCTGGCACTGGTAACGGGGAAACTCTTTGCCTGGCACTGGTAACGGGGAAACTCTTTGCCTGGCACTGGTAACGGGGAAACTCTTTGTCTGGCACTGGTAACGGGGAAACTCTTTGCCTGGCACTGGTAATAGGGAAACTCTTTGGCTGGCACTGGTAATGGGGAAACTCTTTGACTGGCACTGATAACGGGGAAACTCTTTGCCTGGCACTGGTAACGGGGAAACTCTTTGCCTGGCACTGATAACGGGGAAACTCTTTGCCTGGCACTGGTAATGGTGGAACCCTTTGGTTGACACTGGTAATGGGGAAACTCTTTTCCTGGCACTGGTAATTGGGGGAACTTTTTGAATGGTGCTGGTAATAGGAAACTATATAGCTGTCAGCTCAGATGGAGAACTCTTGGGAGAGTAATGGTAATGGCGAAATTCTTAGACTAGTGCTGATATTGGGGAACACTTTTGCCAGCACTGGTAATGAGGAAACTCTTTTGCCGACACTGGTAATGGGGAAACTCTTGGGAAAGCAATGGTAAAGGAGAACTCTTGGACTAGAGCCAGTAATGGGGAACCCTTTGGCTGGCAATGGTTATTGGGGGAACTCTTTGGATGGTGCTGGTAACGGGGAACTAGCTATTTGGGTGGGAGTGTTAATGAGGGCAACCGCTGTCTTGGTCTGGCAATGGGGACACTCTGGCACTGGTATTGGACACTACTGGTTCCATCACAAAACAAGATTGGGGTTGTCTTATTAGAAACCATTTGACATGGGAGGGCAATTAGCTGATCAGTGCAGGTTCGGCTGATTTTGCCTGGAGAATCTGTCGACTGCCAGACACCCCTTTATGATGTCTTTATACCTTAATGGGGCATGTGGACAGGGCTGGTCATTGTAAGACAAATGGTTGATTAGAGTGAACATGTCCAACGTGAGACCCTGCATGAGGTATCCCAGCGCTGGCTTAGAATTCGACCAGGGGCAACATCTTCATGGAGTTTTGTATATACGGTATTATAAATATTGGGGAAATTTGCAGCACATTATAAAATCCTTTTCTACCAAAAAATCTAAAATCAAATATGGCCTTAGTAAAGCACAAGTCATCCATATCGTTATCTTATCCGGCTCTCCTGGTCTGAGCCCAGCCTTAAATACATCGATCTGAAGGTAACTAACACCCATGGGTTGTAATCTGCAGGGCGCAGAGTTTGCCGTCACCTTTACTCCGGTTTATAAGAGAACCCGAGTCGTGGATTGTGCAATTCAAACAAAACGTCTTAAGAAACTGGATACGTCTTTTCAGAATGACTATAGGACAAAAGCAAGCGCAGGTATTACTGACATATAATCTAACTAACAAACTGCACATAAAAAAAAAAATACTGTATATAAATCACATAAAGCTATAAAACACAACACGTGCAAACACTGAATGTGAACACAGCCCAGGGCCTCATCTATAGGTCTGGATTATGGATCCGTACAGATCAGGAACATGGCGGGTTCTATGGCCTGTGCTGTACTTCCATACATCTCACTTTTCTAATGGAGGTTTAAAGGCGTAGACTCAAACACTGGTGCCATGTCTCTAGAACAGGCGTCTGCAAAGCTGTTGTCAAACTACAACTCCCAGCATGCACATTTGCTTGGCTGCTCTCAGAAGTCCCATGTAATTGAACGGAGCATGCTGAGAGTTTTAGTTTTACAATTTTACCATTGTCTGATCGTCGGGGATCCCACCGTTGCAACCTTCAGTGATCTCTAGAATAGTGCTGAGCGAACTTGTGTTTTAAGTTCTGCTTTAAAAGTTCGGGTTCGGGTTATTGAAGAATCCAGTTATGGATTCCGCTACCACGGACCATAATGGAATTTGGAATCCATAACGGGATACTTCGATAACCTGAACCCAAACTTTGGATGCAGAACTTAAAACACAAGTTTGCTGAACACTACTCTAGAACAAAGCAGTAGGCCAAGCTCAGCTTCCTTCGGGTGGACTATGGGCGGCCATTATAGATGTGGCTGCACAAACGTGGCACAGACTGGTAGCACCGGCGCCACTCTCTTCTAGCAGTGAGCTGTTCATTGTAGGACTTACCACCAGCGTCAGATCCGTGGAGGGTCAACCCCTTTAGGGCAAAATCTGTAAGAAATATATCTGTGGTGTGTTCCCTCACTATTACGTATTCTGCATTGCCTGCAGCCTGGAATATGGTGTCGTACAGAGGCGTTATACTGCGGCACATGAAGTGCTCATGGCTCTGTGGTGCCACAGGGTCTCTGTGCGCCACCGCACAAGGTTGGCAGGTTTATATTATATGGTCTACATGTGCTGGTCACATCACATGCATGTATTAAAACTATAGGCACTGAATGATTTATGTTTATAGGCAGGTCCCCTGAACTACGTGCCGACACTGCGCTGGAAACATGGCGGCGGATAGGAGAGTTTCATCTATCAGCGGCCTCCATTCACTTACCCTGGGGACGGACTGCGCATGCGCTAGTTTCCCTATCTGTCCCCAGTATAAGTGAACGGAAGCAGCTGAAGCAAAGCGGCAATGTTTCCAGCGCAGCGCCACACGCTGTTCAGGGGACCTGTCTTTAAACGTGAATTATTCAGTGCCGACAGTTTAATAACGCTTATTACTAGCGGCATGCATGAGATGTTACCAGCCCATGTGCAGACAACCCCTACAAGCTACCGGCACACGCGGTTTATGTACGTTTTTTCTGCGCAGATTCTCTTGCGTTAAAACCGCCGCCTTTTACAGTAAAAGCAAAGTAAGGAAGAAAAAAAAAATTGTGGCTGCGCTCACCTGGAAGGACGCCTCAATGGGAAGCTCCAAGAGCAATAAGATAAAATGAAGAAAAAGGCCCAGCTTCTCCAAAAAGTGACAATCTTTATTTTCTTAGTGCGGGTTAAGATCCAATATCCAATAACAGCATCTACGCATTTCAAGGCTCTGTGGTTAGGTCCTTATTCATGACTAAGCCGCATTCATACTTGTGAATAGTGTTGAGCGAACTTCTGTTTTCATGTTCGGTGTACAGGGTTCGGGTTCTCTAAGAAATCCGTTCTGGATTCCGCTACCACGGATTATAAGTTTTATCTGTGATAGCGGAATCCATAACGGAATTCTTAGATAACCCGAACCTTGTACGCCGAACATGAAAACAGAAGTTCGCTCATCCCTACGTGTGAACCTAAATACCACTCTGCAGTGAGTGAGACAAGATACACATGTAATACACACAGCAATCCGAAAGTTCTAAAACAAGAAAATAAAGTCCATAGTAACGAATAGTTTAAGATCAAGTCACGTCTGGAGCGCAACCGCCAAAAGGACTCTCTATTGAGTAGTCTCCTTCTATGATCACCGCCTCGACTCCGGTCGGCTAACTCGCTCCACCCCCCGGACAGAGAAACCAGACACGTGTCCTTGATGACAAACCGCAAAACGTAAACTAGCGGCAGAGACGTTTCTGTCCTTGTAATGCGGTATATACCATAGATGTTTTCTGATTCGCATTTTGACCGCATTAGTTGTACACCCAACAATTTGTAATTGGCAAATTGTACAAGTAATACAGTATACAACATACTCCCTATTGCAATTAAACCTTTCGCTACCAGCACCGTAATATATGGCATGAAGAGAAGAAGAAAGGCGCTCATAGGGTGAGTGTGTTTAGAATTTGTTTGTTTAGCTTGTATTTTAGTTGTGCTCACCTTGTGCTGTTCCTCTCAAAGTTTTGTAGGTGGGAGGAGGAAGGTGAATGCAACCGGGCTAGAGGAGCTGAGGGGGACCAGTTGGTGCTGCCGGATTTGGTCACCTTACGTGGGAGCCACCCCAGCGGTTCAGGTGAAGAAAAACCAGAAGAGTACGTGCCAGAGCGAGGCGACGTGTATACCAGAAGGGCGCACAATGACAACCGGGTCCTCTCAAGCAAAAATAAGAAACCCTTTATTGGCAAAGACTACGCGTTTCGGGGTTCTTGCGACCCCTTTTTCAAGTCTGAGTAGATGGGTTTGATCCAACGTACGGTGAGGTGTACGAGGAATTTCTATTTTGCTTGCTGTGTGGAGCAGTCCTGATGCACGTGGGACGCTCTCACTCTACATGTACGGCGCTGCAGCGATAGGCAAACATGCACGTGCAAGCGGGCGTCATGGTCGGCGGGCGGATCTCCGCTGTTTCAATTGCAATTAAAGCCTTTAGATGCCATGATCAAGTGAGATCACGGCATCTAAAGGGTGAAAAACCGCTTCTTACCGGCATCCTCTGTGGCCAACGAGGGTGCCAGTAATTGGTTTCAATGCAATCAGCCTTTCATTGGTTGCCGTGCTTGCAAACTAGAGGAAAAAGCACTGGCCTGCGCCCTCTCCCACGGACCCGACCACCAGAGGCGCCAGCGCTTTTTTCTATAGTGTGCAAGCACGACCACCACTGATGGATTGCAGGGTGGTCGTAACCATGGAAACGAGCCGTGTATAATATAATGGAAAAATTAATCCAGACAGCAAAGGAGGCAATATGGTCAATCACAATACATTAGTAAGTGGCTTGTATTAACTTTTTCTACTTGATAAATGCCGTTTGCTGAGGTGAGAGGACCCCTTTAAGCCGAAGACATGACTTGATCTTACACTTATTCGTTACTATGGATTTCATTTTCTTGTTTTATAACTTTTGGATTGCTGTGTGTATTACATGTGTATCTTGCCTCACTCGATTGTAACCTTTCACCTGCATGCACGTTGGCTGCAGTGTGGTATTTAGGTTCACAAGTATGAATGCCGCTTAGTCATGAATAAGGACCTAACCACAGCGGTCCGAAATGCGTAGAAGCCGTTATTAGATATTGGCTTTTAACCTGCACTAAGAAAATAAAGATTGTCACTTTTTGGAGAAGCTGAGCCTTTTTCTTCATTTTATCTTAGTACCAGCAAAGCGTATGAGATTTCACAAACCTCATGTACACTTTGCTGTTTCAGAAATTTACCTGTCGTGCGGATTTTGAAATTCTCGGCATGTCAATCCTTCGTGCGGATTTCACCCCTTTTCAATGCAAGGGTAAGAGCTGCGGCAAAATCGCATCCAATCCGCAATTCACACATGTGCTTTTTGGTGTGGATTTGGTGCAGAAACAGAGCAGGGAAATTTGTGCAGAATGTCTGTTAGGGCTCAGGCACACGACTGTATGTATTTTGCGGTCCCCAAAAAACGGATCCACAAAAAAATACAGATGTCGTCCGTGTGCATTCCGTGCGGAACGGAACAGCTGGCCCCTAATTGAACAGTCCTCTCCTTATCTGTAATGTGGACAATAATATGACATGTTCTATTCTTTTGTGGAACAGAAACACGGAATCAGAAAGCACACGGAGTAACTTCAGTTTTTTTTGCAGGCCCATCGAAATACGGTCCGCAAAAAAAAAAAGGAACAGACACTGAAAGAAAATACGTTTGTGTACATGAGCCCTTACACAGCCCGCACCCGTGTGCAGGTAGCCTGAAGGGTACATGCACGTGGCAGTGTAGCTTATGCAGATTTTCCGTACTTTCATGCGGTTTTTTCGCTTCATTTCTGCAGCAAATCAGCACTGAAATCTACGTTATGTGCAGATTTGCTCCAGATTTCACAGGGAGAAATCGGCAATGAACAGTTGACATGCTGCGGATTTCTAATCCTGCCGAACTGCAGGTCCACTTCTGCACCGTGTACATGAGCCGCTGCTGTATTACACTGCGAGTTTCTGCGCAAAAACCTGTGCAGAAAATCGATGCGTAATACGTGCAGATACCCTTGTGGATTTCTAAACCTGACCAAGAATTTTCTGATGTGTCCACGCTGTCATTTTTATGGCCCCTCATCTGGACCATGAACCATGGATATGGATTTTTCATGTCTGATCTTTGCAGGTATAATCGGCGCCAGTTGTATCTTGCAGCCGCTTATCTCCCCTGCTCTGCTGAAATAACAAAAAGTTCAGCTGATGCGAATGTGCGGACTTCACAAATCACAAGTATTTTTTCCCGAAAACATATTGGAGGTGCCGGAGGCCGTCCATTACTCCTCGCTGATCGCTCTCAAGCACGGAGTGGTCAGAGGGCAGTGTCTATGGGCAGGTTAAAGACGGAATCCACATGGAAAAATCTAATGTGCCACAGGGTCCACAGCAGAAATCCAAAGCTGACCCTCAGATTTTTGCTTTGGACTTTTGTAGTTTGTCACGCCACGGATCTGACCGCAGATTTGACGCAATCCACGGAAGGAAAAAAATATCCACGGGCGTAACGTAGATTCGCTTTGGAAACATTGCTGGGTATTGCAGCCCAGGTCCATTCACTTAGCGTAGGGCTCATGCACACGGCCATTGATTTTTGCGGATCAGAGGCGGAGCCATTCACTTAAATGTGGCTGCGTGCTGTCCGCCTCTGTATATCTGTTCAGTGGCATCCGGAAAAAATTTGAACGTGTCCTATAAAGATAGGACTGTCCTATAGAGGGCGGACGTCCCGTTAAGAAAAATGCACGCGGCCGTATCTGTGTTTTGTGGATACGCAATTTTGAGACCGCAAAACAGGCTACGGTCGTATGCCGCTTCGCTCACCGGAGCCTCTTCAAAAAGCTGATCAGATATTGATAACTGATCCTCAGAAAACCTCTTTAATAGTAAATTTGCCCTAATGCTGAAAAATAAAAAAAAAATTACATACTCACCTTTTTCTCCAGCGTAATTCTCTGCGCCGCCAGCCCCACTTCGTCCCGCCGTTTGTATATAAGGCTGCACTGGTGATGTGCAGGTATACGGCTTGTGACTCTGGAGGACGGATTGGATGCAGTGATCACATGCCGTATACCTGCAATTGACTGTGGCAGCCGCGCATACAAACAGTGGGAGGAGGACCGGAAAGCAGGACCCAGAGAACAGCGCAGGGGAAAGAGGCGAGTATATAGTCATTTTTTAGGCGTCATGCACATTCCTCATGCGGCCTGCGAATCGCAGATCTACAAAATAAGGATGAACGATTTTTGCGGAACTGACATACGTATTAACCATGTTGTTACCGACAAGACTTTGCTTGGCGGCGAAATTTGGATCACAGACCCATTGAAGTCATGTAGTAACAAAACGGACGGAGGGTGACACCGTTTTTTAACTTTCGATATACTAGTGTAGAAGATAACATTGCTGGGGACCCTTCTGGAAAAAAAACCCCAAAAACTTTGACCCCTTCAGTGCTCATCAAACAGTTCTGTAACCTGGTATTTTCTAGACTGAGCTAAACTGGAAAATCTATTGATTTCAACGCCTGGCACAGGACCAGCCTGACACCCGCTGGACACGGAAAGGTCTGACAAGCCCAGAGGGGCCATTACCGGTAAGGGCAGACCCTTTTTCCAGGGAGCGGTGGTGGTCCCAGGATAACGGGCCTGCCCTGATGATCTTTGTTAAAGGATTATAACAACATGGCTGCTTTCTTCCAAAAACAGAGCCACCCCTGCCCGCGGGTTGTGTGCGGCATTGCAGCTCAGCTCATTCACTGCAATACTTTGTGCAACCTGCGTAACCCGGTGGCGCTGTTTCTGAAAGGCAGTAATCCTGCACAACCCCCTTTAAAGTAAAAATCTCCTTTTAATGTGTCTTTTCCCATTCAATGTTAGAAACGAGGCAGAATCTGTAACGTATAAAACACGCCAGGCACTTGCACACGTTTGGCTTGGTCCCCGTATTCCCTCCATAAGAAGCCACCTACCTGCCCGGCGGATGCTGCACAGAGTGGAGACTGTCAGTAGGTGCAGAGGTCTAAACAGCATTTCACAGGGCGCAATGTACTTCCTATGTCAGCCGTGTTCCTGCTGGGTCCTAGAGACCTCGGATCTGATGACTCACGCAATCGTCTCTCGTCTCATTCCTATGGATTTAGCAGATATTTTCAGTAAGTGTCCTGAGAATATCATCATCGGGTATGGCAGCCGAAATCGCTGTGTAAGCCCCAGCCTTAGGGCTCATGCACACAAACGTATTTTTCTACAGTTTTTTTACAGGTCCGTATGCAGAACCATTCATTTCAATGCGTCTTGAAAAAAAAAAAACGGAAATGACTCTGTGTGCATTCAATGTCCACAAAAAAAATAGAACACAACGTCGTATTCTTGTCCGGATGCAACATGGAATCACAAGGATGCCATCTGTTTTATTTGCGGTTCCTGCTTTCGCCACAGTACAGTAATATACTCGTATAGATCATAGGAGTGTATTACTGTGCAGCGGCGGCAACAGGAAGCGCACGGCATCATAGCAACGAATGACGCTGTGCGCTCCTGCACTAAGCAGGGTGCCAGTCCGGTATCACACGGTCCGTGTTCCACGGACGTGTGAATGCAGCCTTAGTCATGACACAGTTCTATCAATATGGTCACCCACCTTTCCCAGACTCCTGCAAGCCTGACTATTGCTGCAGGGATATGGGGGAAGGGGACGTATCACTGCGTAATCGGATTGGCCTTCGGGAGTCCGGAAAAGTTGGGTGACAACTTGCATGGGAGCTAAAATAGTTTCGCTGTCGCTCGGCTTTTACTGATTTAGATATAGGATTTTGCGTGTCACACGTCGCAAATACAGCTCCAGTGCAGACCTATGTGTCTCCATAGTTACAGGCAATAAACCTTATGGGGGTCATTTATCAAACTGGTGTAAAGTAGATCTGCCTTAGTTGCCAATAGCAACCAATCAGATTCCACCTTTCATTTTCCAAAGGAGCTGTCCAAAATGAAAGGAGGAATCTGATTGGTTGCTATTGGCAACTAAGGCAGTTCTACTTCTCACCAGTTTGATAAATGACCCCCCATGTGTCTACTCCGCCTGTCATGTGTTACCTCCTTCCATTTGACCCTTGCCTTAGGCCTCATCCACACAACCGAGTTCGTTTTGTGGTCTGCAAAAAACGGAAGTTTTAACTTTTTTTGTGGACCCATGATTTCAATGGGTCCAGTTGCGGACTTATTTTTTATTTTTTTGCACAATGGACATACGGATGCAGAAAGGACGTGGATGATCCGTGTGCTTTCCACATCCGTATATCCATTCTGCAAAAAGACAGAACATGTCCTTTAGGGCTCATGCACACGAACGTATTTGTTTTGCGGTCTGCAAATTGTGGATCTGTAAAACACAGATCCCGCCAATGTGCATGCCACCGTTTTTTTGTTTTTTGTTTGACTCTTCTAGAAATTCCCTATCCTTGTCCGCAATACAGACAAGAATGGTGTTTTTTTTATGTTTTTTTTTTTTTTCCAGGTAGGAGCAGACCCCAAAAGGAAGGAGAAGTATGATGGAAGGACAGATATGTCTCCTCTCTTGTATCCGGCCGTCTGTTTGGTACTGCGCCAATCGCTGCATGTGTGAATCCAGCAGCAAAATCCATGACGAATGTACAGTCCCATGTATACGGCCCCCTTTAGGCAGCATTCACATGACGGAGGGACGGGCGTGCCCATGTTGTGGGCTGCAAACTGCGTTCCTACAAAACATAGACACCGGTCAGGTGCGCTCTGCTGAGGTGCGGGCCATTAGCTTCAATGGGTCTACAACATGCAGTGAAATATAGGGCATGTTCTATCTTTTGCGGTGTGGAGGCACGGATCCGGAATCACACGGAAAGGTTCCGTTCCTTCGGGGTCCACACTGCAAAAGACAGAACATGTCCTATTTTTCGCCGCATCTTGCGGACCCATTAAAGTAAATAGTGTAGTGTAGTGTTGAGCAAGCTTGTGTTTTAAGTTCTGCGTCCAAAGTTCGGGTTCGGGTTATCGAAGAATCCCGTTATGGATTCCAAATTCCGTTATGGTCCGTGGTAGCGGAATCCATAACGGGATTCTTCGATAACCCGAACCCGAACTTTGGAAGCAGAACTTAAAACACAAGTTCGCTCAACACTAGTCCGGAGCTTGATGCAGAGCGCACACGGCTGGTGCCCGTATTTTGCGGGTCAGCGCTTTGTGGCCCGCAACACGAGCATGGCCGTCCCGCCGCCGTATGAATGTGGCCTTAGGCTGGGACTACACAAGTTCTACGTGAAATGCTGCAGCGGCAACAATCGAGAGAAATCCAACACAACAGCAATTCTTGGGTGGCAGCATTTTTTGAGTGGCTCTGCAAATCCGTTGAGTCCAATGGCTGTGCTCCCACATTCCAGCCGTCGGTTGCGCAATGCGTGTTGTGCTGTGTAGTCTCAGCCTATGAGGCAGCAAACCTCAGAAAAGTTGCGCGGAAAACAAATGTATGTGACTTGTCTTCAGCTCGCTGCCGCGTGACTATTTTGGAGCCGTGATTTGGCTGTAAGAGCACAACCAAATTACAGAAAAGTCACAGTTGCACGCAACTTCCATTGTGTTCTATGACAGCACAGTCTCGTGCGACTTGCGTCCTGTTACCTATAAGGCTGCGACCACAACTGCTGCCAGGCGACCAAGGATTGCTGTGCAGCCACCGAGCTGGTCGCAGCCTGAACTGCAAGTTGACGCGACCACGACACCAAAAATCTCAAAAAAAATCAGCTGAGTTGGATTTTTTTTTGGTTGATCCTGGGATCACGGCAGCAGCTCGTGAGTCGCTCTGCAGCCCCATTGAGTTCTATGGCTGCACTACGACAGGTGTCACAGCCAAGATCGCCATCTAGCATGAGGAGCCTTAGGGTCCAGACGAATTTTTTTTGTAATGTTAGTCAATGGTGTCACCGCAGTCGCAAAAAAATCCATCCAAGTCGCAGCACGTCGTAGGGCAACACCATTACAAAAAAACACACGACACGTCGCATGTAGCTGTAGCTTTCTGTTATGTCGTCATGTAGCCGGCCACACGGCGATCTTAGGGTGGGCCCATATCACATTGTGCCATCTGTTTAACATATATGTAGCCACTTTAACGTATACGTTTTTGTATATGATAAATAGATGGCAAAAACGTGATGTGAACCCAGCCTAAGGATTGCAGTGTAGCCGCGCAAGCATAAAAATTAATGGGGTTGTGGCACGATTCACACATGTGCCGTGACCCCAGGATCACAAAAAACCCAAACCCAGACTGCGATTCTCGGATAACGGTCATGGCCCTTGTGATCCTTGGGCACGATCCTCAGGGTATGGCTAAATAGTGATTTTGGGCGTGACACGTGTTGTGTGCCAGTGTCGCAACCAAATTTCACAGCGTAGCCGGGCAGCCATATGAAGCAATGGGGTCACGGTGCGACTTGAATGTTTGCGGTGACATGTGAATCTCATAAAACCCAACACTACTGTAGTTTTCGCCATCGGTGGCACCACAATCACAATGCACCCCCAGTCCTATGGCTGCCCCACTACACTGCCATACACGAAGGTCGCTGGGCATTGCATAGAATGTAATTCAATGGTGTAAATGCGACATGCTGCGCCTGCTACACGACAGAAGCATTAAATAAAAAAAATATCTGATTGCGATAATTGCAGTCGCAGCATGTCGCTTTGCGACTCCCATACAAATACATTATATAAGATGTCCTACAACCAGTGTGGGTAGCCGTACCACAAAATAAATTGCTAAAATAAATTCCATGCGACTTTTCTGGAGCAATTTGCCGCCCTAGATCCGTACACACACGCAGACCTCCCCTGGACGCGTCCTCAATGTCACGACTCAGCCAGCGCTGACAGAACGCGCGCTAGAGTTTTGGTCCTCGGCGGCCGCCGTCCCTGTCACCTCGCCGCTCGCCGTAGTTTCTGTCAGGAACATGTTGACCGTTCTCCGCTGGCGGCTGCCCGGTTACCGCTTTCTCTGGAGAGGGAGAGCCGCCTCCGGGCTGAGCAGCAGCAATGAGAGCCCCGACAAGAAGAACAAGTACCGGGACACCGTGCTGCTCCCTCACACCGACTTCCCGATACGCCGGAGCCCCGAGGACACCGTCAGCACCGAGCTGCGCCTGCAAGAGGTCAGGGGGTGAGGTAGAGGGGGAAGGGGCAAAGAGTGGGCACTGAGAGGAGGGTGAAGGCACCGGGACAAGGACTGGAAGCACTGGGCTGAGGGCAGGGGGTGAGGTAGAGGGGGAAGGGGCAAAGAGTGGGCACTGAGAGGAGGGTGAAGGCACTGGGACAAGGACTGGAAGCACTGGGCTAAGGACTGGAAGCACTGGGCTGAGGGCAGTGGGCACCGGGACAAGGACTGGAAGCACTGGGCTGAGGGCAGTGGGCACCGGGACAAGGACTGGAAGCACTGGGCAGGGGGCACTGGGACAAGGACTGGAAGCACTAGGCTGAGGGCAGTGGGCACCGGGACAAGGACTGGAAGCACTGGGCTGAGGGCAGTAGGCACTGGGACAAGGACTGTAAGTACTGGGCTGAGGGCAGGGGGGCACTGGGACAAGGATTGGAAGCACTGGGTGGAGGGCAGGGGGCACTGGGACAAGGATTGGAAGCACTGGGCTGAGGGCAGGGCGCACTGGGACAAGGATTGGAAGCACTGGGCTGAGGGCAGGGGGATTGGAGCCTATGGAACAGGGATTGGGTTGCTGTGGGGTCAAGTATAGGGGCGCTGGGACAAGGGTTTAGGGCAGGAGGCAAGTGGTATGGGAACAAGGGCATATCCTGGGGGGCAGTGGGATGATGGGGGAACTGAAAGGGATGTAATGGGACACAGGGACTGGGGGAATGTGAGGGGTCACTGGGAGGAATTTCAGGGGGCACTGGGACAAGGGGAACATAAGGGGCAATAGAAAAAATCAGGGAGCAGTGGGCTGAGGGCAGGGGGATTGGGGCTATCAGACAGGGACTGGGCTACTCTGGGGCCATGGATAGGGGCGCTGGGACAAGGGTTTAGGTCAGGAGGCAAGGGGTATGGAAACAAGGGCATATAATGAGGGGCGCTGGGGCAGGAGGGAATTTTTGGGCAGTGGGGAGATGGGGGGAACTGGGAGGTTTCTGGGGGGCCTTGGAAGCTGGGATCTTTGGGCAGTGAGACGATGGGGTATCTGAAGGGGAGGAGAGAGGACAGGGGGCCCTGGGATGGGGGAGAAGGCGGGGGGGATCTCACTGGGGCAGGAGGGAGGACAGGGGGCACTGGGATGGGGGAGAAGGCAGGGGGGATCTCACTGGGGCAGGAGGGAGGACAGGGGGGATCTCACTGGGGCAGGAGGGAGGACAGGGGGCCTTGGGATGGATGGGAGGTGAGGGGGTGGGCAGTGTGATGTATGTGCCAGCTCTGCTCCTTACTATAATTCTGATGTATTTTTATGTTTTTCCTCACAGGAGACAAACTTCTTGCAGCTTTATAATTGGCAAAAAGCGAGAAAAGCAAAGAAGGAATTCAGTCTACATGACGGCCCCCCCTACGCTAACGGAGACCCCCACGTGGGACATGCACTTAATAAAGTAAGGGCTTCAGGGGTTGTGTCTGATCAGCGTCGATCATCCTCACCCCTCAGATATGGTCATCCAGTTGTATTTTTTCACAGAGATAAGCGTCACCCTATTACCCGACTGCTGCTTATCTTGCCTGAATAGCCGCTCACATGCCATGTACCATCTCACAATTATAATTCCTCCCCCGTTTTCAAGGTCTCTGCTTGCTGACTGTGAATGGGGAAATTCTTCTTTACACCTAGTAGCCGAACAGCCCATATACTGTAGATCTAATGCTTCTCGAAGCTGGGAGTTTGCTACAGTTGTAACCAGTTTAGATAGTAGACGGTCTGGACTGATACAATGTAGCAGGAGAGAAAATTGGGCCACTAATAGACCTAATACATCTCGAAGCTGAGGGTTTGTTACAGTTGTAACCAGTTTAGATAGTAGAAAAATATACAATTAGGGGCAGCACTACCTTAACTTCTTATCTTGTAAAGTCTTGGATGGCGGTGCCCACGGTGTTGGATCCTGGTCCGATCCCTGTTCGTGCAGTAAGAAAATGACAACCGCGGCACTCACCTAGCATTGGATTCTTCTTTTATTTCTCCCAAAAATGCAACGTTTCGACTTCAACAGTCTTTTTCAAGTATTTTTGGGAGAAATAAAAGAAGAATCCAATGCTAGGTGAGTGCCGCGGTTGTCATTTTCTTACCGTTTAGATCAGACATCCTCAAACTGCGGCCCTCCAGATGTTGTAAAACTACAACTCCCAGAATGCCCTGCTGTAGGCTGATACCTGTAGGCTGTTCGGGGCATGCTGGGAGTTGTAGTTTTGCAACAGCTGGAGGGCCGCAGTTTGAGGATGCCTGGTTTAGATAGTAGACGGTCTGGACTGATACAATGTAGCAGGAGAGAAAATTGGGCCACTAATAGACCTAATACATCTCGAAGCTGAGGGTTTGTTACAGTTGCATTCAGTTTGTATTTATGCACAGATCTCACAGGCTGTTTAGCTTCTGGATATGACGGCGTTCTCTTCCTTAGTGCATACAGCACACGCAGAACTGAATACCATGACATGCCAAGTTTTGCTGCAGTCTCTGTGTGTAAACCACGGCGGGTAGCCGCACGCAGGTCATTCCCACTGACTGTGGCTAATTCAGGGGCATTCCGTGGCAATGCTAACTGAAAGCCGTGGCAGGAATCAGAGGGCCAACTTCCAATTTCTTTCACCGTTTCCAAAAATGCACGTCTGAGTCTTTCTTCTGTCGAAAGGTGATGTGCCAATTGCTTCACCATCTCCTATTTGCTTCCCAGGTTCCATTTCTCTCCATGATGGCTTCACCTCATACACTCCCATGTTTTGCAGATTCTGAAGGACATTACAAATCGTTTCCACATGATGAGGGGCTGCAAAGTGACCTACGTGCCGGGTTGGGACTGCCACGGCCTGCCAATAGAACTGCGGGCCCTGGCAGAGATCGGGGACAAAGCTGACAGTCTCTCCCCACTCGAGATAAGAAGCAGAGGTATGAATGGGGGGGGGGACAAGTTTATCATCAGATTCGTTTCACAAAGGGGTTGTGTAAGTTATTCAGAAAGCCCCGCAAATATAGGAATTGTTCTAAAATAATAGCAGAAGGCCTGCTCATCCCATTTCACCCCCCTCCGCTTCCAGCACTGCCGCTCCCGCCCCGCTCGGTAGGCTTTGTTTATTTGGCCGCAGGTGTCTGTATACCTCACGTGGCCGCAGGTGTCTGTATACCTCACGTGACCGCTGCAGCCAGTCGTTGGCCTCTAGAGCAGTGTTGGAAGCGGATGAAATGATTGAGTGTACCGTCTTTTGTTATTTGATCACCGCCTTTGGGGGGCTTTTTCGAATAACTCGGGCAACTTTAAAGGGATTCTCCAAGAAGTTGTCATTGATAACCCATCATTGGGATATGGGGTCTGACCTCCCGGACCCTTGCCAACCAGATAAATGTTGCCTGAAAATAGCCCTTTTCAGCCGACCATAATTTCAAAACGTAAAGTGAACGATCGTTTGCAATGGCCAACAGCAGATGTCATCTTTCTGGTTGGGAAATTTGTGCAAACCCAGTGTGTGTTTTTTTGTTTTATTTTTTTTCTAAACTAGCTCCCTGATTGGGCAATTTAATCTGCTATGGTCCTGTCCCCACAGATGATCCATCTGATGCATTCCAGACAGTATAAGACCCCCTCCCCCCCCCAATAGTAAAATGTTGCGGTATTGAAGTCAAGCAATAACCCTGCAAATGTTACACAACCTAAGTTTGGTATGGAAGAGATGCTGTCGACGTGTGAAACAAACCTTGTGAGATGTCGGGTCACCTACACAATGTTAGGGCATCTTTGTCCTCCATGTTGGCACTTGTCATGTGATGCTTTGCAGCCAATCACTACTTACCATGTGACAGAGAACCGTTTCAGTGATAATTGCATGGACCATGGCTGTAAGTTTCTCTTCTGCGTCTCTTCAGCTAGGGCATTTGCAGAAAAGGCCATTGAGAAGCAGAAGTCCTCCTTCATCCGCTGGGGGGTAATGGCGGACTGGGATAACTGTTATTACACGTTTGATAAGAAGTACGAGGCGAAGCAGCTGGATGTTTTCTTCAAGATGCACGAGAAGGTAAGACAGAGTTCTCCCGCTGTTTATACATAGGGCTTCTGGGCTGATTTTGAAAATGATGGGCCTGGGAAAACTCCTCCATAAGGCCTTATTCACACAGTCAGTGTTTGGTCAGTGATTTGAAGCGGCCATCACTAGCTGATTGTCAGGGAACCCCCGCTGATCAGCTGCTGTGTGTGGCTCTGTCGACGGAAGTGAACGCCGGAGCTACACAGCACCAGCAACACTGTAGCTGCAGGAGCTCACTACTACAGCAATGGGGGCAGTGCTTTAGTAACGAGCTCCCAACGCTACTTTGTCAGTGGTGCTGTGGGGGACATCAGCTAGTCATGGCCTATCCTGATGATAGACCATCACTTAAAAAACCCTGGACAACCCTCAACCTATGTTTGACGAAAGTACATCAAAAATTATTTCAGCAGCCCAAGAAAAAAGTTAGACCTGTTTAACCACCATGTGTGCAAAATGGCAAAAAAAAGTTTGTCATTTAGGACACTCTGGTTGTTGAGGGGTTAACAGTTTTGTTTCGGTGCATTTACAGTATTCATTTTTATATTCTTTGTTTCATAGGGCCACATATACCAGGATTACAGACCCGTGTTTTGGTCCCCATCCACGAAGTAAGAAATGTCATGCCTGCCATAGAGCTATTGCTTTCTTTTTAGGTTACTTTCACACTTGCGGCAGGACGGATCCGACAGGCTGTTCACCCTGTCAAATCCATCCTGCCGCTATTTCACCGGATTGCCGCTCCATCCTCTCTGACTATAATGGGGGCGGAGTTACGGCGCAGCACGGCAGTGCACAGCGAGAGGCCCGCCGGACTAAAAAGTCAGACATGCAGTACTTTTAGTCCAGCGGCCTCTCGCCGTACACTGCCGTGCTGCGGGGGCGGGGCGGAGTTACGGCGCAACACGGCAGTGTATGGCAAGAGGCCGCTGGACTAACCCTGGGAACACACTTTGCATGTTCCCAGGGCGCGCATATGACGCCCGCTTCTGCCGCGAAGTGGCTGTTTTATGAAAGCGCGCGTCATATGCGCGCTCCCATAATAGAATATGGGTTGGATCGCGCGTGCTGCCACGCGATAGTCACGGCAGGCGACGCGATCGCGTAGGGCGTTTTACAGCGCGGTCGTCCGCGCTGAAAAACGCCGACATGTGAACCATGCACATAGGGATGCATGGCTTTTCACATGTTGAGCTTTTTTCAGCGCGTATGAACGCGCTGAAAAACGCTCAGGTGTGTTCTCAGGGTAAAAGTACTGCATGTCCGACGTTTTAGTCCGGCGGGCCTCTCGCTGTGCACTGCCGTCCTGCGCCGTAACTCCGCCCCCATTATAGTCAATGAGGATGAAGTGGCAGTCCGGCGGCACGGCGAAATAGCGGCAGGACGGATCCGACAGGGTGAACAGCCTGTCGGATACGTCCTGCCGCAAGTGTGAAAGTACCCTTAGTTTTATTCCAAGAAAATAGGAGCAGTAGTATTGGTAGCAGTGGTTGGATGCTAACAACTGCAAATCGTTGTATGGTAAATCCAGGAGATTAAAAGGCTAAAACATAACCTGCGTTGTCCTAACTTCTGTTATGAAGCGCTCGCACTTAAAGGGGTTTTCCAGGATTTTTTTTTATTGATTGCCTGTCTGGTCACTGCAGCGCTGTTCTCATTCACTTCAATAGGAGCAGCACTGCAGTAACCAGCTCTGTCCACCGCACAACGGACAGAGCTGGGTAGTTTTGGTGCTCACTTTCAGCGCTGGACCTACCTGGGAACAGCTGGTGGGGGTGCAAGGTGTCGGACCCCTCCCAATCTGATATTGATAGGCTATAAATATAAAAATCCTGGAATACCCCTTTAAAGGACACATATGTATGTATGCATCTCCACTTTCCCTCAGATGTCAGCTTTCAGGGGAAAGAAGGTTGTCAATGCTGAATTTCAACACTTTCAATCCTTTCGTTGTCACCTGATGTCTGCCACCGCCAGAGGTGCCTGCATCTGTACTGGGTGGGTCGGAAGAGACAGCTTTCCATTGAGCATGGGTTTGGCTGACGGCCATCTGAAGACACTTTTAGGGTAGGTTCATGTGGAGGAGGATTTCAGCAGATTTTACTGCAGGTTTTTCATCCAAAGCAGGAAGTGGGATTAAAAAGGAATTGGAAATGTAAAGGAAGGACTAACACTTCTCATTCCTGCAGGATCCATTTCTGGCTTTGGCTGAAAACCAGCAGGAAAAACTTTATCCTCCTGCAAAAACTTCATATGAACCTAACCTAAGCCTACTGACTATGTCACCTGTTGCAGCTGCTGTTTGTTCTCCAGAGCTGCTCATCTCCTTCTCCATTTAGAATCAGTAAGTTGGAGGCTGTGCAGAAGATTTTAGTTATCCAGACCTTTCCCTGCTGTCACCTCTGTTGTATATTGTATTCCAATAGTCACAGCTCTGCACTGATATCCTGGTGTAGTACATACATGACAGCCCACACACACTGTGGAAACGAACGATGCAAACCTCTCCTCTTAGGATTTTAATTCATTACAATTAGGGTAGAAAATGTTGAAATTTACATTTTTGTTAGCGTGTAGAAATAAGACCTGTATTCAGTTCTGTCCCTCCTATCTTGACGCACGTTCTGTTTTTTTCCACATCCTTCTAGAACAGCGCTGGCTGAGGCCGAGTTAGAATACAACCAGCAACACGTCAGCCGATCCGTCTTTGTTAAGTTTCCGCTGCAGAAACCTCCTCCTAAGCTTGCTTCTGTAATTGGTAATTTTTTTTTAAATAATTAATACAAATAGAATGAATGTATCTGCCTGCCGTATGGAGAATAAGTCTTGACAAGAAGAAAATGAAAAGTCTCATCCATAGGCATGCACACTGCCCCTCCATTCAGCTGTACTACCGGAATACCCCTGCACTGGAATAAAATGTGAGGCACACACATCTTAATACATTTGCTGGGTCTCTGGTTATGTATGCGCCAGAAGTTATGGCAGGTGGTGTAAATTTTTGCCATTACCTGACTTCAGTTTGACCTATCAAGATTGGGCCGTTTACTTCCTATCCTGACCAGACACATTTTCCGTTTTTTAGTACGTGCATCTTTGAAAGCCGGAACTTTTTTCTGTTCATGCAGATACCTGGCACCTAGCGATCACATAATTACTGGGACTAGAGCAGGAAGCAGCATTGCCTAATCTGTATACATTTTATATATATAATATATATATATATTTCCCTGCCATCACTACGCTTCCATGGCTGCACAATTAGCATGCAGTGTTATATGCTGACCGCCCGGATGTTTCATGTCTGCAGGCGGTGGACAAGTGGTTGAAGTACATTTGTCAAGTTGCAGGAGGCCATTTTTTTTTTTTAAAAGCCCAGCCCACTTTAAAAAAAAAATGGTGAGTGGTGCCTTTTTACCCTAAAAATCTTGGCACAGATCTCTTGATAAATTCCCTGCAATAGGATGTTGTGCACACGAACTATCCGCTGTGGATGCCGACAGTGTAATACAGCTGACACCCGGCCGCAATGCCCAGGATTGGGGAGAACTCTGTTCTCTGAGCCCCACAGCTCTGTGGTTGCTATGACCCACTTGGGGCCTTGAGAGGACCTGTTGTAGTAAGTTGCCTATTAAGGCGTGCCTGCAGCATGACTTGCCAGCCAGTAAAAATCCCATAGACTGCAAAAGGATTCTATTACAGTATATGGTACAAGCGATGAAAGGACTGCATATACAGGTCCTATAAGGGTACATAAAAAAATGTTAAACCCACATACATTTAAAATTCTAATCACTCCCTTTCCCAATTTTCACCTCTCCTGTGATCTCCTCTGTCCTTATACTATAAACTCTGATAAGTACCAGTATCCTCTGGTTAGGTCATAAGTTTTTATTTTTATTTTTTTCATCATTTGAGCACTAGCAATAGCGCCATGGCTTTCTTGCAGCTTTCCCGAGGCCATGTGATGTGACTTTCACATGGCCTAGGCCCAGCCCCATTTAAGTGAATGGGGCTGAGCTGCGACACCAAGCACAGCCGCTATAAAAGGTACGGCACTGTGCTTGGTGAGCAGAGAGGAGGCCACAGCGCTACTGCAAGCACTGGTGCTTTCTCAAACAGCTGATTAGTGTGGATCTCAGGTGTTGGACCCCCATCTATCAGATAATGACGACCTATACAGAGGATAGGTCATCAGTTCAAAAATCTCAGAAAACCCTTTTATGTTCAAAATAGCCAGATTACTTACATGACAGTAAAGAAAGGCCTGATATTACCATTTTACTACAGGAGATTTGTTATTGCTAAATTATTGGCCGTTTAAGAAAGAGTTGGAGTCAGAGTCAGAACTTTGGCTTACCAACTCCATAGCCCTGAGTGATACTGGAATTAATATACAGGTACTTGTCTCATTCACAGATGGAGCCTCAGTGATCAGTGCTCTGATTTGGACAACACAGCCGTGGACCATTCCAGCTAATCAGGCGGTCTGCTACATGCCAGATACCACGTAGGTCCCTTGCAGTGTTCACACATTACGATGCAAAGTTTTGTCTAATGCAGCAGAGTTGTCATCTTCTTACAGGGATATTACAATGGATGACAGAATTAGGCAGAACACCCCTTTAACTTTTAATAAATCATGACTGTAGAGGATAACTATCATTTCATAATGAAGGGGCCGAAGCGCTCCGTGCTATGTACCCGTGGTTTCTGCTTGGCTGTCTTTGTAGATCGCAGCGAGCAGTTTACAGTTTAATCCATACTCTCTGCTCTTCAAGGAGAGACCACTAAAATAGGCACATTGCTCATCCGAGCATTTCTGCAGGTCTCAAAACGACTAACATGAGATGTGGAGCAGGCACTTAGTCTGAACACAGTATTTTCTTGCGTATTTACACCAATGGGCAGAAATACAATGATAAATCTCCTGCATAAATACAATGATTCCTGCACGGGGGGGGCTCTGTGTAAATTTATACAACTCAATAGAAGTTGTAAAACTCTCTATGTACGGACCCCCACCTTCCCTAGTGGCCGCTGCAGGAAGTTTCTAGGGCACTGTGATGTGAAGCAGGAGGCGTTCAGCACCGGGCCCCCTCTTCCCATGGGCCCTATAGCAGTGGCTTGATTTGCCATGAATATACCTCAGTGCACATGACTGTAACACTTTGGTCTACTAGTCGTGCAACATCATCAGTTGAACCACACGTGTTGATAATAATTTAACATTCATTGTACTTATTCCAGCTATGCCATTGTAAAGTGTGGATCCTCAGGAGAGCTCTTTATTCTGGCTGCTGATTGCGTAGAGACCACTGCTCTATCCATGGGGACTCATTTTGAGGTCATTTCAACATTTAAAGGTAATTTTGTTAGGTATGCCTATGGGCACTCTCTCAATATGTCTTACAAGAAACTTGCCAAAGTCTGATCTTGGTGTTTTGGCGTCACCGTTTTGAGTAATACTTTTAACTCTTCCTTCTCTGGCAATCCAGGAGCTGATCTGGAAAACGGCATCTGCGATCACCCCACAATAGCAGGACGCACCTCTCCGCTTCTGGCAGCAAACCATGTCACTATGGGCAAAGGCACCGGCCTTGTGCATACTGCCCCTGCCCATGGCATCGAAGATTATGGAGTCGCCTCTCATCACAAGTTACCTGTGGTTAGTGAACAGTCACACGTTTAATAACTGCAAATTTGTTTCAGTCCTACAATCATTAATTACTGATTGGGCAGGGGCGGAATAGCTATAGACCCTACAGGGAAATCTACCAGTGGGCCAATGCCCAGGGGGACACCCAAGCCTTTGTCCGAGTACATGGTGACCTGATGGTCTCACCATTAAGTAATGCTAGGCGCGTCGGGTTCTTTTGCACCTGGCCACCGTTGGAAAATGTCCTTCATTCACCTGGATTGAGGTCCTCAGGATAGCAATACAGTTGAATACTGCAGCTGAGGCAGCAGCATTTTATGCTGGACTGTGATATTTGTTTCTGTTGGGGTGGAGTTTTGTGCTGCACTACAGTACTGCTGGCCCCGCCTAATTATAATGGTCCTGCCTTCTGTCAATTTAGAACCCCCTACAGCATGGGGCCACTTTAAGTTCCCAGTCGACCCCTGGATTGGACATCATGTCTAAAAACTGCCAAAGGTGTCGGTGGTCTCCTTATCAACCAGTCAGTTCGCTGCTTTCTTTTTTAAACCCACTGTGGAAAAAAGAAAGATGGAGTCTGGTTGTTATAGACAACTCTGGTCTTTTTCTTACAACAATTTTCGTCATGAGAAGTATTTTGGGGGAAATTTTTCAAAAAGCGGTGCAAGGGAAAAGTGAAGAAGTTGGTAATGGCAACCAGTCAGATTCAATCAGCTTTGCCACTAGACCCTTTGCTCTAGTCTTCATATGTCTTCCCCATTAGGTAATTATCGAAACTAACGGTGGCCATTTATTTTAGCAATAATGTTTTTTTTTCTGGTTAAATTACATAGATGTGTGTGTGAACGTGTGTGTATATGGGGCACCACATGTTATTTTTAGTTGCCTGTCACCACTTCCATTCTAGCTGGCACATAGGTCAGGGCCCTGGGAAACGGACACTATTCCATTGACTTGGTTTGGACTTCTTCCCATCCTCCTGCGCTCTCCACCGCATGCTCATCATGTCTCGCCAGCACTTAGTCACACCAGGCCATATGCTTGCAGGCAACATCTTTATAAGTACAATAAGTTGAACTTTAAATAATTCTTGCCCCTCTCAATTTTTTGTTTTCTAAAGGACTGCCTGGTGGATGAAGCTGGTCGCTATACTGCTGAAGCAGGAGCTGATCTGGAAAATAAAGTGGTGCTTGAAGATGGAAATGAGGCCGGTATGTACTCTCTTAAAGGAACATAAAATGTGAAAATGCAGGAGGTTCATATATAGACTATATTGTGGCTTGAAGAACTTTGCCATGTGGCACATTAAAACTTGGAGTGTGCGGTACAATTTTCCTCGAAATACTAATAGGTACTCCCACACGCTTGGTCATCAATATCGGATCGGTGGGGTCCGTCTTCTAGCACACGCGCCGATCAGCTGTTTAAAGAGAATGCAGCGCTCCTGTGAACTCTGCATTCTCATCACTGTTTACCTGCTCAACGTCCACAGTGTAATTTCAGCTCCTCCATACCATTTACTTGAATGGAACAAAGTGTGTAACCACAACTGCTCTGTCGTATTCAAGTGAATGGGATGGAGTAGCTTTAATTACACTGGTTGCCACTGCAATGACAACTGCAAGCACGAGCGCCGCATTCTCGTCATTGGAGGGGGTGCAGGGAGTCAGACCCCCACCAATCTGATATTGATCACATAACCTGAGAATAAGTCATCAATATGGGGAAAGCAGAAAAACCCTTTAAGGCATGCTGCATTTTAGGTTACAGGTTTTCCTCATTGATGACAAAATGTGGAAAAATCATGGTATTCAACAAAGCATTTCCCATAAAAGCAAGGTAAAACCAGGGATTTACTGTGTTTTAGAAGGTTTTTTTGATGCACTAGTAATTCCTTTTGCACCACTCAATTTTTGATGCAGAGAGAAAAAGAGAGAGAATATGTGATAGTGAATGGGGACGCGATACTTGTAATTACACTGTTCACTACTGCAATTGCTGCAGCGAGCAGGTAAACAGGGAAGAGAAGTTAGTGCTTGTGTGAGCACTGCCTTCTCTTCAAACAGCTGATTGACGGGATGACGAGAGTCGGAACCCCACCAATCTGATATGGATGACCTATCGTAAGGATAGGTCATCAATAGTAAAAAGCGGACAACCCCTTTAAGCTGAAATATACTCTATATAAATCTACGGCACGCTTTGGCACAATGCAAAATTCAAGTTTATTCAATCACATCATTGATACTGAGGCACATGCCTAATCGATGTTCCTTCCAGCACTGACAGGAAAAATCCTAAAAAAAAACATTTTTAGTCAAGGTGAGCTTTCTCAGGTTGTATCTATAGCACGAGAAGGATCATGGATCGATGGGAGTAGCTCCTACAGTAGACATCTCTTCTCCATTTATTGCAGCGGCTATGCCCACTGATTCTGTACTCATGCTTTGCCAGATACAACTTAAGAAAAGTCATCCTTGGCCCTCCGAATCCGTCAGGACTCGATATTCCAGGGTGTAGCTATGGGGCGAGAGACGATAGAGTGGGTCTGTATACGGACAACCTCATATTATTTATGACAAACCTGGACACTTCTCTACCATGGGCGATTGCCATTATTGAAAAATGTGGGCACTTCTCAGGATTACATATTAACTGGGCCAAGTCGGCCTTGATGCCTTTGTGGCGCTCCGACTGGCCTGAAGTGTACCACAACCTTAAGATAGTGGATCACTTTAAATATCTAGGTGTTTTTATTACTAAAGTATTGGGAGACTCCTACTCTAAAAATATTGCCCCTCTAGAAACCATCTTCATTGACAAATGTAAGGTGTGGAAAGCACTTCCACTGTCCACTATGGGCAGGATCAAGCTAATAAAAATGATCCTATTACCCAAAGGGCTATATATGCCTTCACTCACTAATGGTCAACTTTATTTGGGGTAGGGCTAGGCACAAACTTGCACTGACCACATTACAACGATCCAGGGAGGGGCAGCTTCAGGGAGGGGCAGCATTGCCGAATTTTCATTTGTATTTTCTGGCAGGGCAGCTGAGGTTTCTGGCCACTTGGATTAATGGGGAACCCCTTCAAAATCTGGATTCCTATCTTCAGCAATATTTAGGCTTGTCCACTCTATGGCCGGTACTTGAAAACGTTGGTTCCCTATCGGGAGGAATGTTGCAGGTCCATAGGCTGGCACAACAGGTGCGGAGAGATGCAAAACCACGTCAGTACCAAGACTAGGCAGATACCATACCTTTATGGGATAGCCCATTGTTCCCCCACTTACAGGGCATAGAAGGGATACATACCTGAAAAATATGTGGAATACCTACATTGCGAGACCTATATCAAGATGGAGTTTTACCCCTTTTATTTGCTATTGCTATCGAGCCATTGGCGGCGGCGGTGAGGCAGTCCTCTTATATACAAGGGTTTAAATATGGTAATGTGGAAAATAAAATAGCTATGTATGCGGATGACACGCTGCTCTTCTTGGGGGATACCTCTGGTTCGATAACGGGGGCGATGTCACTACTGACAGTGTATGGAAGATTGTCAGGTCTTACTATTAACTGGCAGAAGTCTGCTTTGATGTTTCTGGATGGACAGTCGTGTTCGGTGACAGCTGAAAGGCATCGTATACCATGCGTGTCATCATTTAAGTATTTGGGTATACAGGTCTCGAGCAAGGTCAAAGATTTTGAGGAGCTCAACCTGGTGCCGTTAGTGCAGAAATTTAGAGCTAAAGCCAGGACGTGGAGCAAATTGTTTCTGTCAGTGGTGGGCAGGGTTAACCTGTTGAAAATGATCATGATGCCACAGCTGTTGTACTTCCTCCAGAATGCACCTGTGTGGATTCCCCCAGTCAGATTCTGTCAGTTTAACACCATCTTTAGAGACCTAATATGGAAAGGAGGAAGCGCAAGAATTAAATTGGAAACGTTGCAGTACCCGAAAGATGCTGGTGGTTTGGCGGTGCCAAATCCAAGGGTGTATTATATTGCAGCTCAATGTCAACATTTTAAGGGCTGGGGAGATGGATCGCTGCAGGAGATGACAGGAAGTATTCTGAGACATGTGACTGGGCAGAGAGGGACCTGCTGTGGATTCTGGAGGAAGATACACGTCGGATGAGTGCAGAGGGGATTTATATAATAGGGATGATGGGGAAGGTATGGGGTAAATTGAAAGAGCTGAAAGGAGTGGCGGACATGACTGCTCTTACTCCAATTTGGAAAAACTCCAAGTTGTCTGAATTTGAAAAGTTGTCAGGATTTCAGAGATGGGAGACGAAGGGGGTAGTTCGATTAGGTGACCTTGTGAAGGATGGGGTGTTTAAAACCTTTAGTGAGATGCAGAGGATGTATAATATTCCTAAGCAATGGTTTTTCCAATATCTGCAAATGCGCCATGCATATGACCAGATGAAGAGTAACTGGTCGCAGATAGGCAATGTGGATGGGCTTCATAAATTGATATTATTTGGGACAACTAAGAGGGGGTTAATATCAGAAGTGTATGGAGTGCTCTTGGATAAATTTCTGGAAAGGCACCCCTTGACCCGCATGAAAAAATGGGAAGACGACGTGGGAGTAATAGAAAAAGGGAAGTGGGAGGATATTTTGGAGGCAGTGCCACGGTCCTCTCTGAGCGAGCAAGGGAAATTGTCCCAATTGTTTATTATCCATAGGGTATACAAAACACCGGTGTTCCTGAAGCGTATTGGGATTAGATCTGATGCTAATTGTCCGAGGTGCGATATGGAACCAGCGGATCTTATCCACATGCTCTGGAAGTGTCCGCTGAGTGAACTATTGGAAGGAAATATTGCAGACTATTTTCCAGTTAATGAAGGTTCAAGTAGCACTAGATCCAATTATTTGCCTACTGGGGTATGTATCGGAACTTCATACTAATGAACAACAGAAAATTGGAGCTAAGGAAGCGGAAGGGATATACTGAATAGCTATTGAGTTAATTCTACTATCTGTCTGCTATTGCATTATACTGAGTACCATTGGAATGTCTTTGACAGTGGAAGAGATATGTCATTTGGATATATTGTCTAATACTGCTATGTACTTGTGTACCTGTTTTGCTTTCAATACATTAATAAAAAACAATTTGATCGAAAAAAAAAAAAGATGGAGTTTTACGCTCCTTTTCTTAACTTCAAGGACAGTATAGCATTGCACCCAGTTTTTTAAATATTTACAAGTCGGGCAAGCCCTTCAGGACCAATTCAGGGCCGGAGACAGGGCCATCTCCTCTTATCCTTTAATAGGGGATATCGAGTCCCAAGGACCTAGAGGTATAATCTCAGCACTATACACTAGGGTTGTTTCGGGTATCGAAGTTTCGATACCCATTCAATACTTTTAGCCCGGTATAGATACGATACCGTGATTTGCCTTTTATCGATACTAGGCTGTGCTACTGCACAGCCCAGTATCAGAGGAGGTGGCCGCGCAGCTTTCAGCGCGACCATGTTCCCTCAGCAGCACGGGGAGAAGGAGGCAGTCTCTCCCTCCTCCTGTGCCGCGCTGCCACCAATGAAGAGAGACGGGAGGAGGAGGCGGGGTTACTGGCCACCAATGAGGAGTGATGTTTACTATACAAATGCAGGCAGAAGAAGCTCATTGCCGGCACCTGCCTGTGACTGGGCGCTGCGATCCGCAGAAATTAACCTCTCAGGTGCCGCGCCTGAGGGGTTAACTGCCGCTAATCGCAGCGCCCTGTACTATATTGGGTAATCATATGTCATCACAACCCATACTAGCCGAGGCCAGGTGGTGAGAGAATATTCCCCATCTTTCTGCAGAAGATTGGACAGTGGCTTTGGAGGGAGTTACGAATGTATCTCCTTCTGTTAACAACAGACTTATCCAACTATTTATGTCTCACCGCAGCTACTGTATCTAACTCCCACTAGACTGCACGTGATGGGGGGGATCCCTCAGCCCAGATGTATCAGATGCTCTCACAGTAGTGCCGATTTTTGGCATATGATGTGGGAGTGCAGTTATATTAGATCATATTGGCAAGATGTACTTGCAGTACTTTCATCCTCAGGTATAGGCCCAATACCGTTATGCCCCAAGGTATGTTTGCTGGGTGTTCTGGATAATGATGGATGGTCTCACAACAATAAAATGTTTCTGAGCGAAACCTTGTTCCTCGCCCGGAAGGTAATTGCCCTTAAATGGATGGCAGATGATTTACCTACGATAGGGATTTGGAAAAGGCTAGTAAATCAAGTAATACCCTTTGGAAAATGTGATATTCATACACAGGAAATGTCCTAATAAATTTCAGAAAGTATGGGGTCTCTGGTGTGACTCACCTTTTTTGACCTCATCACCCGGATTGGTGTTACCTAATGATCTTTCCAGTTGACCTATATGTAAACCACTTATGATGATAATGCACTTGTCTGCTTTATTACATCTGTTACTCATGTGAAGAAATATCGTCTTACCCTAAAGTATCAACTTGAAGCTGCACTACTGTAACCATTGTGATACAAAATTCTGGATGTTGCATACCTCTGATTGTACCACGATCTTGCCTTGTTACTCTTTTTCAATAGAACGAGTTAAAAAAAGAAAAAGAAAAGTCATCTTGACTAAAACGTAATTTACACTAACTGAGAATTTCCCAGAAACGTGAATGTTGGAAAGAACATAAATTAGATGTGTGCATCAGTATCATTTGCAATGGTCAAATGAACATCGTGAAGAAATGTGCCGTGGATTTCTATAAACAATTTTCCCTATTAGTAATTAGGGTTTTTCTCCCTTTAGATGAGATGTACAATGATGCCTTGCCCACGTGGTCCTGGCTGTGGAGACCCCCGTGTGTCGGGTGTCGCCCATTTAGACTTCTTTTTCTCTTCCAGTCATACAGATGCTGCTCGGCTCCAAGAATCTGATAAAAGAAGAACGTTTTGTTCACAGTTACCCATATGACTGGAGGACCAAGAAGCCGATCATCATCCGAGCCAGTCAGCAGTGGTTTGTGAACACGGCTAATGTTAAAGACAAGGCTCAGGTAACGGCAGACACTGCCTATTACATGCAGACATTATTCTACATGAAATTATATCTCATCTAAAGCATTTATGTGTCTATAACAAAGCATGTAGCGCCATCCTGAGTCATTTGGTATAGACCGTTTCAGACTGCAGACAATACTACCAGTCGCTGGCTGAGGCTGGTCACCACCATGGACATTGATTGGCTAAGGTCTCTTTCTTACCATCGCTATTGATTTTCGTTGTTCTGCTCTATTATATTTGCAGAACAACGAAAATAACAGAACTCGCCCAAACAGATCCCAATGATTTATAATGGTGACAATTCAGGAGACTGCTTTTTAGTAGAGAAAAAAGTCTTGCGTGCAGGACTTTTCTTTCTGCTGTTTTTCATAGAAACTAAGATGGAGCCTCCAACACAGATATGAACAAGCCTTAAAGAGGTATTCTGGTAGGTACTGTTTAGGACCAACCATTGGGACTCCCACTGATCACAAGAATGATGGCCCCCATACCTCCTTCATGCCCCTTGCTTCTTCCCTTAAAATGGCCAGAGCGGCTGGTCGCACATGCACGTGGCCGCTCCATTCATTTCTATGGGGGTTCTGGAGATAGGTGAGCGCTGTACTCTGCTATCTCCAGGACTCCCATAGTAATGAATGGAGCGGCCACACGCATGTGCAACTGGCTGCTCCGGTCATTTTAGAGAAGCAGCAAGGGGGCTGCAGGTGGCATAGGGCCCCCGTTCCTGTGATCGGTGGGTTTCCCAATGGTAGGACCCCCACCGATCTGATAGTTATCCCCTGTGCATAGGGGATAACTTTTACCTACTGGAATATCACTTTAAATGGTCGTTTCCTGCTTGTCCAATGGGAGCAAGAAGTAGAAACCAGCAGGGTGGCATCGGAGCGGGTGTCTTTGTGGAGCCTTTTTAAAGAATTTGCCTGAAAAACTCCTTTAAGATTAATGTATTTCACTATTGTCCTTTATGGCAGATATGAATGCCCTATTTTACACTGATTCATTTCGTGTTATGATATAATAGGTTCTCAGTTCTGTCCATTTAATAGAGATCCTTTCTTGGTATGCACAGATTTGTGAAATGCATAATGTCACCACTAGGGGAAGCAAACTGAAGGCTGATTTTGAGCACAGGTTGCTCATCCTAGTGGTGGCCTTGTGTGGTTAATCAAGGTAAAATCCATATATCACTATGATACAGTAGTATAATGTTACTTAACCCCTTAAGGGCTGTTTCACATGAGCGTGTGCAGTGCGGAAATCATGCTCCGTGTGTGAGTGTGATTCTCTGTCTTAAGAGCGCAGGGCATTATAGAGATTTATCATGCTATGTGCCTCTGCACGACCTTCTACAGAATTATACTGACAGCTTTATGTTATTGATTCATGGAGTCTATAAACTACCAGCGTTCTTTCATCATTCTGGGGTCAGGGATAGATGTAATTCCCCCAAATATGACTTACCAGACGCTGATCATCTTCATACGCTGTAGGAGTGCTCTAGTATTTGTCCCTTATGATTAGCCATGCTTGATTTTATATATTGGGTTAATGGTATTTGGCTTTTTGCTGAACTGTCTCTGTCCCTTGGGAATCTTACAGGAAAATACTATCTTATGGGGATCTGTATTGGTATTCGCCGCTTATTATATTAGGCTAGGAAGCTAATAGCGAAATACTGGATTCAATCGGTGGGGGGGAAAAAAAAACACAACCTTGACCGAAATGTCAGATTAATTTTCAGATGGATCCTATTAACAGGCTGTAGGGTCTGTCATGATACCAGTGGTGTTTTTGACAGCTAGAAAAGCTCTGCAGACTACGCTATTCTTGCCACTGAAAATACTACAGCCTTGGCACAAATAAAAAAATATATGATTATGAAAGAGCCTTACGATTCGCCTTTTAGAACCATTTTTATGTTGTTCAACGTGCAAAATTTGTCAGCAGCCTGAAGAATCATCAGATTTTGGTTTTAAAAGGAATCTCCGAAACACCCTTCTAACTAGAGTAAGTGGTGTATAGTGTAAGTGACTGATTCCGGTAATGTAGTTTTTATCTTCATACTTGTTCTGATGCTGTCTTCCCACAAACCAGCAGTAAAATGCATTGAGAGGACTCCTGTGCTCCCACACATAATGGAGCAGACTCAAAGAGGAGTCCTCTCAATCCGTTTTACTGCTGGTGCGTTGGAGCACATCATCAGAATGCAAGTGAGTATGAAGATAAAAATTTCATAAACGGACTCTGCTTCACTTACACCATACTCCGCTTATTTTAGTTTGGGGGTGTTTTGGAGCTGACAGGTTCCCTTTTAATGTTCTCTTTTGCCTCTTATTTTACCACTTTGTACACACATCACCATTGCCCTTGCATTGATATGTGTACACTTATTTGCAGGAAGTTCTAAAAAAAGTGAAGTTTACCCCGGCGTCGGCCTCCAGCAGGATGATTGAGATGCTAGGCCGCCGCACATACTGGTGCATATCAAGGCAGCGGAGCTGGGGTGTCCCTATTCCTGTCTTCTATCATAAGGAGACACGAGAAGCTCTCATCAACAGGTACGAGATTCAGCTTTCAGCCACTGGAGTGAAATATTTCTGCTAAAAATGTGCATCATTTCAGACTGTAGAGCAGTGGTCTCCAACTTGTCAAGTCCTGCTGGGAGTTGTAGCTTTCCAATAGCTGGACAGCCACCGGTTGGAGACCACTGCTGTAGAGAATAGAAGGGGGTTGTCTCACTAGGAATATCCCGCTCTTATTCCCTATTAAAAGGGTTTTACAGGATTAGAGAAACACAAGTGTTTTCTACTAGAAATGGCTCCACACCTGTCCACAGGTTGCGTCTGGTATTGCAGTTCAGCTCTGTTAAAGTTGGCAGAGCTTTGCTGCAATATTGCACACTGCCTGTGGACAAGTGTGACAAAATGTACGGAAGAAAACAGCCATGTTTGCATGGACATCTTAGTATGGGTATTCTGTATAAGATCTCCTGTAATGGCCAGGGCATGGGGTTTTACTTGCCTCGTGATTTTGGATTGGTTGGCCTCCCTCATTTCATATATTTTCTGGTGTATTTTGACTTGGTAATTTCTGGTAAAAATGTTAGTGCAATCATTTTTAGGCACATTAAGAGAACATTTGCTTGAATGTTTTCATAACTCCCAAAGACTTCAGTGGGAGAACTCTGCACGTGCACTGCCTCCTGTCTATTCAGTCTCTGACCTGGATGGGAGTGTTGCCAGCTGCCTCAGTTTTCATGGCGTTAGGACCCCAATTTGTCAGACATTCACCTCCTGTTGTGGGCTCTGCCATAAATTGGTGGCTCTGTGTGACATCCATATTCCCATATTAGTGCATATTGACATTGGTGTCCGATTGGGATATGCTTATGGAAGTAGCTAAGACCTCTTTCACATCAGCGTTTTAGCTTTCCGTCCTAGAGATCCGTCCTCGGGTCTCTCGGACGGAAAGCTACTGATCAGGATTATCTCCATGCATCCTGAATGGAGAGCAATCTGTTCAGGATGCATCAGGATGCATCAGTTCAGTATGTCAACATTTTTTGGACGTTGACAAAAGCGCAGCATGCTGCGGATTTGTCTCCGTCCAAAAATCCAGAAGACATGCCGTAACGCCGGATCCGGAATTAATGCCCATTGAAGGGCATTAGTCCGGATCCGGCCTTTAGCTAAACGTCGTTTCCGTGCATCGCCGGATCCAACGTTTAGCTTTTTGTCAATGGTTACTATGGCAGCCAGGACGCTAAACTCCTGGTTGCCATAGTAAAGAGTAGGGGGAGCGGCATACTTACATTCCGTGCGGCTCCCGGGACGCTCCAGGATGACGTCAGGGCGCCCCAGTGCATAGATCACGTGGTCGCATGGATCACATGATCCATGCGCGCGGGGCGCTCTGACGTTATTCAGGAGCGCCCCGGGAGCCGCACGGAATGTAAGTATGCCGCTCCCCCGCTCCCCACTGCTACTATGGCAACCAGGACGCTAGTAGCGTCCTGGCTGCCATAGTAACACTGAAAGCATTTTGAAGACTGATCAGTCTTCAAATGCTTTCAGTTCACTTGCGTTGTGCCGGATTCGGCGTGCATTCCGGCGACGGAAGTGCACGCCGGATCTTCACAACGCAAGTGTGAAAGAGGCCTTAAGTGAAGGTTTGATGAAGCAGAAGTAATTTTTATATTTAAGTTGAATGTAGTTCATATTCATAAAATATTAGCGGCGGAGGCATTTTTATTTACTCCAGTTTCACAGACAATAGGGGCATATCGCTAGGATATGACCCCATTGTCTGATAGGTGCGGGTCCCAGGGGTTCAACCCACACCTACAACGAGAACGGAGCGGGGAGAGTTGTGGCTGAAGGACCCCTGGGGTCCGGCCACCATCAAGCGCTGCCCACATACATGTGAATGGGAGCGCGCCGCGCATGCGCGGCCCCCACAACCATTCATTTCTATGGGGCCGACGGAAATAGCCAAGCCAGCACTATAATGTGGAGCGGCAGAGATCCGGACACAGCATGGCAAATATGCCGAGAGATGCCAGACAAATACCGCTGCACGCTGCCGTTTTTGTATGGCTGCTTCTCAGCATGTTTGCCGTGCGGTGGCCAGATGTCCGCCGCTCCCCATTACAGAGAATGGGGATGGACGGATTTCCGGCAAACGGTAGTACAGATCCGGCAGGCTGTTCCTCTGCCGGAAGAGCTTATACTTTTTTTGGTTATACTTTCAGAAAGTTGTGCAGTGACAGGGTGATATTTGGGACTTTTTCATGTGGCTTCTGTCCCGGGACGACGGTCCCGGATTTGTAGCACTGTCCCGGGACAACAGTCCCGGATTTGTAGCACTGTCCCAGGACGACAGTCCCGGATTTGTAGCACTGTCCCAGGACGACAGTCCCGGATTTGTAGCACTGTCCCAGGACGACAGTCCCGGATTTGTAGCACTGTCCCAGGACGACAGTCCCGGATTTTCTAGCACTGTCCCAGGACGACAGTCCCGGATTTTCTAGCACTGTCCCAGGACGACAGTCCCGGATTTTCTAGCACTGTCCCAGGACGACAGTCCCGGATTTTCTAGCACTGTCCCAGGACGACAGTCCCGGATTTTCTAGCACTGTCCCAGGACGACAGTCCCGGATTTTCTAGCACTGTCCTGTACTTAATACATTTTCATATGCTATATTTGTATGGACACTTCTCTGGCCTCCACGAGTATTGGCCATTCTCTAGCTGGTACATGCCGTCTCTGTCTTAGCAGTAGCTACGTTGTGGGCACTACTGTGTGGCTGGCAGTTTAGCATGGATGACATTAATCATAGCTGTTTTATGCTATATCACCAAAATAACTGAGAATGTGCAACGTGACTATGGAGGTCCAAAGTAGCCCAAATGTGGGGACATTCCTCGGTGGACGCCTCACCAGCTCTGGGCTTAGGCTGAAAACATTGTCCTGTCTCCGAATTACAACTAGGGTCGGTTTTAAAGAGATGGTCGGTATAATTAGGCAGTTTGTATCCTGCATCGTCGATCCGCATGGATTACAATACAGTACATGTGGATGGGGCTTGTTTCACACATTGCATAAACTCTTGCCTGGAAAATAGAGGATGCTACAGATTTTCAGTTCCTTGGCACGTAAATTATGTTGAGGATTTTCACCCCTTCATTGTATACGGTTGAAATCTGCAGTGATTTTGCAGCACAATCCGTACACACGCAGAGTTTGTCACCAGTTTGCAGCAAAATCTGCTGCAGATTTCTTCTGTTACGGGTTGTATGGTATGGCAGCGCATTCGCTCGACCACCATTCCATTCATCTCCTCCTTACTTCAGACATGCTGGTGGGGAGAAGGGACTGGAGCAGTTGGACCTTCAGGAGAGGAGAAATTCGCCTCGGCATGCTATTGTGTGACTTGCAGATTTCCCTTGTCTTGTATTATGTGTCAGTATGAGAAAATGGAGGCTAAATTACGGATCCCCAGCACGAAGGGAATTGCTGCTCAGCCGGATAACTCCTTCAACCACATAACGTGCAGCATTTTTGACTTGCAAATTTGCTGTAGTGCCCCGGAGCCTCCCTTCTTCCCTTTGTATGGGGTCACGCCTTATTCTGTCCCGCTGCTGATTTGCTTGCTTCTCCGGAAGCAATGCCTTGTACAAACATAGGTGAAGGTTGAGCGCTCGACTGATGGTGAGACGCCAGCAGAAATAGATCGTCAGTCACCCGACAGGAATTTATAGGCGATGTGGTCCGATCGTGTGCGCAGTGAAGTGCATTCTCTGGCTCACAGAACAATACGTGCTTACTGTAGTAATCCAGCAGGAACCAGTCTGGGTCATCCGAAGAACATGTGGGAATATTTTTTGTATTCTACCATCCTCTGAGTGACAACCATTAAAGGGGATGTCCATATATTTAAACACATCACCTATTGATAGGGTGTGTCATCAGTAGGGATTCAACCGCTGGGACCCCCACATCGTGATAAAAATGAGGATCCTGCACCCCCCCCCCCCCCTGTATGAATGGAGCCGCAGTGAAGCATGCACACTGCTGCTCCTTTCATCCCTGGGACCGATGGAGATGGCCCAGTCCCATGGGCTCTGCATGGCCGCTCTAGAAGATGTTGTCTCATTGTCCTCTCAAAGGATGCTGGGAAATTACGTCAGTGCTCCGAGCCTCCTTCAGATCATTAGGGAGGTGTCTCCTAGTCTCATGGCCTGACTAATTAAATAATGCATAAACCACTCAGAATGAGATGACTTTACATCAGGATTTCAATTTGAAATCAATAATTGCAGTCATTAGTAAGAAAATACGCAGACAGCGCCCACTTTGGAACTAATAAGAAACTGCGACAAGAGGTGATACGGTACAGTGATCCCTACATGTCTCCACATCAGCCGTGACCCTCCACTGTTGGTTGTAATCTGTAGGGGTCCCAGGAGCAAGTGTTCAGTTCATCCACTGCTCCCCCACGGGAGAAACAAAGAATTGCACAAAACAGGCCCTCCCTCCACTAACAGAAAAGGGTTCTTTCCTCAGGATAGGTCATCAGTATCTGATTGTGGGGGTCCAACACCCGGGACCCCTGCTGATCAGCTGAGGAGGCAGCGGCGCTCGTGTGAGTGCCGCAGCCTTCTCCGTGCTTACAGAGCACATCGCCATACATTGTATAGCGACCGTTCTTGGTATGGCAGCTCTGCCCCATTCACTTCTGTGCATTCACTTACCAAGCGCAGCCGCTGTGCAGTTCCCCGGTTTTCACCTTTTAACCCGTGTTCAAGGATCTGGACTTCGCTGCAGGGAACCAACCAGGCCACTACATCCTGGAGTAGTCCCGGTGTAGTTGGCAGCTTACCCACGGGGGTCAGAGACACCACTGCAAAGCACCCAGAGGGGTGGCATGCGTAATCAAAGTAGCAGATCTGATGTTGGGGCAGGCGGCAAGGAGCAAAACGATACACAGACCAAGGTCAGGACGAGAGACGTGAGACCAGAATCAGTAGTCAGGCTAGGGTACAGTACATGGGTTGTCGGACATACAAGCACAGCTTTACTGGTTTCCAAACACGAAGAAATGTAAGCTCAGGCACCCCGCCCTTGGGAAGTCTGCCTTATATTGCGTTGAACATCCAGCCATTGGCTGGGGAACACTTTGGCTGTGCGCACTGGCCCTTAGGACATGCTGGGGGACTTCAATGGCACACGCAGACACAGCCTAAGGGTCCATTCACACGTCCGTTTTCTGCGGATCCTATTTTCCAAGAATTCTTTCCGTTTGTCATCCGTTTTTTGCGGATCCGCAAAAAAAAACGGATAGAAGAATACATTTTCCTATTCTAATAAAGTTTTATCCGCAATTTTCGGATTAGAATAGGACATGTTTTATTTTTTGACGGACACTATGTACTGAGAAAATTATGCGGACAGCACACTTTGTGCTGTCCGCATATTTTATAGACCCATTGAAAATCAATGGGTCCGAATTCTGTCCGCAACTATTCCGAAAAATCGGGATCAGATGCGGAACTAAACAACGGACGTGTGAATGGACCCTAACTCCTTAAGAAAGTGATGAACGCTCAGAAAGAAATATAGAAGTGGAGGAGTCTAATATCGGATTAAAGGGGTTGTCCCACGAAATGTATTCTACAGTTTTCAAACCAGCTCCTGGATCTGAATACTTTTGTAATTGCTTGTAATTAAAAAAATTTGTATAGCTAATGAGTTATTCAATAAAATCTATCCGTATAGCGCCACCTGCTGATTGTTCTTTCTCATATTTCTTTGTCTTGCTCACTGAGATGGCCACATATGTTCAGTTTCATCCTTCAACTGCCTCCTGAGCTGTGATAGGGAGAGAGCTCCAGCAGAAAGGACACATTCCCTGTTATCTGCAGCAGAAAGAGCATGCCTTCTTAAGCTGCAGCAGAAAAGACATGCTCCTGAGAAAGACACTCCCCTTGAGCTTGATATAAATGTAGCAGAGCAATGAATGGGGAGATCTCTGGATCCATGTGAGGTCCAGGGCCGGTTCTAGAGAGAGACTGTCATGTGCTATATGATGTCTGACTTTCATTTTTTACATTAATCATTAATCGCAAACAGCGATATCTTATTGAGGACAGCTTTAAGCCAATAGATAGTGGGAGGGTTTGGCGCATATAAGTTAGTCAATTTAGTGCGACCTAAGGGCATCTGTCAGCAGTTTTGTACCTATGACACTGGCTCTGTGTTGGTCCCATGTTCATACGTGACCGCTTTGCTGAGAAAAATGATATTTTAATTGATGGAAATTAGCCTTTCGGAGCAACAGGGGCGTTACCTTTACACCTTTAGGCTCTGCTCTCTCTGCAACTGCCACACCCTCTGTAATTTATTTGACAGGGTCAGGAGCGATGACTTTTTCACTGCCTGCTCCTGTCAAAGTGCAGTGGAAGCGGCAGTTGCAGAGAGAGCAGAGCCTCTAGGTGTAACGGCAACTCCCCCGTTGCTCCTAGAGGCTCATTTGCATATATTAAAACTTCCGTTTTCACAGTGTAGTGGAAATTTTATTAGGATGTGTTTTTAATGTCATGTATTGTCATCATGTCTCTCAGTGTGTAAAGCATTGGAGTGGATATCTTACTGTGGATGTAGAGAACAATCAGCTGCCGGGCGCAGAGGTCTCCGCTGGCAAACAGTCTATGTGCTATGCACTGCGCTGTAGGCCGGGGGAGACTGGTGCGCTGCAGAGCAGTGTTTTCTTGAAAAATGTATGTGCGCCAGCTAGGGCCCCCGCCAGAGAGCAAAATTTATTGGCTTGGCGTGGACGCATTTATTAAGAGAACAATATACAAAAAAGGAACGTGCGTTTATTGTTTCCAGTGTACGTAAGCACACATGAGCTACAGTGCGCACCAGATCTCTGAGCATGGAACATCTTGTCCGACTCTGGAGGAGTGTGGCCTTTCCTTACACAAAAGGAGCTTGATACACGCGTTCGTAAGCACGGGAGAAATTCTTTGTGGCTTGCGTACTTTGGTGCACTTTTAGCGAAGCTTGGATATGTGCATCAGACACAAGAAAATTTCTACAACCACAGCAATGCGGGCACATATGAGCATGGGGCCACAGATGTCTTCAGCTGCCAAGTGCTTATGCAACAGTTTCATAGGTACAAATCTGCTGACCCCTCTAGGGTACATGCACACGTTCAGGATTCATGTGCGGAGAATCCACCCCGAAATACGCAGGTGTTTGCAGGCAAATCCGTGCGGTCAATCTGCTTCAATTGGTGCGGATTTGGTGTGGATTTTCCGCATTCTGATTTTACTGATTTTAAGTGAATGGAGAAAATCCAGTCAGGAAAAATAAAATAAATTGACATGCTGCGGATTTTCAAATCTGCACCGCAGGTCAAAATCCGCACGGAAAAAAATCTGCATCGTGTGCATTGAGAATTTTAAATTCTCATAGAATACGTTGTACATAATGTACGGTGCGGATTTTCCGCACGCAATCTAAAGAGCAGGAACTGACCCCCAGGGTCGATCATGGAGTCAATAAAAGTGAGATTCAGACCAATACTCGGGCAGGGGGCATGGTACCACTTATTGTAAGGGAAGTGGGACAGGGAGGGCACATGTAAAACAGAATGTCCGCCTCATCCCTCTTAATGAATGAACAGAGTTGGCTCCTTTTTGCCAGAGTGCTGCATCCCCTTATATTCAAGGAACCAAATGCGACCGACTTCTCAGCCATGTGGTTCTTCGTGGTGAAGCTCCTGTGCCGAGAGCGTCAGAACATAATTTACAGTGAACAGAAAACTGGAGAACGTGACAGAGATATGAAACCACATGTGACTAAAGATTGATGTAGGGAAGGGCGGCAGCGGCAATGTAAATCCTAACCGAGAACGACTGCCAGATATAACATTGCTGCATAGTACAAAGCTAGATAGCAATTACAATGCCTAAAGTAGGTGTGACCACTAATGTGTGACCGTAGGAGTTCAGGGTCTGCAAACTAATGTGGACACTGGAAAATGAAGGTCGCGTTACATGGTCAAGATGCAAAATGAAATGAAGGAACATGTGCTGGGAATTTAGCAATAGATAAGAATACTAGCTCCATAGTAAAGGCGTGAGAAGACCTCACTGACACCTTCTTGATATTGAGGGGTATCGGTTTCGGAATCTGAGACCAAGTCTGCAGCGGAGGCAATCGTCCGCGCTCGGCGAATGGAAGATCCTCAGGAGATCTGTCAGTGAGTTTCTTCCCGTCATAGGACATCAGGAGCCCAAAAGAACAGAGTCCAAAGTAGGGAATTCTTTTAGATCAAAGTTCTTCAGTCAAAGGGTTTTTCTGAAGGGTGGAAGAAGTGAAGTCTTGGTAAAATGACAGTTACGACCCCTCCAAGGTGTAGTTGGGTTTCTCTCTCGCAGCGGCCAAGATGGCAGCAGTGTCGGCATAACTGAGAAGGTCGCATATCGCGTCACAAAGTCTTTCCCCCGGTGGAGGCCTTGGCCTCAGGGATTCTGAGTGTCTTCAGCTAACCCTCTAACAATCTTCCTCGCTGCGATTCTCCCCGTCCTCTATGAGGAATCAGCTGGTCCCTCTGCACCGCCATCTTAATACACAAGGCCTCAGCAATGGGGTGCAGCTCCATCTGTGAGTTCTCCAAAGACTCTACTCGGCTGCCAGTGTGGGGGATATCTGCCGTGATCCGCCAGTCCACGTGTCAAAGCCTTTTTTCAAGAAATGGCGAAAGAGTCTGTGTAACGGGGACGGTCTTATGTGCTGTCGTCTCCGGAGTCCATCTGAAGATTCTCCGGCGCAGATTAAGACTGCATCTTGTCTGCTCAAGTAGGAAAAAGCGTGCCTTTCTTAACAGTTTTTTTTTTGACAACGCTAGAACCAGCCCTGTACCTCACATGGGTCCAGCGATTCCCCCCCCCCCCCCCCCCATTCATTGCATTGCTCCAATTAGGGCTCTTTCACACTACCCTTTTCCTTTTCCGTCCTAGAGCCCCGAAAAGATACTGATCAGGATTATCCTCATGCATTCTTAATGGAGAGAAATCCGTTCAGGATGCATCAGGATGTCTTCCGTTCAGTATGTGAACGTTTTTTGGACGTTGACAAAACCGCAGCATGCTGCAGATTTGTCCCCGTCCAAAAATCCGGAAGACATGCCGTAACGCCGGATCCGGAATTAATGCCCATTGAAGTGCATTAATCTGGATCCAGAATTAAGCTAAACGTCGTTTCGGCGCATTGCCGGATCTGGCGTTTAGCTCTGCGCGTGCGCAGCAGCAGTTACGATCGGGGCCCCAGTGTAAGCTGGGGCTGTGATCGGTTACCATGGCAGCCAGGACGCTACTGAAGTCCTGGCTGCCATGGTGAGTACTCCGCAGCAGTGTACTTACCTGCGCTGCGGCCTCCGAGCGCTCCTTCATGATGTCACAGGTCCGGGTGGCGCATTGATCTATGCGCCGCAGGGACCTGTGACATCATGGAGGAGTGCCCGGCGGCCGCAGCGCAGGTAAGTACACTGCTGCGGAGTACCATGGTAGCCAGGACTTCAGTAGCGTCCTGGCTACCATGGTAACCTGAAAGCATTTCGAAGACTTTAAATGCTTTTAGGCGACTTGCGTCCTGACGGATCCGGCGGGACGGAAGTGCCCACCGGATCCTCAGACCGCAAGTGTGAAAGAGGCCTTACTCTGTTAGAATTATTTCAAGCTGGCAACTCAGGGGGTGTGTTCTTTCTGCTGCAGCTGTCTCTCTATCACAGCTCAGGAGGCAGTTGAAGAATGGAACTGCGCATGTGCGTCCACCTCAGCGAGGTGGACAGAGAAGTAAGAAAAAGAACAAACAGCAGGTGGTGCTAGACAGATAGATTTTATTGAAAAGCTCACTGGCTATGCAAGATTTTTAATTACATCAAATTACAAAAGTGTTCAGATCCAGGTGCTGGTTTGAAAACTGCAGAATATTCTCTCCATGTCAGATTGAGTGCTCCCAGTTTATTTCCCTGTTGTTTGTCTTGACCATGAGGAAGAAAGGCTTTTAAAAAGGCTGTTTGTGTTGTCTGACAGCGGGAGCTCCACTCTCACCCCTCCGCCATCTAGCGCAGTCATAAGCAGCCGCCTGACACTGGTTGCTACAGTTAAACTAAAATTCCTCAGTCCTTTTCCATATCGGTGATACCCAGGGTGTTACCATTTACTATGCACGGGTGACTCAGGGGTGGGGTCAGCCATATCCCCCCAAAGCCAGATATTTTCATCTGAGCGACAGGGAGATGCATCAGAAGCGACGCTGCGGCGAGCGAGGTAAGTACAACCTCTGTGAGGAGCCCAGCCATATGGGGGGGGGCTTTATAGAACTTGGATAACCCTTTTTAAGTTTCTGCTGCTTCATCCCATTCCTTTTGGAGCAGAACTAACTGAGCATGAACTCGGCTGTTTTTAGAAGTCCTATAGGGGTGAATGGAGAGTGCACCTCGCAGACACCACCGCTAAACTATAAGATGGATGGATTTAGTCCTGATTTACTGGATTGTGTGATTTGGGGGCTCAGCGTGCAAGGAATTGTGCAGGGTCTAGGACAGTGGTGGCGAACCTATGGCATGGGTGCCAGAGGCGGCACTTGGAGCCCTCTCTGTGGGCACCCACTCCCTGGAAAAAGTCTATGGTGTACCAATATGCCTTAGACCTTTCCTGCCATTCATCTGCGCAGGGCGCACTGTGAACAGCACAGGCAGCGCACTGAATGTAGGCCGGCTGTTATAGCTAAATTATAAAGTACATGGAAGATATAATATACTGGACTGTAGTAGGGCTCATGTACACAAACATATTTTCTTTCCTTTTCCGTTCCGTTTTTTTTTTTGCAGACGGTATGCGAAACCATTCATTTCAATTGTCCGTTCTGCAAAAAAAATTGAATGTGTCGTATTATTCTCCGTATTAAGGACAAGGATAGAACTGTTCTATTAGGGGCCAGCTGTTCCGTTCCGCAAAATACAGAATGCACACGGACGTCATCCATATTTTTTGTGGAAAGCAAAATACATACGGTTGTATGCATGGGCCCGTATTCAGGGTAAATTGCCATGTTGGCACTTTGCGATAAATAGGTGGGTTTTGGGTTGCAGTTTGGGCACTTGGTCTTTAATAGGTTCACCATAACTGGTCTAGGAGATGCATCTATAACTTCTTCAAAATACCTTTTAAGGCCCCAGGCTGTGTCTGTATTTCGGTCTGCAAAATATGGATAGTTTCCGTCTGTATTACGTATTTTTCTCACTCCCATCAGTAGGAAAGGGCTATTCTCTTCCGCAAAAACGGACAAGAATAGGACCTGTGCTGAAATGTGCCGATCGGGCAGGTGGATCCGCAGCAAAAATGGATGCCTGCATGGTCCCATAGAAATGGATTGCTCAGTGTGCTAGCCATGAAAAAAAAAATGAACACGGAGGAAAATACAGTTGTGCTCATGAGTTCCAATAGTCATTACCTTGGATTAGTAATTATATATACCAGAGCTTTTCTTCATGTTATCACCCCTCTTACCAATCAAAGCTCGATAATGTTATGTCTCCCACTGTACAGCCTCCAGTTATCCTCCAGAAGAGGCATATACAGTGGATATAAAAAGTCTACACACCCCTGGTAAAATGTCAGCTTTCTGTGCTGTAAAAAAATGAGACAAAGATAAATCAATTCAGAACCTTTTCCACCTTTAATGTGACCTATAAACTGTACAACTCAATTGAAAAACAAACAAACAATCTTTTAGGTAGAGGGAAGAAAAATGTAAAAATAAAATAATATGGTTGCATAAGTGTGCACACCCTTAAACTAAAACTTTGTTGAAGCACCTTTTGATTTTAAGTCCAGTCTTCTTTGGAAAAACACTCCAAATCTGTCAGATTGCAAGGGCGTCTCCTGTGCACAGCCCTCTTCAGATCACCCCACAGATTTCCAACCGGATTCAGGTCTGGGCTCTGGCTCGGCCATTCCAAAGCTTTAATCTTCTTCTGGTGAAGCCATTCCTTTGTTGATTTGGATGGATGCTTTGGGTCGTTGTCATGCTGGAAGATGAAGTTCCTCTTCATGTTCAGCTTTCTAGCAGAAGCCTGAAGGTTTTGTGCCAATATTGACTGGTATTTGGAACTGTTCATAATTCCCTCTATCTTAACTAAGGCCCCAGTTCCAGCTGAAGAAGACCAGCCCCGCAGCCTGATGCTGCCCCCACCATGCTTCACTGTGGGGATGGTGTTCTTTTGGTGATGTGCAGTGTTGTTTTTGTGCCAAACATATCTTGTGGAATTATGGCCAAAAAGTTCAACCTTGGTTTCGTCAGACCATAAGACCTTTTCCCACATGCTTTTGGGAGACTTCAGATGTGTTTTTGCAGAATGTAGCCTGGCGTGGATGTTTTTGTTCGTAAGAAAAGGCTTTCGTCTTGCCCCTCTACCCCATAGCCCAGACATATGAAGAATACGGGAGATTGTTGTCACATCTACCACACAGCCATGACTTGCCGGATATTCCTGCAGCTCCTGTAATGTTGCTGTAGGCCTCTTGGTCGCCTCCCAGACCAGTTTTCTTCTCGTCTTTTCATCAGTTTCGGAGGGACGTCCAGTTCTTGGTAATGTCACTGTTGTGCCATATTTTCTCCACTTGATGATGACGGTCTTCACTGTGTTCCATGGTATATCTAATGCCCTGGAAATCCTTTTGTACCCTTCTCCTGACTGATACCTTTTAACAATGAGATCCCTCTGATGCTTTGGAACCTCTCTGTGGATCGTGGCTTTTGCTGTGCGATGCGACTAAGAAAATTTCAGGAAAGACCAAGAAGAGCAGCTGAACTTTATTTGGGGTTAATCAGAGGCACTGTAAATGATGGCAGGTGTAGGCTGACTCCTATTTAACGGGATTTTTAATGTGATTGCTTAATTCTGAACACCGTTACATCCCCAGTTAATAAGAGGGTGTGCATACTTATGCAACCACATTATTATTTTTTTTTTTTTGCTTTCTTCCCTCCACCTAAAAGATTTCAGTTTGTTTTTCAATTGAGTGGTACAGTTTATAGGTCACATTAAAGGTGGAAAATGTTCTGAAATGATTTATCTTTGTCTCATTTTTTTTACAGCACAGAAAGCTGACATTTTAACAGGGGTGTGTAAACTTTTTATATCCACTGTACAGGAGCTTTACTTCATGTTACTGCCCCTCTTACCAAGGACTCTCATTCCTAGGCCTTGGTGCATTATGGTGAACTGCTATCTATTACCCTAAATTTTGGCTGCTTTTTAGCTCTTGCCCATTACAGAACAGCAATGATTAGTGGCTCTAGCTTAACTGCATTGTCTACTGGAGTCTACAGTAGTCTGAAATCCACCTACTGTTTCATCAGAGGCTTTATGTTATTTACACTGCAGCTCAGCTTCTTCACATTGGCTGCTTTGTGAAAGAACTAGCTCATGGAGATTATACATTAGCACCAATTACACCAAAATAGTATTCACTGTTGGGGAACATTTGAGGAGCAGCGTGATAAGGTCTTCTTCCTGGTTCTGTGTTCTGTAAGGACGCAGCAAAGCTGCATCGGACATCACAAAAAAAGATCCTAGTCTACTACTCCTATCTCTCCCCCCGCACAGCCTCCAGTGACCCTATGACTGGATCCGAGAGCTTTTCATCGTTGCCCCTCTTATCAGTCATAGCCTGGTAATGTCATCCCATGTGCAGCCTCCAGTTACCCTCCAGAAGAGGCATATACAGGAGCTTTTCTTCATGTTATCACCCCTCTCGTACCAATCAACACTCAATACTGATATGTCTCCCACTGTACAGCCTCCAGTTACCCTCCAGAAGAGGCATATACAGGAGCTTTTCTTCATGTTATCACCCCTCTTACCAATCAACACTCAATACTGATATGTCTCCCACTGTGCAGCCTCCAGTTACCCTCCAGAAGAGGCATATACAGGAGCTTTTCTTCATGTTATCACCCCTCTTACCAATCAACACTCAATACTGATATGTCTCCCACTGTACAGCCTCCAGTTACCCTCCAGAAGAGGCATATACAGGAGCTTTTCTTCATGTTATCACCCCTCTTACCAATCAACACTCAATACTGATATGTCTCCCACTGTACAGCCTCCAGTTACCCTCCAGAAGAGGCATATACAGGAGCTTTTCTTCATGTTATCACCCCTCTTACCAATCAGTCTGTTTCTGTCAACTTTACCGCATGCAATCTCCACTTATTCCAGGGGATGGAGGAATACAGGAACTTTTCTACATGTTATCGGCCCTTTTACCCATCTGGGATACAATGTGCCCCCTATTTAGGGGTTGCCTTTATTTTACAAAAAGAGTGAAAAGATGAGTGGTTGTATGTTGTAGTCATCCCCTGCAGCTAATCAGATCACATGCTGAATCAAATGTTTCCTGGCGTCTGGATCACGGAGGTATTTTTGTATAATTAGGCCTGATGAATATACCGTATCTCTACATTCACATGATTTTATAGTCATGTTAAAAAAAAAACTGATGTGGAATTCGCTGCAGAAATTTGCTTGAATTTTTAGGGCGGATTTTCATTCAACATGGATTCTAAATGAAAACCTCACAATGCTCTCCAAAATTTGCGTGAAATACCATAGTGTGAACATACGCTATATTAATAATCTTTATTTATACAGCGCCAACATATTCTGCAGTGCTTTACAATCAGAGGGTTCATGTACAAACAGAGTCATAAATAACATAGCAACAAACTAGTCAACAATTATAACCAGGAGTGAGGGCCCTGCTCACAAGAGCTTACAATCTATGTGGAGACACAACAGGTAAGAAGTGCGTGTTTTGTACAATGGTCTGGCCGTCTTAACAATATAGGGGAGTAGATATAAAGCCGCATAAGCCGTCACAAGCCGATATCTGTAGTGCTTCTGAGTGTATGGGGGGTGAATGTTTGTTGGATTAGGGGGGGTTGGCAAGTGAATGGAGGAGAGTTAGATTAGGGGATGTGATAGACCACCCCCTAAAAGATGTGTTTTTAGGTAACATCTTGGGCTACATTCACACGTCCGTGTGTGTTTTGCAGATCCGCAAAACACGGACACCGGCAATGTGCGTTCTGCATTTTGCGGACCGCACATCGCCGGCACTCTCAAAAAATGCCTTTTCTTATCCGCAATTGCGGACAAGAATAGGACATGTTCTATATTTTTCGGTAACACTATTGCGGACCTGGAAGTGCGGATCCGCAGTTGCGGACCCGGGCGAGTCATCGTCTGTCCCCATAGGAATGAATGGGTCCGCAATTCCGTTTCGCAAAATGCGGAACAAAATTGCGGACATGTGAATGGGGCCTAAAACTGAGGAATTTGTGAATTAACCTAATTGCCTGGGTAGGGTGTTCCAGAAAACTGGTGCAGCTCAGGAGAAGGGAATGAGAGGTTCGGATTATGGTGGATGTGAATCGTAAGTTATTTGCTGTGCATAGAGCACAGGTAGGATGGTAGACAGAAATGGAGGAGGGAGGAGATGCAGGAGTGCAGCACTGTGGAGAGCTTTGTGGGTGAGAATGAGAAGTTTAAATTGAATCCTATGTGTATGGGCAACCAGTGCAATGACTGGGACAGCACGGAAATTTCGTAGTAGTAACTGGCACAAGGCGGAGGTATAGGAGTAGTGACTGGCACAGGGCGGCATCTGAGTAGCGGCTAAACAGATAGATGAGCCTGTCGGCTACATTCAGGATAGATTTTAGAGGGGAGAGTTTAGCCTCTTCAGGACCCTGAGATTTTCAATTTTTGCTTCTTCGTTTTTTACTCCCCGCCTTCTCATAGTCCTAACTTTTTTATTTTTCCATTCACATATCCTCATGAGGGCTTATTGTTTGTGGGACAAGTTGTACTTTATAATGGCACCATTTACGGTTGCATACCATGTAGTAGGAAGCGGAAAAAAAAAACTCCATATGGGGTAGAATTGGGAAAAAAACGCAATTCTGATTTTTTACACTGTACACTATGCTGTAAAATTGACCTGTTATCCTCATTCTCTAGGTCAGTATGGTAACAACGATACCACACTTGTATACATTTTTTGCGTTTTAATACTGAAAAAAATATGTAAACCTTTTGAGAAGAATTTTTTTTTTTTTTTATAACCATATTCTGACCCCTATAACTTTTTTGTAGTCATGTGACCGGGGCTGTGTGAGGGCTTATTTTTTTTGTTTGCGGGACCATCTGCTCTTTTCAGTGATACCAATTTGAAGTGTATGAAACTTTTTAATCACTTTTTATAACAAAATTATTGGGTAGTTGAAGTGACAAAAAATGGCAAATTGGCTTTTTTTTTTTTTTTCCCGTTACGCCATTTGCTGTATGCCATTAATATTGTTATATTTTAATTGTATGGGCACTTTCGCACACAGCGATGCCCATAATGTTTCTTTTTTTTATTGGTTTTTATTTTTAAAATAAAAATAAAGTTTAGTTTAAGAAAAGGGGGGTGATTTGAACTTTTTTTATTTTTTATTATATTTGTAAACTTTTTTTTTTTTACTTTTTTTTTAAGTCACCTTGGGTGACAATAACTGGCAATCATTAGATTGCCGATTGTGTTCTTTGATGGCTATATAGCCTTCATTGAACACTTCATTTGGAATATAACAATACAATACTGCCACCTAGTGGTCTGTATTGGTATATTCCTGAAATAGACACCGAAGCCTGCTTGAGGCTTCGGTCTATTTCAGCGATGTAACAGGTTCCCCGCTCTCAGCCGGGGAACGCTGTTACTGGAGCGTTAGGGCACGACTTCCGCTTTCAGACATTTGAAGGGCACGGCATCTGAAGGGCACGGCATCTGAAGGGTAAAATGTATGCGATCAGCCTTATAGATGATCGCATACATGTGCTGCGGGTCTCTGCTATTTAAAATGGCAGAAACCCAGCTGCTATAGCGCCCACTGCAAGTATGAGCGGACCCATGTTTAGGGACCGGACTTCTGACGTACAGAGGTCCTTAAGGGGTTAGTAATGGGGAGGCTATTTAGTCATTAGTTACAGTAATCAAGACGGGAAAGGATCAGGGCAACAAATGAGGGTTTTGTTGTTTCCACAGTAAAAAAAGGGGCGGATTCTAGAGATGTTTTTGAGGTGCAGGCGGCATGAACGGGCAAGCCATTGACTATAGGGGGCAAAGGAAAGATCAGTGTCAAACAGAACACGAGCGGCCTAGGAGTGATGATAGTGCCATGCACTTAGAGGTAGATATCAGGTTTAGTTATACCCTCTATGTGCATGTATATACTGTATAATAATACACATTTTCTTTTAGGAGGATTTGTGCACCTCCAGGCTTTACTTGAATCAGATTTTTTGCCACAAACACAACTTTTTATTCATTTATTTAAAACTTTGCCCCAAAATTGCATGAAGGCAAAGATAATGGCAAAGTGCTTGATGGCATTTTTACAGCATGATTACTTTGAGCAGTTATATACGACAGCAATACATGTTCACAATAAATAAATCATTTTACCGCCGTACATCCTCTGCATAAATCTGCACTTACAAATCCCCGTTATGTAGCGCTGAGGTAATCAGAATTTTGGCCTACAGAAATGACAGACACATACGTGACCCCAGCGGCTGTCAATTCATAGGTCATCTTCCTGGTTACTCCACTGGAACGTGTTCCCTGTACGTTGTGCTCTTCGCATTCACTCCGTGGTCTTCAGGCTGTTGTGTAACTACAACTCCCAGCGTGCCCCGAAACACGGCAACAGGTCCCGTCGACGACCAGCAAGTGCCCATCAAAAGTAACAGCATCTCCACTGGAATCCTGAGCAGTCCACATGGAGTTGCTGTTACACCTGATACACACTACAGTCTGCTCCCGCTGTGTAGACGGCGTAGCCCGCCGGATCGCGTCGCCTTTGTCCCGCTTGTTGACACACCTGTAAAACAAGATCAATAGTGAGCACTTCAGATCACAAGTCCGGACGGCCAGTAAGTCACACCCTGCGTGCCGAAGGGTTAACAGCTACAAATACACCGCCAACACCCTGCCGTCAGTGAAAAGAAAGCCCACGCCGGGTTGCAGTAGGGGAAGGGTTAAGCATCTGTCCCTTCAGCATTGCCAAGTTTACACTTGAGCCTCCGAGACGCCAGTGTCTTATGCATCCGGCAAACCACAAGCTTTAGCAGTGAGTGTTAACCCCTGGTTTGCTGCACCCAACCTGGAGCTTTGCTGGCTGCTAATACCCGCCTCACATAGAAAATATCGATCGTGGGGGGCAGGGCTGCGTCTGAACTTCCAGTAAGCGTCCCGTTGATAAACCTTGCAGTCGGCCCCCCTCCAAACTGAAATAAATGGCCGATAACTGGGAATGACAGCTTGCGTTCAGCTGGGCAGAATACAAAGGTAAGATGGGGGCCCTTTAAGATGGTAGCATTGCAGCATGACCTGTGCAGAGGAAGCGTTTTCTCTCACCCGTCTGAAAGAGCTGGGGTAAGATGGGGTCAGAATCCCGTAGCTATGAAGTGGCCGATAACAGGGAGCAGTAGCCTGCACCTAACTGCACAGGTAACGGAGGGGAGCTCAGACACGTTACATGAGATGTGCATTGAATTCGGGTCTCCAGGTGCAGTCCGCATCCACGGCCACCTACCTGAGTCAGCGCAGGAGCGAGAAGCGCCACATTCCTCCCTTGACACACCGACACTGAACACCAGGAAGCTGTTTCTCATCTCGTTATTGCCTAGCAATCGTCCTAAGTTTGCCTCCGGCACGATAACCTCCTCGTCTTCATCAGTGTCCCAGCGATTGGCTGCTGTCACGGAAGCGTAGATCCACGCAGCGCACGGAGACAGCACATTGACACGTAAACCCTGGCTGATAGGCTTTATATGCTCAGGGCAAAGTTTTACAAGGGCCCTTATCACCCTCGCCTTTATGGACTCTGATACTGAAGAGAGGAGCTGGCAGATTTCAGCTCGATAAGTTCCAGGAAAGGGTTTGATATATTGAATTTTTTATTTTATTTTATTTTTTTTTTGCTTTTTCACCTTCCAGTCTTTTTTTTTTTTTCCCCTTAATTGAAAGCTGGCTACACATACGGGTATTAAATAATTCAGAGCATTAAGTATATGGGCTGCATTAGATGGAGAGGCGCAGATCAGACCCGTATCTAGATTACCATCAGGGGTGGGGGCACCCAGATCATGGAGTCCAGAAATGACGACGAAATTTGTTTATTTGTACACCAATCTCCTGCCTAATATTGCAGGGGGTCTCCCTCGTGCTGCCCGGACCTGGCGAGGCTTTGGCTTCACAGGACCTTCTGAAGGTGTTCTGTGGTATCTTGGGAGTCTATTAGTTGCGTACCCATGACTGTCACTGGTAGTCCTTCTCGGGACCATTTGTGGTAGGTACTACAAGTCCTGCCATTTTAAGAAGCAGCACAGGTTCTAGATAATTCCTAAATTCATGACGGATTTGCAGTGCAAATGCACATAACGGACAGACCAATATGGCAGCCATTATAGTCTTTTCTGAACTTGTCCCACAGCTTTTCCAGAGCCCTGAAAGGAAGTCTAGCCTGGTTCACACACCTGAGCGTTTACAGCGCGTTCCTACGCGCTGTAAAACGCTCAGCAGGCGAAAACCCATGTTTCCCTATAGGCATGGTTCTCATCTGAGCGTTTAGTACAGGAGCTTCTTTGGGGCGTATTGTCGCGCATATTGTGATTGACACCAAAGTGATCCATCACACGATAGCGCGTACGACGTGCGTTTCCGATTTCCAAAAATGCGCTATAATACGCGTGACAAAAACACGCGTATCAAGTACGCTCAAGTGTGAACCTAGCCTCAGTATGTAGAGACACCCTTTGCCTCTGTGTCGGTGCATGACTAGACAGAAAACTGATGCAGACATACCTGTGGTCACTCATCTTTCCTGTAGGCTGATGTTCCTAAGATCTGCGTAGAACCGGTCCAGTAAGGGTGGGTGGTTAGACCTGCCAGGGTTCCAGGTGGTGACCAGGGCTGGTGCAGTGCAGCCATCCGAATGGCGCCTTACCAGTTGCACATGGTCTAGTCCAGTGCTGGCAGTTTGTTCCCCCTATTGTGCTTTGATGCCTTCTCTAACTGCATGGAAACCATCAACAGGCTGCTGATGACGGATCTGTAAGGTCAGGGCTACCCAGCGACTTAGTTCATGCGATACCAAGATCACAAAGTCTCCTTGTGACTTGGCCAGTAATGGTTGTCAGTGCGGTCACACTGCCGCACTCAATGTGATGCGACACAATATTGGCAAAAAATCCATATTGGCATGACTTGCCTGTGACATGTCTGCAACTTTTTTTTTTTTGCGCTTTAGTGCAGGGATCAGCAACCTGCGGCACTCCGGCTGTTATGAAACTACAACTCCCAGAATCCTTCTTTTCAATTCTGTGGGAGTTACATTAACAGCTGAGTAAGTGTGCATGCTGGGAGTTGTAGTTTCAAAGCAGCTGGAGTGCCGGAGGTTGCTGATCTCTGCTTTAGTGTCTACTGGGTGTTGCACATTTTAAATCGCAACCAACTTGCATCCAAATTGCACCCTAAAATCATTGCACAACTGCGAGGAAAATCCCTTTAAATGCAGCCATTTAAACGTCTAGCTCCGTACACTGCATTGTTTTCGGTTGGTGCCCAGGTGGGGGTGTCAAGTGTTGGACCCCACTGATCTGATATCGATGATGTATCCTGGGAAAAAACCCCTTGAAAATGTACCCGCGTGTATTTTTCAGGTGCAAATCTGCACCGAAAATCCCCGTGTGGACTTAAAACAGTGCAAGGAAAGAACCAGCATAGAACGTGTAATAATAGCGCAGTCTGTAGAAGACCAAGAGGGATCCGCCATGATTCATTAAAGCATTATCCTTTATTAAGTAACGTCCATTAAACGGCTTACGCATTTCAGCCGACTGTAGCGGTCATACATGTGGACGCATTCTCATACAGATCCTGTAAAACATATTTTTGAGCAAAGACACCTGTCCGTCAAGTTCAGTACCAGTAAGAGGATGAACCTGTTTGTGCACTTTTATGGTGTAAAAGTGCAGGAATGCGCTGGGATCCTCACGCTGGGTGCGGCGGGTCAGGAAGACATAATACCGTATTTGTATGAGGGGTACGTGTGCACCTGTATGTGCACTGTATGACGCCGGGTAATGATTACAAATTTGCAAACAATTCTCAACGTGTGAGACGTTACAGGAATTGCAAGACATTGCGTTGGACGGTCCCGTTAATTACGGTGCCAGTGGATCGGAGGGTGTCCCATGGAGTCACCCGACTGTGAGATCACATCTTTTCTGCCAGCCCTGGATCAGCGCGCCGTGTTACGATAATACGGAAACCTGACGGACCCATTGTAAGTCACTGGGATCCACCAGGAGCCATTACAAAATGGCTTCTGTAAGAACAGGAGCCATGACACCAGTGTGAGCAGGGCCTGAGGAGGACTATGAGGGGATATACATCTCCCAGCTTGGTAACCTGTGCCCCCGCATGGTAGAAGCCCAGTATCCCAGCCTAGGGTGCTGGTTGCATAGGAATGGGTGTATTTATGAGGTAAGGATGTAGTGGAGAGATATTGTATATGGATAATTCAGTCAGCGTCCATTGTCACCTATGAGACTTAAGATCTAATATATTTTTCTCACACACACAAGACAATTTATGAGACCGATAAGCCTTTCAGTAGGCCTCGTGCAGGAAAAGTGTCAGGATTGCCCATAGCAACCAATCAGATCCCCTCTTTCATTCTGAAGCAGACTCTGGGAAGATGAAAGCTGGAATCTGATTGGTTGCTATAGGCAACACTGACCATTCTGTGTAAGGTTATTGCAAATCAGGTCTAGCAGGCCTCATTTTTCCCAACTGATTAAATGGGTTATCCCATGACTGATGTAAATCATATAGTACATGAGAATCTGTTTTTGTTACAAAGCTAGAACCAGCCCTGTACTTCACATGGATCCGGGGATCTTCCCATTCATTTGTCTGCTTGATTGATTTCAAGCTGGCAGCTTAAGGGGAGTGTCCTTTCTGCTGCAGCTCAGGGACGTGTACTTTCTGCTCTAGCTCTCTTCCCTGTCACAGCTCAGGAGGCAGCTGAAGAATGAAACTGACAATGTGCGGCCATTTAGTGGGCAGGAAAAAAAAAAAAAGAGACAAAAAGCAAACAGCAGGTGGCGCTATACAGATAGATTTTATAGAATAACTCAGTGGCTATAGCTACATTAATTACATGCAATTACAAAAGCATTCGGATTCGGACACCTGTAGACTGTCTAATCGAACTGTACACCACCTATTTGTGTACCTTTAAAAATGCTGCAAATTTTGGGGGCATTTTATAGCGCACATTGGTGCATCTAGGCCACACCCCTTTACCATAAAGCCACACCCTCTTTCCAGGCGAGTTGCGAAAAGTGTCAGTTAATTAATCTCCCGCATTGTTTTTGATGCGAAAACGCGCCATTATTACGCAACTATGTTTCATGGAAAATAAGAATTGACACGGTTTCTGCGCATTCATTTTAACGATATGCCATCACTTTATAAGATGGATATTCACCTTTAACCCCTTCATGTATGTGTACATCCCATGTGTGAGGAATGTACCTGCTGCAGAAAAAGAGGTTGGAGAAACTCCATACCCACCCATTTAACCCCTCCTATGCTGTGGCCAAGAGCAACCGTACTATCTGTCCTCTGATTGGACCCCTGTCACAGGGTGCCGATCAATTGTCATGGCAGCTGGGGGCCTCCATGCCTGCCATGTTATCGCACCTATTACACCCTGCTCCGATGCTCCACTCTTATACAGTCAAGGAATAAAGAGAAGCTTATATCCAGGTTCAGCCCTCAACCCGGAGAACCCTTTTAATAATTGTAAGAAATCTAGGAATTTGTCCTCAGAAAAGTAAAAAAAAAAAAAAATTTTATGTATGACCTGGAGATGCAGAGAATCCCGTGCAAGCCTAAATGAGAATAAAAGAAACATGTAGTCAATACCAGGCACCTACTAATGTATTGTAATTGTCCATATTGCTTCCTTTGCTGGCTGGATTCATTTTTCCATCGCATTATACACTGCTCGATTCCATGGTTATGACCACCCTGCAATCCATCAGCGTGGCTGTGCTTGCTAACTATAAAAAAAAAAGCACCAGTCTATGTGTGCTCCCATGGTCCCAGCCATCAGAAAGGCCGCCATTTTTTCCTATAGCGTGCAAGCACGACCACCACTGATGGATTACAGGGTGGTCGTAACCATGGAAACAAGCAGTGTATAATTTGATGGAAAAATGGATTCAGCCAGCAAAGGAAGCAATATGGACAATCACAATACATTAGTAAGTGCCTTGTATTCACTAAATCGATATGATAAATGCCATTTGCTGAAGTGACAAAACCTCCTTCAATACCGGCTACCCGGTCCTGCGCTCTGACTTTCATCTGTCCTTCTTATGGTATGTGGCTTTTTACTTCCTCCCCAACATGGGCGTGATCATCTGCTCCTTTACAGCCAATAACTGGATTCAGCGGTGACGTGTCCACAAGAAACACATCACCGCTGAAACCAGATATTGGCTGCAGCGGAGCAGATGATCATGCCTGTACTGGGGACTAATTAAACAAGCTGCAGACTGAAAGATGGAGATATGGGAGCTGGCACACAGGACCAGAGTGGTGGGCAGTAGGTAAGTATGAATTTTTGCATTGCAGAGGCAGGCTGAAGGCGCTTGTGAAAAGATACTTATTCCTGGACAACACATTTAATGCGGTCTTCCTTTTCTGTCTTGCTGCTCTAAGTTGACTGCAGGCATGCCCAGAAGTGAACTTCCTCCTCTGGTTGTCACTACAGAGCATGCGCAGCACAGTTTCAGGTATTGTAACTAAGAACTTCAGAGCAGCATGAAGATACCTAGTATAAGTGACAGGAGAGGTGAGAACTGATTATCTATCACCACTAGAACACCCTGCTTATCACTGTGTATAGTATAAGGACAGGAGAGAACACAGGAGAGGTGAGGGCTGATTATCTATCACCACTAGAACACCCTGCTTATCACTGTATATAGTATGAGGACAGGAAAGAACACAGGAGAGGTGAGAACTGATTATCTATCACCACTAGAACACCCTGCTTATCACTGTGTATAGTATAAGGACAGGAGAGAACACAGGAGAGGTGAGAACTGATTATCTATCACCACTAGAACACCCTGCTTATCACTGTGTATAGTATAAGGACAGGAGAGAACATAGGAGAGGTGAGGGCTGATTATCTATCATCACTAGAACACCCTGCTTATCACTGTATATAGTATAAGGACAGCAGAGAACACAGGAGAGGTGAGACCTGATTATCTATCACCACTAGAACACCCTGCTTATCACTGTATATAGTATGAGGACAGGGGGAACACAGGAGAGGTGAGAACTGATTATCTATCACCACTAGTACACCCTGCTTATCACTGTATATAGTATAAGGACAGGAGAGAACACAGGAGAGGTGAGAACTGATTATCTATCACCACTAGAACACCCTGCTTATCACTGTGTATAGTATAAGGACAGGAGAGAACACAGGAGAGGTGAGAACTGATTATCTATCACCACTAGAACACCCTGCTTATCACTGTGTATGAGTATAAGGACAGGAGAGAACACAGGAGAGGTGAGAACTGATTATCTATCACCACTAGAACACCCTGCTTATCACTGTGTATAGTATAAGGACAGGAGAGAACACAGGAGAGGTGAGAACTGATTATCTATCACCACTAGAACACCCTGCTTATCACTGTGTATAGTATAAGGACAGGAGAGAACACAGGAGAGGTGAGAACTGATTATCTATCACCACTAGAACACCCTGCTTATCACTGTGTATAGTATAAGGACAGGAGAGAACACAGGAGAGGTGAGAACTGATTATCTATCACCACTAGAACACCCTGCTTATCACTGTGTATAGTATAAGGACAGGAGAGAACACAGGAGAGGTGAGACCTGATTATCTATCATCACTAGAACACCCTGCTTATCACTGTGTATAGTATAAGGACAGGAGAGAACACAGGAGAGGTGAGAACTGATTATCTATCACCACTAGAACACCCTGCTTATCACTGTGTATAGTATAAGGACAGGAGAGAACACAGGAGAGGTGAGAACTGATTATCTATCATCACTAGAACACCCTGCTTATCACTGTGTATAGTATAAGGACAGGAGAGAACACAGGAGAGGTGAGAACTGATTATCTATCATCACTAGAACACCCTGCTTATCACTGTGTATAGTATAAGGACAGGAGAGAACACAGGAGAGGTGAGAACTGATTATCTATCACCACTAGAACACCCTGCTTATCACTGTGTATAGTATAAGGACAGGAGAGAACACAGGAGAGGTGAGAACTGATTATCTATCACCACTAGAACACCCTGCTTATCACTGTATATAGTATAAGGACAGGAGAGAACACAGGAGAGGTGAGAACTGATTATCTATCATCACTAGAACACCCTGCTTATCACTGTGTATAGTATAAGGACAGGAGAGAACACAGGAGAGGTGAGAACTGATTATCTATCACCACTAGAACACCCTGCTTATCACTGTATATAGTATAAGGACAGGAGAGAACACAGGAGAGGTGAGAACTGATTATCTATCATCACTAGAACACCCTGCTTATCACTGTGTATAGTATAAGGACAGGAGAGAACACAGGAGAGGTGAGAACTGATTATCTATCATCACTAGAACACCCTGCTTATCACTGTGTATAGTATAAGGACAGGAGAGAACACAGGAGAGGTGAGAACTGATTATCTATCATCACTAGAACACCCTGCTTATCACTGTGTATAGTATAAGGACAGGAGAGAACACAGGAGAGGTGAGAACTGATTATCTATCATCACTAGAACACCCTGCTTATCACTGTGTATAGTATAAGGACAGGAGAGAACACAGGAGAGGTGAGAACTGATTATCTATCATCACTAGAACACCCTGCTTATCACTGTGTATAGTATAAGGACAGGAGAGAACACAGGAGAGGTGAGAACTGATTATCTATCACCACTAGAACACCCTGCTTATCACTGTATATAGTATAAGGACAGGAGAGAACACAGGAGAGGTGAGAACTGATTATCTATCATCACTAGAACACCCTGCTTATCACTGTGTATAGTATAAGGACAGGAGAGAACACAGGAGAGGTGAGAACTGATTATCTATCACCACTAGAACACCCTGCTTATCACTGTGTATAGTATAAGTGACAGGAGAGAACACAGGAGAGGTGAGAACTGATTATCTATCACCACTAGGACACCCTGCTTATCACTGTTTATAGTATAAGGACAGGAGAGAACACAGGAGAGGTGAGAACTGATTATCTATCACCACTAGAACACCCTGCTTTTCACTGTGCTTTTTATATGATAAAGGGTTTTTTACTAATGACCTTTCCTCTGCATAGATCACCGGTATCTGCTTGGTGAGGGTCTGACATGCGAGACCCCGCCAATCAGCTTTTTTGAGAAGGCAGCGGTGCTTCTGTAAGTGCTGCGGCCTTCTTGCAGCCTACCAAGAGCAGCTCCGTACATTGTATAGTGGCTGTGCTTGGTATCGTGCTGTTCTGCTCCTAGGCCACATGAACGATGAACACAGAGGCGGACTGGGCCGGGGGGCAGGGGGGCAATTGCCCCCCGGGCCCCTCTGTTGCCTCTGTAAATGGCCCCTGTAGTGTCACCCAGGGCCGGCCTTTGGGGTGTGCATGTGCCCTGCCACGGCCCTGGTGACAAGTGGGGGCGGCAGGGCACAGGGAGATGAACGCTTCCACTGTGGAAGCGTTTATCTCCATAGTCATCTGTTTCGCCGTCCTCAGGACGGCGAAACAGATGCAGGGAGAGGCGTATCCCCTACCTGTTCCTCTGATAGGCTGCCAGCACTAGACTGGCAGCCTATCAGAGGCTGGTGCAGGCGGCGCGATGACGTCATCGCACCGCTGGAGCGGTACAGCGGGGGACACAGGCCAGAAGAGGCCTGCATCGCATCGCTGGAGGTAAGTATAAGTGTTGTTTGTTTGTTTTTAGTTTTTTGGGGGGCTACTGGCACATGATAAGGTGGGGGAATTCTATTGGCACATGATAAGGTGAGGGGGAGGATTCTACTGGTACATGATAAGGTGAGGGGGGATTCTACTGGCACATGATAAGGTGAGGGGGATTTTACTGGCACATGATATGGTGAGGGGGGATTCTACTGGCACATGAAAAGGTGAGGGGGGATTCTAATGGCACATGAAAAGGTGAGGGGGGGATTCTACTGGCACATGATAAAGTGAGGGGGGGATTCTACTGGCACATGATAAGGTGAGGGGGGATTCTACTGGCACATGATAAGGTGAGGGGGGGGAATCTACTGGCACATGATAAGGTGAGGGGGGGGGGATTCTACTGGCACATAAGGAGGGCTACTGGCACATAAGGGGGTCTACTGGCACATAAGGGGGACTACTGGCACACAAGGGGGCTACTGGCACATAAGGGGGACTACTGGCACATAAGGAGGGCTACTGGCACATAAGGGGGTCTACTGGCACATAAGGAGGGCTACTGGCACATAAGGAGGGCTACTGGCACATAAGGAGGGCTACTGGCACATAAGGGGGACTACTGGCACATAAGGGGGCTACTGGCACATAAGGGGGACTACTGGCACATAAGGGGACTACTGGCACATAAGGGGGACTACTGGCACATAAGGGGGACTACTGGCACATAAGGAGGGCTACTGGCACATAAGGGGGCTACTGGCACATAAGGGGGATGGCTACTGGCACATAAGGGGAGGCTACTGGCACATAAGGGGGGGCTACTGGCACATAAGGGGGGGCTACTGGCACATAAGGGGGCTACTGGCACATAAGGGGGCTACTGGCACATAAGGGAGGGGCTACTGGCACATAAGGGGGGCTACTGGCACATAAGGAGGGGCTACTGGCACATAAGGAGGGACTACTGGCACATAAGGAGGGGCTACTGGCACATAAGGGGGCTACTGGCACATAAGGGGGCTACTGGCACATAAGGGGGCTACTGGCACATAAGGGGATTACTGGCACATAAGGAGGGATACTGGCACATATGTGGGACTACTGGCACATAAGGGGCTGCTACTGGCACATGATAAGGTGAGGGGGGGGATTCTACTGGCACATAAGGTGAGGGGGGGGATTCTACTGGCACATGATAAGGTGGGGAGGGGGAGACTACTGGCACATAAGGGGGGGGTCTACTGGCACATAAGGGGGACTACTGGCACACAAGGGGGCTACTGGCACACAAGGGGGCTACTGGCACATAAGGAGGGCTACTGGCACATAAGGAGGGCTACTGGCACATAAGGAGGGCTACTGGCACATAAGGGGTACTACTGGCACATAAGGGGTACTACTGGCACATAAGGGGAACTACTGGCACATAAGGGGGACTACTGGCACATAAGGAGGGCTACTGGCACATAATGGGGGGGGGGGGGTCTACTGGCACATAAGGGGGATGGCTACTGGCACATAAGGGGGGACTACTGGCACATATGGGGGACTACTGGCACATAGGGGGGACTACTGGCACATAAGGTTGGGTACTACTGGCACATAAGGTTGGGGGCTACTGGCACATAAGGTTGGGGGCTACTGGCACATAAGGTTGGGGGCTACTGGCACATAAGGGGGGGGGGGCTATGAGCGCTGTGAGTGGCCAACATCTATCCTCTCCACAATGGTCAGCCTCCTGTGACAGATCAGGAGAGCGGATGTGTGGGGGCGGAGATAGCTGTCAATGCTGTCAAAGGAGGCTGTGCTCTCCTCCCACAGCTCCCCGCCCAGCCTCTTGTGACAGCGAATCAGGAAGTAGAGGGGGGCTCAGTGGGCCTCTGGGTGTTACTTGCCCCCTGGGCCAAAAGTTGCCGGTCAGCCCCTGGATGAACATGATATAATTCGGCCCAGGAAAAGCGCCGTCATCAGTAAATAAAATCCCGTAAAACCTTTTTAATAAATTAGTCACACAATATTAATAGCAGATAATATTCTTTTTGAAGTAGTTCTCTGGGAATTAAGAAAATGAAAATACTTAAATATTACTTTATAATAAATATATTCCCAAATACTTTTTATTAGTTATAATGGCTTGTTTTGTCTGGGGAGCATTCATCAGGGGAAACAAAATGGCCGCCATCCCATTAGTACAGTACATACAAAACCTGTCCACACAGGAGGACAAATTACTTCACAACACTTATGTAAAGAGCTGCCTCATCCTCCTCTCTACCCTACTGGTCAGGGATTATGATCCTGAGTACAGCTGATAACTTTAGCCGTATCTTTGGGGAATTTAATAGAGAGAGGATGGACAGGACAGATTGTGGTAATGTGGGGCTGTGGTAATAGAGACTGCATACAAGTGCTGCTGCCCATTAGCCACATCCCAACCTCCTCTCATGTCTCTTCATCATCTCTGTTCCCACAGAGCTTCACCTGTATTCAGGATCATAATCCCTGATAAGCAGAGCAGAAAGGAAGATGAGGCAGCTCTTTACCTCAGTGTTGTGAAGTAACTTGTCCTCTTGTGTGATTAGGACAGGTTTTGTGTGTACGAATAGGATGGCGGCCATTTTATTTCTCCTAATGATTGCTCCCAGACAAAAGAAGCCATTATAACTAATGAAAGGTATTTGGGAATATATTTATCATAAAGTAACATTTCAGTATTTTCATTTTCTTAATTCCCGGAGAACACCTTTAAGCTGGAGTCGGTACATTTCTACCAACCCCTTTAAAAACTAGCTTTGATTTCAAACTACATTTGTTGAAGCCGCGACCTACAGAAGGGCACAGGCACAGACAGGGACAAGATATGCACTTGCACGAGATTTCCAGTGGAGGCCTGAGGACGTCAGGAGTGGAGAAAAGGCGAGAGGCAAGGAGGGGAAGAGCGGGGCTCAATTCGAATGGTTACGGGTGGTCTCCGCTGCCAATCGGCGCAGCCCCTTGCATTTTTGATTGCAACCTGTTTTTAGGGGGCAAAAATTAGAGGAAACAGCACATAAAGGTAGGTTTGGAAATAGAAGTAGCAAAAAGTACAGTGCGCTGGAAACTGTTTAAAATGCATCGTTGTGGTGACAGACTCCCTTTAAGATTGACTCCCACAGATCCTGACCATAGATAGTTTATATTAGGTATAACAGTCAATAAGCAATTTTGCAAAACCCCCTTTAAAGTCGTAGCTGATAACCCCCAGCAGTGTCCCGTCAGTAGACCCCATGAGCGATCAGGAAGTAATCCCTTTATGGCCGCTCAGTTTATATTTATGATTCACACAAGAACCTTTGACAGATCAAGGAGCACACACATAAATATCTACAGATAGCACAAAGCAAACAGCAGAGGAATACACCCCTGCCGATGACTGTCTGTGCCGGGAATATGGGGGTGAAGGGTCATCATGAACAGGCATCCTCAGAGGACATGGAAGAAGTGCATATATAACCACACCAAGCCCAGCGTCTAGCAGCCCCATTACATAATGATTGAGACCATCAAACCCCCCACCACCACCACTGCCCCTGACAGTATGCAAAGTGTATGGGGGACAAATGATCGTCCTTACAGTCACTTCGCCTCCATGCAGGTTGCCTCTGCCTCGTAAATGACCAAAGTTTGGCCCCATATCAGGCCTGACCCTAAGAGCTTCCATTTGCCCCTAAATGATTTTTATGTGCTAGCTTTGATTATTTTTATTTTTTGGTATTGTATTTTGTTGGGGATCACATGGGTAGTACTAATAGCCTATGCTTAGGATGGGCCATTTGATTGGTGAGGGTCTGACTGCACCGTGTCCGGGCCAGGCCTTGGTTCTGTAACCAGCTGCTATTTCCGTCACTTAATCCATTTAAATGAACATCAAGTCCGACATATAGGGAGCTATGGCTAATATAGAAGGGGGGCCCCCCCCCAATTCCTTCTGATTCTCGTGACACACACACTCATGCCGGGGTGAGGATCCTTGTATTCTCAGTAGGGAGCGTATAATAAGCTGGTACCAGACACTTCTGGCGGTGGCTTATCAACCGTGAGAACAAAAGGATCGGACGTATTGAATTTTCATGGCATTCTGCATCCAAGACTGCCTCTGTACTACAGTCCCTGACAAAAGTCTTGTCGCTTCCCTATTTTGTAGAAACTCCTGCTATTAACCTGACTTTTAATTTATCAATTGGTGTTAGAAATAGCTCATATGAAAAGCTGAAGTCCTCCCAAATGATGTTTAATGCACTGAAATAAATTAGTTTCACTGAAAAAAGATTTATCATTTAATCACGACAGAAAGGTCAAATTTTGGCAAGACAAAAGTTTTGTAGCCTATACAGAAATTGAACAACTTTACTACAAATCCCAAAATATGTCAGCAAATTAAGTAGTGGTGCTGTGAGATCCAAATGTAATATCTTGTATGACTTCCATGAGCTTGAAGGACAGCATCCATGCGGTTTGGCAAGAATTCATACAATTTATTGAGGAAGTCTTCAGGAATAGCAAAGAAAACAGTCTTGCCTGCCTCCCAGAGTTCATCAATATTCTTTGGTTTCATCTTCCATGCTTCCTCTTTCATCCGACCCCACATATGCTCAATGATGTTCATGTCTGGTGACTGGGCTGGCCAATCCTGGAACATCTTGATCTTCTTCGCCTTAAGGAACTTTGATGTGGAGATGGAAGTATGCGATGGAGCACCATCCTGCTGCAGAATTTGGCCTTTTTTATGGTTGGGAACCTAAGAGGTAGCTAAGATTTCTTGGTATTTTAGACTATTGATGTTGCCTTCCACCCTGCAGATCCCTCGCACACCCCCGTACTGGATGTAAGCCCAGACCATGATTTTGCCTCCACCAAACTTGACTGTTTTCTGGGTAAATCTCGGCTCCATGCGGGTTCCAGTAGGTCTCCTGCAATATTTGCAGCGACTGTGGTGTAATTCAACAGAAGATTCATCTGAAAGATCCACCTTCTGCCACTTTTCCAGCGTCCATCCTTTTAGCAGGCTGTGGGCCTTGGCAAATGCCACACGGTTTTTCAATTGTCTTTTGTTTAGTGCTGGCTTATGAGCACTGATTCGACCATGGAGGCCATTTCGAGACAGAATCAGACAAACTGTTCTGGTTGACACAGGGACTTCAGGTGACCAGGTCTCGTGGAGCTCTGCTGCAGTGGAGAATAGGCTGGCCTTGGATTTTCGAGCCAACAAACGGTCCTCTCGAGCAGTTGTCTTGCGGGGTCTGCCTGACCTGGGCTTGTCCAAAACATCTCCAGTCTCTTCAAATCTTTTTTTTATCCTCTGAACTTGACGCTGAGACACATCGAAGGCGTCTGCCACATAAGCAGCGGATCTGGTCTTCAGCCTCTCGATGATCAACACTTTAGTCTCAGGGTAAATCTTAGGCATGTTTGCTGAGGTCTAGTTGCAGTTGATGTGAAGGTCTAGTGTACTGGGGTCCTTTATATACACACCTGAGACCTAACTGATACATTATTAGTCACAGGTGAAGCTCATATGACAAGGCGACAACACTTATGTCTTGGCAAAAAGTGACTCAATGGGCTTTACCAAGCTGTGAATATTAGAATACTTTTTGTCAGTTTCGTTTTGCACTGAAACATTATTACAAAAGCTGTTGGGATTAAAATGACCCATTTCTTGTAACAAAATCTTGATAAGAAATATATTTCTGGCACTCTGCAACCAGCACTCTGCCCTGCCTCCATGCTGGATGTTGAATGAGGCATTAGTGTACATTTTGGCCAAAGCGTAATAAGCCACTCACCACGTCAAGGTCGCCTCTATGAGTGGTCCCTAACACTAGTTTCTACCTGTTATGGGCCATGACAGCCACACAAAATCCAGGGAGCGCAGGTGCAGCATGCATGCCAGGTACACTCTGCTTGTAACCCCGTCTGGTGCCATAACAGCTTCAATCAGATCCAGGGATGCAAGTACCAACATGCATGCTGAGCCCACTATATACTTCTCCTGGAACCAGATGGGGTTACAAGCAGAGTGTACCTGGCATGCATGCTGCACCTGCGCTCCCTGGATTTTGTGTGGCTGTCATGGCCCATAACAGGTAGGAACTAGTGTTAGGGACCACTCATAGAGGCGACCTTGACGTGGTGAGTGGCTTATTACGCTTTGGCCAAAATGTACACTAATGCCTCATTCAACATCCAGCATGGAGGCAGGGCAGAGTGCTGTTTGCAGAGTGCCATTGCATTTTTGTTTTTGCATTTGTATGTGTATTTCGCCATAGCAATGTGCACCTGCATATAGGGTTGTGCTGACTGAACGCCCCCACCTTTTTTTCTTTGAAGAAATATATTTTAGCAGCACTTCAGGTCAATTTGTACACAAGCGACAAGACTTTTGTCAGGGACTTGTAGGTGTACTACAGTATATTGTAGCGTGCTTGCATGAGCCATTAGAGTGGTGGAGCTGTCGGCGGGACGTCATCCTGGCATCGCTGTAATTGACGCCAGCGTTTCTGAATGCTGTTCCGATGTCACTTATATTACCATCCTCCTGGCCGCACAGCAGTATACATGGCCTCTTCCTCCTGTACATAGCTGTTGTCTAACTTCTCCAATCTCTCCCCACAGGCACACTGTCGGTCATGTCATTAAACTGGTGGAGCAGCATGGCAGTGATGTGTGGTGGACGCATCCCGTAGAAGAACTACTTCCTACATCCGTGCTTCAGAAGGTATCTACATTATCCAGGCAGTATTCCCATTTGGCCTCGTGCACACCAGCGTATCTGTTTTGCGCCCCACAAATTGCAGATCCGCAAAAACACAGATACTGGCCTTCTACCCTCCGCATTTCGCCATTCTGCACGTCCCGTCCTGTGTTATAATTGGCTATTCTTTTCAGAAAAATTGCTAAGAATAGGTCGTGTCCTATCTTTCGAGTTGGGCGGCGGAATGGCCATTTACCGTAAATGCAGGCAACACACTCTGTACTGTCTGCAATTTTTTGCATCCCAATTGAAATGAATGGGTCCGCATCCGATCCACAAAAAATGCGGATCGGATGCGGGCCAAAAATACAGTTGTGTGCATGGGGCCTTAGGCTAGGGCTCCATGGCGACTTTTTGTAGCGCAACTGATTGATTTGAACTAACTGAATGAATTCTGTTGAATGCCATCTTGTGGACTGCAGCTGTCATTCACTAGTTAAAATCAATCAGTAGCGCTACATAAAGTCTCCGTGTAGCTTAAAGTGCACAGGAATGAGCTGCAGAATAAAGCACACAGGCCCGCTGTGGTCCCTTTGCTGTTTGGGTTGCCATAGGTCCCATTGATTAGACTCCCAAGACTCAGGTATCCCATAAAACCCTCTGTAAGTAGCTTTTCTGACTCGCCTGTGTCTCACTCTTCATAGACTTCAGTGGAGACTCATCAGACCCATCAGCCTTCGCTTTGAGTCCCACTTATATAAATCATAAGAATGTTACTTATACGCAGTGTTTTTTTCTGTTTCTTCCCGTGTTTGCCAGGCTGGCAGCACTGCCAATGCGCTTGATTTTGAGCCGGGCCGAGACGTTTTGGACATCTGGTTTGACAGTGGAACCTCATGGGCCCATGTTTTGGAAGGTATGAGCTCCCCGCCTTTACGTACCTTTAGATTTGTCAGCAGCGCTTATGTGTCCCCTTACAGCAGTTGTTTCCCACTAGGGCACTTGCAGCTCCAATCGTGCACCATCCAATATAGATCAGTGGCATTCCCATGTTTGGCAGTGGTCCCTGTTGCTTTCAGGGCCTGATGGGAGTTGTAGCTTTGCAATAGCTTGCAGACCACTGGATGGAGACCCCTGCCATTGATCTGTATCGTTTTAACTGCATATAAGGCCATGTTCACATCTTGCTTTTACGCTTTCCTATCCATAAAAAAAAGGTATTACCATCCATACAGGCCTACAGTTTTTGGCGGGTGCTAAGCGTACAGGGCCTGTGGATTACTTCAGCAAATGCATCAGGCGCATGCGCTATTGCACCTCCAGCTGTGATCAAACTAACACTCCCAAGATGTACACTTGCTTGGCTGTACTCAGAGCTCCATAGAAATGAATGGAGCTTGTTGGGAGTTAAAGTTTCACCACAGCTGGAGTGCCGAAGGTTAGCCATCACTGTCTTAGGAATACCCTTTTAAGGGTGCCATGAGTTGGACCCTCACCGATTTTAAATTGATGGTCTATCCTAAGGAGCGTTAAACCTTCCTTCCACCATCCAGAGAACAAGCCAGTTGTAGTCCCATTCTCCATAGGAAATTAGATGGTGTCTCCCTATTGAAATGAATGGAAGTTATGGAAGCCGACAAGTGAAAGCGCTCCGCAGCCTCCATCTTGGGGCCGGTGGGGGTTCCTGCAGCCTGGTCCGGATATTATTAGGTAGGAACCTTAATGGCTGTAAACCCCGTCCCTGTGACGCTGCCGGCAGATCGGATTCTAAGTACACATGGTTATGTTTGCTTAATTTTTAACAGGGTAATTGGTGGTTTATGACACCCGTATCTGCTGACATGTCCGCTGAGCACTGATATAAAGCAAACAGCAGCTTCAGATTACACATCAGATCTTCTCACATCTTGTCCTGCAGCTCTTTGCCGAACCACATGTCCCAGCATATCCATGTCCAGAACTTTACCTTGGGTTCACATCGGTGTCATTGTTTTCTGCTCCATACTAGGAACAGAAAAACATAGCCTTAAAGGGGTTTTCCTAGACTTTAATTTTTGTTTTTGTTTTTACTGATGACCTGTCCTCAGAATAGGTCATTGGTATCTGATCGGGGGAGGTCCGACACCTGGGACCCCCGCCGATCAGTGATTTGAGAAAGCATTGTCGCTCCTGTGAGTGCCGCGGCCTTCTCTCTGCTTTTCCTAGGCCAGTGACGGCACATTCGTCGTTCACGTGTCCTAGGAACCGCTCGACCCCATAGAAGTGAATAGACCTGGGCTGCCATACCAAGCACAACCACTATACAATGTATGGCACTGTGGTGGGTAAGGAGGGCCGCTGCCCTCTTAAAACAGCTGATAGGCGGGGGGGTCCCGGGTGTTGAACCCCCACCAATCAGACACTGAAGATGGGTACTCAGTAAAAAAAAAAAAAAAAAACTCAGAAAACCCTTTTAAAGGGGTTGTCCAGTGTCCGTAAGAAACCAAAAAACACATGTGACCTGTCTGCAGTAAAGAATAGATTGCACCGTCCCCGACACATCACACGTCATTGCTGCGGTTCCCCTGGCAGGGCTCTGTTTCCTCGGCAGCAGCGGTGACATCATGTTAATAAAATGATTAACTGCTGCAGCCAATCGCTGGCCTCAGCAGTGCCCCGAAGAGACCAGAGATTGGCTGCAGTGGTCACATGTTGACGTGACATCAGTGCTGCGGGCAGGTAAACCGAGTCCTGCCGGGGGGACGTAGAATGATCTTCTGGGTAAGTAATGATCTGTTCTTTACTGCAGCGGGATTGCGCTGTCCAGTTTCCCCTTTTAAAGGAGAATGAAAAGTTATGTATGTGCTGTCAGCCAGTGCCTCCTGGGCTGCTGTATATTGTTGGGGGGCAGGGTTCTCCAGACTCCTGACTTGCCCCCACAGGGGTTGTCACCCAACTTTCCCAGGGTTCTCCATGGCAGCTGTGTCCAGTGTTCCAGCGGTATGAGGATAGTGGAACGTATCCCTTTGTATCTAGGGGGATTTGCCAATGAAGACTATAAGAAAGCTGGATGACAGGCTGTAATGACAGGAGAATGTAGAGGTGATACGGCACTCACCTCTGTAGGGGGCGCTGTGCTGAGGTTAATGCCCCATATTGTTTTCTATAGACGCAGAGCAGCGAGCCGACGTGTACATTGAAGGGAAGGATCAGCTCGGAGGATGGTTCCAGTCCTCACTACTCACCAGCGTGGCCTCCAGGAACAAAGCTCCTTACAAGTAAGTCCCAGGAAGCAGGTCACCTCCCCCCAAAATAACGTAAGCTACAAGGCTATCCGTTAATTCTGTATCTGTCCATTTCAGAGATACAAAAACGTCTCTCTTTGTTGCGGCAGCCATTTTTGCAAAAGTGACAGCAGGAAGTGCGGCTGTATTGGCTGTCAGAACCAGTAGGAAGGGAACAGCCAATATGGCCGCACTTCCTGTTTGTAAGTAATGTAAACTTCATTACCAAACTTTTTATCCACCAACCGAAACAGCACAGGAACAGTGTCCGTCACAGTCTTACCTGTCCGGCCGACCACATTAGATGCCCCCAAACATGGAGGTTGACTTTGATCTAATGTGCGTTGCCTGTTTTAGGATCACACTATCCTCGCAGGAGCCTATAGAGCGACATACCTCTGAGGTGTACACAGCAGTGTGAACAGACCCTTATACATTCCCTCCGCTGTATATGAACTATAGGTTCTCTTTCATTTCGTCCTCACATAGCTGCTATCAGCTCTTTACTAATCTGTATTCCTGCCGCCCGACCTTTACTCTTTGGTCGGTCATTGAGTGTTTATATCGGGGCGCAGTAATTATGCTGATTATTACCTACACGCCAGACATGAAGGATCAAAATGACTTCACCAATAAAAGCCGTTCAGCTGGAAGCGCCAGATAAGAAGGTGACTAATACCCTAGTGTAAAGTGGGAGCAAACATGAGGCCCCGGTTACTGTGCTTCCTGGGCACCTGGGTGCTGGTTCTACTTATGGAGACCGCGCATCTAGTGTCTTAAAGGGGTTATCTCATGAATAATGGAAAGCAGACATCATCTAGTCCATGACGATACCTTTCTAACAAAGCTAGAACCAGCCCTGTACCTCGCATGGATCCAGAGATCTCCCTGTTCATTGCACCAATTGTTCTGCTAGATTATTTCAAGCTGGCAGCTCGAGGGCATGTCCTTTCTGCTGCAGTAGAAGGATGGCACTGAGCATGTGCGTCCATCTCTGAGCAGGACAGAAAAATTAGAATGAGAGCAAACAGCAGGTGGCGCTATACAGATTATTATTTTTTTTTTTTACTCAATAGCCATAATACATTTTTAATTACATGTAATTACAAAAGTCTTCAGATCAAACTGTAGAATATTTTTTTTGTGGGACAACCCCTTTAAAATCCGGTGCTTGGAAAAAGTATGCAGATGAGCTCTACCCTTCCCTCTGATGTGCATATCCCCACGTTGTCACCTAGATTGCCCTGAGACCCGAAAAAGGTAAATGCCGTAGTGTGGGACCAGGGATGTATTGCTGCATGGTACAATCTGGCACTCAGGAGACTGGGAAAGCTGAATGGCAGCTCATGTGGGATGTCAGCCACATTTACCAAAGCGGAATTTACCTTTTACTGTGGATTTTGTATTTTAAAGGTTATGGACACCTTTGGGGCAATTTTATTATTGCATTTTACTTATTTTGGGCTGAAAATCATTTTTTAATTGGTGTTTATTAAAAAATGTCTGCGTTTTTGTGATACATGCGGTTAAAAATCAGTCTGTTTGCAAACTGTTCCTCCCGAGTTCCTTCTGTTTGATAAAGAGTTTAGAGGTCAGGAGATCAGACTTAAGGGTTCACATGAGCTGTCAGCTGACAGAACTCCGGAGGGATAGTCTGCGAATAGACTGATTTCTAACTGCATGTATCACAAAAACTGCTTTTAATAACCACCAATTAAAAATGATTTTTAGCCCAAAATGCATGAAATGCAATCATAACCTGGAACAGGAGAAGGGGCCTTCTGCTCGTTAAATATATATTTTTTAGAATTTTTGGTGTTTTTTTTTTTAATGTTAAGACTTCCTGTCTTTTGAGAACAGCTACATGGGCCATAGACAAAATAGACAGGAGAGGACCCCATTGACTTATAGGCATGCTCTGTGATCTGCGCAGAGGTCAGGAGGGAGCAGATAAGCTGCGATATCATCTATTGTGAATAGTGAATCTTGTGTTATCTACATAGAGGTGTTACTTGTCATTGTAATTCTGCCTGTGGTGACAATGATAAAAACTAGTATGTGAAGACACAGTTGGCACTCCTGTTCAGCGATGCGGTGCACGCGTCCCGCTTGCAAATGTAGGATGAAGAGGACCAGCACTCGCTAGCGAGTGCCGGTCCTCTTCATCCTACAATGATAAAGGCTAGGTCAGTGTGAAAATTGCAGGACTATATGTATTTTTTTTTTTTTTACCTATAGTGATATAGAAAAATAAAAAAAAAACAAAATAACCACATAAAAAAAAAAAGCTAGGCCATTTTCTGATGACATGTTCGCGTTAAGGTAAACCCTAAGAGACACTATTACATTACAGCCCTGATTTCCCAGTCAGCCCTGGCGATCAGATTGCCGTGGACAGGATGAACCCTTCCCTTTGTGTGCACTGTGATCAGCACTGATCGTGGTACTTTGGGGGTTAAACAGCCAGGATCGGCAGGATTTACGCTCCTCGCTTTTACATTTCTTTCAGGCACCTGGTTGTCCATGGCTTCACCTTATCTGAGAGAGGAGAGAAGATGTCTAAATCACTTGGGAATGTGGTGGATCCCGATGTCGTCATTAGTGGTGGAAAGGTGAGAACATTCAGAATTTTTGCAGATTAGCTAAGAAACTTCCCAGTGCCACCTATAGGTGGCCTACTTTCCGGTTCCCCCAAATAGAGTGTTAACACATAGGGTGCCAGCCAGAGCAAAGGTTGGGATGTTAATTGTGTAATGTTTAGGTTGTTTATGGATATAAAAACAGGATTTTAGTCGAGATGTAGATGGTTTCATGTCCCTGAAGGATATGTACATGTTTTGCAGGTAGCATTGCCTTCATTTGTATTTTTATAAAAAAATAATAAGCTGCACTAAATTTTTAAATACATCTTTATAGTGTTCAGAGGGTTTTCTGAGATTTTATACTGATGACCTATCAATATCTGATCGGTAGGGGTCCAACACCCAGGAACCCCCTCCGATCAGCTGTTTGAGAAGGCACCGCGCTCCTGTGAGCCCCGCGACCTTCCCTCTGCTCACCAAGCACAGCGCCGTCCATTGTATAGTGGTTGTGCTTGGTACTGGGCTCTGCCCCATTCACTTCTATGGAGCTGAGCCGCGCCTAGACCATGTGACCGATGAACGCGTTGTCCCTGGCCTAGGAAAAGCTACCAGATGGCCGAGACGCTACTGCGAGCACCGGTGCCTTCTCAAACAGCTGATCGGAGGTGGCCCCCGGGTGTCGGACCCCAGCGATCAGATACTGATGACCTATCCAGATGATAGGTCATCACTAAAAATATCTGAAAAAGCCCCTTTAACATGATTTCTAGATTATTTTATATTTCTGATAAAACCGGACTGTTACATGCCGGATTAAGGAATTTTCCTGCACCTTTCGAGAGGACTTTTTTCTTTTTGTTATCTAGGACAAAGTAAAGGAGCCGGCCTATGGAGCAGACGTCCTGCGTTGGTGGGTAGCTGAATCCAATGTCTTTACAGAAGTAATGATTGGTCCGACAGTCCTGAACACAGCGCGGGACGACATCAACAAGGTAACGCCCCAACATAGTGAGGATTGCTACCCAAACTTTACAAGTGGTGAGCCATTTACAGCTGCATATAGATCGTCCCCTAGTGGCAGTATGTGTGTAGGAGAACAGAGCAAAGGTGTTACGTACTACAGAAGCCAAGAACCACCGGTCAGAGCTGTCCACAACCTGATGAGATGGCTGCCGCGGAGGACAGCCCTGCCCGGTAACAAGGATTAGCTGGAGAAAGCCGCAGGTCAATCACAGTCAGGGCGCGGAGGGTTCAGTAGGGTAGTGATCACCGGTGGTTGTAGATAAGCCATCGGATAATAAAACTTATCTTTTATATTACTATAACCCAAGGTGAAGGCCTGTCATGTTATCATTTACCAGGTTCCATACTATTCTATCTGGACTTCCTCAATGTTCAGTACGGGTCTGATCTCCAGGGTCCCTACTGATCAGCACAATGATACCGACACAGCTGCTGGGACTGCTCCCTATTGACGTGAATGGGACTGAGCTCTGGTGCCAAGCACAGCCATGTTCATACGTACCATACTGTGCTTGTGTTACCAATAAATCAACGTGGCCCCTTCCTTGTGCTCATTTTGGGGTTGCCAGGCATCAGACCTAAGGATGGGGCATGTTGAAACCAAACAGCCTGATCTTTATCTCCCCTGACATCTGCCATTTGTGAAAGAGGTGGGAGTCCTCCCTACATACTAAATGTTCAGCCGATCGCAACGGTTCAGCCGACATGCATCTAAGTCCACTTTCACATTGGCGTTTTGGTTTCCGTTTTGGACCGCTTGTGAGAGCCCTGAACAGATCTCACAAGCGGTCCAAAACGGATCAGTGTGCATACTAATGCATTCTCAATGGAAAAGGATCCGCCCAGAATGCATCAGTTCAGTCTCCATTCCGCTTTGAAAACGGACACCAAAACGCTGCCTGCAGCATTTTAGTGTCCATCTGATGAAACTGAGCCAAACGGATCCGTCCTGACATACAATGTAAGTCAATGGGGACGGATCAGTTTTCACTGACACAATATGGCACAATAGAAAACGGATCCGTCCTCAATTGACTTTCAGTGGTGGTCAAGAAGGATCCGTCTTGGCTATGTTAAATATAATACAAACGGATCAGTTCTGAACGGATGCATGCGGTTGTATTATCTGATCTGCGAAGAAGTGCGTTCAGTTTTCTTACTGCGCCACCACAGGGATTACCTGATGCCCATTGATTTCAGTGGATTGTCTTTAAAAGGGTGCATTAACACAGCCGTATTTTGGGCCGATTGTTTACTTTTTACTCTTTTGCGGATTGCACGCGGACCCATTTATCTCTATGGAGCCAAAAGAGATTCGGACAGCACATGGATGTTATCTGCCGCCGAGCCGCATATTATAAAACATGTCTTATTCTTGTCCGTTTAGGCCTTTTTTCAATGGGCCCCGTGAAAGGTGCGGGATGCAGATGGACCGCAAAATGTATACAGTCACGTGACTCTGTATCATCCTGCAGGTGCGGAACACCATGCGATTCATGCTGGGTAACTTGTCTGGATTCAACCCTGACACTGACTCCGTCCCTGGACCTGAGATGTATATCATAGACCAGTATATGCTCCATCTGCTTCAGGACTATGCCAGCAAGGTAAGCAGAGAGCACGGTGCTGTGTATGACCCGCTGCAGCCGAGATCAGGCACCCCTATTGGTCTCAGAGGTTGGACCCCCACTGATCACTTTTTTTTTTCACTTAGTCGATATGCCATAAAAGATTATAGTGGGGTAAAGTCTCTTTCTCTCGTCGAATATTTGGTGTGCCCCTTTTACCATTGCTGTTAAAGGGGCACTCCTATCAAAAAAGGTAATGAGATGTTTGTAAGTGTCCTGTACATTGTCCAGTTTCTGCTGCCTGTACATACTGTTACCGTAAAGGCAGAAAAACATGGCTGCATTATTTATAAAAACAGCTCCACACAACCACTGGTTACGTGTGGTATCGCAACTTAACAGCCTTCATTTTAATGGAGCTGAACTGCAGTACCAGACGGAATCCATGGACCGGTGTGGCACTGTTTCCGGTAGAAAGCTGCCTGGTTTTCCTCATCCTGGCACTTCTTAGAGCTTCTACACAAAAGATTCAAGCAAATTGCAGCTTCTGTACATTACATTTTTATTTAAAGGGGTATTCCAGCAAAGACATACCTTTTACCTGGGCTGCATATGGTGAAAAAAAAATCTAAACGTGTACATACCTCACTCATTCCCTTCGCTGCCGTCCAACTTCAGGAAATGGCTGTGAATGCTGCTCACTGGCTGCAGCGATGACCAGCCTCAGCCGGTGATTAGCTGCAATCCCAGCCATTTCCAACCATGTCAAAAAAGGGTCAGGAAGTGGAGAGCGCCATTGGGACAGTAACAGCTGGGGATGAGCGTAAAAGTTCTGTTATTTTCTACCACAGGGAGCCTAGGAAAAAGTATTTAATGGTCGGAGCATTGGCTCTAGTTTCCAAGAATAAAGGGACTTCTTGGTTACACTTAAAGAAGCACTCCAACATTTTATTTATTCTAGCAGTGTAATTTATCTCATCCCAACTCAGTCGCATCCATAAATCTGAAACCATCATTATGGGCTGCTGTATCATGTGATACCCAGTCCATACCTTGCTCTCCTATGTAAGTCTTTCCTGTGTGGCTGACTTCATGTGAACTACAGTATTACTTTATCACCTATAAACTCCTCCCGGCTGCTCACGGATACCTTCTCTCCCTCCCAGCTCCTTGTTCCTCCGTATGTCCCTACATGTATAGAATGCTGATGAAGATATCATTTCTGCCATATAGAAGAGACTAGGAGTGCAGAGATATATTAGATGAATCCATACAAACTATACTGTGTGCTGTGTGCAGAGTCTCCAGTGTATCCTATGAGATTTAGCTTCCCACTGCTTTTCCCTGAGTCACCCTGTCTGTGTGCAGTGTCCAGTGTTTCCTGAGATGCAGCTTCACACTGCCCTTCCTGCCTCCTGCACATTTGTCTCTGTGCTGCCAGAGGCATGCTGGGAAATGTAGGAACCATATCTGAGGGAAATGCGGAATCAATACGGCAGACAACCCCTAAATGGCACATCTACTGAAACAGAAACAGGTATGCGAAGCGAACATGCTAAGCGGAAAAAAAATTGGAGTGCTTCTTTAAGTTCTTCCTAGTCTCCTCCTGCTGCAGTTGAAGCTGAGAAATGGAGCTTGGGGGGAAGTGACAAATATAGGGGATCTGAAATACACAGCCAGGCACTCTTCATCAATGCCTTACAGACAGTTGTGGTCACCTAGGCAGAATGGTGGAAGACCCACAGGGTGCAAGGGGCATCTTAAAGAGGAGCTGTCGCCTCTCCAGACATGTTGGTTTTAATAACTACTTGCATTCCCCATATAATAATTCTGGAGCATCTTTTCTTATGACTGTTGTGCCATTTCTCTGTTATATCTTCTAGAGGTTTATGAATGAATTGTCAACAGCATGCAGTAAAGGTACAGCTGGGTGTTGCCAGTTGGGGGGGGGGGGAGATGTCCCTACACAGTGTGACACTAGCAGCACTTATTGGACAGAGTCAGACACACCCGCTACTGGTAACACCCAACAGTACCTTCACTGCAGACTGCTGGCAATTTATTTGTAAACTTCTAGCAGGAACAGTACAGAAATGGCACAACATAGTCATAAGAATAGATATAAGAATAGATCCTCCAGAATTCTTATTATATGGGGATGCAAGTAGTTACTAAAAGAGATGTCGGGAGTGGTGACAGATCCTCTTTAAAGAGCACCTGTCAGCATTATCAAACCTATTAAACCAGGCATACTGCCTGGTAGGGTTGATCATGCTGGTTAACACAATATTTTTTTTTGTTTTTAGCTTGTACCACTGCAGAGATATAATTACTTTTATATTTATGCAAATTGATTAGCTGGAGCACCAAGGGGCCGGCTGCAGCACTAGGAGCACCGCTTCAGCTACAATTCGGTACTCAATATACTCCTCCGTCCTGTTTGATTGACAAGGCTAGACATCTCATCTTGCCCCGTCTTCTGCGCTGTGGCTTACAAACCCTGTGCTCTATATCTGCTGGAGCAGAGCAGATTCACGGTGCTCAGGCGACAATGACATCACCGGGAAGAATGACATGGCGGCCTGCAGACTGTGAATCTGTGCTGCTCAGCAGGTACTAGAAGACAGGGCAAGAGAAGATGTCATGCCTTGTCAATCAAACAGAAGGGAGGAGTGTATTGAGCACCAGGGAGATGCTGTAGTGGTGCTCCTAGCGCTACAGCCAGCCCCTCTGTGCAGCATCTAACTCATTAGCATAAATATAAAAGTAATGATATATTCACAGCAGTACATGCAAAAAAAATGTTTTATGGAGAAACAGCCCTACCAGGCAATATAATTAATTGGTTTAATAGGGTTGACTAAGGAGTTTTTACCAGTTATGTTGAGTTTCTGGCCAAAAAAAAAAAAAAGGAATATTATTTGAGTTGCATTGAACTCTCTTATGATGATGATGTTACGTGGACAGTTTTGCAGTCAGAGCATTTAGAGCTATTTTTTTAGGTAACTGAGGCCTACAAGAATTATGAGTTTGGAAAGGTCACTCGTCTGCTGGAAGCCCTGGTCACCAGGGACCTGTCCAGCTTCTACTTCAGTATAATCAAAGATCGGTAAGTCTGTGTCTGACCATTCATCTTCCCGATGTCCAACACTAGATGTCGCTGTTAATCCTCTCTCTGTATAAATGTGCCGCCCGCAGGCTGTACTGTGAAGAAGAGAGGGACCCTAAGCGTCGCTCATGTCAGACGGCGTTGGCGAAGGTCTTGGACATAGTGGTTCGCTCATTCGCACCAATTCTTCCACACCTGGCTGAAGAAATATTCCAGCACCTGCCATATAGAAAAGGTATAGAAAGGGATATTTAAAAAGGACCTCTCACCGCTCGGGACACGCCTGTTTAATAGCTTCATGCATTCCCCGTGTAATAACAATTCTGGAGCATCTATTCTTATGGCTGTATGTTCTGCCATTCCTTTATTATTTCTACTAGAAATTATGGATGAATTGCCAGCAGCCTGCAGTAAGGGTACAGAGGGGAGGTAACAAGTAACAGACTCTCTCTATCCAATCAGTGCCGCCATTTTCAGACTGTGCAGGTACACGCCCCCCCCCCCCCAAACTGGTTACCTCCCCTCTGTACCCTTACTGCAGACTGCTAGAAATTCATACATAACTTCTAGTAGAAATAATAAAGGAATGGCACAACATAAAGCCATAAAAATATATGCTCCAGACTTGTTATTATACGGGGAATGCATGACGCTATTAAAACAGGCGTGTCAGGAGCGGTGAGCGGTCCTCTTTAAAGGAATGGGGGGGATCTTCTGAAAAATAAAGATTGTTCAATGGTTTGTACAGGATTTGAAATGGCTGCAACCTTCCACAAACAGCGCCGCGCCTGGGTTGCATGTTGTCTCTTAGCTCATCGCTATTGCAGTAAATGGGACTGAGCTGCAGTACCACACACAACCTGTGGACATGCGTGGTGCTGCTTCTCATGTTTTCTAACCTATAAAAGCCTTTTAAAGTGAATGTTCATCTTTTAACACTCATCATTAGGTCAAATGTTTTATTAATGCTTTAATAATCTCTAGTGGTCATAAATCAAATTTTCTGATACAGAGCTCCAGATAGACATAGCGGCATCGTATACCATGCCACTACTAGAGGGAGCTTACTGCTTACTAGCGGTAACACATACCATGCTGTCTGCCTGCAGCCACCACTAGAGGGAGCTTACTGCTTACTAGTGGTAACACATACCATGCTGTCTGTCTGCAGCCACCACTAGAGGGAGCGTACTGCATACTAGTGTTAACAGTACACATACCATGCTGTCTGCCTGCAGCCACCACTAGAGGGAGCTTACTGCATACTAGTGTTAACACATACCATGCTGTCTGCCTGCAGCCACCACTAGAGGGAGCTTACTGCATACTAGCGGTAACACATACCATGCTGTCTGCCTGCAGCCACCACTAGAGGGAGCGTACTGCATACTAGCGATAACACATACCATGCTGTCTGCCTGCAGCCACCACTAGAGGGAGCTTACTGCATACTAGTGATAACACATACCATGCTGTCTGCCTGCAGCCACCACTAGAGGGAGCATACTAGCGATAACACATACCATGCTGTCTGTCTGCAGCCACCACTAGAGGGAGCGTACTGCATACTAGTGTTAACACATACCATGCTGTCTGCCTGCAGCCACCACTAGAGGGAGCTTACTGCATACTAGCGATAACACATACCATGCTGTCTGTCTGCAGCCACCACTAAAGGGAGCGTACTGCATACTAGCGATAACACATACCATGCTGTCTGTCTGCAGCCACCACTAGAGGGAGCATACTAGCGATAACACATACCATGCTGTCTGCCTGCAGCCACCCCTAGAGGGAGCATACTAGCGATAACACATACCATGCTGTCTGCCTGCAGCCACCACTAGAGGGAGCATACTAGTGGTAACACATACCATGCTGTCTGCCTGCAGCCACCACTAGAGGGAGCTTACTGCATACTAGCGATAACACATACCGTGCTGTCTGCCTGCAGCCACCACTAGAGGGAGCTATACTAGCGATAACACATACCATGCTGTCTGCCTGCAGCCACCACTAGAGGAGCGACTGCATACTAGCGATAACACATACCATGCTGTCTGCCTGCAGCCACCACTAGAGGGAGCTTACTGCATACTAGCGATAACACATACCATGCTGTCTGCCTGCAGCCACCACTAGAGGGAGCTTACTGCATACTAGCGATAACACATACCATGCTGTCTGCCTGCAGCCACCACTAGAGGGAGCTTACTGCATACTAGCAGTAACACATACCATGCTGTCTGCCTGCAGCCACCAGTAGAGGGAGCATACTGCATACAAGCGGTAACATATAACATGCTTCCTGCCTGCAGCCACCACTAGAGGGAGCGTACTGCATACTTGCGGTAACACATGCCATGCTGTAAGCCTGCAGCCACCACTAGAGGGAGCGTACTGCATACTGTTTTATTACGTGTAAGCTGTATGCAGTAAGCTCCTCAGCTCCCCCTAGTGGTGGGTGCAGGCAGATTATTATGCATTAGAAAGCAACAGCTACAACTGTGGTAAAGATTATTAAAGAAACTAATCCGCACAGAGAGTCAGAGTTTTTAACCTGTTTAGATTGAAATGGTGTTCAGGGACGGACATGCACTTGGCTTATTTTCAGACCAATAGAAATTACATAAATTTTTGTTTGTCTGTTTAGATGGTGACAGTGTTTTCCGAAGCGGGTGGTATGTGCCGAATTCTGTGTGGAAGAAGCCAGGCTTGGTGGAAGCCGTGGAGGCCGCTTGTTCCATAAGGGATCTTTTCCTTGGGGCAATACCCGGCAAGAACACAGTGGAGTACGAGCTCGGCGTCGTCATTGAGCCCGGCCTGCTGTTTGAGCTAATGGAGGTAAGAGTCTAACTGCACCAGTGATACTACAACACCCAGCATGCACTGCCATCGTAAGATTGTCAGAGTGCTGGGAGGTGTAGTGTTTATCTGGTGTGTATGGTGCCTGGTGGACCATCCCAACATCAGGGAGACAGATTGATTGTGCTTGTACCTGCCTAATCCCTTTACTTCTCCTAAGATAAGCGGTGCTAGATGTTTTTGACAGCCACCTATCACATGGGACTAACGCGTTTATGGTGGAGCCTGCCGCATTGTGTACCCTAACCCTTCCTTACGGAAGTCTGCCATCATGAACCTCTAGTTTCTGTATCTCAGACTCTGCAGGTGGAGGAGACATCGAGCACATCTCAGCTGAACGAGTTGCTGATGGCATCTCAGACCAGTCTGCTGACCGAGGTCCCAGTGGATCTTTCTGCAGATGCCACAGTCCTTAAAGGATCCTTCCTCATCAACCTAGAAGGTAGGAGCACGTCACCTTTAGAGATTTCTGGGCATTCATAACTTTGATGCAGATTATATTACTTTAACCTGTCATTTTCCAGGCGGTGACATCTGTGAGGAGGAGACATATAAAGTCATAATTCAGCCGAGTACCAAAGAACGCTGCCCACGCTGCAGAAAGTATACCACCGAATCTGCCCTCACCCCCTGCCCCCGCTGCCTGGAGGCTATTGCCGGAAAATGGGGCCAGTAGCCGTGCGGCTGACACGCTGCAGGTGCCTTGTGTCTCCTCGACCTGCTGGGAGCTTACAGTTGCCGTCATCTGCCTGGCAGGTGTAGATGCATATACTAAGTATGTGCTGATTATTTACAGGACAGCTGCTATCTCACAGTCTGCACTATTCTGGATTATTGGACTTTTTCTGCAGCATTGTAATAGCTAGGTGGGAAAATTTGACATTTCCATAGCAACCTGTCACAAGGCTATATGACCGATGAACGTGATATCGCAGGCCAAGAGCTACTACGCTCTCACTTAAAGGCCACAGCCCTTTCCAATAGCAGATTGCCTACAGTCAGACCCCACCTGAGGCTAGGTCATCAATTTTTAAGTCAAAGAAATGCCCTTTAAGGCTGGGTTCACACGATGACATTTGTCGCGCGACAATTTTTATAATGGTAGTCTATGGTGTCGCATTGCAACATGCGACATGCTGCGACACGACAGTCGCAAAAATCCATTCAAGATGGATTTTTCTGTGACAGTCGCATGTTGCAAAGCGACACCATAGACTACCATTATAAAAATTGTCGCGCGACTTATTGTCGTCATGTGAACCTAGCCTAATTCATGTACTTAATAGGTTAAAGAGGCTGTCCGGGCTTTAACTGTTGCTGGAGATGCTTATGGAGTAATTTTGCTCATGTTCATGGTACTTCAAAGGGGTTCTCCGGGCTTTTACTATTGATGACCTATCCTGAGGATAGGTCATCAATATCAGATTGACGGGGGTCCGACACCCCTGCCAATCAGATGTATGAGGAGACAGCACATGCAGTCTCCCTTCCTGTCTGCTGCTGCTGTCTATAGTCTTTGCCACAGGCGGCAGCAGTGAACAGGAAGAGCCGTCTCCTCATACAGCTGATCAGCGGGGGTGTCGCACCCCCACCTATCTGATATTGATTACCTATCCTGAGGATAGGTCATCGATAGTGAAAGCCTGGGAAACCCCTTTAAAGTACCATGATCAAGGCTTGCCCTTAGGATTCCTTTCCTAGGTGGCACTGGGCATCCACCCCCTAGTGAAGACTCTTATCATGTGTACCCCAGCAGGGGGCAGTTTTGAGCCCGCTTCCTTTAGTGTTTAGACAGCTTATAGTATGACCGATCTTTATATGTAAAGAATCCTAATGCAACTCATCGCTGTGACTGACCTCTGTAAATGGGAGAATCGGTGTGAAGTCCCCTCCCTACACTCCATGACCACAGAAAGACCCACATGATCCTTCCCTGTTCTGCTGCCTGGATGAAAGGGACCATGTGACTCCGCAGAACCAATAAATGCTTTCTTTTCTGCACCTATTTTCTACTTCAGGGCTGGTCAGTAGATGCAGATACACTAACACAGGGATACTCAACCTGCGGCCTTCCAGCTGTTGCAAAACTAAACTTCCCAGCATGCCCTAATAGATGTAGGCTGTTCAGGCGTAATGGGAGTTGTAGTTTTGCAACAGCTGGAGGGCCACAGGTTGGGCATCCCTGCTCTACTAGGACTCTATTAGGGGATTACACTGACAGGCTCTCTTTAATTAATGGAGGTACCCACAATGCATCTGTGGTCGATCTCTCCTATACGGACTGGTGGAATGTGGGAAGCTGCGGTGTAATGGGAACATCCTATGAAGTCATATAATCCATCAGGACGAGATGTGACCACAAACCGCAGGAGATCCAGAAGCTTCCAGTAAATGTACAGTTGGTAATAAAGCGCTTCGAGCTCTCGCACATTATATATTTTATATATTGTGAAGGACAGAGAGTGTGCGCAGCGCAGAAGTGAAATAAATTTTTTTTTATATATATATAGTGTGATATTTTATTTGTTTTGGTGCAGTTACTTACAGGAGCCATCTCCAGCCGGGAAGGTGTTCACGGAGATGATAGTGTCTGTAGGCATTAGGGTGAGGATACACTGCGACTTTTTGTAGCGCGGCTGATTTATTTTAACTATTGAACTACCACTGCAGCCCAAATTAAAGCAATTGGGTGGACTACAGCTGTAGAGCCAATTATAATTAATCAGCCGCGTTATAAAAAGTCTCAGTGTCGGCCAGGCCTTATGCCTCTTTCAGACGGGTAAGTTTTCCATGTGAGTGCGATGCATCCGGACTGAATCCACACGTCATTTCTGCGTTTAGGAAAAATCGCTGCATGTTCTATATTCTGTGTTTTTCATGCAGCTCTAGGTCCATAGAAGTGAATGCTGTTTGCATAAAAAACGGATGCAATGCGTTTTTCACTAATGGTTGCTATGAGATGTAGTTTGTAATTCTTTTTTTTTTTTTTTTTTACGCGTGGGAAAAACGCATCCAAAACTGCCCCATGCTCGGAAAAAAAACTGAACTCAATCGTAGACAAGACTGATTAAACTTGTGTACAAAACCATCAGTTAATGCAATATACAAGGACTGGGCTCCAGTGATATATATGGTCACCCAAGAGTTCCCATAAAATCGTGGCATTACCGTATGTTACCTGTGGGGGAAAGATCATGGGGCCTTGGAATGAACAACCCTAAAAATAGAGGGCCTCCATACACCATCTCCTCTGAATACAGCAGTAGGTTGCATGTCGGTCCGCCCTATTCGCTTCTATGGAACTGAAGGCTACAGCATTTTCGTTGCACGGAGCTGTGGACCGACACTTGGGATGGTGACTGGGATCCACACGATGGGTCTCATTCAAGATCTGTCCTCATTGCCCATAGCGAATAATCAGAGTTCAGTTTTGAAAGTTACACTAATTAACTGCTGTGGCCAACAGGGCAAGATTTTCTCTAATAAACAGGGCCCAATATTCCCACGAAAAGAGTGCAGAGCGGAGCTATTGTGGGATCAGATACAGAGAGGAGCTGAATGAGCGCCATGTTGTCAGTAACTCATTTACTTATATATAACATGTGGCCCCTGACAGCCATTTTACAGCTCACACACCGACGTGTAAAGCGTGTTCGCAGCCATCACAACCAAACCTTGTGTCCCGTTAAAATAGCGTCTGTTTATTTAATACTTTTTATCGTGAGCGAAGCAAATTGATGTTTTAAAAGACTAGTGTTTCCATTCAAGCAATCCTGGGGGCCCTAATCAGAAGCTGCACTACAGAAGGGGGCACTTTGATTGTGGGTAGCACGGCTGGATAATGTCTTCAGTATCTGCCGGCGTTCAGCTTCCTTCCTGGGTGCGCTCTTCCTGCTGTATAAATAATCGGGGGTGTAACAGTTCGGCTTCTATGTCACACATATTTGCATGTGATCCGGTGGGGTAGAATATTAACAGAGATTGCATTAATTACACATCGACATAATGGCTGGTATAGACCTAGATACTGTACAAAAGCCCTGAATGGCGTCACCCTCCTGCAAGGGGGAGGTCACAAGGCAGACATGGCGTCCACCGCTTCTATGAGGTTCAAGGCTAGGCTGTACTGCCCGTGATTCTCTGGCATCAGTTCCACCACTTTGTCTACCAGTTTTGCTGTGGTCGGGATGGGCACATCTGTGTTCTGGAGATCTCGGGGATCCTGGAAGAGATAAGATTGCAATGGATTTAGGTTGGTGATTATAACAGCATCACGACAACTGGCAGACAATCTACTCACTGGTCTGGTCTCGGCCGCTTCTAGCACAGAGACTGGCTGACATGGATTTAAAGGGTAAAAAGAAATATCCCCCTATTCATTGAAGTAGTTCTTAGAGAATAGAGCAAAAAAATATTCACCGTAGTCTAAGGAGTGGTCAAATCTGTCTTCCCAAGGAAAAGGTGGAAATGCTATTGGACGTGTGTAGAGGTATTGGCATCATGTAACTATGTGGATTGACTTGAAGGGGTTGTCAGAGTTATGGAAAAAGAAAATATAGCAGTGTAAATCTGATGGTCGGCGATCTATAACTAAGCTCAGCAAGTTTTAGGCAAAAAAAAAAAAATATCTATTTCCTCATTTCCCTGGTTCTATTCTGGCTCTTTGTTTACCTGCAATAATAACAATCTCTGCCCCCTCCCCCTGCTCTGCTAAGGAAATGAATACAAGTGCTGCCCTGAGTGACATGTCTGCCTGCTGGGAGACTCAGCAGCATGTTGTACGTGTAGAACTACAAGACCTAGCTGTACAATGACATTGCTAATATACACAGGATCTTCCCTCTACCTGCAATGCTCTGCAGAACTTCTCTTTCAGCTCCTGTGCCCAGCATTTGTCTCCTCACTGCCTGCAGCTACACAACAAACACTTCAGACCTGAGTCTGTGCAGCTGAAGGGGTTAAGAATCCTGGAAGAGAGCAATAAGCAGCAGCCGGCAGTGAAGGTGGGCGTGGCCAGCACAGAGACATCTGGTGTCATGTACAACATCATCAGAGCAGGGAGAGAAGCTGACATCACAGGTCATGTGACCCTCAGTGAAATCTGAGAAACCAGCCACTGGAGATAACCTAAGTTAATTGGAAAGCTGTTACATTTGCCTAGTTAGAAACATAGAACAAAAAAATAACTCGGACAACCCCTTTAAATGCTATAAACACCCTCAGAGGCAATTCTGGGCTAAAAAATAATTTTTAAACATTTTCAGTGGCTTTTGTCATGAAGGGGTTAGTTATAGACTAGCTAATTCCAGCCTGTGTACCCAGCCCAAGTCTCGCTCACCATCGCTTTGATCCACGTGCAGAGTGTAGGTGGCAGTCTTGCCAGCAGTTCCATCCCCTCTTTTGTCTGAGTGTGTAGTAAAGCGTGTGCAAGCCGCTGCCCGGTAAGAACCAGAAGTTGAGAAGCTAAAACTTCTTTGTCCACAACTTGAAGGGTGGCCTGAGAAGAACATAAGAACTTATCCAGGCTTATAAATAGAGGAGATTCTGTAAAACCGGTGTGAAGGAAAATAGAGCAGCTGCCCGCAGTAACCAATGAGACGGCAGCTTTTGCTTTTAAACCACCTTTGAAAAAAAGAACTGGAATCGGATTAAAGGGGTTTACTGGTCCTTTTATATTGATGGCCTGTCCACAGGATAGGCCATTGATATCTAATTGGCCCGAGTCAGACACCACAGATGAGCTGTTCTGCAGCAGCTCCAGAGTTGGAACTACAGCCATGTCTATTGTGGGTCAGAACTGGTTATTGCACTGCTGCTCCCGTTCACTTCAATGGAAGCAGAGAATAGAAAGAGCTGTAGTTCTGGTGCCAACGCTACTGCAGAACAGCTGATTAGCAGGGGGGTGCGTAGTGTTGGACCCCTGCCGATCAGATATTGATGGCCTATCCTGTGGACAGGAGAACCCCTTTAATTACTAAGTACAAATGCTCCACTTTCCCCTTAGATAGCATTTTACTATTGTGGAGATTTATTAAAACTAAGTTACAAGCACTTGTTGCTGAAAGGCTGAGGGCACTGGAAACATCTTTATATACAGTAAGTTAAAGATTACCTTCAGTTACAAATTGGTTTTCAATGGATCCGTAGAAAACTCGGCAAATGCACCATTTGTCCTCCGCGTCCGTGGTCCGTGATTCCAGTCCGTCCAAAAAATATAACCTGTCCTATTCTTGTCCGCGAAAAACGGTTCGCGGACCCATTCAAGTCAATAGGACCGTGAAAAAATGTCTTCCGCATTTTTTTGCGGATCCCTTGGCAGGCATTTGGCAAATTGTCAGCCTGTCTTTTGGTAATATCTTTTGGGTCATGTCCGCAAAAAAAAACGGAAGACACACGGAAACACAACGGAAGCAAAAACGGACACTGATAACGGAACCCAGTTTTGCAGACCACAAAACAATACTGTCGTGTGCATGAGGCCTTTCTCTCATGTGGTGGTGTCTCTACCAGTAATACATGCTGCATGTGAGGTCTGCATGTCCAGGATGCTGCTGCCTTCACTCGCCATCACGTGACTTCGCCTTGTCGGAGGCCGTACGTTTTAATGCTGTACAGAGACGGATCTCCATACAGAATTAAACCAAAATTTTGAGCGAAGCGACTTCGGATCTAAGAGCTCGCTTCGCTCATCACTACTGAGGGAGCATGGCCTCCCTCTCCTGCAGACTCTGCCATGTGTGTACTCCTATTTGCACTGTGATACCCCAAAGACTGTGAGACCACTGCAGACTGCTGTGGGTGCTTTCCTCCCTCTCCACACTCTGATATAATTTGCTCTGTGGAGTACAAGCTCTTCCCCTCCCTGCTGGTATCTCTAACATTGTGCAAAAGGAGAGGGTGGGTAGAGTGCAAGCTCTAAGTAAGGCCTAATTCACACGTCCGCATATATTCGGCAATTCTGCGGAATACATGCGGACCCATTGACTGTGAATGGTGCACGGAACGATGCGGAGAGCACACACTGTGCTCTCCGCATCAGTTTTTGCGGAGCGCGCCGCCAATCTTACGGCAAAAAGGTAGAGCATGTCCTATTCTTGCCCGCGATTGCGGACAAGAATAGACATTTCTATGGGGCTGCCGGCCGGGTGTGTTTATGGATCCGCAATTTGTGGATCCATAAACACTACGGACGTGTAAATAAGGCCTAAAGCAGATAGATTATGTCAGTCCTGAGCGGACAGGGGCTGCACAGCCAACTATGTAAAGGAGTTGCACAGATGTTACAGCAACAAAATGGTAGGATAGTTTTAACAGACTATAGTTGACCATAGACGTCAAACATCTCATGATCCAATCTGCAGAGATCATATCCTATGACATAGATATACAGACTGAACTGCCCAGGACTGGTAACCGATGTCACAAGCAGGTGGTTCCACCTCAGCCAAAAAATTAACTATTTCTTACCTCTTCTGCTATATTGTCAAAACCGTAGTTGTACAGCTCACACACATAATGCCGCTGCAGTGTGTCTTCATTTACTTGAAGTTGAGGGGCAAGCTCCACAGCGAGTTTCGGCCAGTCCATTGGCTCCTGCTCCACTTCTAGTTTGGCTTCCTCTGTCTTCACAGTAATCTGGGACTGGAACTGAGCCTGGACGGCGGCACTAATAACCTTCATCAAAAACTGTGACAAGACAGGTGACAAATCTATTTACCGTCTCATCTTTATATCCTATGGGTTAGAGCTTAGAAGACATGCTGCTTGGAACATACCTGTTGTCGTAGGCTTACTATACTGGGATCCATGTCTCCACTGGGTAGCAGCTGAATCGATGTAAGATCTTTGAAAAAGGCACTCTTCCCCTGAATTCAAAGGCAAGAATGTTATGGATCTTGTGCTGCAGACTGACAAACAGTCAGGACAATTATATATCTAGTTTAGGGCTTGTTCACACAACCGTATGGTTTTGCGGTCCGTTTTTAACAGATCCGTTTTTGGTTTCAGAGTGTTTCCGTATAGTTTCCGTTTGTGATCCGTTTTTTGTGGATCGGAAACGGAAGCATATGATAATGTTTTAACAGTAAGTACATTGAAAAATTGGGCTGGGCATAACATTTTCAATAGATGCTTCCACAAAAACGGAGCGGATACTGAAGACATACGGATGCATTCCGTATGCATTCAGCTTTTTTTACAGCCCCATTGACTGGCGCCACGGAACGTCATTTGCGGGCAATAATAGGACATGACTCAAAATGTAGCGGAACAGTAATATGGAAACGAAATGCATACGGACCCATTCATTTTTGCGGACCCATTGAAATGAATGGTTCCGTATACGGACGGTATACTGAATGCAAAAAACGGCCCGTATACGGAACGCAAAAAACGTTCGTGTGCACGAGCCCTTACTTTCAGCATTCCTTTCTAGGTTTAGTGTTCCTTAACCCCTTCACATACATGTATGGTACAATTCGGGGCTCAAAAGCTGAGCAGGCGCTGTGGCCCCCAGGGTGCCACTGTGGCATCTGAGCCGTCTTTTCCCTGGAGCATTCTGGGGACTAAACAGGTCCCTTGCGCTGAGATTTCGGGAGCTGTTCAGTTCAAATTGCAGGTTTGGGCCTTCTGAATGCTCCGAGGACTGGGATAGTGGAGTCTCTATCAGGTCTGATGGGCGTGCACTGAATCACCCATAGACTCAAAGCTAAATTATAATAAATGTAGCATTAGCAATGCGCCACACAGACCCATAAGTTACTAGAAGAAGGAGTGTCCGGCGGCCACGGCGCACGTGAGTATAATGCTGCTGACTAACTGACCATGGCAGCCAGGACTTCAGTGATGGGACTCCGATCGGAACTGCCACTGCCACCAATGATGGGGGGGACCCTGTGGCCACTGCCACCAATGATTAATACTGGGGGGGTTAAGGGGGGAATGCGCCACCAATGTGAACTTAAGAAACATTCCCTGCACCCCACCTCTGACAGGGCTGCGATCCGTGCAATTAACCCCTCAGGTGCCACACCTGAGGGGTTAGTTGCGCGGATCACAGCGTCCTGTCAGAGGTCAGTGCCTGGAATCTGAGTCACAGCGGGCACAGGATTACAAACCCGGACTGTCTGGGTCAGGAGCCGCCATACAGAAGTCCCGTCCCCACGCCGATCAGCTGGGACCCGCTGCTGTCCCTACGCTGATTGGCTGAGAGTGCCGCCGCATGGGACCCGCTGCTTCCAGTCCATCAGGTACCGCCAACATTTGCACGAGTACTCGTGCAAATGTCCGGTATCGGTTACGGGACATCCCCAGTATGCAATATTCAATGGTGCCCTTACAAAGTACAACGTGTCCCACAAAAAATTAAGCAGTCATAAGGCTACTGTATGTGAACAGTAAAAGGAAAAAAAAGTTATGATGTCAGGAAGGTAGAGAGTGAAAAACGAAAATGCAAAAACTGTGACCCTCTGGGTTCAAGAAAAATAATACAGAGGACTGTGTTCTCCCTGCTCTGTAGGTTAAAGCTCTATCCAACCTCATACAAAAAACAGTCCCACGTCTGTTTCAGATTCTGCCATCTTTTCCACAGAGACGCCATCCCCGGCGATCATATCACCGTATCTCCACCTCTGTCTGCACTGCATCCTCCTCCTGTCTGTCTCCTATGTACTTATTCCACTAGACGGATTTCTGGTGATTGTACTAATTTACACATAATCATAAGGAAGAGACCATTGAGGTGACACTGAGGTGACCCGGCTTGCTACCAGTTCTTCTCGTCTTGATATAATTGGCATGAGCTAGAGACGTATTCACTCACCTTAGAGTCAAAGAGAGCGAGAGGTTTAACAGACTTGAGAGAGAAGTTCATGGTGGCGTACATGATGGCGCACAGTACAAACTGGTGTTCAACCAAGGGATAGTGAATATGCTTTTGCTCCAGAGCCAGCTCCACAATAGAGCTGGGACCGTCCACCGACATCCAGGCGTCTTCTACCTCCAGCAGCGGGGGAGACATCTCCTCACTGCTGACATCAGCCTGAAGACAACAAGACTCTTACAAGAAGACACACAGCAAAGAGTGCAGGTAAAGGGATATCCATCTGTCTAATGCCTATATCTATCTGATAGCCACCTATGCATCCGTCAGCCACCTATGCATCCGTCAGCCACCTATGCATCCGTCAGCCACCTATGCATCCGTCAGCCACCTATGCATCCGTCAGCCACCTATCCATCCGTCAGCCACCTATCCATCCGTCAGCCACCTATCCATCCGTCAGCCACCTATCCATCCGTCAGCCACCTATCCATCCGCCTACCTTTCAATCCACCCCTCTCATATCTATCTAACATATCTTTTTTCATCCATCCATTATATTATTTCCTATTATTTTATCTGGAAGGCCTGGCAGAAGTGTTAGTTTCCTCTTAATGTACAAGACAGTGATTCTTACCTCCATCATTGTCTGTAAGAGATCATAACAACTTCCCAGGAAGGTGGTCATCGATGTATCGCTTATACCGACATCCTAAAAAGCATGAGGAAAGTGATGAACGTATAAATGCATAGTCCTGATAATAAGGGGGGGGGGGTACACAGTGGATGAATGTGTAAGCTCTGTGTATAATCCTACCCCCACAGCCCCTAATCCTGATAATGACACAGTGACATAGCAGTGGATGAATGTGTAAGCGCTGTGTATAATCCTACCCCCACAGCCCCTAATCCTGATAATGACACAGCAGTAGATAATTGTGTAAGTGCTGTGTATAATCCTACCCCCACAGCCCCTAGTCCTGATAATGACACAGTGACATAGCAGTGGATAAATGTGTAAGTGCTGTGTATAATCCTACCCCCACAGCCCCTAGTCCTGATAATGACACCGTGACATAGCAGTGGATGAATGTGTAAGTGCTGTGTATAATCCTAGCCCCACAGCCCCTAATCCTGATAATGACACAGTGACATGATCATGGATGAATGTGTAAGTGCTGTGTATAATCCTACCCCCACAGCCCCTAGTCCTGATAATGACACAGTGACATGGCTGTGGATAAATGTGTAAGTGCTGTGTATAATCCTACCCCCACAGCCCCTAGTCCTGATAATGACACCGTGACATAGCAGTGGATGAATGTGTAAGCGCTGTGTATAATCCTAGCCCCACAGCCCCTAGTCCTGATAATGACACAGTGACATAGCAGTGGATGAATGTGTAAGTGCTGTGTATAATCCTACCCCCACAGCCCCTAGTCCTGATAATGACACCGTGACATAGCAGTGGATGAATGTGTAAGCGCTGTGTATAATCCTAGCCCCACAGCCCCTAATCCTGATAATGACACAGCAGTAGATAATTGTGTAAGTGCTGTGTATAATCCTACCCCCACAGCCCCTAGTCCTGATAATGACACCGTGACATAGCAGTGGATGAATGTGTAAGCGCTGTGTATAATCCTAGCCCCACAGCCCCTAGTCCTGATAATGACACAGTGACATGATCATGGATGAATGTGTAAGTGCTGTGTATAATCCTACCCCCACAGCCCCTAGTCCTGATAATGACACAGTGACATGATTGTGGATGAATGTGTAAGTGCTGTGTATAATCCTACCCCCACAGCCCCTAGTCCTGATAATGACACAGTGACATGGCTGTGGATAAATGTGTAAGCGCTGTGTATAATCCTACCCCCACAGCCCCTAGTCCTGATAATGACACAGTGACATGATTGTGGATGAATGTGTAAGTGCTGTGTATAATCCTACCCCCACAACCCCTAGTCCTGATAATGACTGACATTGGCAGTAGATGAATGTGTAAGTGCTGTGTATAATCCTACCCCCACAGCCCCTAGTCCTGATAATGACACAGTGACATGATTGTGGATGAATGTGTAAGTGCTGTGTATAATCCTACCCCCACAGCCCCTAGTCCTGATAATGACCGACATTGGCAGTAGATGAATGTGTAAGTGCTGTGTATAATCCTACCCCCACAGCCCCTAGTCCTGATAATGACTGACATTGGCAGTAGATTTCTCAGAGGCTACATGCACGTATGTAAGTCAACACACAGGAGACGAAGAAACAGGACGCGTAAAGGGGCTGCCTGCAGGTTTTATATCTTTTAAACCATCTTTAAAAAAAAAAGTATACCATTTTATAATAAACAAAAAAAAAACTCATGGTGTAAATTAATAAAATACTGATATATGGAGTACCTACCCGTCTGCACAACCGGTCCTTTGGAGCTTTCCCAACCTAGGAGAATAACAGGGAAAAATTGAAATACCGTTAGGTCCATATATATTTGGACACACACAAATTTAGTTTTATTTACCTTTTTAGTAAAAGATATTCAAGTTATAGTTATATAATGGCCATGGACAGAACATCCAGACTTTTAGCTTTCATTTGAGGGTATCTACGTTAAAATTGGATGAAGGGTTTAGGAGTTTCAGCTTCTTTACATGTGGCACCCTGTTTTTAAAGGGACCAAAAGCAATTGGACAATTGACTCAAAGGCCGTTTCATGGGCAGATGGGGGCAATTCCTTTATTATTTCATTCACAATTAAGCACATAAAAGGCCTGGAGTTGATTTGAGGTGAGGTGCTTGCATTTTGAAGATTTTGCTGAGAAGTAAACATGCGGACAAAGGAGCTCTCCATGCAACTGAAAACAAGCCATTCTTCATCCGCGAAAACAGAAAAAACCCATCCGAGAAATTGCTACACTCTTAGGAGTGGCATAATCTACAGTTTGGTCCATCCTGAGAAAGAAAGCACTGGTGACGTCAACAATGCAAAAAGACCTGAACGCCCACAGAAGACAACAGTGGTGGATGATCGCAGAATAATTACCAGGGTGAAAGGAAACCCCTACAACAGCCAACCAAGTGACCACCACTCTCCAGGATATCGGCGTATCAATATCCAAATCTACCATAAAGAGAATACTGCATGAAAGTAACTACAGAGGGTTCACTGCACGGTGCAAGCCACTCATAAGCCTTAAGAATAAGAAGGATAGATTGGACTTTGCTAAAAAAAACATCTTAAAAACCAGCACACTTCTGAAAGAACATTCTTTGGACATATGAAACCAAGATCAACCTCTACCTGAATGATAGAAAGAAAAAAAGTATGGCGAAGGCAAGGTACAGCTCCTGATCCAAAGCATACCACATCATCTGTAAGACACGGCGGAGGCAGTGTGATGGCGTGGGCATGCATGGCTGCCGGTGGCACTGGGTCCCTACTGATTATTGATGATGTGACACAGGACAGAAGCAGCCAGATGAATTCTGGGGTTTTCAGAGACATACTGTGCGCTCAAATCCTGCCAAACTGATTGGTCAGCGTTTCATCATACAGATGGACAATGTCCCAAAACATAAAGCCAAAGCAACCCAAGAGTTTATTAAAGCAAAGAAGTGGAATATTCTAGAATGGCCGAGTCAGTCACCGGATCTGAACCAATGGAGCATTTCACTTGTTAAAGACTAAACTTCAGACAGAAAGGCCACAAACAACAGCAACTGAAAACCGCTGCAGTAAAGGCCGAGCATTAAACCGCTGCAGTAAAGGCCGAGCATTAAACCGTTGCAGTAAAGGCCGAGCATTAAAGAGGAGGAAACACAGCATCTGGTGACGTCCATGAGTTCAAGACGTCAGGCAGTCATTGCCAACAAACGAATGACGAAGGGATTGAAGGGATTGAGTTTAAAAAACGCTTTAGTTCCTCATATTTTTACGCAATCATTTTGTTCAACCAACTGAATTAAAGCCGAAAGTCTGAACTTCAACTGCATCTGAATTGTTTTGTTCAAAATCCATTGTGGTAACGTACAGGACAAAAATTAGAAAAATGTCGTCTCAGACCAAATATATTTGGACCTAACTGTACATACGTACAGGCATATTTAGAGCATGTTCACACATGACAATTGCACTGCTGTTTTTTCACTGCAGAACGGCAGTTAGAAAATCTGCAGCTCTTTACAGCAAAGTGGAAGCGACTTAACCTCATCCACACGCTGCAGAAACGGACCTGCCGTGCGGATCTCGCCCTTCGCGATGTATGCCGATTTTGCATTACAAAAAATATCAACAGCAAAGATTCTTCTCCCGTCTTTATTCTGCGAGATCATTATCCAGGCCACACCTGCCGTCCCCCAGGCTGCACTGCAGACCCCCTCCCGACCATATTTGGCCCTGGGGCCCAGACTTGGGCATTAAGTAATCATCCTCTAATAGAGCTGTGCTCACCTTATCCATGAGATATGCGGCAGCCGAGAAGCGTTTAATAATAAATGTGTTCCACATCATCAGGGACAGGCCTAGATACAATACGAGAGGAATAACAGAGGAACAGCATAATGCAAAGAAGCTTTAGAACTAGAGTTGAACGAACTTCTGTTTTAAGTTCAGCTTCCAAAGTTCGGGTTCGGGTTATCCAAGCATCCCACCGACGATAACGGCATTTGGAACACGGGGTGAAGGACCTGGGGTGGCTTCACAGTCATGTGATCAGTGCAGGGGGCGTGGCTCAGTACTGGATTGGATAAGAGGTCGTAGGCTACCACCTCTTATCTAATCCAGTACTGAGCCACGCCCCCTGCACTGATCTAATGATCACCCTAGGTCCTCCGTGTTGTCCAAGGTTCGGGTTCATTGAAGAATCCCCTTATGGATTCCAAATGCCGTTATGGTCCGTGGTAGCGGAATCCATAGCGGGATGCTTGGATAACCCGAACTTTGGATGCCGAACTTAAAACAGAAGTTCGCTCGACTCTATTCAGAACTTTTATTTCATGGGGAATACACTGATTTACTAATACAGACATGTCAGGAGAGGTGACAGATCCTCTATAGACTCCCATTCACCCTCCTCGAGGCCTCTGAGTCAGTATACCTTTTTTCACAGCAGACAGAGGCATGTGTCAAGTATATTGCCAGGCAGTACACTTATTCTGATCAGAGCCTACGGGCAATGGAAGCCACTGTACATACATCTGAAGTGTATACAGAGAAATCCTCCCGACAAATACCTCTGATGGACACTGCAAAATGTAGTGGGAAATAAACCATACAGCGCCCTCTAGTGGTGGAAAATCAGATGGGACAAAACTGAAGATTGAAGACTTTCTATTCCACTTACCAAACTGTACGTGAGCATTACCAATGTTCTTTAAATGATCCACGGACCGGACAAGAAAATGAGCTTCCTGCAAGGACGGAACAGATATCCGATGACCGACAGGTTCCTTATTCACATACACGATATAAAGAGGACATCTTACAGAAATTCTCTTCCCACTTGTAACTAACACACAAATGAAGTAATGATGGAGAAAACCAACAGCCAGAACTTCCCCAGACACGACATAGACCAGGGATGGGCAAACTGCGGCCCTCCAGCTGTTGTAAAACTACAATTCCCACCATGCCCTGCTGTAGGCTGTAAGAAGTCTTTGCATGCTGGGAGTTGTAGTTTTGCAACAGCTGGAGAGCCAGACAGATGATGGGTTCTTACCTCTGGGTCTTTGTTCCACTGAACCATATACTCCCAGCAGCAGTGAGCAAGCAGCACGTCCAGATCCAGGCTACACGGGAAATGCTGGTACACTGAATAAAGCAGCTCAACAACTGGGGAGAAGCACACGAAAATCAATACGTTAAAGGGGCCATCCCATCATTTTCTTGACTTAAAGACTTAATAGCTTTTTAATGTAATTTACACGGTCTTTAGTATAAAAAAAACACCTTCATCAATATTTTCTTTCTTGCTAATCTGCACTGTGGGGGGTGGACAGAATCAGTCCGTCCGTTGACCCCCCCCAGCCGACAATCTAGTCCCTGCATAACGAGTCTCTCTCAGCTATACTGCCATGCTCCTGCAGAGGTTCTGGATCAGAGACCTGGCTATGAGTAGAGAGACTGAGCATGTGTGATTCGGCTCATTAGATGGATGTGCACATTGGTATACACTGTGAACATCAGGTGGTGCCTGTCATGTAAGTTAACTACTCATTAACAATGCAAATGGATTATATGCCTCCTTTTGTACAATGTATGCAATGACTATAAGAGTTAATGGTGGAGAACCCCTTTAATCAACTAGAAAAATTTAACATTAGACATTTCCTGATGATGCAGATCATAGAACGTTATTCCGGTGTCCTACACTGACGGTCTTCATGACGATAAGGAAAGCTGCTATGTCTTTTCCTCTGCACAGAGGTAGTCTTAGGCGCAGAAATAATTGGAGTAGTTGTCGCTCACCTTCCACCCCCATTAAGAGCAGTAGCAGTGGAAGGACCATATATTTTAGTCCCTCCTAATCCTTAGTGCACTGATTAGGACTATATACAGGTATAAATCACTTGTGTTCTTCTCAACCATCATTTAAAGGGGTATTCCGGTTGTTAGAAGTTACGCCCAATACACCCTGTACCCCCCTGAAAAGAACTGAGCTTCATTCACTTCTATGGGAATTCCCGCGACAGTTAAGCACTGTGCTCGTCTATCTTTGGAATTCCTATAGACCAGCCGCTCTGTTCTTTTCAGGGAGGCTGCAGAGGATACGGGGCCCCCGATTTCTCATGATCATTGGGGGTGCCAACAGTAGGACCCCCGCCAAACTAATAGTTATCCCCTACCCTGTAGATACGGGATAACTTCTACCAATCGGAACACCCTTTTAAGTAAATGTTAAGTATTCAGTCACCTTGATATTCCTCCCTGGCATCTTCTGATTGCTGTGTCTCCAGTATGGCCACAGCCATGCTCGTCTTCTCCGTCTCCCGTGCACTGGGTCCCTCCGGATCCCTTTTCTTCCGGGCGAGCTTTAACAATCCAGGGCAAATATCTTGTTTAAACACCCACTTGGCCACTGTGCCGGCTACGCCGCCTGAAAACAATAGGATCACGTAGTAAGGATTTGGGGGCGGGAGATACCGTTTCTCTTTGTGGAGAGCATTAGAGCTGGTATACATAGTCTTATAGGCCAGCAATGCATCCGGGGAAAAAGGTTATGTAGATTAGCTCCCTTCAAAAGAGAAAGAAAGCTGTCTCTGTAGCGCCACCTAGTGGCGGCAGCTAATCTGCAGGACTAGAATACACAGTAATAAGAGAAATGTCTGCTCCAGTTCACCTTTTCCGCCTTCTAGAAGCTTCTTAACAGAGAGCTTCCCGAGCGGCTCCACCTGCAGGGAGGATATTTTGGACGTCGTCTTCAACCTCTTGCATTGCAGAAGTGTCTGGAGGATAAGACAGTCTTCCAGCTGCTTCAATAGGAGCTTCCAGTACTCTGTGTCTAAGGAGAGCGCCTCCCAGGAGTCTGTCATGGACTCGCCATCCTCCTCCTGCAATGATTTTGGAAACTAGGAGAAGATCTAATATCAGGTCAGTGGGAACAAGAGAACAGCAGCAGCACTGCTCTCCTCCACTACACAATCCCTATCTCCAGGCCCTTAAAGGGGTCCTCTCACTTCAGCAAGAGGCACTGATAATGTATAGGCAGTGAATACAAGGCACTTACTAATGTATTCTGATTATCCATATCGCCTCCTATGCTGGCTTGATTCATTTTTCCATCACATTTAACACTTCTCCATTCCAGAGGTAACGACCACCCTGCAATCCAGCAGCAATGGCCGTGCTTGCCCACCAAAGTGTGCACTATTTCTCATGGTGTGCAAGGACGGCCTCTGCTGATGGGTTGCAGGTTTGGTGTAATCTCTAGGAGCAAGAAGTGTATAAGGTGATGGAAAAAAATGAATCCAGGAGGCAATATGGACAATCACAATACATTAGTAAGTGCCTGGGATTAACTTTCTCTACATGATAAACACCATTTGCTGGAGTGAGAGGACCCCTTTAAATCCTTAGAGATATTTAGTTACCAATCTACATACAAAAGAGTGATTCCTTCTACTGGGAAAGCAGAATGTTCTGCTGAGCAGGGTACTGGGAAGATGACCCCCATCATACAGAATCACTCCTCCCTTCACATTACTGACAGTTCACAGGAATTGTTACCCTCCTCTATACCCACCTTCACTAACAGCACTACAGTCCCCATCATCCTTTTACTTTCTGTCCGTTGCAGAACTATGATTGAGAACCACCTGTTTATTGTTCTTCACAGAAAGATTCCCCGCACATTTATAGCCCCAAAAGTGTAAAGGTCACTACAAGAGACTAAAATGTGAATGATAAAGCCCACACATTTATACTGTGCTCTTACCTTCTTCTCTGCCAGGGCATTTGTGATGTTGGCAGCCACCGAATGCCCAACATGGGCAGACAATAAAGCAGCTCCGTTGCTAGTTGACTGTACACATGCAGTTCGCATTTGCTGCCACCAGGGGGAGACAGACTGTAAATCCCAAGCTTCATCTATGGCCACTAAACAGAAAAAAGCGCGTCACTCCAATGACAGAGCATGGCGGGGGATTTCAGCGATATCTGGGGTTTAATGCATTAGAGGGCGAGAAGGTCTCACCCCCATCTCTTGTTCGTTATACTATAGAGAAGCACACAGACTTTTATATCTGATGATACCCATCATGCTCCTTATCATACAGAATCACTCCTCCCTTCACATTACTGATAGTTCACAGGAATTGTTACCCTCCTCTATACCCGCCTTCACCTTAATGGCAGTACAGTCCCCATCATCCTTTTACTTTCTGTCCATTACAGAACTATGATTGAGAACCACCTGTTTATTGTTCTTCACAGAAAGATTCCCCGCACATTTATAGCCCCAAAAGTGTAAAGGTCACTACAAGAGACTAAAATGTGAATGATAAAGCCCACACATTTATACTGTGCTCTTACCTTCTTCTCTGCCAGGGCATTTGTGATGTTGGCAGCCACCGAATGCCCAACATGGGCAGACAATAAAGCAGCTCCGTTGCTAGTTGACTGTACACATGCAGTTCGCATTTGCTGCCACCAGGGGGAGACAGACTGTAAATCCCAAGCTTCATCTATGGCCACTAAACAGAAAAAAGCGCGTCACTCCAATGACAGAGCATGGCGGGGGATTTCAGCGATATCTGGGGTTTAATGCATTAGAGGGCGAGAAGGTCTCACCCCCATCTCTTGTTCGTTATACTATAGAGAAGCACACAGACTTTTATATCTGATGATACCCATCATGCTCCTTATCATACAGAATCACTCCTCCCTTCACATTACTGATAGTTCACAGGAATTGTTACCCTCCTCTATACCCGCCTTCACCTTAATGGCAGTACAGTCCCCATCATCCTTTTACTTTCTGTCCATTACAGAACTATGATTGAGACCTCACCTAATTATTGTTCCTCACAGAAAGCTTCCCCGCACCACATTTATGTGCCCGACACTTAAACAGAAAGCTTCCCCGCACCACATTTATGTGCCCGACACTTAAACAGAAAGCTTCCCCGCACCACATTTATGTGCCCGACACTTAAACAGAAAGCTTCCCCGCACCACATTTATGTGCCCGACATAAACAAGCTTCCCGCACCACATTTATGTGCAACACTTAAAGAAAGCTTCCCACACCACATTTATGTGCCCAACACTAAACAGAAAGCTTCCCGCACCACATTTATGTGCCCGACACTTAAACAAGCTTCCCGCACCACATTTATGTGCCCGACACTTAAACAGAAAGCTTCCCCGCACCACATTTATGTGCCCGACACTTAAACAGAAAGCTTCCCCGCACCACATTTATGTGCCCGACACTTAAACAGAAAGCTTCCCCGCACCACATTTATGTGCCCGACACTTAAACAGAAAGCTTCCCCGCACCACATTTATGTGCCCGACACTTAAACAGAAAGCTTCCCCGCACCACATTTATGTGCCCGAAACTTAAACAGAAAGCTTCCCCGCACCACATTTATGTGCCCGACATAAACAGCTTCCCGCACACATTTATGTCCACCTAAAAAGCTCCCACCACATTTATGTGCCCAACACTTAAACAGAAAGCTTCCCCGCACCACATTTATGTGCCCAACACTTAAACAGAAAGCTTCCCCGCACCACATTTATGTGCGCAACACTTAAACAGAAACCTTACTCGCACCACATTTATGTGCCCAACACTTAAACAGGAACCTTACTCGCACCACATTTATGTGCCCGACACTTAAACAGAAAGGTCCCCCGCACCACATTTATGTGCCCAACACTTAAACAGGAACCTTACTCGCACCACATTTATGTGCCCAACACTTAAACAGGAACCTTACTCGCACCACATTTATGTGCCCAACACTTAAACAGAAACCTTATGGAACCACATTTATGTGCCCGATACTTAAACTGAAAGCTTCCCCGCACCACATTTATGTGCCCAACACTTAAACAGAAAGGTTCCCCGCACCACATTTATGTGCCCAACACTTAAACAGAAAGCTTCCCCGCACCACATTTACTGTATTTTTCGCCCTTTAAGACGCACTTTATCCCCCCAGAGCGGGGGGGGGGAAATGTCAGTGCGTCTTATGGGGCAAATACTAACGAGCACTTCCATTATGGAAGCGCTCATTAGTACAGGAGGACCAGAAAGCGATGAATGCAGCGTTTCCCGGGCTCTGTACTCAACGCCTCCTGGTCTTCTTCGGCTGCTCACTGTGCTGTGACTGCGCACAGCGTGAGGACGTCGGCACGATGTGTTCTCACGCTGTGTGGCGTTGGGTCACAGCAAAGTAGGCAGCAGGAAGAAGAGCGTGGATGTGAGGAGTAGGGTCCAGAGCAGGAGAGGTAAAAAAAAAAAGAGGTAAGATTTTTTAATTTTTAATCTGATCTGAGCATGGGGGTCATTCACATGGAGGTCTGATTAACATTGGGGGTCTGAGCTGAGGACAGATGAAAAATATTATTTTTCTTATTTTCCTCCTCTAAAACCTAGGTGCATCTTATGGGCAGGTGCGTCTTATAGGGCTAAAAAGTACGGTATATGCCCGACATTAAGACTGAAAGGTCCCTGAATTTTCAAATATCTGAAAAATAAATGACTGAACCCTGGAACCAAACACTCCTATCCATGACAATGTTCCCGCGTCACCCACCTTTCATGTTGCTTAGTCGGGACAGCATGTTATGGAGACAGCACAGAGACTGCATGTTCCCCAGGATCTCCCTCTCCTTCCAGAGCCACACCTTGAGGAGTAGAGACTGCAACAAGACACAAATAGTCAAGACACAATCTTTCTTATGATTTAAAGGAATGGAAGCCAATCACTGACCTCGGCCAGTGGTATACAGAATGAGACAGTGATTGGCTGCAGCAGCCACATGCCGTATACAGTGGAGGTGAGGGTTGGAGTTGCAGCTCTGATGACGGTGGGAGACTTAAGACTCTTTCACACAGGCGAGTTTTCTGCGCGGGTGTAATGCGTGACGTGCACACATAGCACCCGCACTGAATCCTGACCCATTCATTTTATTGGATCTGTGTACATGAGCGTTTTTTTTACGCATCAGTTCTGCGTTGCGTGAAAAATCACAGCATATTCTATATTCTGCGTTTTTCCCACAGCCCTGGCCCCATAAAAGTGAATGGGGCTTCAGTGAGCCAATCCAATCCGTCACGCTCGTGTGAAAGAGGCCTAAGGCCCCTTTTACACGAGTGTGACGGATTAGGTCCGGATGTGTTCAGTGTTCGTTCAATGAAACTCGCACCATTTTGCAAGCAAGTTCAGTCAGTTTTGTCTGCAATTGCGTTCAGTTTTTTCCGCGCGGGTGCAATGCGTTTTGATGCGTTTTTCACACGCGTGATAAAAAACAGGTTTACAAACAACATCTCCTAGCAACCATCAGTGAAAAACGCATTGCACCCGCACTTGCTTGCGGATGCAATGAGTTTTTCATGCAGGTCTATTCATGTCTATGGGGCTGCGGAAAAAACGCAGAATATAGAACATGCTGCGATTTTCACACAGCGCAGAACTGATGCTTGAAAAAAAAACGCTCATGTACACAGACCTCTTGAAATGAATGGGTCAGGATTCAGTGCGGGTGCAATGTGTCCACCTCATGCATTGCACCCGCGCTGAAAACTCGCTCGTGTGAAAGAGGCGGGTGTATGTTCTTTTATTATTTTATCACTTTTGAGGTACTGGGGGAGACAACCTCTTAAAGGGACTGTCCAACGACAGCACCTATCCCCTATCCAGTCCTTGAATACAGACTCCCGCTGATGACAAGAGCAGCCGGATTAAATGAAGCATTGGACACACACACAATGACACTCAATTCAACTCTATGGGATTGCTAGAGATAACTTATATTCAGCCATCTTCAGCTGTCCCATAGAGCTGGATGCGTGTCTGGCACTCCATTCAAAAGAGGGAACACAGTCCCCATTCTTGTGACCAGAAGGTGCCCCAACTGTCGGACCCCCGCCGATCAGACGCTTTCCCCCTACCCTGTAAATAGGGTGAATTAATTGGACAAACCCTTTTTTTTTATGAATTTGAGCTTTTCTATGGCCCTATTCTGCCACACTGTGCGGTGACTAAAGCACATATCATACCAGTAATAGCTGCGGGCTCAGTCCGGCCGTCTCCAGGGTCTCGCACATCTCCTGTGTGGAGCATTCACCGTGTAGACACTTCCAAAAAAAGAAGCTTCCTGTGCAAAATACAATGAGTCACAGTCACACGCGCACGGCCGCCAGTCACGCTGCATAACAATCAGGTATAATATACAGCAGATTACAGAATTACGTGAGACTCACGAGCTATTCGTGGCCGGCAGGCAGACTGCAAGTCCTAGGACACTACATGACTGCCTCGTCTCCAAACTAAAACGAACAGAAGTATAGCTACTTGAAAGTCAAAACACTAGAGGATACGCTGTCACCTGGTAACTACTTGTATTCCACATGTAACATCTTTTTTAGAAGAGTTTTGTGCTGCTGCTCCTGTATTACTACTCCTAGAAATGTATGGCTCCTTCGGCAACTGGGTGTTACCATTCCCCTTGTCAGTCTGACACCCATTTGTATATTTCTATGAGGAATAACAGAGGAGCAGCACACTACTAAAAAAAAATAAAAAAAATCCAGAATTGTCATTTTACAAGGAAAGCAAATGTTTACTAGAACAGACAGGAGAGGCGACAGGCCTTCTTTAAAATATTTACCACTAAGTAAACAAATAAATACAAAATAAAAGGACATTTTGAACCAATTAAACGTTTCTTAAAGGGGTTCTCCAGGATTTACATATTCATGACCTGTCCTCAGGATAGGCATTAATATGAGATTGGCAGGGGTCTGTCTCCCAGCCCCCTGCCAATCAGCTGTATGAAGACACCACGGAGCCCCGCTGAGCACTGCAGCCTCCTAGCAGCTTGCCAAGCACAGCGCCATACATTGTGAAGTGGCAGTGCTTGGTATTGCGGCTCAGCCTCATTCTCTTAAATGGGACCGAGCTATGCTTAGGCCGTGTGACTGATTACTGCACTCATGGAGCGCTGCAGCCTCTTCCAACAGCTGATCAGCAAGGGTCTCAAGACCCCTGCCGATCTCATATTGATTACCTATCCTGAGGATAGGTCATCAATATGTAATTCCCAGAAAATCTCTTTAATACATCTCTTTGTGTACCTTTTTTCCCAGTTATCGTCTGTATGCTTTCAGCTGGAGGAGGATATAACGGCTGAAATATTTGCACAATTTTAAAGTTTTGAGAGAACTTTGATACTGATCGGAGGGGGGGCGGGTCTGCACCGATATATCACTTCTCTCTTCGTTGCAGAGGACAGAATCGAGATGGGCCACAGGTTTTCTATAGAGTCAATCCCCTGCAGCGTGGAGAGAGCATGATATGCGAGAGCTTTTCTCTTCCTGTTCTACTGATTGGTGGGTGGGGTTCTCAGCACTCCGATCCCCTCTCTGGTAAAAACTTTTGATACGTCTCTTTGGCCGAACTTCGGGTCAAAGTTCAGGTTCGGGTCCGGATCCCGAACTCGAATCCCATTGGGGGATTACCACCTCCTGCTAAACACATGTTCGGACAATACACTGGCCGCACTGCAGGCCAGCCCCTCCAAGGTGTAAAGGGCAAGCTCAGGCCATGTGCCCAATTTGGAGACCCAGAAGTTGAATGGGGCAGACCCATCAGTCAGTACGCGGAGGCGTGTGCACACATACTGCTCCACCATGTTGCTGAAATACTGCTTCATGCTAAGATGTTTTGTATCAGCTGGTGGTGCTGGTTGTTGTGGAGTGGCGACAAAGCTTTTCCACAATTCGGCCATGCTAACCCTGCCTTCTCAGGTGCTAGCGGTGCCCGAGCTGCGCTGACGACTTCTTCCTCCTCCTCTACCTTCACCTTGTGCTTCAACTGAGCACCTGCTGTCAGGTGTGAATGCCATTAGCAGCGCGTCTACCAGCGTGCGCTTGTACTTACACAACTGCCAATCATGCTCCAGTGACGGAATTAAGGTCAGCACGTTGTCGTTGTAACGGGGATCCAGCAGGGTGGCCATCCACTAATCAGCACTGGTTAGAATGTGGGCAACTCGGCAGTCGTTGCGCAGGCACTGCAGCATGTAGTCGCTCAGGTGTGCCAAGCTGCCTAGAGGCAACGACAAGCTGTCCTGGGAGGGTGTGGGTGGTGTATTTTCTGTATTTTCCTCGGTATCCCCCCAGCCATGCTCTATTGATGCCCATAAGCTACTTTGAGTGCCACCTCATCCTGCAGAACTGTTCCCTGGCTGGACAGTTGTGTACCTGGCTTCTGTTGGTGCAGGAACCCACCCTCTGAGCCACTTGTGAATGACTGGCCTGATAACCGTGGAAATGATCCCTCTTCCTCCTCCATTATCGCCTGAAGTGTTTTTTCAAGGAGACATAGAAGTGGGGTAGTAACACTGAGGACCGAGTCATCGGCACTGGCCATGTTGGTGGAGTACTCGAAACAGCGCCAACACGGCACACACGTCTGTGGTGAAGTGGTGCTGTTCCACAGAGCGACTCACCCGTGCGTGCTGCAGCTGAAACCACTATCGCCTGCTGCTGCTCACACAGTCTCTCCAGCATGTGCAAGGTGGAGTTCCACCTGGTGGGCACGTCGCATATGAGGCGGTGAGCGAGAGCAGACAGGCGAGCAGCAGCAGGGTGAGAACACCGAAAGTGCGCACAGACGGCCTGCACTTTCTGCAGCAGCTCTGACATATCGGGGTAGTTTTTCAGGAATTTTTGCACCACCAAATTCAGCACATGCGCCAGGCAAGTGATGTGCGTTAAACCGGCTAGTCCCAGAGCTGCTACGAGATTTCGCCCGTTATCGCACACCACCAGGCTAGGCTTGAGGCTCAGCGGCACCAACCACTCATCGGTCTGTTGTTCCATGCCCGTCCACAGCTCCTGCGCGGTGTGGGGTTTTTCCCCCAAACAGATGAGTTTCAAAACAGCCAGCTGTCGTTTCCCCCTGGCTGGGCTGATGTTGGTGGTGAAGGTGTTACGCTGACCGGGTGAGGAGGTGGTAGAAGAGGAGGAAGCGGAGGAGGAGGAGGATGAGGCAACGAGAAATGTCCTGCAATCCTCGGTGGCAGTAGGACATGCCCCAAACTGCTATCCGTCTCAGGCCAAGCCGCCACTGCATTTACCCAGTGTGCTGTTAGGGAGATATAACGTCCCTGCCTGTGCTTACTGGTCCACGTATCAGTAGTTATGTGGACCTTGCCACAGATGGCATTGCGCAGTGCACACCTGATTTTGTCCATCACTTGGTTGTGCAGGGCAGGGATGGCTCGTCTGGAATAGTGGCTACTGGGAACCACATACTGTGGGACAGCCAATGCCATAAGGTTTTTAAAAGTCTCCATCTCCACCAGACGAAATGACAGCATTTCAAAGGCCAGGAGTTTTGAAATGCTGGCATTCAGGGCCAGGGATCGCGGGTGGGTAGGGGGGTACTTCCTCTTTCTCTCCAGTGTTTGGGGGATGGACAGCTGAACGCTTCCAAGAGACAGTGTGGACATGCTGGGTGACGGTGGTGGTGGTGGTGGTGGTGTTGCTGCCACATCCTCTGTTTGCAGGTTGGCCGGTGCCACTGTCACTCCCGCGGTGGAGGACGAGATTGCAGCAGAAGCGGGAGCAGGAGGAGCCCGAGATCTTTTGTGGTAGGTGCGGTGGGCAGTAGCAGGCATAGTGTCTAGGGCACAGCCACTCTGCTTTTGCACCCTGCTCCCTCTTTTGCTGCGCGGCTGGCATTGTGTGACCACCACCTCTTCCTCCGAACTGCACAGGTCACTCTCATGACCTTGATTCTATGTGGGGTCTAGGACCTCATCATCCCCCACATCATCTTCCACCCACTCATCACCCCTGCCCTCCTTGCCGGTCTGCACACTGCAGAAAGCCGCAGCAGTTGCCACCTGTGTTTCATCATCATATTTAGAGACGGGCTGCGGTGGTCCTCCCATGTCCACATCCTGAAACATAAGTGGTTGGGCATCGGTGCATTCAATGTCTTCCACTTCTGGGGCAGGGCTAGGTGGATGGCCCACGGTAACCCTGCCAGCAGAGTCATCCAAAAGCATAAGAGACTGCTGCATGACTGATTTGCAAGGGGGTGAGGTGAAAGACAGATGCCCAAGGGCTGCAGGTGCCAACTCTGCCGTTTCAGCAGGGGACCGGGTGGGAGACAATGTGAAGGATCTGGAGGCACTGTCAGCCATCCGATCTACTACCGCCTCTACTTGTTCTGGCCTCACCATTCGTACATCTGTATTCGGGCCTACAAAATTACGCTGAACGTCCTGTCGCCTTCGTGCACCTGAGGAAAGTCTTTCATTTGGGCGTGTAGCTGGCACAGATCGACCACGTCCTCTCCCTGCAACAGGAGCTCCACCAGCACCAGAAGACCCACGACCAGGGCCACGTCCCTCATTTGATGTTCTCCTCATTCTTTGAGGTCACCCACCGAACAGACAGATTAACTATATTAATTTCCCTGTTACGTATGCAGTGCAGGTGTACCTCACACCAAAAAATGGGTATATGTCACCCATCGAACTAACAGATGGATTAACTATTATATTTCTGTGTCAGGGGTATAAAGCTGGTGTATTGCACCCACAAAAAATCATTATAGGTCACCCACAAAACAAATAGCCAGCTTCCTAGCACTCTCCCTCGCTTCAGCTGCCTGCTTCCTGTCCCTGCACTACTCAGAGCTGATGGGCGGTGCTACACGTGATCCAGCTTGTATGCACCGGCCAATCACAGCCATGCCATTACTAGGCATGGCTGTGATGGCTTCTAAGTGCCAACAGTTTAAAAGCTTGTTGATTGGCTGCCTTGCAGCCTTTCAAAAGCTTTATTAAATGCCTGAACACCGAACTCGAACCCGAACTTCTCCGGCAAAGTTCGGGTCCGGGTCTCTGAACTCGCAAAGTTTGGTACGAACCTGAATTTTGCAGTTCGGGTTCGCTCAAAAACTTTTGTTCTGGGGCGCATGGTGCTGCTGTGGATCTGCTCACCTAATGCAATATATTCCTCCTCGCTTATCTTCTTCACATTAATTGCCTCCTGTTCACATTCCAGGTTTTCTAAAAACGCCTTAACCGGCAGCCCATCATGTTGATCGTCAGCAAAGCGGACGCCCGTTCTTGTGTGCTCCTGCTTGTAATTCCGGATTAATGTCTGCAGTCGCGTCAGCTCGTCCTCCTCCAGTCTCAGCAGCAGGGTCAGCTCCTGGAAGGTGAACCGAGACGTGAACATTGAGCTATGTCCTTCAATGCACAGTGACATTCAAGATTGGGCACCATCGCTCAGGGTGCATTCACAATATGTTTACAATGCCTGTTTGGCATACGCACCACAGGCACCCACTCACCTGGCAGAGACCGAACAAGAGTCCCTTCTGGCTTTAATCTGGCCAGGTATTCATCAGTTTAAAATAAAAGTATACTGCATAGAACACATTTTTGCCACTATATCCCTATACAGTGGCATTACGCTGGAGGTATATGACCTCTAATGTACACTGAAAGCACAATGTGAACGCGCCCTTATATAAACACTACTGTACCCTATGGCAGCTGCTCAGATTGTGATGGTCATTTTCCAATCATAGCTAGTATGGGCACGGTTACTCATTTTACTTTCCAGTACTATTTGTACTGACAGTCACTGTCTGAAGGATTCAGGGCAGACTGGGAACTTAAAGTGGCCCTGGGAAAAAAAATAAAACTAAAAGTGGCCCCATGTTGTAGGCTGGTCCAAATTGACAAAAGGCAGAACAGAAGTAGGCGGGGCCAACCATAACATAGTGCAGGACAAAATACCGCCCCAGCAGAACCAGATATCACAGTGCAGCACAAAATACTGCCTCAGCAGAACCAGATATCACAGTGCAGCACAAAATACTGCCTCAGCAGAACCAGATATCACAGTGCAGCACAAAATACTGCCTCAGCAGAACCAGATATCACAGTGCAGCACAAAATACTGCCTCAGCAGAACCAGATATCACAGTGCAGCACAAAATACTGCCGCCCTCACCACATTATGAAACTGTATCATCGTCTTGAGGACGGCAATACAATTGAAATCAGGAGGACACCTGCGGCTGCTGATCAGGTGCACAAGCGCCTGATGCTCCTACATTAATGAATGCTTAGAGCATCAGATCTTATGTACCTGGCTGGTGGCCAAGAGGAGGGCGTGAGCAGCCCCATAGGAATCGGCCCCCTGGGAAATTTCCCTGTAGGGTCTATACTTAGTCCGCCCATGGAAGGATCTCCTATAAGGTGTGCATTCTCCCAATACAACTTACTGTCGATCCTTCAGAAAGCCCTATTTTCCCTTTCTGTAGCGGTTCCTTCTCTAATTTCCATCCTGAGACACATACACTAGGGTTTATTTCACAGAAATCATTTCTGAAGTGCAGAGGGAAATCGGAAAGCACCTCGAGGGATCCCCCAGAAAATAAGTGAAAACAGAGACCCCCATACATAGTCAATCCAGTACGGTAAAGCAGCAGTACCAACCACTGCGTGTCTTAAGACTCTTTAGGGTTGACCTTTGCTGTAACTGAGCTTGGAGATCTGCTGTTAGCAAACCGTGAAAGCATCTAACTAACACTGTCCTCCGCAGGCCAAGTGCAGTAAGGAGGATTTAGTCTCAAATACCCCTTGAAATCAAATAAGCAAATCCTTAATAAAACCCACTGAAAATAAATCTGCACATGCACATTCACTTACTTTGGTAGAAGGTGAGGCTTCTGTTTCCACCGCACGAGAGCTGACTTTCTGCACAGATTCGTAGAGGTGTAGAAGTTTCAGCTTGTCCTCACAAAACCCAAGTAGACCCTCATCCACATACTCCACCTCTGCTGGAAAATACACAGTGCATGAGAGGAAGCCGGTTGTGTAGATGCCTCCACATCTCCAAATAAGAAACTGAACTCTGAACTTTACTGTAAAGTATAAGGAGGTTAAAGGGGCTGTGCAGTTTAGAAAACCAACCCCCATACACTCCTTTAGAGAATTCTGAGTCAATAGAGGGGGTCTCCTGTTCGGGAGAGTAGTTAGAAAGAGCTTCTCTCGCTCTGGAGGACCTGTCCTGTATTACACAGACATCCCATTGACATCAATGGACACTGTGCAATGCTTCATTTCTCCTGTGGTGGCGCTGCAGGGCAACCTGAACATTTACTGCCAGGTTTCTCCACAGATTACAACTGATCGCTTGGGGGTCCCAGCCAGATGACACTTTGTGAACAGCTTATCGACAAGAGACCCTTCTAACAAGGAGGAAATGGCCAAAGTGGAGAGCCCCTTTAGGGTGTTGGAGCTCTACCCACAACTGGTAATAATGGCAAAATAAAGACAGACAATACGTTTATCTTAAAGGGGTTGAACAGGTGATAGCTGTCTGATCGTGTGGGGGGGCTCTGACCCCATCAATCACAAGAATAGTCCTGTGTTCACCCATTTTAAAAAAGTGCAGTCGCACGTGCGTATTACCGCTCCAATGAAAGCCTATGGGACTACCCATGACAGCGGTGTACAGTGCTTGGCTATCTGGAGAAGTCCCATAAAGTTTGAATGGAGTGGCAGTATGCATGCTCGATAGCCTCCCCATTAAAGCTGGGGACAAGGGACCCCCGTTCTCCCAGCGGTTGGACACCCCTCAATCCATTTAGGCACTTGTCACCTGAGGATGGGTGATAAGTCGTGATTCTGGGACAATCCCTTTGAGTCTAATAGTTATGACTACGAGGTAACAATATACACCTTTTGGGTCCAGGAAGGATTTTGCTCTTTCCCTTTGAGGGGCCATTCCTCCTCTGTGTGCATTTGCAATAATAAAGTCATGTTTTACCTTGACCCCTGAGAAAGTCCAGCAAGGTCTGGGTGATGCTGGTGAGGCAGGAGAGGGGGACACGCTGACTGGCGAGGAGGCTTTCCAAGGCCTGAAGATCGACAACACAATTAATCCACATTCTTTATATATGAATATTTCCAAACTTTATAAAGCAAAGCAAAAAAAAACTACAAAAAAAAAGGAGGAGGAGGACGCTACCTGTTTCTTAGTGGCAGGATATTTAATATCTAGGAGGATTTCCTTTGCTTCGGCTTCCAAGCACTCTACAATATTAGAGAACACAATTTTTTATCAAATGCCGATGCAGAGCAATTTCAGAATTCAGGTCATTTATTGAAACGTATCAGCAGCTGATTGGATACAATTTGTATACCTAGTAAAACCATACACGTGAGCTCCCCCTAGTGGTGGCTGCAGGCAGTTAGAATTCAAGAATTTAATTCTAAGCCTATGTGTAGGAAAGTAGGGGATTTCAATCAGAAAAAACAATCAAACATTAGACTCCTATAAAGACAGATTATCAAATGAATTAGCTCATAACACTGGACCTGAAAAGAAGGTGTACACAAATTTACACACAGACATCCCTTTAAGGGTGCGACCACACATGGCATAAAGGCTGCAGATTTGTCCCTATGACACTGGCTGACCTTTTACATGTGCGCTCGGCAGCTGAAGGCATCTGTGTTGGTCCCATGTTCATATTGCTGAGAAAAATGATGTTTTAATATATGCAAATGAGGATCTAGGAGCAATGGGGGCGTTACCATTAAGTGCCATTACGCCTACCTGGACCTGTTAAACAAAGTGCATGGGGCGTGGCACTTGCAGAGACAGCAGAGCCTCTAGGTGTAGCAGCAACGCCCCCGTTGCTCCTAGAGGCTCATTTGCGTAAATTAAAACATAATTTTTCTCAGCAATGTGGGCACATATGAACATGGGACCAACACAGATGCTAATGTAATACCCCAGTGACATTACTACCTCTTTTTAGGCTCCCCACTATCTGTAAGGGTCGATTCCTCATCATCTTATGCAAATGATACCATGTCCTACATAGTGTGTAGTAATATTTCCTTATGAATCACTGTTTTACATGTAATGTGCCTGGTTCACCAGCAGATGGCGGCATTTCTGGCAGAGCTGTGTTACCTGGAATGGAGCCCTCCTTCCATTCTATTCCCCTCTCTAGAGAAGGAGGAGTTTAGTTAGTCAGGTCACTCTGTCCTTCCCCCTCCTGGGGAAAGGATGTGAGTCTAGCCTTCCCCATCCTGGGGAGAGGTTGTGTGTCGGCCAGCAGAGCACTGTCTGCTCTGCTAGGCCCAGAGGCCCTGCCTTTGAAGTCTCCGACTGTACGAGACAGACTACAGACCGCTATGTTCTAGCAGAAGAGGAAAAGGTTCCTACTTACATAGCCAGCATCGCAGAGCTGAGATTGTCGCAGAAGTGTTTGCCTGCCATTTAAGCCAATACCTGCTGATGACCAAGATCAAGTTGAAAGATTGTTCTTTGATGAAGTTTATGCCAAGTAAAGCTCTGTTCAATGCTACTACAAGTCAGGACTCAATTATTCCTTCAACCTCCAAGTTATTCACCCCTTTTTGCACTGCTTCGTCCAACCATGTCTGGGATCCAAGGATATCCAGGTAGGAGCAACGTGACACGTGCATACAACATCTTCCGAGACATTGGTAGGCCACTCTGGCATTCCTACACCTGGATACCCACACCATCTACTTAAGGGGGACTCCATGTCCTCGTTGCTTTACTGCAAATGGCGTCACGACAACCTACCCTGTAAGAGGGACATATATTGTAAAAACCTCCTGAGAGGGTAAGGGATACCCCCAGGCACCGGTATAGGGCGTTGCAACTTCAGCTGCCAAGCACACATACAAGAGGTCAGCCAGTTTCATAGGTACAAATCTGCTGACAGATGCCCTTTAATGATATGACTAAGATCATATAACAATCAAATCGCAGACATGTTGGCGCTCTTGTCTTGCCGTTGGATTGTTTTAAACTTTCTGTGATATAATAAAGTATTGGACATCTGTACTTGCCTGTAGAGCTGGACCTTTTTGGATTGGATCCTATGCTGCTTGGCTCGAGGTGTGGGTTCGTACACCCAGGTTGGGAGTCTCACTAGTGAGGCGCTTCCTCTTTTTGGGGCAACGTGTGTTTTACAATCTTGCCAATAACGTCTAATAAGTGGAAATCTCACCTTTGGGAGTACCACCTACTGACAGGATGATGGCTGCCTGAGCGGAGGTGGATGGCCGTGGTGCGGTTTGCCATGTGGTTTGTAGCTCTATGATATGGCAGAATCAAAATATATTTACCGTGATTTGGGGCTTTGGCTTTTAACAATGTGGACAGCTTCTTTACCAAATGCATATCTTTTGCCCTTTCACATTTCTTATCACTGCAAAAGACAGAATGTACATACAGCATATAACACCATATATACAGCATATAACACCATATATACAGCCTATACAGTATATAGCACCATATATACAGCATATAACACCATATATACAGCATATAACACCATATATACAGCATATATACAGCATATAACACCATATATACAGCATATAACACCATATATACAGCCTATACAGTATATAACACCATATATACAGCATATAACACCATATAACACCATATATACAGCCCATACAGTACTTAACACCATATATACAGCCCATACAGTACTTAACACCATATATACAGCCCATACAGTACTTAACACCATATATACAGCCCATACAGTAATTAACACCATATATACAGCCCATACAGTAATTAACACCATATATACAGCCCATACAGTAATTAACACCATATATACAGCCCATACAGTAATTAACACCATATATACAGCCCATACAGTAATTAACACCATATATACAGCCCATACAGTAATTAACACCATATATACAGCCTATACAGTATATAACACCACATATACAGCATATATAGCATATAACACCATATACAGTATATAACACCATATACAGTATATAACACCATATATACAGCCTATACAGTATATAACACCACATATACAGCATATATAGCATATAACACCATATATACAGCCTATACAGTATATAACACCACATATACAGCATATATAGCATATAACACCATATATACAGCATATACAGTATATAACACCATACACAGCATATATAGCATATAACACCACATATACAGCATATATAGCATATAACACCATATATACAGCATATATAGCATATAACACCATATACAGTATATAACACCATATACAGTATATAACACCATATATACAGCATATACAGTATATAATACCATCACGTACATTACACATAGACTACTTTTAAAGGCTATGTCCAACTTTGCAGTTAAATTTTAAAAAAATCTCCCGGGCATGACCATTAGGCCTCATCACGCGACCATATGTTTGGCATATTTTGCGGCTCGGGCGCGGACCCATTCACTTCAATGGGGCCGCAAAAGATGCGGACAGCACTCCGTGTGTTGTCCGCATCAGTTGCTCCGTTCCGTGCCCCCGCAAAAAAAAATAGAGCATGTCCTATTCTTGTCCGTTTTGCGGACAAAAATAGGCATCTCTATAATGGGCCGCCCATTCCGTTCCGCAAATTGCGGAAAGCACACGGAAAAAAAATTAAAAAACTGAAAGAAAATTCCCCACAGTAGATGAAGAGGAATAAGGGAAAGGACAACAACAACTGCGCAGAGGGAATTTCCCAATCAGATAGGTCGGTGTCACTCTCAATCCAATTTAAAGGGTTATCTCACTTCAGTAAGTGGCATTTACCATGTAGACAAAGTTAATACAAAGCACTTACTCGCTGAAGTGAAACAACCCCTTTAACCTTTATTCTTTGACACTATGAAAATGCAGTATAATTTGCTGGCAGAATGTTGTAGAGCAGGAGGAGCTGAGCAGATTGATATAGATCTTTAAGGGAAAATATTCAATAAAACTTGTATTTCATTCTTTGAAGTCCAGGAGGTGGTCCTATCAGTGATTGACAGCTATCTCTGTATACACAGTCATAGGGGGAAGCTGTCAATCACCGATAGGACCACCTACCTGACTTCAAAGCCCAGAATGAGCAAGAATTTCAATGAATGAGATACAGGTTTTACTGAATATTTTCCCTTAAAGATCTATATCAATCTGCTCAGCTCCTCCTGCTCTATAACATGCTGCCTGCAGCTCAGACACCATGGTCAGAATGATAGGTTCACTTTAAATGTGTTTTCCGAGATTTTAATACTGATGAATTATCCTCTGTATAGGTCACCAGTACCTGATCGATGGGGGTCTGACCCCCCGAAACCCCACCGATCAGCTGATTCAGGAGGTACCGGCTCTCCTGTGAGTGCAGCAACCTTCTCGCAGATTACCAAGCACAGCAGCGCCGTCCATTGTATAGTGGTTGTGCTTGGTATCGCAACTCAACCCCATTCACTTTAATGGGGCTGATCTGCGCCTAGGCCATGTGACTGATAAAAGCGCTGTCACTCGGCCTAGGGAAAGCAGCAAGAATATATAATTAACAGATGTAAAAAGTTTATATTGAGATGTTCCTCATACATTAACCCATCAGTCTTCTTACCTGAGAGCCAGATGGAATGGGATATTGACGGTCCTCACATTCCCAGATACTGGGTCTATCAAACAGATCTGATACGTCTGCGGCTGCCAACCTTGGCTTGTCACATTATTTAAACCCATGATTTTATATCCAGGGTATAGCAATCTAGAAAAGGTAGAAACCCATCAGTCCAGAGGCAGACACTGCAATCTTACTGCATACCCTGTGCAGATTAATGTTCAGGCTATGACACTGGTCAATACTGAAGTCTCTCTCACATAATAGGCATCTCATTTCGCACTCATAAGGCTTCAGAAACCTAAAAAAGTCTACCTCCAGCCCACCAGGCTGAATAGGGAACTGCAGACAGCTCACTTAAAGGGGTTCTCCCTCTGCCTGCCTACATAAACAGAAGATTAATACTTACCTGCCCCCATCCCCACAATACCTCGGCTGTGTCCGTGGCCATGGACACAGCAGAGGCCTTGCAGAGGACCAGAGCAGCCAGAACCTGTATGAACAGTGAAAGGGGCGCAGCGCTAAATTAGAGATACGACCCCTTCATTCTAAAAAGGGTTTTAGGAGTTATATACTGATGACCTATCCTCAGGATAGATCGTCAGTATCGCATTGGCGGGGCTCTGAATCCCAGCCCCCTGGCCGATCAACTATTTGAAGGGTCCACGACGTTCAGATAAGGCTGCAGCCTCTCCATAGTATACCAAGCACAGCGCCGCACATTTTATAGTGGTTGTACTTGGTATTGCAGCTCAATTCCTTTCACTTGAATGCCAAGTGACCAATGGACATGACGTTACAGGCCGAGGAAGAGGCTGCAGTGCTCCCAGGCATCATGGTCTCTTTCATCAGCTGATCGGCACTTCTGACATGACAGGCAATGCCATGAACATGAAGTAGCGCTCATATGGAGCGGGGGATGTCGGTTGTCGGACTCCCGCCACTCAGATATTGAAGACCTATTGTGAGGATACGTCATCAATATGTACTGGCTGCACAACCCCTTAAATCTGCATGAGATGCTGGAACTAACTTCTAATGCTACTTTTAGGAGTGTGGGGAATATAGGCTGGGAAAACACTTGGCAAAAATATTATTCCAAAATGTTAACCCCACAGAAATCATAAGTTTGGCCATAGCCTTATCATAAGACTAATATATCTTTACATAGAAGTCTGGCCAGTTAAGTCCTAAGGCCGAGCCAGTATTTTTTATGCTGGAGCCAGATGCATGTGCACCAGTCCAGTGTCCGTAACCTGGAAATGCATGCAGCATTTTTCTGTCTAGTGTTAGGAGACATGTGGTGTCAAACCTAATGCATCAGATAACAAGAACAATCCAACAGAAAACCATAGAAACTACAGCAGATGGTCGGATATATGTGAACCCAGACTAAGGGTCATTAACTTTCCAGATCAGGGAGCTAGAAGCCCGCATCTCACGAAGCCACCCCAAGCTATAGGTAGGGGAGCTGGAGAGCTGGAAAAAAAAAACCAGAAAAATAATAAACCGACCACATAACATAAATAATCGCCACTAAACCTCACCTGCAGTGTTTCCCCACATTGAAGGCTCCAACACGAGGTCCTTGCTGAGTGCTCCACACCTCCAGAATTCCCCGTCTGGGGGCATAAATGACCAGGAACTGGGCGACTCGACATGGCCCCTGTGTATTCCCAAATGGCGAGAAATGTCCTCGCTCCGCTTCCCTCTCATGCAGGTCCTCCACTATCTGCATCCATCCAACCTGGGCATCCCGGTACCCTGAAATGCAGCAATATCTAAAATGTTAGAAATAATGTGTAATTATATATATAATAATGTGGAATTATTAAGCTTACATCTAGAACACAGCTCTAGGTTAACTTGGACAGTCTGTGTGGTCTGGACACCGAGGACATTATACTCATCGCCAGATTTTCTACAGTTCAATGGATGCAGCACCAACAGTATTACCTTTCCACATGCGTATTGCAATTCCTCGCCCAACGTCCAGCAGGATCACTCTGCCAAAGTCATCGGTCACTGCAGCCAGCGTGTTACAGGGAGACAGGCTGATACTCTCCCCGTGACGTCGGGAATCTGGGAGGCCAAATCTGAAAGTGAAATTCGGAGTAAGCAACAGGAAATCTCATTGGAATTATGCACTAAGTGACCCACAGAGTTCTGTGAAATGTATTAAATCCTCATGATTTAGACAACCCCTATTCCTAAGCTCCATAGAACATGTGGAAATAATAGCGTTGCGCCCCCAGCCAGACTGCAGAGCCCCACAAGAAGCCTCACAATGCTCAACACTTGCATGAATTTCTTTGGGGTTATGCAATACAAAATATTCAAGTGCATCTGTGCTATTTAATGCCTTTTTTCTGGATTTATTGATTCAGCTCAGACCTCTAAATTAATTCTAACACCTATCTCCAGAATGAAGAGTACACTGCACATGCGCGACCTCCTTCTATTAATTTCTACAGGAGTTCTGAAAATAGTCGAGTACTAGTTGGCCATTTACAGCAGAAGTGAACGGAGCAGTGGCCATGCATGGGCGGTGCGCTCTCCATTAATGTCTATGGGACTTCCAAAAATATAGCAGAGCGCGCTTGCTTGGCTAGTTTCGGAGCCCACATAGAAGTGAATGGAGAGCACGCCATGCATTCACGGCACACTCTCATGCACCCGTTCTAGAGATAGGAGCGGGTCCCAGAAGTGAGACCTGCACCTATCTGATACTGGTGGCATATCCTAACGAAAGGCCACCAATGAGTGAGGTGACACAACCCTTCAATTCATATTCCAAAAATGAATCAGACTCACGTCCTCAAGCTTACAGCTTATCTTACCTTCGAGGCTCTGCATATACAGTAAGTTAGTCGGTGCCAGGGCTGTATGCAACGCAGCACAAAATAGCCTATTGCTGAAAAGCAGCAGGACTTTCTGTGCCGGGCCCTGAATGGTCTAATGTGGCATGGCGATGGTCACAATTGGGTCCGCTGAGACCCCTACATTTACGACAGTAAAAACTGCAATGCAGCCCTAGGCATAGTGTCACAGAGTGGAATATAGTGTAGCGGTAAAGTTACCGGACAGCCAGGGGGGTGGCAGGCTCAACCTTAGGTTTCTGCTTTTGCTGTGGTTCTTCCTCATGTCTGCTTTTCCAGCCCAGCCAACCACTACAATATAGAGACTTCGATTATTCCCAGATTTTACAAAAACACACTTGTCACTGTGTGCACAGCTATAAACACCACAGCATAATATAGAGAACTTATAGAAAAGTACCTGGCAGCACTGAAGAGGGCTGAGGTCAGTTTACTGGCAACGGCCAGAGCCACGTGGGAAATTAATGGCTGCGTACTGCCCTGTAGAGATAGAGAACGCTAAGCAAAACCATCCAAAATGTAGCCTGTAAAATGCTACACCGATCCTTTATCACACTGACCTCCAGGGCAAAAAAGAAGCCAGTGAAAGGGTTTGAGCCCACAGTAATACACTGGGACATGGTGGGAGGGCTGCTCTTTATGGCGGCGTTAAAGCCTCCCAAAACGGAGGCAGTCTTCATCTGGTCAAATGGAGAGAGCGCCATGACACCTGGAAGCGTACAATGAAAGCATAAGTATCAACAAATTTATGCACAAAATATAGCTGTGGATTTCCCTTTTACACTACAAGGGGTGAAAAACGCAGTGGGAATCCACAGAATAAATTCACATGCTGTCGAGTAGACCTAAAATACACAGCGCAGATTCTTTTCACGGTGTGTGGATAAGATTTCTTAAAGTCTTCTCGGCTTTGCTGGTAGTGTAAAACACTGCAGATCTGCGGTGTATACGCCATGAGGGAACATACCCTTACAGTTCTGGTTGTCACAGAGGCAACAATACAACCAAAGAGGTGTAGATTATTATTATTATTATTATTTTTTCTTCACACAAAAAAAAAAGTGACTTATTCTTAGATTTTTTATTCATCTTTATAATTTTAACAATTTTTTTTTTACCATGTGATCATTTGATGGCTTGCATACAGCACTTCAATACTTCTGTTTTGCAGTGTATTATGCCCGTTTACAAAAACGGACATCCTATTAGGCCCAACCTCTGGCAGGACCGAACAAAAGTACAAACATGGCAGACCTGGGGGGCTTCGTTAGGTCCCCGATTGCAATAAAAATGCCATAGAAACCAGCACTCCAGGACTGGGAGGGTTATTTGGTGGCCGGCCAAAATAAGAACTGCAGCTTTAATACCCTGGGTCTCAGAGAGACCCAGCATATTTAAATCAATTACCGGCATCCTCATTGGCCGCAGAGGATGCCTGTAAGAAGACGGATTTTAACCCTTTAGATGACGCGATACCACTTGATTATGGGAACTAAAGGCTTTAATGACCGCGATCGGTATTATTGGCTGTTAGCGGTTATTAGCCGCAGATCTCAGCTGTTTGAAACACCGGCCATGACGCCCGCTGCACTTCAATCCAGCGCCGTACATGTATGGCGCTGGAAGCGAAGGGGTTAATGACAGTGGCATCTAAGGGGGTAAATGGCTGGGATTGATGCTATTGCCAGACCCAGCTGTCTCAGAAGGGTGTCGGCTGTGTTTTAGAGCTGACACCTGCTGCTGATGATGGCGTGGGTTCAGCTCCTGAGCCGTGCAAGTGCGGTACATGTTTGGAGGTTCATAATAAAATTTCCCGCCTGCACCATACATTTGCGATGCAAGGTGGGAAGGGATTACGGACGGGCCATGAAGTGCAACTTTCTGGAAAACCACTGTAATGCTAGCAAATCAAGAAAAGCAAGAACAGCAACAACTGTGAAGACAGCCCCATTTACTCACCAACGCTGACATGATCAACAATGGTGTCGATATCCTGCAGTCCCCACTTCTTGTAAGCCAGAGGAGGGGGCTGGACGTTTTCATTTCCAGAAGCCGCAGCTGGGGGGAAAAAAAATAAAATAAGTAGTTTACCATTGTTTTAGCGATACCCATCTATATAATAAAAATGTGAATGCTGGATGACGGATATTAGACGTCACACTGCTGCTATAGGGTCTGTAATCCTGCAGAGCATTACACGTGCTAATAGCACATGACACATTCCTTGCAGATGTCGCTCAGGCTCCATGTACCAGCTGGGTTTTTTTTAACTGCTAATACACAACAATCCTAATTATCCTGAAGAAGCGAGAATTGTGTGATTTTACCAGGCGCTTCATATGCCAGGGGGCAGATACAGGCCAAGAAGATAAAAAACACACGTAAATAATTAGATGTTCTAAAGAAACTTCCACCCACCCCCACAAACGAATGGACACTGCACTGTGGATACTTTAGGAAGCGATGGAAAGGAGACATCGTTATGATTTCTACAGACACAGCAGAGTTGGATTTGTCATTTAAAAGGGTCGTGTCATCTGGATATTTTCGGTATGTCAACTAGATACGCCATCAAGGTCCGATAAGTGTGGGTAACACCTCTGGGAATGGACAGATGGACGCGCATGCGCAGTTCTTGCAGTTTACTTCCAAACAACTTTCGAAAATAGCCAGGTAAGTACACACCGTTTTTTTTTTTTTTTAGAAGGTCCCATTGAAGTGAATGGAAAGCCGCACATTGATGATCTCTTTAACCATTAAATAATGAAGACTTGCAAAATGTTCTATTATACTTTGAATTTAAAATCTTCATTATTTTCAAGAGATCTGCTTGCTGTCATGGATAGAAACATTGTTGCCTACATCCAGAGGTTGCAATCCAGTACAAAACCAATAAAGTACTCATTATTGGGGGTCTGCTACAATTTATCCAATCTAAATCTCATGTTAGTTAAAGGGTTATTCCCATTTCAAACATTCATAGCATATCACAGCGATCGGCCCCCGATGTCAGACAGGTGCGGGTCTCACCGCTGGGACCCACTCATCTCCAGAACGGGGCCCCCCCAAGTGAATGGAGAGTGCACCACGTATGAGCGGCCATCCACCGTTCACCGCTATGGAAGTTCTGAAAGTAGCCTAGCGCCAGCACATTAATAGGTCTGGGCTCCAGGTGAATATGTTTTACCTGCACAGATACAATGTGGCAAATATCACAGGTTTTCAGCCTCTGGGCATAAATCTGAATGCATTAATTCACTGACAGCAAAGAGAGGTCTTGACAGTTAAAGGGGTTTTCCCTGAATCTTAATTTACCACCTATCCACTGGATAGGTGACAAGTGTCTGATTGCTGGGGATCCGCCATTGGAACCACCACTGATCTCAAGTAGTAGGGTCCCATGTCCCCCATATGTACGGAGAGGCAATTACACATATACGTTTCCGCTACATTCATTTTCTATGGGACTGTTCAAGATAGTCAAGCGATGTGCTCGGCGATCTCCGTCAGTCCCACAGAGACTGAATGGAGCGGCAGCACGCATGGTAGAGTGTCGCCCCATTTAAACAGGGCACATAGGACACATTGTACTTGTGATCATTAGGGGGGGGTCTCAGCTGTGAAATCCTGAGTGATCAAACACGTATCACCTATCCTGCAAACAACAAACCCAGCACTGCTATATGTGATAAGTAAGACAGGCTGTAGATATGGCCCAAATTACCTCGTGCCACTTGATTACGACAAGCCCTGAGTGACTGAAAAAGGCTGAAGCCATCGATTGTCACAAGAGCGGATGGGTACAAGATGCTCATCTCTTCATGCTTGAGGAGAAAACAGTGAAAGGGTGAATAAGAGAGGAAAACCAAATAATGACGTACAAGCAGCCTGCCGTCAAGAGCTCTCACGGTGCACATGACTCATTTTGCTACCAAAAATCCTGAAAGGCTGTTAATTGCCGTTTTCAATAACCTGCAGCGTGTCTGGCATAACTAATACCTCTTTTGTCCCTTTTTTCTTCCCTGTGCCCCCCTTGCTGTGGGTGGGCTTTCGGCATAATGCATGCTGGTGCATGACCACTACATAGCAACCACAACGGCTGTCATGTGGTCAGAGTCCTTGTTATTTTATGGTCATACATTTCTGAAATGAATTGCCATCTAAACTTAAACTGTATGTACCAGTGCACACACACAGGGGGATCTAGTTTTGTGGTCTCAGCCATCACCAAACCCACTAGCAATTAAAGGGGTTGTCTCACCTTGTGCATTGCTATTGAGGCTAGCACTGTAACTAACAACTTACCAATGTAGTTCTGTTTTCCACGTTGACTCTTCTCCAAGCGGTGTCATTTTCCATGCCCTTATAGACTGCTCGTTGTCAGGGCTTACGGCCACCATTGCAGTTCAGCAGCGGTGGCCGCGTCTGCTCACTAAACACACAAAGCAGGACCTTTGGTGACCGGGATCAGGGAGCGTACATAACTGCGCATGTGCAGTAGCTCCCCTCCACCTGGTAGATGTTAAACAGCTCCCGGCAGTGACAGAAGCCTCAGAGCTGTTCAACACAGGAAAAACCTGAGCAGCCCGAGAGCGGGCACTGCAGACGCAAGGGGCAGGATTACACTATCCCAGCACCACTTGCCTCTGCCATCAATCAAGGCAAGAGTAAACGCCCCTTGCAACTCTGATCAGTGGGCTTTGTGAACAGCATGAGAGCAGAAAGGAGGAGGTGAGAGAACCCCTTTAATATCATAAAGGGGTTTTCCACTACTTAACTACTGATGGCCTATTCTCAGGATCGGTCGTCAATCGTTATCAGATCGGTGTGACACCCAGCAACCCCACAGATCAGCTGTTTAGAGCAGCCGCGGGCACAAGTATATATACGAAGGACGGACCCGGAGGCACAAGGTTCTGTTTACTGTGCAGTGGCCGTGCCCGGGTCCTGCAGTTCAGCTCCCATTCAAGTGACTGGAGCTGAGCTGCCGCACGCTAGCAACTACACAGTAGGAAGAGCCTTCAGCCCACTGTATAGTTTACAACACTGACGGCTACTTGAAACAGCTGTTCGTGGGGGTGCGAAGTGTTGTACCCCACCGATCTGATACTGATGGGACGGGCTATCAATATCGATGGGCCAGAGAAACCCCTTTAAGATGGCAATACTAATTACATGCATGTAGGAGCGCGGGACAGGCCGACCATCTGATATGAATGAAGGCCTCACAACTCTTCTCCAAAGGCAAATGTTGGGGAAAAGAAGGCTCGGAGATGCTGGATTTCGACATGCCTGATGGTGTCCGTTCTTGGAAGATAAACCGCTGTCAGAAGTGCCTGGCAGTGGCTTACTCCCCTCTCCTATTCAGAAGACTGCATACTTGGGGCTTGGTACAGATGCATTAATATGGGATTGTGAATAGGTTCGTAGGCAAGCACGTTACCTGTTCGGTGACTCCTGGGTGGCTAGGAATTTCATACGTCCTGCACTTCAGCTGAAGAATGGGGTCTTCATTTAAAAGTTGGGCAAGAAGCAACACCCCACTCTGGAAGAAAGAAAGCAAAAACATTCAGTGCACTAGGCAGAGAAATGAGAACTTGGATTCGGCATCCTAGTGACTGGTAATCTGATTTTCAAGATCTCTGCTTACAGTCATTCATGAGAAACCATACTGTCCAAGTGAATACAATTCTGTCCCCAAAACTACAGTACAGTTATCAGGTTGTGTCACTAACCGTGAGTCCATCCTATGACCACGACTGATTTTCATCCACTTGAACAGTATGGTTTCTTTTGAATGACAGCAAGCAGGGATCATGAAAAATGGGGGACATTCATACAGAGAGTATATAGGAAAATTGCATAAACAATAAAAATAAATCATTAATACGATGTTGCTTTGGACGTAAATAATATAAAAATGCAAAGCAGAGAACTGACCTCAGTGTAAAAGCGCACGTATCCAGATGTGAAGCCTATGACGATACACGTCCAGTCCGGCCGCCCCGTAGAACTCCTGCACAAGGAAGGAAGAGAAGATCTGCAGCAATGAGCCGTATTCTTGGCAGGGAGAAGCGAGGTGGTCCAATGTGATCCTGACCCCGTCTAGTGACAATTTATGTATGGAAATGACCTGATGTGATGATTTTCAATTGACTACAATCAATGCCACTGATTTTATGCTGCCAGACAGGCCCTGCCAGGAGTCTTTTATCGGCCATCCCTGGGTCAGACTACGCACACTATGAAAAGGGAATTCTACAGAAAAGTAGATGTTGCCGGCAATTTTTCACTTGTGACCGCTATGTCAGGTCCTGCTGCTTTCATGAAAGCAATTACCTTTTCTGGCTCGCCAGCGGGATGCACAGGGCGCTGCTGATAAATTCACTGCAAAACAAGCAGAGGTCAGGATTAGACAGATGCTGGAAAAATCCATTATTCATAATGTCCTAATGCAGGATCCTATCTGGACCACAAACCTTGAACAAGAAAACAGGACGCCTTCCGGATTTATTCAGATCAATGCAAATAACAGATTGTCCCTGGGGCTCACAATCTAAACTTCAAATTAGCCTTTCATTATGTTGTTGGTGTGAGGGTGGAAACTGGAGGGAACCCATACAAACATGTGAAGAACATACAAACTTCAAGCACATATTGCCCTTGGTCGGATTCGAACCCAGTACCCCAGGGCTGCTGCACCAGTGATAACCACTAAGGCCTCATGCACACGGCCGTATGTGTTTTGCGGTCTGCAAATTGCGGATCCGCAAAAGAAAACGGATGACATTCCGTATGGCATCCGTTCTTTTTGGCGGATCCATTGTAATAATGCCTATCCTTGTCCGCAAACTAGAAAAAAAAATAGCACATGCTCTATTTTTTTTTTTTGCGGAACGGAAAAACGGACATACGGAAACGGAATGCACACGGAGAACCTTCCGTTTTTTTTTGCGGCCCCTTTGAAATGAATAGTTCCGCATATGGTCTGCAAAAAATAAATGGAACGGACACGGAAAGAAAATACGTTCGTGTGCATGAGGCCTAATTCACATTAAAAAAAATATCAATTTGCAATATATTTCCACTCCCAAAACTCCTAGATAAATTTCCATGTTGTCCTGTAATTTTGGGGGGCAACGTACTTCTCCTCGACATTTAGAGGGCCGCTCCACACCACTTCATACTGCATCTCCTCACGGCCTTTCACATCGGCTTTCCATTTAGCTGTGAATCAAATGAATACATTATATCAATACAGAACAGCCGAAAAACGGTGGAGATAGATAGATGATAGATAGATAGATAGATAGATAGATAGAGACTGTGGAGGTTCCCGGCCTCTCCAAGCCTAGAAAGGCTGATAACAGCAAATATACAGAGCATAACTGCACAGAGAACCGTATACAATATCGTTCTTAAATGAAGAAACATTGCTGAAGATCAGATGAGATTGTTTCGCCCCTTCCCCCAATCTTGAGAAGGAGGTGAGATTCTCACGTGCTAAGAATACGGCTTTCTGCTCGTGGGCGATCACCATCAGATCGTTGGTGGGTGATAGGGACAGCACGCAGTCCTGCAGCCAGTAGACAGATGCCGCTTTACTGGAGGATTCCTCTTCAGCCTGTGCACAAATAATAAGACATTGATAAAAAGCAGTGCGAGTATCCATGGAGCGCGTTCACAAGTCTGCCTGAGAACACGGCCGTGGATAAAGAATGGATCAGAACGTCCTCCAGGAGCAACGTCCCCCAACCACCCAGGTGATGGAGGTGCTTTTTCCTGCAGGATGGACACCATGTCACAGGGCAAAAGTGAGAACTAGGTGAAAACATTAAAGTTTGATTTCAATCCCATTCAATCCTCAAAAAGCGGGTGGACAAACAAAAAAAACACACATGAAATTCTTATAACCGTCCTTTAGAACACCATAAAAATATCAACAAAAAGATCCAAAAACACTGATGCTGCAAACTGTGAAAACCAAAATTTGTGTCAGTCTCAAAACCTTTGGCCGTGACTGTCCATCCCGCGTGACAGGAACTTATTTAATGCAACCCGTCACCGTCAAACTCCCCTCTAAACGGCAGTCATCTGGCTTCTAATGATGTCCTCGGCTAATTCGTCCAATAGGCAGGATCGCAGGAAAGCAACTTTCATTCCACCGTCCACTGTATACAAATGAGGAGCTTGAAGCCAAGGGAGCAGCAGGAAATCAAGCTGGTCACGCCCCCCTTTCCTGCCCGTTCACATATGATTGATCACCTTGTTTTTTTTTCCTTAATGCACAATTTCCCAGGAGATCCCTCGCCTGCGCTGTCAATCTTGCTTTCTGCACCTGCGCAGTGAGCCCAGCTGTAGAGCACTTTGCTTCCGAGGCTCATTGCATAGGTGCCGACTCACCGGCTCGAGCCAAGCCAAGCAAACAGAGCGGGGCTTACTGCGCAGGGGCAAGATCGTACTGCGTAGGATCTCCATGGAATTCGCAGACAAAAAAAAACAAACAATGCCATCAACCAAACGTGCATGGGCAGGAAATGGGCACGGCAAGGCTGACATCAAGCGTTGAGGACGTTGTCCTCTGCATACAGCGCACGGCGGAATAAAAGTTGTTTTCCTGCGATCCTGCCCATCAGACGAATTAGCCGAGGACATCATTAGAAGCCAGATGACTGCAGCTGTGGGGTACTGGTTTAGGGGGCGACAGGTTCCCTTTAATGCCTGAACCACTTGATGCCAGTGTAAAAAGCGCCTGTGTCATGGATGGTCCATATTGCACATGTGGGTTTGGAGAAGTGAGCATTTCTTTAGGGGGAAAGGGCCCTTTTTTTTTTTTTTCAACTAATTGAATTTATTTTTATGTAGTTCTATATATTTTTACCACATTTTCTATTTCCGCTTATGAACGGTCTCTTGTCTGATGCCCTCATTGGGACCTGAGTAATATCGGATCCTAATGAGGACATCCAGGTCAGAACAGATTTGCCACAACTGGCCACCGGTGCGCTGCTGAAATCCGGAGACTGTGGACATCCAGGTCTGATTGTAACTCACGGTCTCTGGACCGCGTGCCGTTATCAGAACCTGAACAAATCGGGTCCGAATGAGGGAATCTGAACCAAAGACTGACAGGTACTGCCAGAGCTAGACTCTCCATGCAGCAGTAATACCAACAGGGGGGTCGCAAGTACACGGCGGACCTGCAGACGGGCACGCTGCTCTGCTGCCGCATACTTCCATGACACGGTCAGGAAGGGATTTTCTTCTTTAAGCATATAATTACACGCACTTACCGGCACTTCTCTGCTCTCATTTTCTTCCCATGATCCCCAGTTTTCATTTTCCCAGCTAGATAAATTATCTGTACAAAAAAAAAAGTTAAAAAAACAGTCAAAATACATTTCGCTGCCCCGGAGCCTGCGCTCGAAATATGTATCCTAGGTGTTAGCCACTAGAACAGGGATACTCAACCTGTGGACCTCCAGCTGTTGCAAAACTACAACTCCCAGCATGCCTGGACGGCCTACAGCTATCAGTGCATGCTGGGAGTTGTAGTTTTGCAACAGCTGGAGGGCCGCACGCTGGGCATCCCTGCACTACACGGTGTAGTCCTACAAGGCGGTGGATGATCTTCAAAGTGTGAATGGTGGCGAGCAAAATGCCTGTGCATGATGTGTTCACTGCTTAGAAGAAACGCTCAAATGCTCCAAAGCAGACCTCTGTGTCTCCATGGTAACAGACTACAAACAAATCCCATGTAGTCTGCTCCTGCAGTCCCTCTCTTACTAGGGAGAGACAGCGTGACCGCAGATCTTGCTACACAGGGCCTGCAAACTACTGAATCTGGCTGGAGGCACACAGTATGCCACCCGCCCTCGCCCTGCACGATATGTCTACACGTGGGCAGAGGGCGTCAGTGTGTGGGTGTCTATTGTATAAAGCCTGCGTATACCGCCACAATGGCCCCATCTGCTCTGCAGAGCGCTGGAGATCGTTATGGGTCCCTTTCCCATACTATGGGCTTATTAGACGACGGTGACGCTGACGGCTTATGGACCGGATCGCTTATGGAGTTTAACCCCTTCAAGCCCTTAGTGATATCTATAATATGTTGTTTGTTTTTTTACAATAAAATTAAAGGAGTTTTCCCACAAGGAACATTGAGGCTGGGGGTGACAAGTGTCGTGCGACCAAAGACCGCTGCGTAGCAGAGCAGCCAACAAACAGAACGGGGTGGCAGCACGATTCGCAAGTTGCCGCGACCCCAGAATTGCAAAAAGATCATGGTAACTTGCGAATCGTGCTGCGACCCCATTCAGTTCTACGGCAGCACTGCTACAATAAGATTTTTGGTTGCGGCGGAGATCGCTGTGCAGCCCCAGCTTTCTCCTGTAATTAGGTCATAAATATCACTTGTGGCCCCACCAATCACTAGAACAGGGGACCCAATCCCCCGACCCCAGATTAGAGGGAGCAGCCATGGAGCATGCGTCCTGCCATTTCCTTAAAAGTCTTTGGGGTTGATGCTGAATGGTATATTCGGGTTCTCCAGTTCTAGTCCTCAAGTGGGCGTCCCAGCAATCAGACATGTCAGCTGTGGATAAACCCCTTTAAAAGAACATTTTATCTACATTTACAACATTTTTAGTACTCCGTCCAATGCATTTAAAAAAAGTGAAAAGAAAGGCTTGGCTAAAAACCTCAAAGGGGCACATTTATCAATCCCCTGTGTCAGTCTTCTGGTGTCAAAAAGTTGCAAATTTTTGGGCAAGCCCTCATTTGTTCAAAAGTATTCAACTTTTCGATGGGTTTGTGCTCTGGGGGTGTGAGTGCGTGGTGCAGGAGGCCCGACACATGAGTTGTAATTCATACCAGAGAAAGGGGGGGGGGGGGGTATTATACCGGCTGTGCCACAATTACTAAGGGGTGCCCGCCCGCCTTCTGATACCTGGTGCATCTCACCCCAGCTGGGCAGAAAGAACACAACACTGGTCTTAAAGGGGATTTCCAAGACTGCTGCAGCCGTCTCACCAAGCACAGCGCCATCCATTGTATAGTGGTTGTGCTTGGTGATCAGCTGATCAGCGGAGGTTCCGGGTGTCGGACCAATCAGATACTGGTGACCTATGCAGATGATAAGTCATCAATAGAAATGCCTTGGAAAACCCCTTTAAAACATGTCCCCCATAACGTTTTGTGTCAGCAGCTTTTATGCAGACCTATGTGTATCCATGGAGTCTGCAGTATTTTTTGCAGCTCTAATTTGCTGCGTCTCTCCAGGTTTGGAGCTCCAACGCCTCATCTGCTATTTTACTGCTGGAGGTGAAGAGGACATCGGCCATCAGGGGGCTTTACAAAAAAAAACATTCCAGACTATTTCCCGCCATGGGTTTTTAGGATTTCATGGGTTACATGCAGACTTTGCCACAGCTCTTCCACACCATGAGCACGCTGCTGACGTGAAAATCCACGGCATGTTCCTATTTCTTCTACTACGTGTGAATGGGATGATTGTGCATTTTCCTGCAGATTGCTTAAGATTTACAGTGTGACCTCCATACCACAAACCAGTCTTCAGTCCACTATACGGCAGCTCGGAGAACATACTGCGGTAGGCATTTCCGAGGATTGACGTTTCCATCGGGGATGAGTCACTGCTGTGACGTGCCTCCTCTTATACCACAGGCAGATATGCCCACTGATCAGATGCGTCCCCACAGCAACCCATCTGCTGAACGGAAAGAGGACGCAGAGAACAGCAGGCACCTACAAGGGTCCCCCAAGAAACCAGTCTTCACCCCCCCATGCTCCAATTATACCATTATTTACATAGACAAATCCATCCATCCTACACGACCGCATAGTCTTATTTTCATACTTCGGATACAAACCCTGGAACCACCTTATAGGAGGTCTGTTAACCTCAGAGGAACTGGGGAGCATCTTCATAAAACCCTAATAACCTCAGAGGAACCGGGGAGCATCTTCATAAAACCCGAATAACCAGAGAGGAACCGAGGAGCATCTTCATAAAACCCGAATAACCTCAGAGGAACCGGGGAGCATCTTCATAAAACCCTAATAACCTCAGAGGAACCGGGGAGCATCTTCATAAAACCCGAATAACCAGAGAGGAACCGAGGAGCATCTTCATAAAACCCGAATAACCTCAGAGGAACCGAGGAGCATCTTCATAAAACCCGAATAACCAGAGAGGAACCGGGGAGCATCTTCATAAAACCCTAATAACCTCAGAGGAACCGGGGAGCATCTTCATAAAACCCTAATAACCAGAGAGGAACCGGGGAGCATCTTCATAAAACCCTAATAACCTCAGAGGAACCAGGGAGCATCTTCATAAAACCCTAATAACCTCAGAGGAACCGGGGAGCATCTTCATAAAACCCTAATAACCTCAGAGGAACCGGGGAGCATCTTCATAAAACCCTAATAACCTCAGAGGAACCGGGGAGCATCTTCATAAAACCCGAATAACCAGAGAGGAACCGGGAGCATCTTCATAAAACCCTAATAACCTCAGAGGAACCGGGGAGCATCTTCATAAAACCCTAATAACCTCAGAGGAACCGGGGAGCATCTTCATAAAACCCGAATAACCAGAGAGGAACCGGGGAGCATCTTCATAAAACCCGAATAACCAGAGAGGAACCGAGGAGCATCTTCATAAAACCCTAATAACCTCAGAGGAACCGAGGAGCATCTACATAAAACCCTAATAACCTCAGAGGAACCGGGGAGCATCTTCATAAAACCCTAATAACCTCAGAGGAACCAGGGAGCATCTTCATAAAACCCTAATAACCTCAGAGGAACGGGGAGCATCTTCATAAAACCCTAATAACCTCAGAGGAACCGGGGAGCATCTTCATAAAACCCGAATAACCAGAGAGGAACCGGGGAGCATCTTCATAAAACCCGAATAACCAGAGAGGAACCGGGGAGCATCTTCATAAAACCCTAATAACCAGAGAGGAACCCTCAATGGGCCTCAGCAAACACACAATACAGGAAGATGTTCTAATTTAAAGGGAACCCATCAACTGCTTTGGGGGCCACAAAACCCCAGCATGACATAATGCAGGTAGGGTTCAGGGCCCCAAAACGGCCATAGAAGACCCATCTGTCTCTGCAAAAGAAAGGAATTCAAACTCAGAGAAGAATCCAGCAGCTATGGGGGCATGCAACTATACTCCTCGCATCACTGAGCTGGCTCAGCACATCAGGCACATGCACAGTAGATGGGGTCCTCCCATGATTAATGTAAAAAATGCAAATCAGACATCATATAGATCATATAGGACATGACAACCTCTTTCTAACAAAGCTAGAACCAGCCCTGGACCTCACATGGATCCAGAGATCTTCACATTCACCGCTCCACTTGTTCTGCTAGATTTATGTCAAGCTGGCAGCTCAGGGGGCATGTCCTTTCTGCTGCGGCTCTCTCCCTATCACAGCTCGGGGCTGTGTCCTTTCTGCTGCAGCTCTCTCCCTAACACAGCTCAGGGGGGCGTTCCTTTTCTGCTGCAGCTCTCCCCCTAACACAGCTTACAGACTGTGTACTTTGTGCTGCCACTCTCAGGACGCATGTCCTTTCTGCCTCAGCTCTCTTCCTATCACAGCTCAGGGGGCTTGTCCTTTCTGCCTCAGCTCTCTTCCTATCACAGCTCAGGGGGCTTGTCCTTTCTGCCACAGCTCTCTCCCTATCACAGCTCAGGGGGCTTGTCCTTTCCGCATCAGCTCTGCTTGGAGCATATGCAACCACCTAAGTGAGGGACAAAGAAAGAACAAGAAAAAAAAAAGCGAACAGCTGAATAGCTCACTGGCTATCCTACATTTTTAATGACATGCTATTACAAATGTATTCAGATCCAGGAGCTGGTTTGAAAGAATATTTTTCGTGGGACAACCCCTTTAAGAGAGTTTCATGATTCTTGGGTTCATCAGCCCATTTCAGCATATACCCGGTGCCGCTGGAGAAGAGTCCCGGACTCTTTTCCTGGTAAGTTTGAATTTCACGTACTTTCTTTCGCGGCGTCCTATGGGTTTGCTACGGGCAGGAATGTGACTAGAAACCCTGCTGGTGGTTTAGTGGCCCCAAACTGGGGACAAGTTCCCTTTAAAACCATACCGGTAAAAACTCAGCGGCATGATTTCACCACTAGGGGGGCCGAGCTGAACGCAGCGTCGTTCCCAGTGAGTAGGAGACGAATACCTATCCGCCCGACATCAAGCTCTGAACTGCAGAACACACGGCGAGCACCATAGCCTTCCCAAATTTATTAGAAAATTCAGGTAGCCAAGGCTGTCCTCTGCCCGATCATCCAGAATATCTGATAATCCAGTACGACCCCATCATACTGACGCCAGGCACATCCATCAGCGCTGACATTTCGTGCCTGCGTCATTCCAGCCTAACCTTTCCAGCGTCTGTCTCGGTGACGGGGCTCCCGGCAGCTTCAATGTCATTTCCACTTTCAATGTCGTCTCCCTTGGGTCCCGCTGGTGTCATGGACTGTCAGTGCGCGTTCAGCCCATGGAGGTGCTATAAAGCAACTGTTCCACATGGGACTGACAGGTGGGCTGCGAGTCACTGACGGGTGGGCAATGAGATGTGACATAGCAGAGCTGGCAGAACCTCAGAGGAGCTCTCCCCCCAAATGCAGCAGAAAATGTCACTAGAGATTTTGGCTAAGGCGACTTTCACACTAGCGTTTCTATTTTCCGGTATTGAGATCCTTCATAGGGTCTCAATACCGGAAAAAAAACGCTTCTGTTTTGTCCCCATTCATTGTCAATGGGGACAAAACGTAACTGAACAGTGAAGAGCGCTCCAAAATGCGTTCCGTTCTCATACCGGAGAGCAGCATGCTGTGGTTTGCTTTCCGTCCTGGGATGCGGAGAAAGTCAATGGGGGACGGATCCGTTTTCTATTGTGTCAGAGAAAACGGATCCGTTCCCATTGACTTGCATTGTGTGCCAGGACGGATCCATTTTCTATGACACAATAGAAAATGGATCCGTCCTCCATTGACTTTCAATGGAGTTCATGACGGATCCGTCTTGGCTATGTTACAGATAATACAGCCGGATCTGTTCATAGCGGATGCAGACGGCTGTATTTTCAGTAACGGAAGCGTTTTTTGCTAAACCCTGCAGGATCCAGCAAAAACGCTAGTGTGAAAGTCGCCTAAATCTACTGCACTGTATTATACTTAGTGCAAGGTCTGAGGGGGCGGAGCATGACACAGGAATTCAAGGGCACCATAAAGACAGCCCTTGTGTCATGCTCCGCCCCCTCAGACCCTGCACTCAGCATTGCACAAAGTATCAGCTTTGTCCGGAGTGTCATGGGTTAACATCAAAGGAATCATTTAAAGGACATGTCATTTTATGAATGGTGGGGGTGTGACCTCAAGGGACCCCTGAAGATCCTGATAGAAATGGGTGCAGGACAAAATCTTTCCCTTCACAGCGGCGCCCCAGACAGGGGACCCTCAGCACTGAAGTGAACGGGACGCAGCAGCATTACCCTGCCCCGAAGCGATGCAGCGAGCAGCACGTCCCTTTAAACAGAGAGTTGGACCCCACTAATAGCATAGTGACGTTCTATCCTGAAGACAGGCCATCGATATCCTGATTCTGGGAAAACCCCTTTAAACGATGAATCTTCCCATTCGATGACTGCAAGCAGAGATTTTGAAAACCAGGGCGAATGCTGAAATATATTGGAAGACTGAAGTCAATTCATTATTTAGCAGCTCGTCTTGAGAATGTCCTCCGAGCAGATACACACCACCCACCAGCCCCGGCTTCCATACCTCCCCGCTGCTGAACGGAAGCTGGCAACACGGCAGGAGAGCGGGCGTGCCAACGACACCCACGACCAGACACGGTTTGGCTGCAGCAGACTGTTTCATTTCTTGCACAGGAATCGGTCCTAGAAACGCTCGCATAGCAATTCCCTAACGAAGTCTTCAGCGGCAGAGGCGTGCCGATAGCGCCCTACGTGCGGCGGCCTGTATTACCATTCACAGTGAACTACCTGAGGGATTATAGATGTAATGCGATTTATACAATTCTCCAACATCCTCCGGCGACGACTACTACCCACATCGTTAATGAGTTTACTACTTGGACACAAGAAATACACAGATTGTGCCTTTCATCTCCATGGAAACGCCCGTGGAAAGTACGGGAGAACGTCAACGGTCACAGTGTCCTCTCCCGGCCCGTGTGTGCCAGCGTTTTATTCTACCATACAAATGAAGATGGACGTCACAACCCCACTTTACTGCGCAATACATCACAGTGTTCATAGTGCTTTACTGTGGGGGTACAGCGCAGTGTACATGATAAGACACGGACATTACTGTGGGGGTACAGCGCAGTGTATATGATAAGAGAGACATTACTGTGGGGGTACAGCGCAGTGTATATAAGAGACATTACTGTGGGGGTACAGCGCAGTGTACATGATAAGAGAGACATTACTGTGGGGGTACAGCGCAGTGTACATGATAAGAGAGACATTACTGTGGGGGTACAGCGCAGTGTACATGATAAGAGAGACATTACTGTGGGGGTACAGCGCAGTGTACATGATAAGACACGGACATTACTGTGGGGGTACAGCGCAGTGTACATGATAAGAGACATTACTGTGGGGGTACAGCGCAGTGTACATGATAAGACCCGACATTACTGTGGGGGTACAGCGCAGTGTACATGATAAGACACGGACATTACTGTGGGGGTACAGCGCAGTGTACATGATAAGAGAGACATTACTGTGGGGGTACAGCGCAGTGTATATGATAAGACACGGACATTACTGTGGGGGTACAGCGCAGTGTACATGATAAGAGACATTACTGTGGGGGTACAGCGCAGTGTACGTGATAAGACACGGATATTACTGTGGGGGTACAGCACAGTGTACATAATAAGAGAGACATTACTGTGGGGGTACAGCGCAGTATACATAATAAGAGAGACATTACTGTGGGGGTACAGCGCAGTGTACATAATAAGAAAGACATTACTGTGGGGGTACAGCACAGTGTACATAATAAGAGACATTACTGTGGGGGTACAGCGCAGTGTACATGATAAGAGAGACATTACTGTGGGGGTACAGCGCAGTGTACATGATAAGAGAGACATTACTGTGGGGGTACAGCGCAGTATACATAATAAGAGAGACATTACTGTGGGGGTACAGCGCAGTATACATAATAAGAGAGACATTACTGTGGGGGTACAGCGCAGTGTACATGATAAGAGACATTACTGTGGGGGTACAGCGCAGTGTACATGATGAGAGACATTACTGTGGGGGTACTGCGCAGTGTACATGATGAGAGACATTACTGTGGGGGTACTGCGCAGTGTACATGATGAGAGACATTACTGTGGGGGTACTGCGCAGTGTACATGATGAGAGAGACATTACTGTGGGGGTACAGCGCAGTGTACATGATAAGACCCGACATTACTGTGGGGGTACAGCGCAGTGTACATGATAAGACACGGACATTACTGTGGGGGTACAGCGCAGTGTACGTGATAAAAGACAGACATTACTGTGGGGGTGCAGCAGCAGCCGTCCTGTAGTCGGGGGTTTAAGCAGCCGTCCTGTAGTCGGGGGGGGCAGCCGCCGTCCTGTAGTCGGGGGCTTTGCAGCAGCCGTCCTGTAGTCGGGGAGGGGGCAGCAGCCGTCCTGTAGTCGGAGGGGCGGGGGTCAGCAGCCGTCCTGTAGTCGGAGGGGCGGGGGTCAGCAGCCGCCCTGTAGTCGGAGGGGCGGGGTCAGCAGCCGTCCTGTAGTCGGAGGGGGGCAGCACCCGTCCTGTAGTCGGGGTGGGGGTTGGGGTTTAAGCAGCCGTCCTGTAGTCGGGGCAGCAGCCGTCCTGTAGTCGGAGGAGGGGGCAGCAGCCGTCCTGTAGTCGGAGGAGGGGGGCAGCAGCCGTCCTGTAGTCGGAGGAGGGGGGCAGCAGCCGTCCTGTAGTCGGAGGGGCGGGGGCAGCAGCCGTCCTGTAGTCGGAGGAGGGGGCAGCAGCCGTCCCTGTAGTCGGAGGGGCGGGGTCAGCAGCCGTCCTGTAGTCGGAGGGGGGCAGCAGCCGTCCTGTAGTCGGAGGGGGCAGCAGCCGTCCTGTAGTCGGAGGGGGCAGCAGCCGTCCTGTAGTCGGAGGGGGCAGCAGCCGTCCTGTAGTCGGAGGGGGCAGCAGCCGTCCTGTAGTCGGAGGGGGCAGCAGCCGTCCTGTAGTCGGAGGGGGGGCAGCAGCCGTCCTGTAGTCGGAGGAGGGGGACAGCAGCTGTCCTGTAGTCGGAGGGGGGGGGCCAGCAGCCGTCCTGTAGTCGGAGGGGGGGGGGCAGCAGCCGTCCTGTAGTCAGAGGGGGGGGGGGGCAGCAGCCGTCCTGTAGTCGGGGGGATGGGTTGCAGCAGCCCTCCTGTATTCGGGGGCAGCAGCTGTCCTGTAGTCTCTAGCAGGAGCTGTCCTGTAGTCGGGGGGGGGGGCAGCAGCCGTCCTGTAGTCGGGTCCAGCACTATACAGACAGTACACACAGACACTGTATATAAACACCCACCTGCGCCCTTCTTCTCCTCCCTCAGCTGGGGGAACAGGAAGTCCCGGACCAGCTTAATGTCCTGGAAGCGGCAGAACTCCAGCAGGGTACAGGCCATTCCTCTGCCTCCGCTCAGGCACACAGCCTGTCAACCTCCCGGCACCCGTCACCCTCCTTCAGCTGCGGCGCTGCTGCTACAACGGAAGTGCGTCATTCTGGTGAGTTGTCAGACTGAACTCGGGAGGAAATATGCGCATGCGCACACCATCCTGCATCCCTGACAGTCTTCTGCAGCTTTTCTATTTCCATGGCGACTCAGGAAGGTCACATGACCCGAGATCGACGCCTTTTCCGCCATCTTTCTTTTTGGTTCATTTGCCAATAGAGTTATTGCGCCAAGATTTGCTTTGGAAGACTCCGCATCATATGGGGACAAATGGTGGGAACATGACATGTATGGGTTAAGATATATGCTTGCTGACAGTGAATGGAAATATCCATTGCTTATAATCAAGAGCTAAAAATCAAGTCCTAGTAATTTTTTATTACTATATGGCAGCGCAAATCTTCCCTGGACCTGATAAACACTAAGGTTGTTAATTAATAAATATTCCCCATTCACTGACAGCAAGCAGGTATTTTAAAAATGTCAACGAAATACAAAGTATGTAAGAAAGTGGACAACCTCCTTTTCCCTTTATATTGCCGCATATAAATCATAGAGGGGCCAACCTATCTAATCACATAGCGGGCCACCGGTACCCGCTAAGTACTGCAATAATTATTATTATTATTATTTATTTCAAAGTGCCATTAAAGTGGTTAATGTCTCCCCTAATGCCCGGGGCCCTCATACTGGTTATACTTACTCTGCTTCCCGGCACCCACGTCGTCGCTCTTGATACCCGCACAGTATGCGCCCATTCACTTCTATGGGGAGCCAGCTTGGTGGTGGCCCGGGGTCCTCCAGCCACGACCTTGCGGGGCTCAGTTCTCAATATAGGTGCCAGCGGTGGGACCCGCACCCATAAGACAATGGGCGCATATCCTAGCAATATGCCCCCACAGTCCATGATGAGATAATCCCTTTAACTGTAATGGACAGGTCAGGTAGGGGGGCTGAGTGACATGGGGGAAAGACAATGAATTCAGTTTTCTCCATGTTGAGTTTTAGGAAGCGGGAGGAGAAGATATAGCCGACAGACACTGGGATTATGGATAGCAGGGAAGTGACCAAAGAGGTAGATCTGAGTGTCATCAGCATAGAGGAGGTATTGGAAGCAATGGACTCTATGAGCTGCCCCAGGCCAAATGTATGAGTGGAGAAAAGTAGGGGACCCAGGACAGATCCCTGAGGGACACCAACAAAGAGGGGGCGTAACGAGGTGGTAGTGTATGAATGGGAAACGTTGAAGACTCGGTTGTTGAGTTACGAGGAGATCCAGGAGAGGGCCAGGTCTCTGATGCCGAGGGAAAAAACATTAGTTTTTACTAGTCAGTCAGTCAGTAATCAGCTGTCAGGTCCTGCGTAGAGGCTGGTATATTACAGTATTAATAAAGGGACAGTGACTGGGGTCATAAGGACATGATGCTGGGGGCGTTGTGTCCTTTTTTTAACATTACGAGATTAATAATACTTCTTCTGAATAAAGCCTCCAGAAAAAAAGGAGACCTCCTGGTAGAGTTGGCAATATCCCGGGTGCCAGAATAGGCACCTGCAGGGTAAAGGCCCTGAACTGTGTGTGTCGTCAGGGCTGAGTCCTCATACGCAGCTCTGGCAGGCAATAACGAGGGGCGCAAATCCGTGGTTCCATGGCAATTAGATTTGTACTGTGTCGCAGATTTTACAGTGAATTTCACCCTCCGCACATCCAGAGAAAGAATTGACAAGCCGCCTATTTAAAGTTCACACCGCACTGATCTTTTTTCTGCAGCGGTGAGGATGAAATGTGTTAAAATGTCATCCACGTGGCTGCTCCTGCTGTTCATTTACAGTGGCCCACAGAACCGGACCGAGAATCCACGGTGTATCCGCTGCATGAGTACTGGGTACTGTACGGAATTTACACTTTTCAGAGGTGGCGAGAAAAGGGGGATTGGTAGCGAAGGGGGCGGGGCGGCCAGCCTGTCTCGTTTATCATTTCCTTAGCCTGTTTTTGGCGTAGAGCTGGCGTAGATTTAGGAAATTCACACCTAAGTTGTGTAGATGCCGGAGCCTCTACATAAGTTACGCGCATCAAGCGCCAGCGGACATGGACTAAGACCAGCGTCTAAATCGCCGGGCTTAGTAAATGTCCTCCTACGGCTCCATTCATAGCACACGTTTTCTCTGTTGGATAGCAACGCATAGGAGAAGTCTCGGCAGCTAGATGCGAATGGCGTTCATAAGAACGTGTTTTGCACTTTGTGTGTAATCCTTTTCCTAGTAGACCGCGGCAGGAAGGTAGCTCCCGTAAGCCACCATACTGCTATGACACAGTCAGGGGTGCACCACCAATGAGGCCAGGTGAGGCGATCGTCTCAGGCCGCACCAGGTAGGGTCAAGAGGGGGGCAGCGGAAGGGCCATGGGGAATGAGCACTTCCATTGTGGCAAAGGTTAGGTTAAGAAATTGGCATTGGGAGGGGGGCTGTTTCAGTTTTCGCCTGAGCCAGCAGAAAGGCTAGGTGCACCCATGGGCACAGTAATGGCACCTGCCTGACTCCCTGCTCTAATGCCCAAATAAGACTGACCAAATATATCTTTGAATTCAAAGTTGGCTGAAGATTTGAGAATAAATTTAGGAGGAATCGGTACCTGCGCAGAAAGCTCGCTGAAGACCGGAGGGCAGAGAAGAGAAATGTGTAAACTTTTGGAAATTCAAAAAGCTGAAAACAACTTCATACGATGGCGGGTGACTTGATTGATCTCCTTGATAACTTGGCATAGTCCAGTGACGTGAGGAAGGAATGCTAAAGGTGTCCATACAGATTAATCAAATGTTATCAAAATGGGCGATTCTGACCAAAATGATTGTTCGACGGGTGAAAATCAACAACACATGGTGTTTATTAGCTGACTGAAGTCCCACTGTCGTAGTCTGAAAAGAAGTAGTCTGTTTTTAAATTTTCTGTCCAATGGTCGGTATTCCGTGAAAGATCTTTCCCTGAAAAATTTTTCCCAGAACAATTCCAAAAAGATCTTGGTCCTCTGCCCAGTGGGATTAAACATGTATGGGCAGTATGAATGACTGCAATCGCCAATATGGACTAAAATGTGTATGGCTGTGTCAAATGAAAGATCGTCCACCAGAAGAACATTCGTTCAAACATGAACCTGCTTGTATCGAATACTAATGGCGACTTTAAGCCTGTTATGCTTTGTAGAAAGCTAGGCTTTATCTCCATCGCTAGCTGAATGCTCTCTAGAATTTAGAAACAATTTGCACTCCACAGTCAGAGGAGATTTGTTGACATAGGCAGTGAATAGCGAAGATCTCTTCAAAAATATCTCATCCAGTTGGGTTACTGAGAGTAGTCCTATGTAAGCACAAAATGAGCCACTTTTAAAAATCAATCCACTACGACCGAGATGGTTGAGAATCCATGGTAAATTCACGACAAAGTCCAAGCTTTGGTAACAGTAGACAGTGCATGCAGAAAGTACATTTTACACCAACATGGCTGTAAAAACACACTATGGCCCGATAATCCTAAGGTCACCATGAACGAATTTGTTCCATGCTAGTTCTGATGCCAGGGTATGAAATATGATGGCATATCGACTGACTCTGTGGTCCCCTTGTCAGTTGTAGAAGGGCAGAAGCAGCTGAGGAGGTATGGACAGGCTCCTCAAAGACTCACTGAAATGTGGCTGGAAAGGTGGTCAGAAAAGATACCGTTGGGTAGTTTTTCTCCCAAAAAGGTGACACACAAGCCACAGATTCTCCGAAGAGCAGAGGAATCATGGAGGCACTTTTGTATGATTTGTATACAGCTGCTGAGAAGAAAGAGGAAAAGGTATACTTCACTGGCTATTGAACACTCAACAACCCTTAGGGTCCCCTTCACATCAAGGAGGTGTAGGAAGATGCAGTGCAAGCACTGAAGGGGAATGAGTTGGTGGGTTGATCATGATGGAGGTGTGCTGTACTAAAAAAGTGGTTGCAGAGCCTTTCTGCCAAATGCAATCCATATCTGAAGCACTAGTCACCAGTATTTAATGCCGTAGATTTCTCACACAAGCCATTCTAATTTAGAAAGCCTGTTACATGACTAGTGAAACGTCTTCAGGAAAAATACAAGTCCAGTTGCTCAACCTTATCACTATCCTGTAAGTTGTAGGGTATGTTCACGTGGCGCACATGCCACGGATTTGCTGTCAATAATTTTTGTGCAGCAAATCTGCAATGTTACTGTAACGCCTGTAGGTAGGGACAGACACGGACAGGGAGCCCTGACCTTGAATCCAGACTGCTTTCCCTACCTACTTGCAGAACAAGCTCTAGGTAGCAAGACCACAACTGGTCGACAGTCCCTATACTATACAGACACTGACTGGCTGCAGCCACCACTAGGGGGAGCTGAGTGCATAGGAATTTATACCTCTACTATTGAATGCAATGGAAGCTTTAAAACTGTTTGTATTGAGCTCCCCCTAGTGGTGGTGGCAGTAAAAAGCTGTGAAGAAGGAGTTTAGCGCTTGGCCCCTTTAACGACGGGCCACAGAGAAATTGTATGGTCAGCCTCCATGGTGAGTATGCCACAGTGTATGGGGATCAAACCACCTCTTTGGTCCTAATAGTTTGCATCAGGCAGAGTGCAAATTCCTTTAAATGAGCGTTGGTCAACTGTCAGGTTGATCCCATGTAAAATGGCCCTTAAAAAGTCTTTCAGTATGTTTTTGGAGGGTATAAAAAAACTGGAGAACCCTGAGGATATGCACGAACACAGGGAGAACATACAAACTCCATGCAGATGTTGCCCTCAGTTGGATTTGAACCCAGTGCACCCAATACAGACAGACAAACACAGGGTCGTACGTAAATGGGTCAGAACCAGACAGAGAGTGGTCAGAAGACAAGCCAAGATCAGAACCAGACGGAGAACGCAGTACCAAACTAGAGATAGAGAGTGATCAGAAGACAAGCCGAGATCAAAACCAGATGAAGAACATAGTACCAAACGAGAGATAGAGAATGGTCAGAATTCAAGCCGGGGTCAGAGGAACAAACAATCCAATATGCACAGGAACCAGGAATACAGCTAGTGAGTCAGAGACTATCACTGGTACCAGTACCAGTAGGTTTAAATAAAGCACTGAGTCCCTAGATCAGAACCTGATAGGTCCACGACTTGGCGCTCCATTAGTCAGAAACACTAGCACATAGGAATAGAGCAGCTGAGCAATCAGCCCACTGCTAGTCTCCTCCAGCACACAACCTCTGTGGGGAGCAACAGAGCATTGCATCCTGTTGCAAAGGACACTGTCACGTCACCAGGGGGCGTGGCTTATCAGTGTGTCTCTCCCATCGCGCGAAAGCAGGGAATTGCGCCACGAGAGCGCGGACAGGTGATTTTGCTACAGTTATACAGTACCGGGAAAATGAATTAGATTTTAATAACTCTGATCCACATGCTCCGTAAAAAATGTGCAACATAAATAATAATAATAATCTTTATTTGTATAGCGCCAACATATTCCGCAGCGCTTTACAGTTCAGGGGTTCATGTACAAACAGTCATAAATAATATAGCAGCAGACAAGTCAATAATTACAAGAGGAATGAGGACCCTGCTCGCAAGAGCTTACAATCTATGAGAAAATGCGGTCAATTTATGCTGCGGATCTCTAAGGCAGATTTTAGCCTTTGCAGTGCAGGTGAAATCTGCAACCATCTCCACTGCAAATATGTACGGTAATTCCGTAGGTGTGTGTTGTGTTGGCGTTTTCTCCATTTGCAGTTTTTTTTGCGTTGTGTAGATCTGCAGGAAAATTCATTTCACGTCCGATGTGGACATACCCTTTTTCTATATGATTTACATAAGGCTGAGTAATGCCTACTACCAGTGGAGGCACAGTACCATTGTCATCCACCCAGATGGCGCTGTAATACATGTTATAGCATAGAGTGCCTCTAATATCATATGTGTGCGGATTACAAATACTCGGATGTATTATAATACAACTTTTTCCTGTTTTTTGCTTTTTGTATAATTTAATATATGACAGCAACCAGGCAAAAAAAAATAATAGCAAATGCTCATTTGTCAGATGATTGAATCTTTTATATGGGCCTAAAAGTCACAGTCATTAGCACATCTCCCAGTGTAAAGAGATGATGTGCTGCTGAGTGACCAGGGGCGTATCTAACGGCTCATGGGCCCTGGTGCAAGAGTTCAGCTTGGGCCCCCCTTTGCTCAGTGCTTTGTGTGTCTTCTTATGCGGCACAAGGGTGTTTGGGCCCCCTCAGGCTCCTGGGCCCGGTAGCAACTGCTACCTCTGCACCCCCTATAGCTACGCCCATGCTGCTAACAATAATGTACAGTGTATGGGCAGGGCATACACAGTTATCATAGGATCCCATAGGACAACATAGTACGTTCCCCCTACTGTACGGTCCCCCTAAAGCTGGGTCACCTTAAAGAGACCAGCCCTGTATGGAGACCTATTGGGAATGCTCCATGGGAAAAGAATATGCAAAGAGGTATCTCCCAAGGAAAGAGAACCATCTCACTAGTGCCACCTATTGGAAGTGGCTCCCTATGAGTCAAAATCCAACTTTTTAACTAAACCTTTTTGCATATCCCCTACCCCACTGACCTTTCTGACAAATGTATATTTTTTTTTTTGGAGGAATTTTTTAATACAAAAAAAAATTGGGGGGAGGAGACAGACCCAAGCCCCCTTTATTTGGTGCCCATAACAGCTTTCTTGACTTGACAGAACTTTGGAGGTAATGGTGGCCTTATATACCCTTTTAGGACACATGGACACCAAAGAGGGGGTAGTCCCTCTGAGATCCCACCCGGGTACCATCAGCAGCTTCCCCTATGAAAGAGTTAGTCCAGCTATTCATTACAGTGGGAACTATGTCATACTACAATGTGTGGCCACCAACTTCACCTAGGGTTTCTAATCACTGTGGGTTTCTCTAGCTGCACCAGTGGTGATCAGTGGCTCACTGGGGCGACTGTGTTCTGATAATAGACAACCCTTCTAAGTCCTAATAAATAAAAATTAACCCGCTCTGAATATAATACATGATCGTTAACAGATGGCATATTGTACATTTTTGGGCACCTGTGTATAGGAAGAACATAGGAGAACTAGAGCGGGTGCAAAGGAAGTGACCAAAATAAAGTTAATGGGTGGTCTGGATGACCAGGACAGGTTGTCCGACTTGGAGTTTTTGTTTTGGAAAAAAGGTGGCTTAGGGTTAATCTAACTATAATGTAAAATATAAAGATCTATATAAAGATCTTTTTACACCTAGACCTGTAACCAGGAGAAGAGGACATCCTTTAAATCTAGAGGAAAGAACAAGTTCAAGTAGGGTTTTGATGCCTTAACTGAATGTAAAAAATTGGAGGTTATGGGAAGTAGATTTTTGGAGATGAGACATTGATCCAAGGATTTATTCTGGTTGCCAGGTTTGGATTCAGGAAGGAGTTATCCTCTAATACAGGGTCATTGGTGAAACATCCTAGAGGTTTTTTGCCTTCCTGTTTATCAACACTGTAGGATCATAGGTTGGACTTGATGAACCTGTCCCTTCTTGTGTAGGTAACCCATGTAGTATGAGGCCTGGAGGTCTTGACCAAAACATATGGCATCTAAAGTCTTGTCATTGTCACATCCATCAAGTCAAGAAAAGTACATGACAAAATGCACTGTTTAATTTGCCAAAAAATTGCACGTAGGGCACCACCTTGACCTTGGAAGCATCTCAGATCTCCTACAGGCCAAGCTCTGCAGTGGAAATGAATGCTATACAGTAGACAAGCTACCTCTCATTTACCCTAAGCGAGGAGTTAATTCTGCAGCAGGTCCAACCAAAGTTTTTAGTGCAATCTGTACGGTAAGTGAAGTGGAAATCAATGGTAATAAATATCCCACTGCAGTCGAAGGCAGTAAATAGATTGTGCTGGGTCATAACTTCGGAGCCTATGAAATGAAACAAAGAGCTTTTATTACTCCTGAAAAGACAATAGCAGGTGGATGGCATTACTGGTAAATCTCGTAAATGTGAGTCATCAATATATAATCACAAAATCGGCTCATTCGCTGCAGAGGTCAAACCTCAGCCGTCTCCTTTCTGACGTCATCAACACGGTGAGTCTCAACTTGCTTGGTGTCTTGCCGTTTAGCAGGTGAACTTTTTCTGTATTATTGGTGGCACAGACTGGCTGGAATCTCTAAGGAATCCCCTGTGTTTCTTAAACTTACAGATATTTCTTTCTGCAGTGGCTGCTCTAGGGAAAATGTAGCATTATGCAGTGAGCCCCTGAGGAGCCAGAGCAGAGGATGGAAATGGTAGTGGCCCGGATGATGATGTGTCACAGTTTACTCACTGGGGTCGGTGCAGTGAAGAAGGGGCATGCTGTGTTCCCTTAGGTTGTTATACATGTTATAGATATGATGTATTGATGCCAGGATTTACAGCACGGCCCAGTAAGTTGTATCATCTGAGGCACCTTGAAGGAGGGAGGTGGTGGACATGATCTTTACTTCACCGAGGAGGCACAGAAGCATATCGGTTACACTATAATGAGGCACACAAATATATCAGTTCTCAACGGGTAGCATAACTTCTTGAATTCTAGAGTTTCAAAAGGCGCAGACCACAAATGACTGTCCAAGAACAGTAATTCTCACAAGAGTTCTATTTCCACCCCGATACATGGGCAGTGGTAGAAACTGGTTCTGCAGCACTTCTGTATGGTCTTTCGCAATGGTGCCAGGGTCCACCATGCTCCCCCTTTGTGGCATGACCACCCTTAGCCCAACTCCTATTTACGTACAGCAACAACTCAAGGCACCAGCCTCCGGTCATCGACACTATTTTGTCAGGGTGACTGGGCCTTATATGATGACTTCACCCAACATAGGGAATGCACGTCCTTATGCCTATGTGCTCCCCCCATACTTGCATGGACCAATCATGATATTGTTCACTATGAGTCATGGAATCTGAAGGGTTGTCAAGTCTGCCAGGGCTGATGCATTAGGAACTTGTTCTTAGAGTTTGCTCTTATTTTAGAGAGGATGGTAGAAGCACCTAGATGATGGAGCCCTAAAGGCATTTGGCCCTTTAGTCGTCCACATAAAGTAATCCACCCTTACTAATAATTTACACTAAGCGCATACTTACATCTTGTCTGGAACCTAAGATGCGCACGTGTATGCAACGACATTCATCTGGTATGACAGAGCTGTTGAGGTCTGATCTGTAGAATATTCTCCTGGAGCTTGTGAATAATTTAATGTGACCCAGAATTGTGATCAAAGCAGGTGACTGATGAAAATATAATTTTTTTTTTGTTTCGTTCTTTGGAACCAAACAGAAGTTGTCATTGCATGTGATGAGATGATAGAACAGAAGACGTCTACAGAACCTCCGGAGCTCCAGTCATAATTAGAAATGGAGGCTTTACCATAAATCTTTAATACAGGCGTCATATCAGAAAGACCTTTCTACTGTAAAGAGACTTCATTTACTTCTTATTTATGGTTATAGCTGTGCAAGAAATTACGGTAGTTTACCTAATATGACCCCTCAGCTGGTCGCGGTCTGGCTTTAGCAGCAGAGGACTGACATCATTGTTGCTCACCTGTCCCAGATCCAGCACCTAGTGCTGCCTCGTTCCCCTCCTCCAGCCGGTGCAGTCTCTTCTCCTATGTGCACTCCTCCAGCCGGTGCAGTCTCTTCTCCTATGTGCACTCCTCCAGCCGGTGCAGTCTCTTCTCCTATGTGCACTCCTCCAGCCGGTGCAGTCTCTTCTCCTATGTGCACTCCTCCAGCCGGTGCAGTCTCTTCTCCTATGTGCACTCCTCCAGCCGATGCAGTCTCTTCACCTACGAGTGCCACCAGGTTACTTGAACTCAGCTGCAGTGGCAGGACACCTGGTTGTCACTGGCGTCCCTGCTACCATCTGCCCAACTCCAGTTACCAATAGATAACTGGTCCAACCCTCCTACACTGGTCTCCAGTTAAGGCCTCATGCACACGAACGTATTTTTTTCCATGTCCAAAATGGAACATGTCCTATTATTGTTCACCTTACAGACAAGGATAAGGTCACTTTCACACAGGCGAGTTTTCTGCGCAGGTGCAATGCGTGAGGTGGACGCATAGCACCCGCACTGAATCCGGACCCATTCACTTTAATGGGGCTGTGTACATGAGCGGTGATTTTCACGCATCACTTGTGCATTGCGTGAAAATCGCAGCAAGCTTTATATTGTGCATTTTTAACGCAACGCAGGCCCCATAGAAGTGAATGGGGCTGCACGAAAATCGCAAGCATCCACAAGCAAGTGCGGATGCAGTGCGATTTTCACGCATGGTTGCTAGGAGACGGTCGGGATGGGGACCGGATCTTTATTATTTTCCCTTATAACATGGTTATAAGGGAAAATAATAGCATTCTCAATACAGAATGCTAAGTAAAATAGTGATGGAGGGGTTCAAACAATAAAATAAAATAAAATAAAATAAACTCACCTCATCCACACAGCCCGGCACGTCTTCTTTCTTCTTCTTTGAGGACCTGGAAGGAAAAGGACCTTTGGTGAAGTCATCAAACTCATCACATGGTGAGCATGGTGATGTCAGCGCAGGTCCTGCCGAATGAAGATAGAAGGATCTTGTCCGGCCCTCACACGCCATACCCGTGTAAAAGAGGCCTAAGGCTGTTCTATTAGAGGCCAGCTGTTCCGTTCCGCAAAATACAGAATGCACTCGGCCAGTATTCGTATTTTGCAGATCTGCAATTTACCGACCGCAAAACATCTAAAAGTCGTGTGCATGAGCCCTAAGGGTGCAGTCCCATGACCTTATGTATTTTGCTGAATGTGGATCCGCAAAAATATGGTTGATATCCGTGTGACATCAATACTGCATGTGAAACTGCTAGGGCAGCACTAAAGTCCGCCCATCAGTGCCGGTGACGTCACCGGAAACACTGCTAGGGCAAGGGAGGGCATTGGGACATGACATAAAGTGACACATGTTAGGTTTGCAAAATTAGGCTTGGTCAGGAAGGGGGCAAATAGCCTGGTCTGGAAGTTGTTAACAATGATAACAGCAAGGGATCCACAGATCTTAATTCTGCTAAGAAATGTGGCCCGGCGAGAGGGCGGGATGTAATGTCGGTGTTCTGCAGCACCAGCCAATAGCTGCACAGCACTGACGGAGGGGGTATGGTTTTGTCAACCTCCGCTCCCCACCTTTAGCAGGTTACTATAGCTGGTGCTACTATTTAAAGGGATTTTCCCATCTCAGACAATGGGGACATATCGCTAGGATATGCCCCCATTGTCTGATAGGTGTGGGTATCACCACTGGAACCCGGACCTACAAGGAGAACGGAGCGGCGAAATGAAAAGAGGGCGCACTGCGCATGCGCAGCGGCCCTCCATTCATTTCTATGGGGCCGCCGAAAATAGCCGAGCGCTGGCTCGCTATTTCCGTCTGCCCCATAGAAATGAATGGGAGCGGGGGCCGCACATGAGTGGTAAATGTCCCATTGTTTGAAAGGACCTCTCAGCAAATGTTAGGACTTATTATAATTAATTTCTTTTTAGCTTTTGGTTTGCTGACCACAAATAGTCCTTTTTCATTTGCTGACTGTTAAAATTTAATGAGTGCGCTCCCATTCACTTCTATGGGAGCAGCGGGGAGCAGCACTTGGTGGTGGATGGACCCCCGGGAAATCCGGGGTCCTCCAGCCACAGTGCTCCCCGCTTCGGTCTCGTTGTAGGTGTGGTTCCCAGCGGTGGGACCCACACCTAGGATATGCCCCCATTGTCGGAGATGGGAATACCCCTTTAATGATAATTAGTACTGCTGAACATACTGTTGACTGACATATGGTGTTTTTTACAACAGTCCACGTACAAGAGATAGCTGTATTGATTTGCGGCAGTTTTATTATAATGCCTATGCCTGCACTAAATTTAAAGGGATTCACTTTTCTAGACATATTGGGTGATCAAAGAAATTAGGGCTCTGTTCACATCGGCATCAAAGGCTACATCGCAGATTATGTTATATTTAATGGGAACAAAAAGTGTAGCGTTCACTGACGCCGCAACAGAAGATGGCTGAGGCCATTATGAGTTATTGGGGTCTTCTGGTGTCTCTCATGTCGATCCGGCACTGTGTTGGAAGCCACAATGCTGGTGTGGACAGAGCCTTTGAAATATGAAGGGCTTCAGAGTGATTTTGGGTGCAAGATTTGTCGCATGCCCCTGTCACTCCCAAGTATTGCAGCGTGGCCGTACCCTTATATGCTACTTCACTCAGCCAGATCATATCAGTAATATTCACACTTACAGCCTCAGCTCCACCATAGAAAACCACGAGGCCTAGAGCATTCCGGATGATGACAACACCACTGACCAGTTCTGGGTGCAGATGTCCGGACCACACTGGACCTTCCGGGTAACTTCGCTTATAGATAGTGAATTGCATAGACCTTGGACAACCATCTCACATGCATTTTGAGGACCTCAGACATCTGCACAGTTCATAGAACTTGACTGAAGCATATCTGTTGTGTCCAGAGGCCACAACTCAAACCTACACCAAACTAAAAAGGATTGTTTGCCACTGACAACCCCATGACCAGAACCCTATGATCAACGGGCCAAGGTAGGTGTCACAGTAAAAAAAAGGGGGAAAAAACTCACCAGTCACAAGCACTGTAGGTCCAGTGCCGAGTTTAAGTGTCATCACCACTTCCAGTCCTTGTTGGACCAGAAGTGTTGTGTGCAGGCTACATGCACATCACTGGCCTGAGCGGTGACCTCATTCACGTGCTGTTTCTGCACAGGTCACTGCTAAGGCCAGTGACTGGCCAGCAGCAGTGACGAGCATACAGATGGCACGTCACACTTCCAATCCAGTGGGGACTGGAAGGGTTGGAGATGGTAACTCAATGCTGGACCCAGAGCACTCGACAGGTGGGTTCTTGGTCTCAGAGAACCCCTTGAAATATGGGAACAAAGGCATTGATCAGCTGATTCGGCTCCTAATACTGATTTTACGAATACAGTTACAGCAAGGTGTTTTACCTGCAGTGGCCGCTACAGGCAAAACATAGTATTACATGGTGGCCACCAGCACTGCAGCAGATTCTTGTCAGCAGCATTCCACCCTGGCTTACAATGGGGGCCCGAGCAAGGTAGCTCCCCGTAGGATGTCCTTATTACCTTATAGATCATATGGGCATGCGTTGTCCTGATGGGACAACCCCTGGAATTATGTCATGAAGACAACCTTTTTTTAAATCTGTGGCTCCAGCTTTAGAAACCCCCAGTGATCAGCCGCCATCTCCAGTCATCTCCTACAGTTCCCTTTAAGTGGAATTACTATGAATAGTCAGGCCTTTTATAATTCCCATATATCAATTATATACAATTTTACAAGTATGGGCTACTACCTTTTGAGGGATACTGTCTCTCCTTGGGGAGAGAGCGCCTAATAGGCGTGAGGAGACTTATAGGCCATACATGCGCCGCTGGGATTCTGGGAAGAAAGGGATGCAAATGATCTCTTGATAAGCTCTGCCTCTGATGCCACCAGATGTAAGGCAGCTAGCTGTCCTATAAGTCAATGTTTGACCCTTTAAATAGGCTTAGAGTCATGACTCGGATATTAAATAAGCCAGCATCTCATCTGCAGACAGCTGTTCGAAGGGCTTGCCACTCATCAGTGCAGAGCAGAGAGTACTGGCTAAACTGGGTGAGAGGCCTAAGTCAGGATTTGGGGGTACTATCTCTCTTTGGGGAGAGCATCTTAATCGGTGTGAGGAGACTTACAGGCAATACATGCTCTAAGCCAGTACTCTTTGCTCTGCACTGATGGGGCAATCACCCCAAAATAGCTCTCTGCAGTTGAGATGCTGGCTTATTTAATATCCGAGTCATGTCTCAAGGCCTATTTAAAGGGTCCAACATTGACTTGTAGGATAGCTACCTTACATCTCGTGGCATTAGAGCTTGTTAAGAGCTCATTTGCATCCCTATCTTCTTCTCACATAGCTTTATGATGCCAGCCTAAAGCTGGCCAAGCATTTAAGAGAGCTGTCGGCCCCCATTCACATGTACACTCTGCTCAGCAGAGCGTGTGTGTGTGTTCTCAAAGGGGTGAGGGAAGTAAGCTGCTGCCGACTCCTCTGATGGTGGGCCTTATTGAAATCCAACAGCCTGACCCTCCTCTGTCCCAACTCCTGCCATCGGGGGAGAGTCAAGATGCAACATATACTGTATTACCGTAAATAATAAAGATGGTTGTCCAGCGCCGATCAAATTGACAGGTTCGGCCAAAAGTATATGGCCCCATGTGCATGACTCTCTCCATTTTGCGGTTTGCAAATTGCAGATCCACAAAATACTGTGAGACCTTCCCTGGCCCCTTGACCATTGGCCCCTTTTCCTTCAACTATTTATTTGTGGACCACTTGACATCAATTTATTTTATATTATTTTACGCACTTATATAGCGCTACTATATTCTGCAGCGCATTACAGACATTAGCACCAAGCTGTCTCCAATGGAGCTCACAATCTAGATTCCCTATAAGTATGTCTTTGGATCAATGGGTCCATGGTCCGCATTTTGCGAACATATTCTGAAAGGACATACAAATGTTGAAAACACATGGATGATGACTATGGGTGGAGTCATCCTTTCGTTGACCGGGTTTTAAATGTGGTGTTTAACCCTTGAGAAATGCTCCCTCCATGATATAGGATCTGAGTGCGGCTCGTTAGCCGATGTGACTGTGCTGACCTTGTGTAAACCGTACGCTGCTGTACGCTTTATATTGATCTCATGGCATTAAATAATAAATGGATGTACAGGATGTCAGGCTGATCCCAGTCATTAATCTGCAGAGTCACTCCGACCCCTAGGTGGCATGAGAGGTCTGTAAGTAATCACCCCCCACACACACACACATACCCAAAGGTTAATATATTAGTGGATGGTGGAATCACAGTCTTTAAGCAAGTGACTGATGAGCCATTTAAAGGGGTATCACAGTCAGAATGAAGTCATAGATACAGGTGAGAAGATCATGTTCATGAAGCCTGTGATCTAGGAGCAGCACTGATTTTCCAGAATGGAAAGGTTTTATACAGACGAAAGCCCGTTGGCACTGCTCAGAGATTTCTGTCCCTGGGGTTTATTCATTTAGGAGGTATTGATAACCTATTTTCAGGATAGGTCATCAATATCTGATTGACAGGGGGTCCGACAGCCAGTGCCGGCGACTGTTTGAAGCAGGGGTTGTCACGCCCTGTGTGTGGGAGGGAGACACCACACCGGACCTAGAAGCAGAGGGAACAAGGAAGAAGACCTGAAAGCTAGGGAAGAAAGAAGAACACCTCCTAGTCAAATCCACAGTCACAGTCCTGGCTGGCTATCAGTATGAACAGACCCCAAAGGTAGGTGAGTTCATACGCAGGAGTACCTAGAGTCCTAACTCACCCTATAAGACCCTGGTGACAGGGTGACAGGACTGAGACTACCTGTTCCTCCAAAAAGGAAGAACGAACAGGAGTCTCTCTCAGGCCTACCACAAAGGGCAGGGGAAAAACAACACACAGATAAACCAAAAATGCAAAAAGGAAAGGAAGCAATTAACTTTACAGTAGCTATGGCAGCAACAGGAACTCAGCCGAGAACCAAACACTAGCAGACCACAGATACCACTGAAGCTATCAACCGCACAGCATTGTCGGAAAAGCAACTATAAATAAGGAAAATTAAATGACCACAATAGCAACACCTGGAGGTTAGAGGTGTGGCCAGTATCAGAAACAACACAGACGCTTATTGATCCACAAGGAAACCTGTCAGATCAAAGCACGTGTTGCCAGTCGCACAGATCTTCTGTCACCCACTGTCGCGGAAACGTCCGTATGTCTCGGTACGTCCGTAACAGCGATAGAAACTGAATAGTGGACAGAGCCGGAAGCAGAAGGCTCCATCCGCTACATAGTGGGCCCGCTGGGGTTGCAGCTCAGCTCCCATTCACGTGAATACTGCAGTAACCCAGCATGCCCACTACATTGCAGATGGAGCCTTCTGCTTCCGGCTGCTTACATTTCCACTGGCGGCTGCAGAAAAACAGCTGATTTGTGGGTGTTCCAGGTGTCAAACCCCGATCAATCTAATACTGATAACCAGGAATATTATAATGAACTAAATCACCCTAGACTACCATCTATATTCTATATTAACAGGTCATGTGACCACTGAGATGGACACAAATGTGTGGGTGAAAAAAAAGGAAGAAAGATGGCTTCGCGGCACAATCAAGGTCGCCTGTTTTAGGGTACTTTCACACTAGCGTTTTGGATTCCGTTTGTGAGATCCGTTTCAGGGCTCTCACAAATGGTCCAAAACGGATCAGTTCAGCCCCAATGCATTCTGAATGGATAAGGATCCGTTCAGAATGCATCAGTTCGGCTCCGTTCCGCTGCTATTCTGTTTTGGTGGCGGACACCAAAAGGCAGCTTGCAGCATTTTGGTGTCCGTCTGAAGAGGCGGAGCCTAACAAATCCGTTTTGAATTACAATGTAAGTCAATGGGGACGGATCTGTTTTTAATGACACAATATGGTGCATTTGAAAACAGGTCTGTTCCCCTTTGACTTTAAATGTAATTCAAAACGGATCCGTTTTGGACTTTGTCATTTTTCTTTTAACTAATGCAAACGAATCCGTTCTGAACGGATACAAACGTTTGCATTATAGGTGCTGATCCGTCTGTGCAAATAAACAGACGGATCCGCACCAACGCAAGTGTGAACGTACCCTTATAGGCAAAAATTAGACAGGCTTATTTCATTCAGATGACTTTCTTTTGCTGAGTATTTATTAAAAGTCGCACAGCCGATGAATTAGAACAGGCGTATTTTTATTAGGGCTCAAGACCATTGCATGTTTTGCAGTCTGCAAATTGCGTATCCGCAAAACACAGATACTGGCCGCGTGCATTCCACATTTTGCGGAACGGAATGGCCATCCACTAATAGAACAGTTCTATCCTTGTCCGTAAAATGGACAATAATAGGACGCGTTCCATTTTTTGGCGGAATGTACATACGAACACGAGTCATTTCCGGGTTTTTGTTTGTATCACCATCGAAGTGAATGGTTCCCCCATACAGGCCGCAAAAAAAAAAAAATACGTAACGGACACGGAAAAAAAAATAAGTTTGTGTGCATGAACCCTTAGTCAGACCTCTGGTGGTTGTTTTTCAGTTAGTCTATTTGCGCATGAAAAAAGTTGCATCTTTGTAGAGAAAATTCTCCAGGAAGGTGCAACCTTTACTGCAAAAAAAATGTACGCCAGCTCTTGGGTGTAGTAAAAATTAGACTGTTTTAGCAACAAATTGAGGCGGCAAAAAGGCGCATCTACATAAATAGGTTGCAAAAAAGTCACAAAAGTTAGAAAACTTCAGAATTGACGTATTTTTCTCCCTATAAGACACACCGGCCCATAAGACGCACCTAGGTTTTAGAGGAGGACAATAAGAAAAAAATATTTTTCATTAGACCTCAGGCCATACCACCAATCAGACCCCCAATGTTAATAAGACCCTGAACAAGACCTCAGATCAGTCCTCAGCTCAGACTCCAATGTGAATGACCCCCAATCATACCTCAGATAAGAGCCCCATATGCCTCTCAGCAGTCCCCAGCAGTCTCATATCAGCCCCATTGCCTCGTATTAGCCCCCAGCAGCCCCTATTGCCTCTCATATTAGATTATTATCTAAAAATTATCAGAATATTAAAATCTCTAAAATTCAAATTGCATGAAATAAGGAAACAATATACAAGGTGGGGTCTAATATACAGAGAGGAACCAGACTTTCTAGATTAATATTGTAAATGCAATAAAGAAAATCTATACCTCAGATCAAAAAGAGGGACATTTATGGAGCAAAGAGGAACAGAGGGACGGGTCAAAAAGAGGGACACTTGGGAGGTCTGCTATTGTCTCAGGTCAACCCCCAGCAGCCCCTATTGTCTCAGGTCAGCCCCCAGCAGCTCCCATTGCCTTATATTAGCCCCAGCAGCCCCTATTGCCTAATATAAGCCCCCGATAGCCCCCATTGGCCATTGCCTCTCATATTAACCCCCAGCAGCCCCCATTACCTGTCATGTTAGCCCCCAGCAGCCCCCATTGCCTGTCATGTTGGCCCCCAGCAGTCCCCTGTTGTCTTAGATCAGTCCCCACCAGCTCCTATTGGGTCATGTTTAATTAAAAAAATTAAATAAATACTACCTCTTCCTGCTCCGGATGCCGCTGCTGCTCAGCTCCAGCGCTCTTCTTCCTCCTCCTCCGTCGGCTGTGATCTGACGCTCACAGCATACGGTCACAGAGCGCCCTCACGCTGTACACCACAGCACAGCCGAGGACCAAGAAGTGGTGAGTACAGAGCCTTCACCGCTTCCTGGTCCTCCGGTACTAATGAGCGTTTCCATAATGGAAGCGCTCATTAGTATTCGCCGCATAAGACGCACAGGCATTTTTCACCCCACTTTTGGGGGGGAATGTGTGTTATGGGGTGAAAAATACGGTCAAAATAGTTGAATGAGGCACAAAAGTCTCCAAAACAGGTGCAATTTCAGTAGTAAATGCGACCAAAAAAATAATAAAGTCTAAAACATAATTTTTTAAAGTAAAAACAGGTGCAAACACTTTAGTTAGTGTTCCCGATTGTTTCAAAATCAGCTCTTCCCTGTAGAGTTGGGCTGCAGTTTACAGTATGGTAGCATTGCCAGGAGAACCTGCGCTGACAATTGAAAGCAGGTGTGGGGGAGGGGGGTACGAGTAACCAAAGGCCTCTTTCACATGGTCAGTATTGGGTCAGTATTTTTGCATTAGTATTTGTAAGGTAAAACCAGGAGTGCGTCCAAAGCACAGAAGAGGCACAAATACAGTATTTCTATTATATCTTTTCTCTGTAGGTTTCACTCCCGGTTTTGGGTTACAAATACTGACCAAATACTGATGCTAAATACTGACCAAATACTGATGCAAAATACTGACCCTGTGAAAGAGACCAAAGAGTAGAGTGTGGGCAAATATTGATAATCAAGTTTGGGTACCAGTGGAGCTTGTTGGTGTGAGGAATTTTAAGCGAGGGGGCTAATTATTCACACTAGACGGCGCTGTGGGTTGTGGGATACGGCGCTGTGGGTTGTCACCCAGCTTTCTAGCTGTACAGGCGCTTCTGCCATTCGTGGAAATCTAGTACTGTCATGGCAGCCACACTGATTGTTACCCAACTTTCCCAGAAAGAGATGTAGCTGAAGAACTGTTTATGATTTGTAATAAGTTGTTATTATTCTTCTTATCATTATTATTAATTATTATTTATTTTATATATTTTTTGATACAATAAGGGTTTATTCACACATTGCGCCTTTTCTTTTTTACAAAAAGGCAGTTTCTTCCCCCAGCAACATATTTCCGTAGCATAGGCCGGCGTGCTCCAGGAGAGGGGAGTCCACCCCGCTGGTGATTTAACATAACGGGACCCGAGTGCAGCAGGGAATGATATCCGTGTCACGAGATTACGCCCGCAGCTCCCCGGATTATAACCTACCTGAGGATGAGCTTGTCATACACAGAAGTTAATCAGGTTTTAGGAGCGGCGCTCGCCAGTGAGATCGGTGACCTTGAACTGACTCGACCCAACCCAAATCCTCAGATCTGGATCAGAGAGCAAGATGTCAGGGCTGCGGCATGCGACGCGCAGCATCTTAACACATCGGCATATTACATATATGATTATGACCATGCTCTTATATTCTGTTTGAATTATGAGACGACTGTATGTATTTTGCCGTCTGCAAAACACAGATCTGAAAAATACAGATGACGTCCGTGTTGCATCCGTTTTTTTTTTATTTTTGCGGACCCATCGACTTCAATGGGTCTGTGCTCTGCATTTTCAGGCAAGAATAGGACATGTTCTGTTCATCCATATGCTTCCTGCATGCGTCTGACCATTCCGCAAACAGATAGAACAGGTCCTACACTTGGTCGCAAAATGCGGCTCACAGACCTATTGAAGGTAATGGGGCCACAAAAAAAAACGGATGCAACGCAGACGTCATCCTTAGGGCTCGTGCACACAGCCGCTGCCGTTTTTGTGGATCCGCAAATCACAGATACGCAAAACACGGATATAGTCCGAGAGCTTACAGACCTATTTTTCCTTCAGAAATCTCCTATCCTTGTCCGCAAAACGGAGAAGAATAGGACATGTTCTATTTTATTGCAGGGCTACGGAATGGACTTACAGATACGGATACCAAATGGGTGTGCTATCTGTATCTTTTGCGGCCCCATTGAAGTGAATAGGTCCCCATCCGATATGTGAAGCCCTTATTTTGTGCATCCGTGTTTTGCAGACCACAAAATACATATGTTCGTGTGAATGTTCACTTTTATTCTCAGTTCCCGTGGGGCATAGGATGCGTAAAAATACCATTCAGCCAAAATAATCAAAATGGTGCACGCGGCTTGATAAATTTGGCGTGACTTGCCAGGCATGTAAGACACATTTTAATTGGCCACCCACCTAATGCAATGCTTTGTGAGCTCTGCCCCGTGGCAATGCACTTTAACCGAAACTACCTAGATCCCGGGCTGATACATTGTAGCAAATGATCAGCTGCTGCTTTAGCTAACAGCGGATTGTCCAGACTGCATACAACTGTATCCATTTCTCAGCTAAGAGCAGGACTAAGGGTACTTTCACACTTACGGCAGGACGGATCCGGCAGGCTATTCATCCTGCCGGATCCGTCCTGCCGCAAGTGGCCGGTGCACTGCCGTGCTGCCGCTCCGTCCCTATTGACTATAATGGGGCGGGGGGTGGAGCTACGGCGCAGCACGGCACTGCACGGCCGGAGATCGCTGGACGAAAAGTACTGCATGTCCGACTTTTCGTCCAGCGATCTCTGGCCGTGCAGTGCGGTGCTGCACTGTAGCTCCGCCCCCCGCCCCATTATAGTCAATGGGGACATAGCGGCAGCACGGCAGTGCACAGCCACTTGCGGCAGGGATCTGTCCTGCCGCAAGTGTGAAAGTACCCTTATGTGAACAGATTTACTGCCTCTGAATGGGAACAGGAGGGTTTCAGTTCACTGACAGCAAGCAGAGATCTTGAAAAATTGTGGGAAACCAAAACAAAGTAAGAAAGCTGTAGAATTGCTTCAGTCCTCCATACTGCACGACTGAAGCAAAGATGACTTCATTCAGAGGTCTGTAAGGGTTTTGCAAAACATGGTTATGGCATGTAAAACGCCCAGTGGCCATGTAGATGGTGGACTTCAGTGAGAGTTTGGGAGCCACCAGCGCGGGCAGGTCACGTTTTATTAGCGCATTTTGTTATTACTAGTTGATATATAATCAATACAAAGTCAGTTAAGTTTTGCGGATTCAGACACCATGGATTATTCATGGTTAATTCGTGAAATGCTAATGGCGCCATTTGCCACGTTGCATATTTTACTTACATCCATCGTGTATTATTAACGTCCCAGATGCAGGATCCAATTTGCAGACCTTTAATAGTCGCAGTGCTGATCTATGTGAGCCTAGAGGACGATAGGAGTTATTTATAAGAACCAGGCGGGGTTCATGTTCACGCATTAGTGCTTCAGATTTGTTCCTTGAGAGTCAGAAGGGTGTGGGGGGTTTGAAGCCTGGGTCCCAATACAAAATCTGGCTCTTCCTCCCTCGACACAAGGACACATGACCGCTGCAGCCAGACACAGGCCACATCTGGTGATCTGGTCGCGTGACGCAAGGGGAGTAGCTCACCACTGCAGCCAATCATAATTGTGGCCCCCACGTGGATGGATGTTGCTGGAGAAGAAGAGCCGCCTGAGAACTACAGACACCGCGAACCCAGAGGGAAGGACCAGGTAAACCATGGGTCAACCACTCTGGGAGGTCTGTATTAGCCTTGGATAACCCCTTTAAAATCCTCTCTGGGATAGTCACTCAGCTTTCTGAGACTCCTGAATGGAAAACCAACCTAGTTATACTGTGATACTTCCCCTGCCGTCATATCAGTTGCATAGCTATTCAATTTCTGGAGGTGGGTGACAACCTATGGTGGATTGGAGGCCATATTGGTTGTCTTCCAGTCCAAGCCAAAAGTTTGGCAACACCATTTCATTTCACGTTTTTTCTTTATTTATATTTTTTCTTACTTTCTACAGTGTTCCGGTGCGCACTGGCCACCACAGAGGGGCAGTTTTTGGGGAGGTATTTTGTGCTGCTGGAGCAGTATGTTGTGATGCACTGTGGTATTCGGCTCTGCTGGGGTGGTACAATGAGCCACATTATGCTATTGCTGGCCCGTCTACTTGTGTTGGCCCTGTCTTGTATCAATTTGGCAATTTGGACCTGGCTACAAAATGGGGCCACCATTTTTATTTATTTTTTTCCAGTTGCCAGTGCGCCCCTGCCAGTGTTATCGTGACATATGAGAATGGTCACTTTAACGTGGATCGTTTAATTACTGTAATATGATTTTTGTTACGTTAATGCACTAAGCCAGTCAAGATAATGTGAGCTACATCTGTACATTGTAGATTCATATTGAAGACATGAAAGCAATGAAGGAACATATGGAATTAAAGGGGTTGTCTCATCTGAGACAATGGGGGCATATCGCAAGGATATACCCCCATTGTCTGATAGGTGCGGGTCCCACACCTATATCGAGAATGAAGCTGGGAAAGTGGTGGCTGGAGGACTCCGGTCCGGCCACCACCAAACGCTCTGCCCATAGAAGTGAATGGAAGCACACCTCGCAGGACCGGCCTTCGCTCTTATTCACTTCTATGAGCCCAAAGAAAGCCTAACCAGCACTCAGCTATTTTTGGTGGCCCTATAGAAATGAATGAAGGGTGGCTGCGCATGAGCCACTTTCAGGGCTCTGTGTAGGAGATAGGTGGGACCCACACCTATAAGACAATAGAGGCATATCCTAGCGATATGTCCCCATTGTCTCAGATGAGACAACCCCTTTAAGCAGTAAATAAACTGGAATATATGTTATACTTTAGGTTCTTCATAGCCGCCCTCTTTTGCACTTCTGGGAACTCCTTCAACCCTGTAGGAGAACGATTCCAGGCGCCCACCTCATGAAGCTGATTGAGAGAATGCCAGGGGTGTGCAGAGCTGTCATCACAGCAAAAGGGGGCTACTGTGAAGAACCTAAAATATAGCACTTCTTCTAGCACTTTTCTGTTTACTACTTAATTCCATATGCGTTTCTTCATCACTTTCATTACTTCAATAAGAATCTACAATGTAAAAACTAAAAAAAATCTAGAAAAAACATAAAAGGCGTGTCCAAATGTTTGACTGGTACTGTACGTCTATTTAAAAGACAGTTGAATACCCTTTTTTAGTATTTTAAGGGGAATTGTCACTTCCCCTGACATGTCTGTTTTAGCAGCTACTTGAATTCCGCATGTAATAAAAATTCTGGAGCATCTATTCTTATGACTCTATGTTGTGCCATTCCTTTATTATGCCTGCTAAAACTTGTGAATCAACTACTAGCAGTTTGCAATGACCCTGGGAACACACCTGAGCGTTTTTCAGCGCGTTCAAACGCGCTGAAAAACGCTCAACATGTGAAAAGCCATGCATCCCTATGGGCATGGTTCACATTTGGGCGTTTTACAGCGCGCTTGAACGCGCTGTAAAACGCCCAACGCCCAAACAAGTACATGAGCTTCTTTTGGGCGTTTTAACGCGCCTATGGACAATGTTGCCATAGGGGAGAATCACTGAATCGCGCGTATGACGCGCGTTTCTTAGTTACAAAAACGCGCATCCAAAAACTCGCGTAAAACGCGCGATTCGGAAACGCCTAGGTGTGTCCCCAGCCTGAAGGTCCAAACCAGCGTTACCAGTTAGAGGTGTGTCAGGAACACTCCTTAAAGTGGTATCACCCGTCTGGATCTTCTTTGCAAACTGATAGTAATTCACTTACAAGTTCTAGCAGGCATAATAAAGGAATGGCACACCAAAGTGGACTTTTTTGGTGTAAATGCTTAAACTGGCACTGTTCTAGCACAAGTGAATATAAGAAACATAATATATCCTATATATGCTTCATTCTTTACTTTTGAGCCACTTCTTCTCCTTCCCGCTGCCTCCTGCTTTGATCATTCTCTCTAAATATGCTGGTAAAAGCCATCTTGAGAGATTTTCTGTCACTGAGGGATTAGGTGATATGCAGCTCATAGAAGTCTATGGAGAAGGAAGGGGGAAGAGAAAGCCGCTGCTAGAGAGAGAAAGAGGCATAGACACACAGTGATGCTGCTGAAGGCTTGAGTAAGTTTCCTATAATCTCACCCAGTGCTGGATTCACAGCTACACTGCTTAGTACTGCTGTATAATGTCCTCCATGCTGCTGCTGCTTCTGAGGCTGAGCTTCAGAGAGACAGGGGGCGTGATCTCCTCTTCTCTATGTGTGTAGTGGAACTTTATCACAGCAGCTAGTCTCTCCCAAAGTCAACAGAGCAATTCTTGCGCTTCACCAGGGATCCAGATACGAATCATACTTCATTTACCTCAGCCACAAATTGGGTAAAGAAAAAAATCATGGAGAAATGGGAGCTTTTTTTATTGTTCAAACCCGAAAAATAAAATTCATAAACATTGAGCACTAATTTTTAAATATCCCAAAAAACTTTAAAAATAGAAAGTACAATACGGGTCCACAAAAAAGCCCAGCACATTAACACAAAAATAAAATTTAAAAAATCATGATCCAAAATGCCAAGGAAATTTTTTTAAAAATGTGTGGTGCCTAATGGGTTAAATGAATAAAGAACTCGACATCACCCCATCAGTTTATTAGGACAGAAATGTGGGTTCATGTGAGGAAAGCTGGACAATCGTAAACCTCTGTATTGAATGATTATGATACAGGAAGCTTTGGCACCACTTACCTCTCATCATAAAATGATGGATAATCTGCCAGGAATATTAGATAGTCACTATAATCAGCATGACCGCAGCTTTCTCTCCCATTTTACAGTGGATGGATGCACTAATGGCAAACATTAAACGGCTCATAGCACCCACCTGCAGATGCGGTCATAGATCAAGGAGGCACATATGGAAATACAGATCTATGAACAAGCACATAAGCACACATACAGAAATATAAGCCTATAAACAAGTACATGTATGGACAAAGAAAATTAGAAACATATAAACAATTACATATACAAGTGGATATACAAACGTATAATCAATTGCATATACATATGGAAATACAGAACTGTAAACAAGTAAATAGACATTTAGAAGTATAAACATATAAATAAGCACAAAAACACATAAAAACCTATATAGTACATATACATACGGAAATACAGATTTATGAACAAGTATATAACCATATAGACGTATCAACCTATAAGTAAGCGCATAAACTGATATGGACATACATACAAGTACATATACATACGAAAAACATATAGACGTATAAACCTATAAATAGGCGCATAAACTGATATGGACATACAAACATATAAACAAGTACATACACTACTTACAAAAAGTTAGGGATATTTGTCTTGTGGGTGAAATTTCAGGCTGAATCTAAAATGCCCTCTAACCTTTACAGGTCAACTTAATGTGACCTTCTCTAAACTTTTGAATGCACATGTCCAACAGTTCACTGTTTCAGTACTTTTTGCACAACTTGTTGTTCTCTAACAAGGAGCTTAACGGCAAAATTCACCACAGGTGTTTGACCCTTGAATCGCCCAATAAATTTCCTGGTTCAATTAGAATTGGTATTAAAACAGTCCTCCTCATCATGCTGTTCACATTTTGACATCATGAGACCAAGGCGACACCTAACAATTGATCAACAGTACCTCGTCATTGCTAGGCTTCAAGGAGGTTGTTTTCAGGCAGAAGTGGCCGCTGAGCTTAGAGTGTCACAGAGTGTCATCAGCAGGTTGTTACAGAGACTGGAAGAGTCACAGAAAGGCATAGAAGTGGACGTCCTTTGCCACATCCCACATGGATGACCGCTTCATTGTTAAGGAATGGAGATACGGATGCGGACAGCACACGGAGTGCTTTCTGTATCGTTTGTGGCCCCTTTGAAGTGAATGGGTCAACATACAAGCTCCATTTAGGCCTAAGCTAGTCGATTTCTCCAACAAGGTCCAAATTGCTGAGGCTTCCACTGATAACGGAAGCCGAAACATTCTGCTGTATGCGCCATATGATGGATACCAGTGGCACCCAAGAGACCCCATTGATAGGTCCATCATTGTGTAAATACCACGATGCAGTGATGGGTCTAGTTTTTTTTTGTTTTTTTTGCCTTGTGGTAATGGGGCAGCTCCTGTACCGCACCCCTGCTGCCCATGTGGGGGGTTCATGTACTATTTGATAGAATTACATTTTATACTTTGGTTCTCCAGCCATAAGGAAGGATCAATAAATGAATGTCAATGTTTTCAAAGAGTACACACAATATTCAGGGGCACACACTAACGTATCAGAAAAAAGAGTGCAATTAATAGTCCAAAACAACTATATCAAGTAAAGGGGACCACAAGAGAGTCCAAGAAGACTATTACTTAAATGCACATCCAGTCAAATAACTATAAAATATATTAATTTATTAGTAGAGACACATAGGAAGACACACAAAAAACATTAAAAATTGTATACAATATTGGACAAGTGCGTGTGAGATAACCCTGCACAACGGCGGAGTCCAGGGCACAATATAATAAAGTATCAAAGTGCAATGTACTGGCAGTACAGACACATATACAAACTGAATACAAGTAACAACATGGTACAGGAAACCATACCTAACCACACAAGTATAAATGAAAGCGATCAGTCAAAAGTCTGTGCCAGGTACCCCCATGTGGACAACCGCCGACAAAAAGAGCCCCACGCGTATCGCCGGCAACGTCCGGCTTCGTCAGGGGTGATCTGCTCAATGTGCATCAATCCTTATATATGTAAAATAGATGGCCAAACAATTCTCACCTGCCCATATTATTCACACTTAAACAGCGGCATGTTGTATGCCAGGGCGCATGTAGTCGCGTGTACCGGAAGTGAGGTGACCGGAAATAGGCCAGTGACACTGAATGGAACGCATCTGCGTGTCATGTGCCGGAAGCATCGGTCACCTGACCTCCGTTGAGGCGCAGAATGCGTTCAAAATGCCGGGAGACCATTCAAATTAGCCCATATGGAGAATACCCGAGATGATAATTGTTATATGTAAAAACTAATGGTCACCTGACCTCCGTTGGAACTCAAAATGCGTTACAAATACCGGACCCAGTCTAAATAGACATACATAGAGGGTAAATAATATCTAAAACGTGACATGAAATATATTACATGAAGGATGAAAAATGCCCAGAGAATAGCATGAAATATATTGCATAAAGAAAAGCAAAGTACTATAAATGTAGCGGGCCCACTATGATCTAAACCTACTTAAAGTGCAAGTGCAAACGTGCAAAGTGCAAAGTGCACAAGTGCAAAGTGACATGTGCAAGTGTACGAAAGTAATCAAACAATTTTTAAATATATTGTTATATATACATCATTTATCACGAATTTAGAATACTAAAATCTATAAATCTAGAATCTGTAACCCCATCAAGATCTAATAATGACTGATATGTATTGAATATCGATCATATCGATTGATTCACAGAATCACTAGTTATAAATTCATGATAATAAATACATTAAAAATAGTACAATAATAATTCATATAATAAGCTCATCAAAATCAAAATATGGGGGGGGGGGAATAAAATAAATAAAAAATAAAATAAATTAATTTTATATTTAATTTTTTATTTTGTATATTCTTATGTATGAACGTAATATGTGTGTGTACATGTGTTGTACTAGTGTTATAATGCGTGAACGAATGTGTCCTGTGCTGACCTGTGAGTAAGGGCTGATATGCAGCCAAAAAGCCCCTAAAAATGGGGAAAAAAAAAAAAGGGGGGTGAAAGTGAAATAAAAGTGAACCAACTAACCATAGAAGCCCACGAAGGTGAGTTCCTCATTAAGGCCTTTGGGGGTAAGAGAATTTAAAGTAAAAATCCATCTGGATTCTGTGCGTAATAATTGGGAGGTAATTGAACCTCCTCTGATGTTTTCACAGATCTTAGAAAGACCAACAACTCTAAGGCCCCGGGTATTGCACTGATGCTCATTCAAGAAATGCATAGCCACTGAGGTAAGGGCTTTATCACCCCGTTCCCTGTCACGTCTGGCCAAAGCAATTGCAGAGAGGTGCTGTTGTATTCTCCTTCTTAATTCTTGTCCGGTCTGACCAACATATACCTTATCACATTTACATAGAAGCCCATAAACCACATTTCTGGTGCGGCAATTCACATATTGCCTGAGAGTAAACGTGCGGTCCCCAGGTAGATCAAAGGAGTCTCTACCAATCATCAGGTGACATACATTGCAATTGCCACAAGGAAATGTTCCCTGTAACCTAATTCCACGTCCCAAGGATGAAGAGGGCCTCTGAAAATGGCTTCGCGTTAACATGTCCTTCAAATTAGGAGCACGACGTGCTGTAAGGTGTGGGCGTGGGTCAATATGTTCCAAAAGTTTTGTGTCAGTGGACAATAAATACCAATGAGTGTGTAACATTTTATACAAGTCCTGCCACTGGTTGTTGTATCTGGTGATCAGCCGGACCCTGTTAGATTGTGTCCTGAATTTTGATTGCAAGAGATCCTTGCGTGCCACTACATTGGCATGTTCATAAGCCCGGGCCACCACCTTCTTCGGGTAACCTCTAGCCCGGAAACGGGTGGTCAAGTCTTTGGATGTGTCCTTGAAATCTTGATCAACCGAACAATTACGACGGATCCTCAAGAACTGTCCCTTGGGGATACTGTTCCGGAGATGAGGGGGATGAAAGCTGCTATACTGTAGTAAGCCATTCGTAGCCGTTTGTTTTCTAAAGAGTGAGGTCTGGATCCTGTCTCCATTGATAATAATTCCTAAATCCAAGAAATCAATGGATTCTTCCGACGTCCTGTGGGTAAGAGAGATGTTATGAGCATTTCGATTAAGCCGCTGAACAAATTCAATGCATTGTTGTCGTGTTCCATGCCAAAAAATCAGAAGATCATCTATGTACCGGTACCAACCGAGTACATGTTCATTATATTCGGCCAAGGGGTACACCTGTGTCTCCTCCCACCAACCCAAAAAGAGGTTCGCATAGGAGGGCGCACAGCGTGCCCCCATGGCAGTCCCAGATACTTGTTTATAGAAGACACGATCAAAAACAAAATAATTGTGATGTAGTACAAAATGCAAAAGGCTCACCAAAAACGTGTGATGAGCTGGATCACCCGTGTGTGATTTGGAAAGAAAGTATCTAACCGCAGAAATGCCATCATCATGAGAGATAATGGAATATAAAGATTCGACATCGCAAGTCAGGATCAAGGTGCCAGGTGGAAAGCGAAACTTCTCTAGAATTTCAATAAGCTGCATCGAGTCACGAAGATGAGATTTGAGTCCTAGAACGAAAGGTTGCAAGAAAAAGTCTAAGTACGTACTGGCCTGTTCACAGAGCCCCCCAATTCCTGCCACAATGGGACGACCTGGTGGATCCACCAGGTCCTTATGTACCTTAGGCAACATGTAAAACGTGGGTACCACTGGAGACTTTACTTCCAAAAATTCCTGTTCTTTGGAAGTGATAATGTGCATGCAGGCAGCTGAATCAAGAAGCCTCAACAACTTACTGAGAAAAACCTGTGTAGGGTCAGATGGTAAGGGAGTATAAAATTTGCGATTACTTAATTGTCTTTTTGCTTCCCGCATATAAAGTTCCGTGCCCCACAAAACGACATTACCTCCCTTATCGGCTTCTTTAATTACAAAGGCTGGGTTGCTCTGTAAATTCCTGAGAGCACGTTGCTCATCAAGCCTCAGGTTGGCGTGGCTAACATTATTAGTCTTTAGTTGTTGAATTTCTTGCACCATAGCCTGGAAAAAAAAGTGAACATTTGGAAAGAGGCTCAGACTGGGAGTAATGTCAGATGGTTTCCTCAGTGTGAAGGTGCGCCTACCTGTACTAGAGTCCCCCTCACGTAGTAAATCCATCAGATCCAAGAGAACACGTCTTTCGTCCTCTGGGAACATAGATAAAGTTGAAGGCTGTGAATACAATTTTCTAAAACACAGCTGCCTGCAAAAAAGATACACATCCTTAATGAATTCAAATTTATCGAGCTTAGACATGGGAGAAAAAGAAAGACCCTTAGAAAGGACAGATTGTTCCACCTGTGTGAGAGTATGAGAAGAAAGATTGATGATTTTCAAGGTGTCCTCCCTGGTTGAGGTCTCCATGACAGTTGGAGCAGCTAATACCGCCTGCGACGGGTTGATGGTTGAGACTGTTGCGTCTTGTGGGGATATCTCTGGGCACCATATGCTCGTTTTTTTGGATTTACGTAATCCTCTCCTGACTCGACGTCTTCGCCGGACTCCATCACTGGTGGTACTATTTGTGATATTATCCGCACCACCCTGAACTGTTGTCTGAACCTTGGCGCGACCCCGACCCACATGTCTAGAGTTACCAGTATGTTTCCATTTAAAGGCTTGTCCCCGCTCAAAATCTAATTTATCCCTCTGGAATTTGTCCTTCTTCCCAGTCATGACCTCCTTTTCATATTCAGCCAATATAGTCTGCAGCCGGACATGAAACGTGCCCACTTGATCCACTGGCATTTGAGTCAATTTATCCTCTAAATCCTTGATTTTAATACGGACCTCACTCAAGAGCACTCTATCATGTTCAATAAGCATCCCCATGAGTATCTTAGAGCACTGCATTAAACCAATTTCCCAGGTAGTTTTGAACTCAGAAGTAACTTCCCATGCCGGAAATTTCTGTACTCTAAGGCCTCTGGGGGCTAGGGAACACCTGAGGTATTCCTCCAAGCTTTTGATATTCCACCACACCCTAGTGAACAGCTTATGAGCCTCAATCAATTCCAAAGTAACATGTTTAAAATCGCTATTACCACTCTCCAAAGTCACCTCCTGAAACACATTCTTAATCTGTGAATTCCAGGCCGCCTCCCTGGCTTCCAAACTAGCCGCCATGAGTGCCAAAAAAAATTTAATACAAAATACGTACTCCGGCGTAAAAACCTCCGCCGTTGTGCAGGGTTATCTCACCCGCACTTGTCCAATATTGTATACAATTTTTAATGTTTTTTGTGTGTCTTCCTATGTGTCTCTACTAATAAATTAATATATTTTATAGTTATTTGACTGGATGTGCATTTAAGTAATAGTCTTCTTGGACTCTCTTGTGGTCCCCTTTACTTGAATGTTTTCAAAGAGATTATATCTTAAAAAATGTTAATCTGCCTGGACATCTCCAGCAAGGCTAAGTAATTTATTTTGCATCAGTCCTTTAGGGCTTTTGCACCGATCAGCTGGAATTATCTGGCTAAGTTAATGGCGGCTGCAGCTTTAGAGCGCGTGACGGCGTCCCCTGATGACTGAATGTGTAATTATTCATCTTAGGGCAAATTAAATTATACACTTCTAATGATCGCCTAAATCTGGTCCCTGAAAAAAAGCTTCCTTTGTATTGCACTGGCTTAAAGGGGTTATCCCATGAATTATGAAAAAAATGAAAACCCGACATCATATAGCACATGACAACCTCTTTCTAACAAAGCTAGAACCAGCCCTGGACCTCACATGGATCCAGAGATCTCCTCATTCATTACTCCAATAGATCTGCTAGATTTATTTTAAGCTGTCAGCCTAGGGGACGTGTCCTTTTTCAGGGGGTATGTCTTCTCGGCAGCACTTGGTGGCAGCTAAAGGATGGAACTGAGCAGTTGCTTTCTCCTCAGTGAGCAGGACAGAAAAATTAGAAAAATAAAAAAACAGCAGGTGGCACCATACAGATAGATTTCATTGACTCAGTAGCTATAATGCATTTTTAATTTCGTGCAATTACAGAAGTTTTCAGATCCAGGTGCTGGTTTGAAAACTGTAGAATTTTTTTGTGGGACAACCCCTTTAAGGGATTTGTATTTTCGCCATAAAAGGGGCTGGGATGTTGTTTTTCCCACGAATACAGACATGCATGGGACCTGCTGAGATCTTTTCAAGGAACAAAGCATTCCGATTCTCTGTAGCGTGGCCTCGTGCTCCTATCGCTGTGTGAGGGCCATGTAGATGTAGAACTGGTATAGCAATAAGTAATATACTCTAATTTAGTGTAGCCAAAATGACTGATATTGTACTAGGAATCTGAGGCATCAACTGGAGTTTCTAGGCTGTCTAAATACAGACTTTCTGCCAACAGCCTGCCAGAGCCCGGTTATTTCCGTCCTGCTGAATTTATCTTCCCCCAATGTAAAACATCAAGGAATAGTTGGGCTGTCTCTATATCAGTTAGATTTAGATCTAACTTATTCAGGGAGAAGGACCCAATCCTGAGACTGAGTAGGCCCTTTTACCAGGGATAAACAAGCAAGTAGCTCAAGAGACGCAATTGCAATTTTTAACCCCAGCTTACCTCTGTGGCCAATAAAAAAATGCTTACGTGTTACATGGCTAATTGTTCCCAACATGAAATAATGCAATTAATTAGTAACCATTATTGTATGATATACAGCTATTAGTCTTAGCCGAAGCCCTAGCAATGCCGCTAAAACTATACCTGTACTGATACACTATGACAGTGTCTAGATAGTTCTATGTAGTGCAATTTAGAACTCAGATAAGTTACACTGTACCTAGATGAATAATGCATGTAGTGTGCATATGAGCAGAGCCATGTTGTGCTCAGAGAAATAGTGCCACATAGTCCCCAGATAAATAATGCTGTACCGTGACCGGCTAAATAGCTCCACATCGTGTTCAGATAAATAGTCTCATAGCGCTCAGATAAATAGTGCGATAATGTGACCAGATAAATAACTCCACATAATGTTCCAATAAATAAGACCATACAGTGCTCCGATAAATAGTGTCACATGCTGTTCAGATAAATAGGGGGCAGCATAGTGGCTCAGTGGTTAGCAGTTTCCTCACACACTCCAAAGAGATAGGGAATCTAGACTGTGAGCCTCACTGGTGACAGACAGTGATATTAATCTCTGTAACATGTGTTGCCACTAGTTAAGTAAAATAAATTAGTGCCACACAGTGCTCAGATAGATAGTGCCACATAGTACTTAGTTAAATAGTGATCAGATAAATAGTGCCACATAATGCTCAGATAAATGGTGTCACATAACACTCAGATAAATAGTGCCACATGGTGTTTAGATAAATAGTGCTACATAGTGCTGAGATAAATAATGTGACAGTGCTCAGATGAATAGTACTACATAGTGCTTATATAAATGTCACAAAGTGCTCAGATAAATAGTGCCATATAGAGCTCATAGAAATAGTGCTACATGGTGTTTAGATAAATAGTGCTACATAATGCTCAGATAAATAATTTAGGGGGTACTATATCTCCTTATGGAGAGTGCCGTAATCGGTGTGAGGAGGCTTACAGGCTATACATGCTTCTCTGGAGTTCTGGGAAGAAGGGATGTAAATGAGCTCTTAGCAAGTTCTGCCTCAAATGCCACCAGATGTAAGGTAGCTATCCTATATGCCAATCCTTTCAACTGGCCTTGAGACAGGACTTGGATAATAGATAAGTCAGCATCTCATCTGCAGACAGCTGATTTGGGTTGATTGACCCTCATCAGTGCAGAGCAGAGAGTTCTCGCTTAACTGGATGAGAGGCCTAAGGCCTCATGCACACGGCCGTTGTTCGGGTTCGCGTCCGAGCCGCGGCTCGGCCTCGGACCCATTCACTTCAATGGGGCCGCAAAAGATGCGGACAGCACTCCGTGTGCTGTCCGCATCCGTTGCTCCGTTCCGTGCCCCCGCAAAAAAAATAGAGCATGTCCTATTCTTGTCCGTTATGCGGACAAGAATAGGCATCTCTATAATGGGCCGCGTTCCGTTCAGCAAATTGCAGAACGGAACGCGGAGCAGCTTCCGTGTTTTGCGGATCCGCGGTTTGCGGACCGCAAAACAGCAACGGCCGTGTGCATGAGGCCTAAGTCAAGATTCTGGGGTTACTATCTCGCCTTATAGAGAATATGCCAATTAGGCCCCTTGCACACGAGCGTCACGGATTAGGTCCGGATGCGTTCTTGATGCAATTAAAAATGCGCAATTTCACAAGCAAGTTCAGTCAGTTTTGTCTGCGATTGCGCTCAGTTGTTAAGTCTTTTTTTCCTGCAGGTGCAATGCGCATTGATGTGTTTTTCACGTGCGTGATAAAAAAACTGAAGGGTTACAAACAACATCTCTTAGCAACCATCAGTGAAAAACGCATCACATCCGCACTTGCTTGCGGATGCAATGCGATTTTCACACTGCCCCTTTCACTTCTATGGGGCCAGCGTTGAATGAAAAATGCAGAATATAGAACATGCTGTGATTTTCATGCAATGCAGAAGTGATGCATGAAAAATAACGCTCATGTACACAGACCCATTGAAATAAATGGGTCCGGATTCAGTGCGGGTGCAATGCGTCCACCTCATGCATTGCACCCGCGCTGAAAACTCGCTCGTGTTTCAGAGCCTTAAAGCGCTGTCTGTAAGGAGAGATAGTGCCCCCCAAATCCCGAACTAGACCTCTCACCAGTAAGCCAAGTACTCTTTGTTCTGCACTGATGAGGGGCAATCAACAGCTGTCTGCAGATGAGATTCTGGCTTACTTATTATCCAAGTCATGTCTCAAGGCCTATTTAAAGGATAGCTGCCTTACATCTGGTGGCATCAGAGGCAGAGCTTGCTAAGAGCTCATTTGCATCCCTTCTTCACAGATAAATAATGTCACACAGCGCTCAGATAAATAGTGCCACACAACATTCAGATAAATAGTACCACATAGTGTTGATACAAATAGTGCGACACAGTGCTCAGATAAATAGTGCCACACCATGCGCAAATGAACAATGTCATGCAGAGCCTAGATAAACTGCACCTTATATTAATGCTAGACTCAATCTTGCCCAAAGTGTATACCTGCGTGCCTATCCCCAGCTAGATACTGAGCTAGAGCTGCACTCCACTGCAGGAAAAGCCTGTCAATAAGCAAAGAGTCAGTTCCTGGGGACCATTAGTAAGTCAGCATTGCCTAACCTGAGGTGTGGAGTCTAAGGTTTCCCTCAGTTCCTTACCCTTAATCCCTGCAAGCAGGTGTGGACTATACCAACTTAAAGGGAACCTGTCGGGTTGAACATGGTGTTTGAGCTACAGGCAGCCTGTTGTAGAGCAGGAGGAGCTGAGCAGATTGGTATATCATTTTATGGGAAAAGATTCAGTGTAACTTGTTTTTCATTCATTTCAATTCCTGCTCATTCTGGTCTTTGAAGTCCAAGAGGCGGTCCTATCAATGATTGACAGCTATCTCTGTATACACAGTCCTAGAGGGAAGGCTGTCAATCACTGATAGGACCGTCTGCTGGACTTCAAAGCCCAGAATTAGCAAGAATTTTAATGAATGAGATACAGTGTATGCAATTATATACCAATCTGCTCAGCTCTTCCTGCTCTATCACAGGCTTCCTGTGGATTATTTGACATTTTCAAGGTTAAAGGTTTCCTTAAAAAAGGAGGTGTCACCTCTGCAGACACGGCTGTTGTAGTAACTACCTGCCTTTTCAAAGGCCTTGGGGCCGGCAGCTACGGAAGACCAGGAGATTCAGCCTCAGGGCTGAGTCTCATAGGCAACCATCAGCATCTGACACTGTAAGACACTGACAGTTCAATACAGCATAATATAGATATATAGGTGCTGTATTGAAACAGGGATCAGACCCTGAAATGTTGAAGTCCCATAGTGGGACAAAAATATAAAAGTGAAATAAAAGTGTTTTTAACAATAAAAAAAAAATGTAAGTTTCAAGTAAAAAACAAACAAAAGAAAAGCTTCTTTCCCATAAAAATAGACATATAAATTATAAAATAATATAAAAACAAAAACAGACATATTAGGTATTGCCGGGTCCGTAACAACCTGCTCTATAAAAATATTACATGATCCAACCCATCTGGTCAACACCGTAAAAAAAACAAAATAAAAACTGTGCTAAAAAAAGCAATTTTTTATTACCTTACATCACAGAAAGTGTAATACCAAGCGTTCAAAAAGTCATATGTACCCCAAAATAATACCAATGAAGCCGTCATCTCATCCCGCAAAAAACGAGACCCTACCTAAGACAATTCCTAAAACATATGGCTTTCAGAAAATGGAGACCCAAAAAGATGATTGTTTTTATTTCAAAAATGCTTTTTTGTGTAAAACCAAAATAAATATAAAAAATAGACAAATTTGTATCGCTGCATCCGTAACAACCTGCTCTATAAAAATATCACATGATTTACCCTGTCAGATGAAAACCGTAAAAAAAATTAAAATAAAATCCAGGCAAAGACCACATGTGGGATGTTTCTGTAAACTGCAGATTTACGGTAATAAATATTGAGTTTTCTTTGGCTGTTAACCCTTAATGTGTTGAAGGAAAAAAATAATTAAAATGGAAAATCTGTCAAAAAAGTGGAATTTTAAATTTTCATCTCCACACCTAAAGCGTTAACAAAGTTTGTAAAATCAGTTTTGAATAAATTGAGAGGTTTAGTTTCTGCAATGGGGTCATTTATGGGTGGTTTCCACTATGTAAGCCCCACAAAGGACTTCATAACTGAAGTGGTCCTAAAAAAGTGGGTTTCGGAAATTTTCTTAAAATTTTAAAAATTTGCTTTTAGTGACATACCATGCCCTAGTTGTGAGCACAAACAAAAGCCTGCACAGGTCTGTCAATGACTATCGGCAGGGGAACCAGATAAGAATTTGGCCTAAAAGCAGTTCCATGATTGGGACACCTAGAGCCATCTGGCCGAATTTCATCTCTGCACATCTCTTTGAGTGGTCACAGGAATTATATTCACCACTGAAGATTTATTAAACCTAGTGCAAGCAAGAAGTCTAGTAATTGGCCATTGCAACCACTAATGGTCCAGCTCTGATCTTTCGGTACTCTGAAATACGCACCTCCACCGTCACCTCCACCGTCTTCCTAGCAGTAATTTTCATAAATCACTCCCCATATACTTCTTCAACTCTTCTAGTGCGTGGTTGGAGACTTGCCAACAGCATCACACTGGGCCATCTGAGTACCAGAAAATCCTCTGTTGGGCCCAGGCTCTGATACCATAGTGGGCCCCAAATGTCCAGGAGAAGAAAAAACATTTGGAGCTGTCTTTGGAGCCAGTTGCTTGCCACTAGGGTCTATTTCTTTGACTCAAAACCTATTATAATTTGTTGATAGTATGGGGGTTGGGCCCCGGGAATTTAATTTCCTTTAGTGTGCCCAAGGAACCCTAGTCCGACACTGTTTTGTAAGTGTTTTTATTCTATTCTTTGCCCTCAGTTGGCAACTCTGCCCTTGGTAATCTGAGGCAGACTAGTCTGAGGGACATGTTCCTTCAATAAACTGGAAGCTCCTGGTCCCCGATAAAAAACCTATATCAAGGCCCTTGGCAGAGAGGTCTTTGGGCCACCTTAGTCAGGTACCCAAGCCTGGCCTGGTACCTCTGCACCCCTTATACCTATGGTAGCCCATCAAGTCATCCAAGTAGCATGAGGTGGGCCTCGGCGAGAATCCTACAATCCTCCAGATCCCTTAGTTTGGCTTTCATAGGTCATCACTAGGATGAAATCTACTTAGTCTTATATCTTGATTACGGTGAAAGGTTAAATTGTGGGGTGGAAGGTTTATCAGGCAAGAGGTTCTAGAGAAAATATCTGTTCCTCCGGCTTTGCACATCTCTTTCCCTGGGTAATAGTGAGGAGAGACATTTAGTGCTATTGATTGTGTCCATCTGTCCCTCAGTGTAAGTGATACTAATCCCTTGCGAGGCCTTGCTCCTGGCATCATTGATTTCTGATTCTCCTGTTAACCATTATAGTACCAAGCACTGCTTCCGCCTCCAGTATTTAAAACATGTGCTACCTCTGGTTATATTGCAGGGTTTTTCATCAATTGGAAATACCCTCGAATGAGTCCACACAAATAAGAGGAAAATAAACGTCTCCTCTATTGCCCTATCAATAACCTATCATCCATAATGACATTACATGATCAAGGCAAGGACATTATGTCACTGTGGATGAAGAGTCAGTGTGGACGGTAGTGATTGGCTAGCGTTGTCATGTGACACAATGTTGGCGGGGATCCACTGAAGTTGGCACTAAAGCAATGACCCACATTTCCAACAATGGGAACAGCCATACACTTATAAACAATTAAATCCCAAACTGTGTTCAAATAGAAACTCCCCTAAATGTCCCCTGAAATTAGGCAAATTTCCCCTTTTAGGTACATTGTTACAAATGCCACCTGAATGCCTCCACACAAATGATGACTGAATTAACCAGATTCCATTGAACTCAAGGCCAACAGAAGAAGTCTTATGCAGTAAGCTCCCCCTAGTGGCATGTGATATTAGGCAGAATTTTATTTTTGTGCTCTTCTAAGAAAGGTCTGGCAAGTGGGTATCCTATTTGTCCAGATCCCTAAACACAGTTAGGGCTGGACCTGGCATTTCTGCAGCCCCTAGCAAAGTTATGTCTGGAAGCCCCCATTACATTGCTAAGCTCTGTCCTGTTGCACATCTAAGCTCTGCCCCAGTTGGCCCAACTCACACCACTCTCAGCCTGGATACTTCTGCTACTGCTCTACCTTTGAGAAGGTCTCCTCTCCACCACTGAGCCCCAACTGAACCAGCTGCACCGTCGGCATATCTGCCTTGGTTTAGTCTTTTTTTTTCAAACAATCACTTGGGGCCATCGTGGGGCTTCCTGATCTCTGGGGCACCAAGCACATTTGCTTGGTTTGCATGGTGGTAATGTCCACCCCAACCACAGTATGTCCTGTATGGCCCTAATGGTGGCCATATCTACCCTTAAAGGTGTTGTCCCAGCATTCCCTCTCTTTGATAGTAGCCATACATCCCCGGTGTCCATATTTCTGCAAAACCAGTCTTTCCATTTACGAGTCTAGGAAAGCTCGGTGACAACCATATCTGGAACAGTAATGGTGGCCAAGTAGACTGTCATTCAATTTTCTCATCTGGCCACTGAAAAATAAAAATGGATATAATTCTGAAGAATTCTATAAAGAACAAAACATGCGGTAAATTTTCACAAGCCCTGGGTGGTTAATTAGTCCTCACCTTGTCTATAATAATGCTGTTTCGGCTCCAGCTTCTCCCACGACGTCTCTGATAGAACAGACATATTAGCACAAAGGAGGATTAAGAGCTGTTGAGAGGAATGTATCACACACAATGCAGACATTTTAATGCTGAATACAATTAGAGAAGAAAAAACAATGGTTCAAACCTTCTGCTAAACGATGCATCGGGAGATGTGGGGGGAGGGGAGGATTGCAAAGGAAACAATGCTCCTATGAGGATAGTATTGAGCCTATGTGGCATTGTGCATCTGTGTTATTTAGTAGTAATTAGGATATTTAAAGAATATTTCAGCCCCGTTAGAAAATTCACCCACTGCACAATGCACTGTGCAAGTCTCCCCACAGAACAGCCAAGGGCGGAGCTACATGCATCAGCTGCTCTAAGCAGGGGCGTGCACTGAGGAAGGACGGCCCAAGAGCAGCAAAGCAGTGAAAGCATATTTTCAATTCGTTTCAATAGATTTTTTTAAATTGTTCTTGGCCTTTAGTGTTCAAATTCCTTGATAGGTCACCCCCCCCCCCTCTCCCCCTCAATCCACCATCCCAGTGTGCACATAGCCTGGCCATGGTTCTAGGTGGTAAAAGTCTGTGCCTGGTGTTTGTTCAGATTCATTCTTAAACTAGAACCATTCATCTTCCCATTGTTGTATTTATGATCTAAAAAAAGAAAAGAAATCACTGTTATAGATAACTAGAGGTTCTAAATCCTAACACAGAACAAAACTTAATAATAAACCTAAAATAATATTTCTCAGCCTTGATTATAGCATTTATATTATTCTACATGGGTTAAACAAATAGGTTCAAATCACGATGTGGCTGTAGCATAAGATATGTCCATCCTTTCGTTACTCACGGTTATACCCAGTAGAATTCTGTTACCAGTTGAAGCACAATAGGCATGAATTTAATTTCCTCCATACGGTTTTTTCAGGCTTTTTAGAGAGAAGTGGGATCCAGGGTAAAGTTAGGTTTTCTGTCCCTTTGCGTCCCTTGGCTACCCCTGCCTACAAGCAGAGCACCTGCCCCGAAAGGGGAGACCCCACTTCTTGGTGACTAAGCCCACAATATCCCTTTGCTGGACCTAATGCTTGCACCCAACTTGGTTGGACGTTCAGCAAAAAATGGTGTAATAAAAATATATATAAGGTCCCAACAAAAATAAGAATTTTTGTTGGGACCTTATATATACTGTATTTTTCCTACACCATTGTTTGCTATCTTATTATATATACCACAATGGAGAATTTGGAATTGGCTTGGTTTCATTTTTGTGTTATCCAGCCTAAATATCCATTCCCTTTCTTCACCCAAAGTGCACCATGACCTGCCTTTAAAAAGCATGAAAAGGGGTTTACAATGCATTTTGAAAGTATTCACATCCTTTTACTTTTTTTCACATTTTATGTTGCAGCCTTGCGCTAATAAAAAAAAAAATCAAGTTTTCCCCCTTATTTCTGCACCGAATCCTCCATGATAAGAAAGTGAAAACAGAATGTTTGAAATCTTTGCTAATTTATTGAAAAGGAAAAACTAAAGGTTTGCACACCTGGATGTCGGGATTTTCTGTCATTCTTCTCTGAAGATCCTCTCAAGCCCTTTCAGGTTTGATGGGGGTAATTGGTGGACATCTATTTTCAGGTCTTTCCAGAGAATTCACTTAAAGGGAGTCTTTCACCCCCCAAATCTAATTTTTCAGTACTAACATATTCCTGTTCTAAATTCCCCCCCATTAATAAGCCTCTTACCCCATTGTTTCACAGCTTACCTATCTTGATAAAATCCCTTTTATTGCAGCTGTCAATCACAGCTGAAGGTGCCCAGGGGCAGCGTCATAACGGCCGGTGCCCAGGCCGCGAGCTCATCTTCCTAAGTGTCCACGCCCCCTTTCACCCAGACGACCCGCCCAGTGTCTTCTGCTTGGCCTCCTCCTGAAGTGGCTAAATCCCGCACCTGCGCCGAGGATCCGGCAGTCTGCTCTGAACAGCCCTCCGATGCAGCGCTTCCAGGAGTATCGCTGTATGGGCCTGCGCACAGGATACCCCGATGCTTGCGCCAGTAATCGGGAAACCAGTGCGCATGCGCGGACTGCCGAATCCTCCAAGCAGGCGCGGGATTTAGCCACTTCAGGAGGAGACCAAGCAGAAGACACTGGGTGGGCCGTCTGGGTGAAAGGGGGCGTGGACACTTAGGAAGATGAGCTCGCGGCCGTTATGACATCACCCCTGGGCACCTTCAGCTGTGATTGACAGCTGCAATAAAAGTCATTTTATGAAGATAGGTAAGCTGTGAAACAATGTGGTAAGAGGCTTATTAGTGGGGGGGGGGGGCAATTTAGAACAGGAATATGTGAGTGCTGAAAAATGGGGTTTGGGGGGTGAAAGACTCTCTTTAATGAGTTTTCCCAAAGCCACTCCAGTGTTATCTTGACTGGTGCATAGGGTCACTGTCTTGTTGAAAGTTGAACCTTCAGCCCAGTCTGAGGTCCACAGCACGCTGGATAGGGTCTTCATTAAGAATATCTCTGTACTTTGCTACATTCATCTTTCCCTCAACCCTGACCAGTCTCCCTGTGCCAGCTGCTGAAAAACGTTCCCACAACATGATGCTGCTGCCACCACCATGCTTCATTGTAGGGATGGTATTTAGCAGTGACTGGTTTCCTCCAGATATGATGGTTAGAATAGAGGCCAAAAAGTTCACTCTTGGTTTTATCAGACCAGAGAATGTTGTTTCACAGTCCGAGTCCTTTGGTGATGCAGTAATGTTTAACCTTTTAGAAGTTTCACCCATCTGCACACAAGATGTTTGGAGCTTAGCCAGAGTGACCATTCAATTCTTCACCTCTTTTACCAAGGCCTTTCCCCCCCAATTATTTAGTTTGGCGGGGCTCTAGAAAGAGACCTGGTTTTTCCAAACTTCTTCCATTTAAGAATTTATGGAGGCAAATGTGCTCTTGAGAACTTTCAGTGCAGCAGACATTTTTTGTACCCTTCTCCAGATCTGTGCCTCCACACAATCCCGTCTCTGAGCTCTACAGGCAGTTTCTCCTGATGGTTTGGTTTTTTGCTCTGATATGCATTGTCAGCTATGAGACCCTATATAGACAGATCTCTGTCTTTCCAAATCATGTCCAATCAACCGAATACCCCAGGTGACTCCAATCAAGGTGATGAAACATCTCAAAGATGACCCAGAGAAATAGGAGGCCTCCAGAGCTAAATTTCAAGTGTCATAGCAGGGGTTATGACTACATAGGTCCATGATGTCAATAATACTCAGTAAGCAACCATGTATTACATGACCACCATATTTTTGGTCACCAAAGGGGCTGCACTTAGAAAAGGGGTCGCTTTGATCGGGCAACCCTTCAGTTTACATGAAAATCAAAATGTGACAGGTTTGTGTCTTAACAGGACCCAAGGAGCAAGCATGCTCCATACATAAGTCCATAGCAAAAATAAAAATTAGTTACAGAGTTGGGTTTTACAATCTACTGGTCACTCCACTGGCCCCATAGCAGCCGTATGGTCTGTAAAAGCCTTTCTATAAGTTCCATATGCATAGGGGTCCTGGCGGGATTGGCACAGCCTGTTATAATTTGGCCTGGGCTTCAATTACATAGAAGGACATGTTCTGTAAATTTTTATTGACGACTAAATCATTGAACTTTGTGTGTCTTCCAGGGCTTGCGGATTTGGTCTCTTGCACCTCATTGTATGGTGTGTTGAAGCCCTGCTTGCCTGTGCGCACTGTTAATTAGCAGATGATTGGCATGCTCACAGGAGCAGGAGATAAGTGCGCCTGTCATGTTTTGCGTGTGTGTGACAAGGGCAGCGTTATCGAGTGAGTGGGAGTAGACAGCGAGCAAGGAGACAATATTTGCTCCTACAACAGTAAAGCATAGTGATACTTGGATATAGGAAGGACAAGGTCAAAAAAATCTTGCCCCATATAACCAGACAATTATACATGAATGGCAGAAGGGAGCACCTATTGCATCTTAAAAAAAGCACCTGTAAGCAGGATCAGCCCTATTATACCAGGCATTCGGGGCTCATCCTGCTGATTGAAATTATACCCGTCTTGTGATAATCGATTCTGGCAGTCCTGAGAAAAAAAAAAATACTTTTATTCTTTATGCAAATGAGTAATTCAGTACGTTGGGGGGGATGGCCAGCACTGGAAAACTGAGAACCTGTGGTGCACCGAAGGGGCAAAGCCCTGTCCTTCAGTGCACTAAAGCCTTAAAGGGGTTATCCAAGACTATAAAATGCTCCCCATATGCCGGGCCCCTCTTAACCACTTCAGCCCCCCTAGCTTAAACACCCTTAATGACCAGGCCACTTTTTACAATTCTGCACTACACTACTTTACCCGTTTATTGCTCCGTCATGCAACTTACCACCCAAATGAATTTTACCTCCTTTTCTTCTCACTAATAGAGCTTTCATTTGGTGGTATTTCATTGTTGCTGACGTTTTTACTTTTTTTGCTATTAATCAAAAATTACCGAAATTTTTGCAAAAAAATGTCATTTTTCACTTTCTGTTGTAATTTTTTTTTTTAAAAACTACATTTCTATATAAATTTTTCGCAAAATTTATTGTTCTACATGTCTTTGATAAAAAAAAATACAATAAGTGTATATTTATTGGTTTGGGTAAAAGTTATAGCGTTTACAAACTATGGTGCAAAAAAGTGAATTTCTGCATTTTGAAGCAGCTCTGACTTTCTGAGCGCCTGTCATGTTTCTTCAGGTGCTAGAATGTCAGGATAGTATAAATATCCCCCAAATTACACCATTTTAGAAAGAAGACACCCCAAAGTATTCATGGAGGGGCATGGTGAGTTCATGTATCATTTCATTTTTTCACAAGTTAGCGGAAAATGACACTTTCTGAGGAAAAAATAAAAATAATAAAGTTTCCATTTCTGCTAACTTCTGGCAAAAAAAATGAAATCTCCCACGACTCACTATGCCCCTCAGTGAATACCTTGGGGTGTCTACTTTCGAAATGGGGTCACTTGTGAGGTGTGTTTACTGTTCTGGCATTTTGGGCGGGGCTAAATTGTGAGCAGCCATGTAAAAGCTAAAGGTACTCGTTGGAATTTGGGCCCCTTTGCACCCAGGCTACAAAAAGTGTCACTCATGTGGTATTGCCGTACTCAGGAGAAGTAGGGCAATGTGTTTTAGGGTGTATTTTTACATATACCCATGTTGGGTGAGAGAAATATCTCTGTAAACTGACAACTTTGTTTAAAAAAATTTAAAAAGTTGTCGATTACAGCGATATTTCTCACACAAAGTATGGTATATATAAAAATACACCCCAAGCACATTGCCCTACTTCTCCTGAGTCGGCGATACCACATGAGTGACTTTTGCAGCCTGAGTGCATAAGCACTAATTCAATGAGTACCTTTAGATTTCTGAGGGCATTTTTACGCATTTGGATTCCAGACTTCTTCTCACGCTTTAGGGGCCCCTAAAATGCCAGGACAGTATAAATACCCCACATGTGACCCCATTTTAGAAAGAAGACACCCCAAGGTATTCTGTGAGGGGTATGGTGAGTTTATGTAAAATTTTATTTTTTGTCACAAGTTAGTGAAATATGAGACTTTGTAAAAAAAAAAAAAAAATCAATTTCCGCTAACTTGTGCCAAAAAAATAAATTTCTGTGAACTTGCCATGCCCCTCACAGAATACCTTGGGGTGTCTTCTTTCCACAATGGGGTCACTTGTGGGGTATTTATACTGCCCTGGCATTTTAGGGGCCCTAAAGCGTGAGAATCCAAAATGAGTAAAAATGCCCTGTGAAATCCTAAAGGTACTCATTGGAATTTGGGCCCTTTGCGCATCTTGGCTGCAAAAAGTGTCACTCATGTGGTATCGCCGTACTCAGGAGAAGTAGGGCAATGTGCTTTGGGGTGTATTTTACATATACCCATACTGGGTGTGAGAAATATCTCTGTAAATGACAACTTTTTAAAAAAATTATACAAAGTTGTCAATTTACAGAGATATTTCTCTCACCCAGTAATGAGTATATGTAAAAATACACCCCAAACACATTGCCCTACTTCTCCTGAGTACGACGATACCATGTGTGGCACTTTGCAGCCAAGATGTCAAAGGACCCTAAAACCAATGAGTACCTTTTAGGAGGGCATTTTTATGCATTTTTCTTCTCACGCTTTAGGTCCCCTAAAATGCCAGGGCAGTATAAATACCCACATGTGACCCCATTTTGGAAAGAAGACACCCCAAGGTATTCCATGAGGGGCATGGCGAGTTCACAGAAGATTTTTTTGGCACAAGTTAGCGGAAATTGATTTTTATTGTTTTTCTCAAAAGTCTCCCTTTCTGCTAACTTTTGACAAAAGTTACATTTTCATGGACTCACTATGCCCCTCAGCGAATACCTTAGGGTGTCTTCTTTCCAAAATGGGGTCACATGTGGGGTGTTTGTACTGTTCTGGCATTTTGGGCGGGGCTAAATTGTGAGCAGCCATGTAAAAGCTAAAGGTACTCATTGGAATTTGGGCCCTTTGCGCACCCAGGCTGCAAAAAGTGTCACTCATGTGGTATCGCCGTACTCAGGAGAAGTAGGGCAATGTGTTTTGGGGTGTATTTTACATATACCCATACTTTGTGTGAGAAATATCGCTGTAAATTGACAACTTTGTATAAAAAAATTTAAAAAGTTGTCATTTACAGAGATATTTCTCTCACCCAGCATGGGTATATGTAAAAATACACCCTAAACACATTGCCCTACTTCTCCTGAGTACTGGCGATACCATGTGTGCCACTTTTTGCAGCCAAGATGCAAAGGGCCCTAAACCAATGAGTACCTTTAGTATTTCACAGGGCATTTTTACGCATTTGGATTCTCACGCTTTAGGACCCCTAAAATGCCAGGGCAGTATAAATACCCCACAAGTGACCCCATTGTGGAAAGAAGACACCCCAAGGTATTCTGTGAGGGGCATGGCGAGTTCACAGAAAAAAAAATTTTTGGCACAAGTTAGCGGAAATTGATTTTATTTTTTTTTTTTACAAAGTCTCATATTCCACTAACTTATTCCACTAACTCATATTCCACTAACTTGTGACAAAAAATAAAATTTTGCATGAACTCACCATACCCCTCACGGAATACCTTGGGGTGTCTTCTTTCTAAAATGGGGTCACATGTGAGGTATTTATACTGTCCTGGCATTTGAGGGTCTCCATAATCATTACACGTATGGCCAGCATTAGGAGTTTCTGCGATTCTCCGTATATTGAGCATACGGGTAATGAGATTTTTTCCGTTCAGCCTCTGGGCTGAAAAAATAAAAATAAATGAACGGCACAGATTTTTTCATTCGCATCGATCAATGTGGATGAAAAATCTCTGCCAAATCAGTGACTGCGGTGCAGTGGGCTGGGCGCTAGCTACCTAACAAGTAGCTAACTAACTGGCGGTGATAAGGGACCCTTATGCCCCATTCACACGTCCGAAATTCTGTTTGCGGAGCGGAATTGCGGACCCATTCATTTCTATGGGGACAGACTTTGTCCGCTCGGATCCGAATTGCGGATCCGCACTTACTGAGTCTGCATTTCCGTTCCGCAAAAATATAGAACATGCCCTTTTCTTGTCCGCAATTGCGGACAAGAAAAAGCATTTTCTATATAGTTCTGGCAATGTGCGGATCTGCAAAATGCGGAAAGCACATTGACGGTGTCCGTGTTTTGCGGATCCGCGCTGCGGATCCGTGGCACGGATCTGTGGATCCAGCGGAACCGCAAAACACATATGGACATGTGAATAGAGGCCTTACAGGGGGTGATCAGTGACAGGGGGTGATCAGGGAGTCTATATGGGGTGATCAGGGGTTAATAGTGGTTATAAAGTGAGGGGGGTGGGGGTGGGGTTAGTGTAGTGTTTGGTGCAACTTTACATTGTTACCTGGTCCTCTGGTGGTCGATCCCAGTAAATGGGACCACCAGAGGACCAGGTATTAAGTATATCAGACGCTGTTAGCAACACAGCGTCTGATATACCACTTTGATCTAATTTATTTTACATTTACAGCCTGCCAGCGATTGATCATCGCTGGCAGGCTGTAGTACAACTGCAGAGCCGCGCTCTGCTGTGAGCAGCTGCGGCGTGCGCGCGTTCACAGCAGATCTCGGCTCTTGCGAGATGACGCACGGATGCGTCCAGGAGGAACAAACTTGCCGCCGCCTGGACGCATCCGTGCGTTCGGCGGTCGGGAAGCGGTTAATGAATATACTTACCTGGCTCCCTGCTCCCTGTGCAGCTCCTGGTCCTTGCACTGCCGCTGCTGCTTCTCCCCGTGCGTGGATAAAAACATCCGTGGTTGGGGGGGGGGGGCAGCCAATAGCAGGCGGGGACTTGGGCAAGCCTCCCTAGCGTCTCCCGGACGTTTTCATCTGCGCACAGGGAGAAGCAGCAGCGGCAGTGCGAGCATCAGGAGCGGCACAGGGAGCGGGGAGCGAGGTAAGTAGATTCAGTGTGTGGGGCCCGGCATATGGGGGGGCATTTTATGGTCTTGGATAACCCCTTTAATTTGCATGAAGAATAAAAGTCTTTTTTTCTTGGGAATGCCGCAGGTAGAGTATAGCTTAATCAGCATTATCAGCCCTATCAGGCAGTATGACTGATTTTATAGGGTTGATTCTGCTCTTTAAGGCATAGTGCTAGGATATGCTGTATCGCACGGACTGGTGGAGGTTTGACCACAGGGACCCCCACTGATCCCTAGAATAAAGGAACCAAGCAGGCACTTTAGAGCACTAGGTTGAAGGGGGCCCTATGCTTTACTAGTGCTGCAGTCACTAAGGGCTAACGATCAGTTAGAAGTCCAACTTGTTGCCCACGAAACACCACGATGCCACAGAGATAACTGAGCTCTGTAGGAACACCATTATTTTTGCTGTGAACCATCAACAGGAAGCCCAACCCAGTGCCACCCGTCTGCCTCCCAATACAGGCAGCCATGAGGTCCTCTACAGACTACAGAAGTTCTGCTTCAACGGGAAATACTGCAGCATCCCAGCAAAAAAGAAAAAGACAAAGAATAAATAAATAAGTGAGATTTTACAATTGATATATAATAAATAAATAAAGAGAAATCTCATGATTTGATCACATCTTTAGCTAAACAGCTGTGTTCCCTTTATGGTTATTGAGGTTTTCCACATATGTAGCAGAGGTGACTAAAGGCCTTTTTCTACAGTCCGTTCCTGTGGACGTTCGACCGATGATGGTCCTATCTACATACCCCTGTGAACAAATGCATTTTGTCAACTGATCACATGTTTTATGTCAGCATAAAAATAATGGTTTCTCGGCAGAACATCTCCCTGTGTAAATGGGATGGGCAGCTGACAATATGCCAACTGAATGGGGGGGAACGAATGATCGTATTAACTATCATTTATCCCCTGTACAATGTGCATCGACCCATGTAAACGTCTCTTACATGAGTGCCAATCAATTTGTTATATTGTCGTTCAGGGCAGAAATCAACACCCTTAATGACTTTTTTCCAGTAGCCTATGGGTAGGTTTCTAGTAAACATAAGTATATTTGTGTTTATTGACATGTGGCTTTTTAGTTACTTTTATGGCTATACAACTATATCAAGATTAGGGTACTTTCACACTTGCGGCATGGCTATCCGGCAGGCTGTTCCGGTGGGTGAACAGCCCGCCGGATCCGCCATGCCACAAGTACCCGTGTGCTGCCGCTCTGTCCCCATTGACTATAATGGGGGCGGAGGGCAGAGCTACGGCGCAGCACGGCAGTGCACAGCAGTGATTGCCAGACTAAAAAGTCGGACATGCAGTACTTTAAGTCCGGCGATCTCTGGCCGTGCACTGCCGTGCTGCACCGTAGCTCCACTGCCACCCCCATTATAGTCAATGGGCGGCAGCACACGGGTACTTGCGGCATGGCGGATCCGGCGGGCTGTTCACCCGCCGGAACAGCCTGCCGGATAGCCATGCTGCAAGTGTGAAAGTACCCTTACTATCACAAAAGCCGCATACATGTAATGTAATTTTATACTTCAAGGGCACATCTACTTAAACAAGTTCTTCCCTTTGGATAATCTTTACTTTTTAAAGAAGCTCGATGACACAAAAAAAAAAAGTCTCCCCCTGCAGGGACTTGATCAACTGTAATATGTAGTGAAATCTGTCAGTAAGTGTTCAACTTTCCTGCAGCGGCCCCATGGGGGAAATTAATTATTACACAGTGCCCACAATGCAGGACAGGACACGTCCTCCAGAGCAAGAGATGCTCTTTGTAACCTTCCCATTTGGCTGGACCTGTAAAGGGAAGATTACTTACCTCTTTCCGGGTCTGGCTCGCTGGAGCACCCTGTGAAAATTCATGTCAATATGGGTGCCAGGCAGGGTACCTGCTGGAAATGCTATGGCCAGCATGTGATGCTAAGAGAGTCAGAGACCAGGCCAAATGAGGCTTATCAAGAGTCTCTCTTTACAGTTTGCAGGGTTGAAGTTGTAGTACCTCCAGAAGTATTTTTATATACAAAGCAAAGTCCTTCCAGATGTCCCAGCATGAGCTGAGCAGAATACAGCATTGGCCCTCAGATTTCTCTGGCTAAAGTATTCGCTATAGGAATTTCTGGCTAATAGATGTGCCCTGGCAATGATGGCTCTAGTGTTCACTATTTTGGAGTGCATAGGGTGTCTTAACTTGTTATCCCTCTCCAGCAGCAGGATCTCAATTGCCTTAAGCTGGGTTACCTTGCTGTCTCTCTCTCTTTCTCGCTGTAGCCATGCAAATCCTCCTCCTTTAGTTCTTGCTTGCTTGCATCTCCAGGAGCTCGTGGAGGTGCCAGAGGCTCCAGGGCTTGGAGCTAGAGTTTATGGGAGAGGAGCACACGAAGACTGCTCATTCTTCCTCCCTCTCTACAGCTCTCACTGGAATATTCTGGAGCCAAAGGGTGGAGCCAGCCCACACCCTGAGCTCCAGAGAGGGCTGGCCCAGGATAGCTAACTCTGGCCTTGCCTGGCTCATGCTGGAACAACTGAGTGCGCAGTATAAAGCATTAGCATTATAAACAGTATATACCAAACCCGATACCCCCATTATGCATTATGGTGGTGACAGGTGCCCTTTATGACAGAAACCCCCCCTCCCTAAGAATTATAGGCGCAGCAACCCAAGAAAACATAGCAAATGAGTCTTTACTTCTATGATATAGTTATACCATTTATATTGTTGCCTTTTTATTTGTCTGTAAGTGAATTATTTTACAAATTTTCTGAATTCTTTAATAGTCTTTTAATGCCAACACATTAGAAGACACGGATTTCCTGCTGCCCACCACCACCAAATGGCAGGTAGATGTATCTTGGATATTTTAACCAGCTTATGCCTCCACAGTTATTAGGCGGCGCTGACAGCCTCCCACATCTCCCTTCTATATGTGATCTCGCTGTTGTAGCAGACATCTGTACAGGTCTGTATTTCCAGCAAACAGCCTGAAATGTGAATTTATTTGTCTTCATTAGTGGTCTATTCACTCAACTCCATTTATTTACGTCACAAAAAATAAAATCTAGATTAGGTCTTCCTGCTGATGCATTTTTTGAGTGGATCCTACACTTTGGGAAAGTTTACAAATTCATAGTACTGTTTTGTTTGAAAAGAAAAATGTATCAAAAACTGCACCAAAACCGAGTGCGAACATGGACGAACCTTGATATTCATCTTCATCTAATTACAATAAGAGCAGATTGCAGACTCAATTTTGGGACCTTCTGTAGTAGGCTTTATGCACAGGACTGCACACAAAATCTACGGATTCATACTGTACCCCTGAAGCAGCACTGTATAGCTCCACTGGGGTGTATAGGAAGATATATGCAGAATGAAAAAATAAAAATGGGTGCATGTTACTGCCCCTCCATTTCCGGGCAGTAGATCCCAGAACTTTTTAGCTACCCAACCATATGAACAGTGTGATCAATGGCAGACAAAGAAAGAAGAGGTTCCCCATGCAAGAATAATATTTGGGTCCCCATTCTTCTCCAATAGCGCCTCCTAGATCACCCCCACTTAGATCTCTCTAGTAATCACGAGCCATGAACATTATCTCAGTCTCTTACATGCAATCTAAGGTGAGAGTGGGACCCCAAGCGACTCTTTTGGTTACACATATGGTATGTCTGTAAAGTGAGGGAGAAGAACACACACCTTAAAAACATCACCCCTTTCAGGAACCCAAGCAGCACAGATCACCAGGAGCAGGAGGTGTCTGCTCTACTCATTCTAATGTATATGGACTGTACTGGCTACATCCGGTCACTATGACGCTGTTGCCCAGACACTACATTGCTCTATGGAAAAAACAGAGCAAAGGAAAGGCCAGATCCTTTGCTGTGATGTCAAGAGAAGAAGGGAGCTTGTAAATAAGGACTGGAGGAGCCATCTTAGAGGAATTTTGGCAAAAGTCCACATGGTTTGCACACAGCCTCTATGCTGGGGGTGAGAGCTAGAAAAGTCTGCTACAGCAGGCTGCAGTAGCAGGTGAAGAGTGCTTGCTGCAGTGATAGGGTATCAAGCACCTGAAAGTGTACCCCCTACATGAAAGTGGCACAGGGGCACAATGAGGTGCATATTCTCCAACTGGGGGTGCACCATAGTGCGGCCTGGGTCGCTAATGGGACCTGTAAACCTAAAGTAGAGTTCCTGACTAGGCACTGAAAGTGGCCCTATAAGAGAGACAGTCCACAGTGCTGCAAAGATTCCTGCAGATGAGACAGCTGGAGAAGCAACTAGCAGTAGTGACGCAGAAAGTGACAGGTGAGAAGAGCTGGCGCCCATTGAGAGACGGAGTAAGGGTTAGTACCGCCGGTCTAAAGAAGAATCATCGTTCTGGTCTGTGCATCAGCCCTTTGGGAACATGGGAAGCATAATGCCTGGGGCAGATGTTGCAATTGCAAGGAAGTGGAGTTCCTGAGCTTGAACCTGGTGGCGTGGAGGCCCAACATTGCTTCTGTAGTTGTGAGGTCCCCCTGGGAACTATCTGTGGACTGTAAACAGTCAAAGTGACTATGCCTCTGTTCGAGTACCATTATGTTTCCTGAGCTTCTGCATAAACGCCAGGATGTTTGCTCTCATTGAGAGACTGTAACTCATGGTGAGGTATTGCACAGGTTCATACTGCCTAAAAGCGAAGGATAGGCCAAACTGATGCGGGGTCCTCCATGCTAGTTGGACTCAATTAGAGATATAGAAAAGGATAAAGGTGTATGGAAGGTACACATGAAGGAGAAACCTACCAGACATGAATGCAGTCAACAAATGTATATCTGCTGTTTGTTGCAGCTGCATTCAGCATTACAGATTCTGCATGTTTCATGATGACCTGCTCCGAAAGGGTCAACTAAGTTCCCGGTCTGTTCTTCTTTTTATCTAAGGTACTAAAGACCCCATGCAATAATATTTGGCCCATGACTATTTATACGCTCATTGACATGATATATCGCGTTACAGAGGCCACACCTGTTCCTACATCTGTTAGTGTCTTGTCCTGTATTTGTTTTACATTGACATCACCTGCTGCCTTGAGATAACATGGAGAATCCAGACTTGTGAAATTACACACCAACTGGGATGATGGGAGTAAGGGCTTATTCACACATTGCAGTCATTTTGCATGTTGACCTAAAGATAGGTCATCAGTATCAGCGCTGCAGTACCATTCATAGCCACTAGCCAAGGTACAGAGCTGTGCCTAGCTTCTCCAGCCAGCTTATCGGTGGGGGTGTTGGGAGTCAGACCCCCACTGATCTAATATTGATGACCCACCCTTAAGTCATCGATAGTAAATTCCTCTTTAAGGCTACATTCACATGAGCGTACGAATGAGTCCGCAATTTTGCGGAACGGATGCCGACTCATTCATTTCAATGGGGCCGCAAACATTTCAATGGGGACTGTGTGCTATCCGCATCCGTAGTTCCGTTTCGCCGCAATTGTGGACAAGAATAGGTATTTTCTATGATAGCAGGGGCATGTGTTTCCGTGTTTTGCGGATCCGCAAAACACTACGGTCTCATGAATGCAGCCTTAGGCAGAATTTTGGGGGGAAAATATTAAAACATATAAAAAAGACAGTAATTTCTTCACACCTCCGTTTAGGAGATCGGGCTGCCTCATCCGGTGCAAATATCAGCTGTCAGCTGGACAAAAAACTGCTGCATGCAACGGTATTTGTCTGGCCAAAACCTGATATTTATGCCGGAAATCAGCTGGATCACCGCCGCACCTCACTGCAGTCAATGGGGATGTGGCAGTGAAGTAGAGGATGTGGCAATACCGGATCCTGCGAGATCTGACAGGCTGGTCTGTGCTGGGACAGCCTGCTGGATCTCCTAACGGAGATGTGAATGGGGCCTAACACCTTCCTGCACCTAGATGTTCATTGAGGTCAGGCCTTACTTTGTGACCCTCGATCTACGGTTATGTCGCCAGGATGGAGTGCCATGGGCAGCTGTAGCCGGCTGTAATATACGACTCGGTTCTTTTTCAACAGCCGAGATTGTAGCAGTTTAACCCCTCAATAGTGACCACAAGCCTGTTGACCTAACAATGGCGCTCAGCTCTGCCATGTACACATGGCTATTAGACGGTGTCGGAGGCGAGGTATAAGTAATTGGCCGCCTGTCATTACTGTACTGACTAGCAGAAATAATGCACTGTACTACATAATCAGTAGAGTGTATTATGTACCGTATGTGATCAAGGTAACACGGGTACAACAAATCCCCTTGGTGGGACTAATAAATATGGTAACTATATTACTGTTTTTGTTCATCAGGCCTCCCCACTCACAAAATGACCAAAAAGCCATATATGCCCCAAAATGACACCAATGAAAATTATAGGTCGTTCCGCTAAAAACAAGCCTTTGCACAGCTCGATCGAGAAAAAAATAATAGTCATGGCTCTTGTGACAATAAGTTTTTGTATTACTGTATGCTAGGTCAGCTGTCTATGTCTGCTGCTGTCCTGGTCTCCCGCTCAGAACATGATTTTTGAGCGGAGACAAAAGTCCTGCATGCAGTACTTTCGTCTCCGCTCAAAAATCATGTTCTGAGCAGACACCTAATGGACCCCATTATAGTCTATGGGGTCTTTAGGCTCCAGTACGCTCAGTTAAGTGTCAGTTATCTGCAGAATCTGTCCTTTCCGTTCTCCTGCTCCTTGCCTGATTGGAGTCGGGAAGGAATTTGTTTTCCCCTTAAGTGAGGAAAATTGGCTTCTGCCTCACAGGGGTTTTTTGCCTTCCTCTGGATCAACTTGTAGGAAACAGGCCGAACTGGATGGACAAATGTATTTTTTCGGTCTTATATACTATGTTACTATGTTACTATGTTACTATGTTAATGGAGCCGGAGAACGGAAAGGAGAAACGGTGATGTGAACGAGCCCTGAGTTGTAGTTTTTTTTATTGCCAACTTTTTGAGTTGCGTAAGATTTATTGGTTAACTTTTATTAACCATAATCTTTGTATTGCACTGTTATCTTTATTCTATGGGTTGGTACAATTATGGAGATACCAAATTTATATGTATATTTATATACTTTTTATGTTTTAGTAGTTTAACCGAATAAAGTAAGTCTTCCTGAAAAAATATTTGTATTGCATTTTGTGATCCAAAACTCATTATTTTTTCCCTTGGCTTAGCCCAATAACGGTTTATTTTTTGCAGCGTGGGTTGTAGTTTTCTTTTTTGCCGCCACTGATCGTCAGTGTCAGAGCGCTCCAGGACATTCCCCGTGAGGAACTCAATGCTGGCAGCCACCCCCTTGACAGATTGCCCGGGAACGGTTAGGGGAACTCTAGTAAAAAAATAAACACTGGTAGTGGCTACAACCAGGTAAAGAGAGCTGCAGGTCTTGGAGGACATCATGACAGGTTCTCTTTAAAAAGGACCATTTATGGTTTAGAAACTGGTATGCTTACCAGATAGGGCGGCCCCTATAGATGCAAGCACTTTTTTTTCCCCAAAATACCCCTCCGTGTCTCCGCTGTTTTTGGCGCATGATATATTAATTTAGACCATGGGTACAGGGAGGAGAAGACAGTCGGGTTTCTCAAACAGCTCACCTTCTTCCTGTGACACTCTCCACTGCGAGTGGACCGCGCTACAGCCGGGGAGGTGTAGACGCCCATTGAGAAACCCGTACGTCTTCTCCTCCCTGTACCGATGGTCTTAATTAACATATAAGGCGCCAAAAACAGCGGTGGACACAGCGGTGGAACGGAGGGGTATTTTAGGGGCTGCCCCATTTGGTAAGCATACCAGTTTCTAACAACCCATGAAAGGTCCTCTTTAAGGGGAGGGAAAGTTCCAGGTTTTTCAATTGATGGGCTTTCCTTAGGATAGAAGAGCAAAAGTGTCAAGGACCTTTATGGTGACCCGGCCAGGGAAATGTACGTACTGTAAACCATGGCTTTATGTTGACCCAGGCACTTGTATGTATATTGCTATGCCTTTATCATACCCAGCTGATCAAAAATGAATTGCCTGTCCTAAAGATGGGTAACCGATTGTAAATTTTTGAAATTAGGACTTCTAGAAGAAATAATGTATTAGTCGGGAAGGACAGGGTGGCCAAAATATGTTAAATTTCACATGCCACTGTATCGACTTCCAGCGAGCTCCTCGACAAAACAAAAGGCACCAATAGAGCTTACCTGTTACCATTCCCTGAGCTTCAGTCTTGTGTCCCCATCCAAAAACAGGTGGGGCTTATGTAATCCCCACCCATAAGTGGGCATTCTTGGTTTGGTTGGGGTGTTCCCATGAGGAAGGGCTTATATGCCCTGAAGTTACAATATTGGTAAATATGCATATCCATACAAAGTGCACCCAAGCTAGAGGTGTTTACTGTGTGCCCTCGTCTTTTGGTGTCTATCAAAGGGCATATTTCTTTCTTTCACAATTTCAGCCGTAGCCTGTATCATCAGAAATAAATCTAGTTTTTATGTTCAATATATATATATTTCTATATATATATATATAGACCAAGAAAAAAAGGCAGCACTCCGTATATAAAAAGATGTGTCTCCTTTATTCACCCATGTGGGCAATACCCACATGGGTGAATAAAGGAGACACATCTTTTTATATACGGAGTGCTGCCTTATTTTTCTTGGTCTGTATTTTGGGACAAGCTGGTCCCGGCGAGGCATTGCACCCGGCTTGGAACATTTGGATACGGTGCTGCCATCATCTCTACACATATATATATATATATATATATATATATATATTTTATATTTTTTATTTCAATATCTGTATAACAAAAAAAAAAAAAACTGCCTGAACAGCCTGTTGGATCCGTCCTGCTGCAAGTGTGAAAGTACCCTAAGGCTACTTTCACACTTGCGGTAGCCTTTTCCGGCAGGCTGTTCCGGCGGGGGAAAAAATCTGCCATATCCGTGCCGCTGGAAGTCCGCTCCGGCCCCATTCACTATAATGCGGGTGGGCCACAGCAGGTCTGGCCACAGCACAGCAAACATGCCGAGAGGCGGCCGTGATTGGTGGAGGATTAGATAGACCCCTTTCTTTGTATGTGCGACATACAATATGGCTTGAGAAAGGCTTGATATAAGCCAAAACATTGCCTTGTGTTATATGTGAACTGGAATAAAACTTGCGGAAAAGAGATGATGCTGGTCACTATTCCTTTTACTCTTTACAGTTTGGAGCGGAGAAGAGCCTGAGCGCTGGTGACCGTAACTATTGACTTCCTGTTCTGTAGAGATCACTTCTTAGTAGTCATCTCATTATCACAGGCAAGATTACAACAGCAGGTATCACCTCTATATAGATAACACAGGCTCCACCAATCACCCTCCCTGCACAATGACAGCGGCACATTGTGCAGGGAGGGTGCACAATGCGCAGTGACAGCTGCACAGGTCACTGAGCATGCCCACAACGCTCCCCCATAAAAGTCAATTAACATCTCCAGTCTACAGGTTCCTATAGCCCATGCAGCTGCCTTAAAGCAAAACCTAGAAAGCAGTTATCAGCCAGGCAAACATGGCTGCCCCATAATCATGTAGAGAAAATAAATTATAAAAAATCTACAACCAGGGAATAAAAACAGACTAATAAAAAAAAGAATATGTCTCGCTACCCGGGTTTTAATTAGTAAAAAATAAAATGATGCATTCCCGTCAAGTTATAAGCTAATATCCTGCCTGCCTTGCATAGCTAATTAATTACATTTCATTACATATGGTAAAGCTGTGCCCCAGAGTCGTAGTAATCGCTAGAAATTGTCAGGCACATCAATCATATTTGCTATCTGCTTGTTATCTAGCTGTGCTAACAGGCCCACAACCATCACGCCTCGCAGCCAGTGGGACTGAAGGGGTTAATGCACACATCTCACTGCCGTGCGCAGTAATCATTTTTTCATGAGACATGCATTTGTAGGCCCCTGAATAGCACGCAGATCAGGTTGCGCACTCAAGAATGACATTCCAGGTCAATAGCTCGATGTTTGAAGAAGGCAAAGTGTCCTGTCAAGTTGTAGGATCGGAGGAGTCACACCCATCTCCACCCCAAGACCAATTAACTAGGGTGGGATTCTGATTCAGATTTTTTTAAGTTTTGGCTGATTCCACATTTGCAACAGTAACATAAAGCATTCATGCAGGGATCCAACTGGTACTACTTCAGAAAGGGCCCCAAGCTGCAAGGGTTATTTCAGGGGTGAAGCTATGGGAGTAGCAGTCTTACCCACGCCCTGGTGCCTTTAGATCCCCCTGCCATATAAGACAACACTAATATCACATACTTACCAACACTGAGTATGTAAGGCCCACCATGGGAATGCCCAAACCCAACCAGAAATGTCCACGTATGGGTGGGGCTAACTAAGCCCTGCCCATTATTGGGCCTTGCCAATCCCATTCCCATGAGAAGAAGAGGTTGAGCGCTGCAGTCTCTTCAAACAGCTGATCGGCAGGGATGCTGGGAGTCAAACCTCCACCAATCCTAAGGATAGGTCATCAATATTTAAGTCCCAGTGCAGTGGCCATTATTAGGGTGGCCTCAACGCTGCGCTGGGTCCCCCAGACATGGTTGAGGTGTTACCACGTGTCGCTGCTCGCTGGAAGGGGGTAGGAAGGTGTGGTGCACCCCAATAGGAAATAAGTCCAGAGAGTCAGGTTCTGCAGTAAAACAGTGTGCTTCTCTACTGGAGGAAATGAAGTGCAAAACAATACAGGCAATGGACTGAGCTGGCCTCTCCAGTCAGGCAGAAGGCTTTAATGCTGAGGAAAGGCCTTAGCTAGCTGTTCTCTCTGTATCTCTCTCTCAGAAAGCTGATACCCTGGCCATAGCACTGGTAACCCAGGGTCTGTAGCTCAGCATTCCCATCTCAGCGTCTTCTTCATGTCACTCTGGCAGTCTCTCTTAATAAGCACTAGCTCTATCTGCAGACATCTAGGGTCTCTGACTGTTCTCCTTATATATAGTTTCTAGCTGAACTAGAACTTTCTAGTGGAAGGTGTGGTGTGGAGAAGCACAGCCTAAACAGAAACATTGTTACAATTTCTGTCTGTCATAGACTTTTATAGAGCTCTAATGCAGGTCTATGGGAATGAATAAGAAGTTTTGCCAGATATAAACAAATCTTCCAACATAAACCAGACAGTCAGAAGGTTAGTGTGTCTGTTTTTTCCTTCCAAAACTTTGCATAGGTAGAAAGTCAAAAAAGGCTCTCCGTATTAGCTGACTATGCATTAAGCCTTTCCACAGTGAGTGCAGCAATAGTGCAATAACAGTGCAAATGAACAGGATATATTACAATAAACATATAAATGCAGTTCAACAATATGAAACAGTATCAGTGAACACAAAAGAATTAATCACAATGCAATAAAATAGGGAGTTGATGGCTTTGCATAGTAGCAAGGCGGGCAAATGTCTAGAAATATCCATCGGCCGAAGTACCCCTGCTCCAGGGCACTACACCAGAAAAATCCATCAATAGAGGCTAGTCCGGATGAAGAGCAGCAATAAAGAGCACTGTTCCCTTTGAAGGACACAGTCTGTCCATACATTACATGAATAGCTCTTTGATTTCAATGGTATTCATGCAATGCTTCATTTTGCCTGTGGGGGCACTGCAGGAAAATGTCTGTCAGATTTCCCTGCAGATTACAGCTGATCGCTCAGGTCACCCCAATGACCAGGTTATTTTAGGGGAACCCTCTTTGAAAATGGACAACCCTTTTAAGTAAGTATTGATCAACTCTCCAAAAGAAGTTCTGACCATCTTCTCCGATCATCAGAACCATGATGGCCATGGAGTGGAAGGCTTGTATAGAACAGTGGCTGGGTTGCCTGCCATGGAGCTGTATGGAGCAGCATAAGACATGATCGACCACATCTACATATAATTCCTACTCGCCCTGGTCATCATAGTGAGAGGGGACAGGAGTCAGACCCCAACAGCTAACATTTATCACCTAATCTGTGGATGGTTTATATATGCTATTGGTGGGAAAGACAAGCTCAGGGAAAACATACTGTATGTGCAAAGGTATGGCACTTCTGATAAGAACATGGTAAGAGCTATTCACTGGATCGGAAAGGGGAATATTTCTGTCTATGGTCATCTTTAGTAATTTCTGATCGGGGAAGCCATCTATAAGATGCCTGTTCTACAAAGTCCCTATTCCTAGAACCAGAGATTGGGGGCTGTGTATGGTAGCTGGCATCCAGCTAAATAGGACATTTGGGAGAAGCATTGCCAGTCATGGTCTTTCTACTGCATTCACTCATACAGTATTGTCTAGAGTCTAGACTGGCTGAAAGCAGCTTACAGGTACTAGCTCACAATCAATATGTCTCCCAAATGTCCTTTTCAGATAAATGCCAGGCATGTCGCTCAAACCCGAACTCTGTTTATGAGCGCTATATAGTGGAAGCTTTTAGCACCCTATTTAACCAACCTTCTGTCATCTCATCTCAGACTGTTGCTCTGTCTCTCCCTCATGCTTTATACTGCAGCATTGCTTGTCCATTACAAATCTGAGCACAGCAGTGATAATAAAGATAACTTTCCAAGACTTCATGCATTACATGTTATCTAGGAGAAAAGAATGTGGATAAGGATCCTCTGCTGATTTCATCCAGGAATAACAATGCACCATGTAACGTGAATGTTAAAATCCAGACTCTTAAATTTTCAGGGAGTCTGTCAGCAGTTTTGACCATGCTAAACTCATACTTCCCAGATTTTAAAAAGCCCAAGGAGGGACAATGGCAGAGTATTGTACCGCAGCAATAAACACTAAGCCACACTTCTAACTCCGCCTAATGGCTATCTATACATGCCCAAATCAGCCCAGTCCCCTTAGTGCCCCAACATGGTAATTATTCCCAATCTGTGCCCCGACAGAGTAAATATGCCCCACCCATACACATTAGTTATACCCATGCTGTGCCTGCATACAGCCACTGTCACATAATAAGTTTGCCCCCTGTATGCCCCCTTCACAGTAGTAATGCCTCCCTTACAGTAGTGATGCCCCCTTAGAGCCCATCTTACAGTAGTGCTGCCTCTAAGAGCCCCTCCTACAGTAATGCTGCCCCTATGAGCCCCTCTTACAGTAGTGCTGTCCCCTAAGAGCCCCTCTTACAGTAGTGTTGTCCCCTAAGAGCCCCTCTTACAGTAGTGCTGCCTCCTAAGAGCCCCTCTTACAGTAGTGCTGCCCCCTTATAGCCCCTCTTACAGTAGCACTGCCTCCTAAGAGCCCCTCTTACAGTAGTGATGCCCCCTAAGAGCCCCTCTTACAGTAGTGCTGCCCCCTTAAAGCTCCTCTTACAGTAGCGCTGCCCCCTTAAAGCCCCTCTTACAGTAGTGCTGCCCCCTAACAGCCCCTCTTACAGTAGTGCTGCCCCCTAAGAGCCCCTCTTACAGTAGCGCTGCCCCCTTAAAGCCCCTCTTACAGTAGTGCTACCCCCTTAGAGCCCCTCTTACAGTAGCGCTGGCCCTAAGAGACTCTCTTACAGTAGTGCTGCCCCCTTAGAGCCCCTCTTACAGTAGTGGTGCCCCCTTAGAGCTCCTCTTACAGTAGTGCTACCCCCTTATAGGTCCTCTTACAGTAGTGCAGCCCCCTTAGAGCTCCACTTACAGTAGTGCTGCCACTGTACTGTTAATAAAATAAAAAACCTGAATAAAAACTGTAATTCTCGCCTAGCCTCGCTAAACTGTAGATAACACTAGGTAGGTGGCTAGGTTGATCAGTACAAGCATACCTCTTGTGGAGCTTTTATTATTGGGGGTAGTGTGAATATGAAGTTTTATACTGCCAGATTTTGCTTTCGCAAGTGCCCAGGTGGTGGAGCTTCACTAGAAAGTTCTCTTTGCATTGAGTTGCTTCCCAGCCACTCCCTGAGTGACAGCTGTAATGGATCCTGGTTGGATGCTATGGCTGTCCCTCAAAGCAGAGAGGCGGGACTGTGAAGCAGCTCAACGCAGAAAGAAACTGCTGAATCTCCACCTCCTGGGCACTTGGAAGAGCAAAATCTGGCAGAATAAAACTTCATATTCCTACTACTCTCGATGGTAAAAGCTCCACAAAAGGTACGTTTGTACTGCTTTCCCCACGCCCTCCCTAGTCCTGTCAGCAGTTTGGCATTGTCAAAACTGCTTATAGATTCCCTTTAAATTGAAATCTAGAATATGAAAAAAAAGTTGTTTTTTTGTGACATCCATAGAGACTGGTTCATTCTATGCGTGAAATAATGTAAATAAATGGCTTTTGCTATCTCATTCTTCTCATGTACTGGAGACAGATGATTCCAGCCGGGACTGGTCATCTGTGATTTGGCTTTTATGACATCCAATACAATTCTCACTTTTCATCCTAGGCAGGTTTACCGAGACCCAGCCCTTATTATGTTTTATACTTATAATCACTTCCAATGAGACGGAGTCATAAGGACAGGATTATTATCTCACAGATGTATAGCCGGCGCTGAGCAGGACTTTGTACTGGGATGAGTCAGCATGGTCCCAGCACAGATTCCAGTTAGAGGCATACAGGACAATCACTAATGAGAACATTGCAGGGAATGACTGTGCAGGGTTGGAATTTACTACTTCCTGGCCTCACTTTAAAGGGAATATAGCACATATTTTCTTATTTTTTTACTAATTTAAACCAGATACTGATACATGTTATACATATTTTTTCTATCTTTTTTTGTACTTGATAATGGGGGCAGTTCTTCAGTGAGCTCCTGATAACAGCATTTTTAAATTGGCTTTACAGCGGCTGCATAGACCATGAATACCTGTAGAATGGAGATGACTCATTGCCATCTATGGGAGAGTGTTGTGGGAATGCTTTGTGACTTGTGCAGAGGTCATTGCGCAGGGAGGGGGAGGAGGTGACTGTGATCATAACTTATTGAGAATGGAGGATTTTGTGCCTGTCTACCTATATCTATCTATCTATCTATCTATCTATCTATCTATCTATCTTGCATGTGATGATAATGAGATGACTACTGAGAAGTGATTTGTATACAGGAAGTGTTCCACTGCAAGATTTCAGAATTATTATTTATTTTTAATAGAAAGAGACATAAAAAATAAAAAAAATCCAAAATGTGTACACAATACACACAGTTCATATACTCAGAATAGGTCATCAATATCTAATCGTCGGGGTCCGGCACCCGCACCGATCAGCTGTTTGAAGAGGAGGCGGCACTCAATGCAAGCGCTGCTTCCTCTTCATTACACTGCCTGTCATCTCGGAAGTCTCAGGGGTGCAGTGTGATTACAAGTACTTTCCGCCTCTACAGTGGAGAAGACATGCAGTGTAATGAAGAGGAAGCAGCGCTCGCATGGAGTTGTTCCTGGTTGTTGTTCCTGGTATCAGGGCTGGTGGAGTTGGTGTTTGAATAGTTTTTACTTTATTAGGTCTCATGCACACAGCTGTGCCCGTATTCCGGCCTGCAAACAGAGGGTCCGCAATATGCGGGCATCGGCCGTGTGCACCCCACATCACAGGAGGCGGAGGCATGGAACCACTATGGAACGCTTCTGTGGTGTTCTATTTTTTTGCAGTAAGGACGGATCGCCAACCCATTAAAGTTGAATGGCTCTGCATCCGTCGGCCGCAAACCACACTGATGGTGCACGTGCATTGGGGACCGAATGGATGAAACGGTTGGCACACGTCCGTGTGCATGAGGCCTTAGGCAGCCGGAAATGGTGAGCCTGGCATATGTTTTTTTTTTGTTTTTTTTTATGTCTTCCTTTGAAAGTGCATATCTTCTCTCTCTTTGCCTGCTGAGTGGGCAAGCTTTAGGTCCTCAGCACTCTGAGCCAACCAGATGCCTGCCCACTTCCCCTCCCATCTCTGTATGGAGTCTAGCAGAGAGAGAGAAGCTGCAGCTGCATCCCCCTCCTCCCTGTCTAGTACTTACTGCTTTATACTAGATGGATCATTTTGCGGCCTGAGGACATTTCTGGACGACAAGCAGAGAACGTAGAGGTACGGGCGGCAAGAAGGTGATGAAGATGGCACTTATACCTAATAATATAAATTATGTTAGATAATTTTATATGTACTACTGATTTTTGGATGGCTTGAATGGTGTGGCAATGCGGCAGGTCAGCTGTCAGTTAATCTAATTCCATGGGACTATCAGTCCCATAAAGCTGAATAAAGTCCCAGCTGGTTATTCAAATGGAAAAGCACGGGGCACCCATTCGGTAGTGGTCCCAGCAGTCAGATGCTTATTCCCTAGCTTGAAGATAGAGGATAAGTACTGTTTGTGGGAAAAACCCCTTTAAGGTTGGAATCATTTTCCGTACCACGCTTTTCCACAAGCAAATCTCAACAAGCAGAGCCGCAGTATAAAGCAAAGACGTGTTACAGCAGCAGCAGGCTGAGTCTTTGATGAGTCAGGAATTGGATTTCATACAGAAAAAAAAGAAAGTACACAATACAGTTACTTTATTCAGTATCCTTAAAGGGGTGGTCCACCTTCTTAGATATTGATGATCTATCCACTGGAAACACAACAGTTGACCGAGCCAGAAGCAGAAGGGGACGTGTCAGCGTACTGCAGCTCACTTCTCATTCACTTGAATGGGAATAAAGGATGCAGTGGCCCTAAAGCCAGGAATCCTTAATGTAAGGCCTCATGCACACAAATGTATTTTATTTCCGTGTCCGTTCCGTTTTTTTTGGGACCGTATACGAAACCATACACTTCAATGGGTCCGCAAAAAATAAAACGGTTACTCAATGTGCATTCCGCTTCCGTACGTCCGTATTTCTGTTCCCCCAAAAAATAGAACATGTCCTATTATTATCCGCAAGGGTAGTACTGTTCTATTAGGGGCAAGCTGTTCCATTCCGCAAAATACGGAATGCACACGAACGTCATCCGTATTTTTTGCGGACTGAAAAATACATACGGTCGCGTGCACGAGGCCTAAGTCATACCTACAATGGTAGAACCAGTGATAGCCTTTATTCCTCCAACGTGTATAGTGCAACGTTTCGACCCATGCAGGGGGACTTCCTCAAGTGCATAACACAGACCTGTGCAGGTCGAAACATTGCGCTATACATGGTGGAGGAACAAGGCTGTAAGCCCTCCTCATGGCCGCCAGCCAGGTACATAAAGATCTGATGCTCTCAGTGCAGCGTACTCAAGTTAGGGTTAATAGTGTTCTTGGGTGTGGTAGTGCAATGGTGACCACTAACCTGAGATTGCTGACTCTCTGGCAGGTAGTTGTAGATAGAGTTCGTGACGCCAGTGCCAATTAACGGTGGCACACCGTTTGCTGATAGTAGGAATAAATGAGGAACCACTTTATGATAAAACAGAACTTTAACTTTACTGTAGTACTTGATGGTTATCATACACGGACATAGATGGAAATGCAGTTCCTTTGAAGACGGTTGGTTTCAGTAAGTTACAGGTTACAGTACATACGGCAGTCTCTGACATAGCAAGGTGATCACAGAGGGTTAACACACAGGACTCTCACAGTACAGGCGGCTTGCACTCTCTACCTGTCTGATCCTGGAAATGTAGACACTATCTTCCAAGGCCCCAATGCCCTCAATCTGGCGTATATCCTTGGGATTAGATTAAGTACCTCCTCTGGTATATAGTACCTCTTGCTTTCTCTGTTGCTGCTCTGCCTTCCTTCAGCTCCTCAGGCTGGTGACCAGAAATGCTCCTGCTGGAATCCTTCTCCTGTTTGCAGCTCGACTAAGGAGGCAACACATCTCCACTAGTCCTAGGGTCTGGACTGCTCCCCCCAGGGAATGAATCTTCCTAGGCTGGACCCTCTCAGGCTATAGGGCCTGGGCTGACTTAAACAGGCGCAGGGCCTGAACTCTGGACACCTTCACAGGCTCAAGGCCTGGGCTTAGACTTTACAGGCACAAGGCCTGGGCTTCCACTCTGCAGGCACAAGGCCTGAGCTTAGACTCCTTGTGCCTTCCCTGACTGGGCCTTATATAACCTAGGGCTCCCTAGCTCCCTCTAGTGACTAGAGCTGGAATGAAATCCCTAGCAGGCCTGCACATGCAATACTCACAGTAACAGGGAAGTGCATAGCATTACATTACATCTGAAGATTATTTTATACCAACCTCCCCATAAATAAAGGGGAAACGACAGCACACCAGTGACCCTTCTGTAGTGACGGGCATTACAGCTCCCGTACACTACATCAGCATTAATTAATATAGGAGCATCAGGTGCTTATGCACTTGGCCAGCGGTTGCAGGTGTCCTCCTGAATTCAACTGTATTGCCGTCCTCAGGAGGATGATGCAGTTTCATACTGTAGTACGGGTGGCAGTATTTTGTGCTGCACTGTGTAATCTTGTTCTGCTGGGGCGGTTTATTGTGCTGCACTGTGGTATCTGGTTCTGCTGGGGCGGTTTATTGTGCTGCACTGTGGTATTTGGTTCTGCTGGGGCGGTATATTGTGCTGCACTGTGGTATTTGGCTCTGCTGGGGCGGTTTATTGTGCTGCACTGTGGGTTCTGCCGGGGCAGTATATTGTGCTGCACTGTGGTATCCTGTTCTGCTGGGGCCAGGGGCGGACTGGGAACTTAAAGTGGCCCTGTTTTGTAGTGAGGTCCAAAATGGTTGGGCAGGGCCAGCAACTCCATGTTGTGGCACATTATACCCCCCCCCCCCCAACAGAGCCAAATACCACAGTCCACCACAAAGTGCTGCCAGCAGCACAAAATACATCCCCAAAAACTTTCACTGGCCGGCCGCGAGGAGAAACTTCCACTGGCCGGCCCACTGGGAAATTTCCCTGTAAGATCTATGGCCAATCTGCCCCTGGCTGGGGCAGTATATTGTGCTGCACTGTGGTATTTAGTTCTGCTGGGACAGTATATTGTGCTGCACTGTGGTATCTGGTTCTGTTGGGGCAGTATCTTGTGCTGCACTGTGGTATTTGGTTCTGCTGGGGCAATATATTGTGCTGCACTGTGGTATTTGGTTCTGCTGGGACAGTATATTGTGCTGCACTGTGGTATTTGGTTCTGCTGGGGCAGTATATTGTGCTGCACTGTGGTACTTGGTTCTGCTGGGGCAGTATATTGGGCTGCACTATGGTATTTGGTTCTGCTGGGGCAGTATATTGTGCTGCACTGTGGTATTTGGTTCTGCTGGGGTAGTATATTGTGTTGCACTGTGGTATTTGGTTCTGCTGGGGCAGTATATTGTGCTGCACTACGGTATTTGGTCCTGCTGGGGCAGTATATTATGCTGCACTATGGTATTTGGTCCTGCTGGGGCAGTATATTGTGCTGCACTATGGTATTGCTGGCCCTACCTACTTTTGTTGTACAGCCTTCTGTCAACTTGGACCCACCTACAACATGGGGACACTTTTATGTTTTTTTTCCAGGGCCACTTTAAGTTCCCAGTCCGCCCCTGCATATACTGGATGCTGTTACTTCCCTTGTAGGAATAGTATTTCAGGGGAAGGTAACTAATTAACTCTTTGACAACTCATAATGAAAACGTTCGTCGTGGCTGGCTGCCCGTTAATGCTCTAGTATATTAATTTTCATCGTGGTTTTGCGGGTGTAGTGGGTGCTCCCAAAAACACAAAATCAGCTGTAGGATCAAATGTGGCATCTAAGTAGTTCGACATAGGGTGGGAGCTCCCTATATAGCCCCATAGGTCCCCGACTATGAGATCTTAGGGTGGCGATGCAATTATATGAAAGACAGGGGCCTTTAAACGGCCCCGCGCATGCCATGGTATTGCGTCTACTAGGCCCTGGCCTATTTGGGGACTTGAACTCCATTCAGCCTGATTGCTAATATATACACTAGAATAGCTTCAGTGAATTATGCTCGTCAGTGTTACACTGACAGACATAATTCACTGCAATACAGAAGCTATTGTAGTGTATTATATTAGCAATCAGGGTGAATGGAGTTCAAGTCCCCAAGTAGGACTAAAGTTATAAAAAATTATTTAGGTATATTAAAAAAAATATATATCAATGGTAAATACCATAGTTATATAATACTTTATTATGTAAAAGATTATTATCACTCTGTCCGTTACAGTCCAAAACTGTAAAACAATCATATTATCACAAAAAATGTTGTTAAAAAAACAATAAAAATAATATCAGGATTGCTGTTATTTTTGTTACATGATCTCACAAAGAAATTGTATAAAAGTGATGAAAATACTGTATGCCCCAAAATGGTACCAATAACACCATCAACTCATCTCGGTGAAAAAACAAGCCCTCTCACAGCTCCGCCAATGGAAAAATAAAAAATGTTATAGTTTTTGTGCCACCATGTTCTGAAAGCTCTTTTACCATTTCATATCATTATCATTTATACTGCACAAAGAATGCTGTAAAAATTTAAGCCAAAAAGAAAATCTGAAAAATTGTAGAATTGCTGTTTTTTCAACTTTTCCTGCCACCAAAAGAGCTAAAAGTTATGGCTCTTGGCATGTAAAAAAAAAAGAATTCAGGTCCTTTAAAGGGGCTGTCCAATCTCAGTCATGGCCAAAATGAGAATTACCACACTAAAGGCTGGTGGGGGGGTGGACGGACTTACAAAAACATCTGAGTGGCTGGCGCTCTGCTGCAACTTCCATAGCAGTGAATGGGAGCCTCACAAATAGTGTAGCACAGCAAACTATGCGGCCTCCATGTAGCTTGCTGTTTGCATAGCTCCCATTCACTGCTATCGGAGTTATGGAAACAGCGAAGCAGCGGACGTTCATCCGGTTCTGGAACTCTGCGTCCCCTGGCCGGTGCTTACTTTGGTTATTCCCATCTCGGCCTTGAAAGGCTTAGATCAGACGACCCCTTTAAAGGGAATCTGTCATCAGTAATGACCATGCGAAACTTCTTACAGCAGTAGGTAGGGGCCGAAGAGAGCAAGACAAACAACCCTTTAGCAGAACTTTTATTATCAGGAGAAGTGTGAATATGAAGTTTTATTCTGTCAGGTTCTGTAAAGTGCCCTGGAGGAGGAGATTCACTGTGAAATGTTCTATGTTCTATGCAATGAGCTGCTTCACAGCCACTTTCCTATGTGGTGGTGGTTGAAGTGGCCTCCTGGTTGGATTGGTTGTGGAGCAGCTCAATGCAAAAGGCAGAGAGCACTTTACAGTAAAGCTCCACCTCCACTGCACTTGCAGGAGCAGAGCCTGTCAGAATAAAACTTAATACTCACACTACTACAAATAATAAAAGCTCCACAAAAGGTATAGTAACATAGTAACATAGTATATAAGACCGTTTATATTGTTCTCACCAACCCCTACCTAGTGCGGTCAACAGATTTGAATGGTCTAAACCGGTAAAAGGTTACCTTTAAGGCTCAAAATAAGTGGGTCCTTTAAGGGGTTATGCCATGATTATTAGGGGTGCCGAGGTAGCAGTGGCTACCGGGCCCAGGAGCCTGAGGGGCCCCAAAGATTCTCTTGCCAAATAAGAAGACACCGGTATTTACATTTTTACCTCAGGCAGCACGAAGGCTATGTGCTTCCCTTCCCTGGCCACAAATCACTGAGGGAAGAGGGGCCCAAGCTGAATGGGCCCATGAACCTTTAGCTACGCCCTTGTTCACATGGGTTCAGAGATCTCCCCTATTGATTGCTCCAATAGTTTTACTATTAGTTTTACTTATTTATTTCACACTGACAGCTCAGGGTGTGTGTCCTTTCTGCTGCAGCTCTCTCTCTATCACAGTTCAGTGGCATTCTGCTGTAGCTCTTTCCCTGTAACTGCCACAGCTTCTAACGGAAGATCTGGCTGGTGACAGTTGAAGATTTAAACTGAGCATGTGCGACCACCTCACTGAGGTGGACAGGAAATATAGAAAAAGAACAAACAGCGGGTAGCGCTATACAGATACATTTTATTAAATAACTCAGTGGTTATCCTAATTTTTTAATTACATGCAATTACAAAAGTGTTCAGTTCCAGGTGCTGGTTTTAAAAAAAATGTAGACTATTTTTGGTGGGAAAACCTTTTAAGGGGATAAAGCTGCCCCCTAATGGAGAAGTGCTAACAAGAAGCCAAGCAGCCAAGAGTGATATCAAATTAGGTAACTAGGTAAGAATTATCCAACGATCTTGGCAACACATACGGTACATTGCCTAAAACTGAAATTCTTTGAGCCACTAATACCCATTGCTGTGGATATAGGAAGCCGTAACAGCATGCTCAATCCCTTCACTGAACCATCCAGCAGTCAACACCTCCCTGGCCTCAAATGGCTCATCGTGAATATATACATGGCGTTACTCCGCAAATGTTAACCCAGTGATATTTATGAGATCCTGTTACAAATGCATCTGTCAGTGTAGGACCGAAAACACTGAGCATCTCGTGTCTCATGTTTCTGGATTATAGGGACGTCCAATAGCCTGAAAAATCCAATATTGTTAGCTTGATTTCCTCGTGTAAACATTAAAGGCTATGTACACTGTTGGAGGCAATTGCTGTTTTTGGTTGCATTCTATTCATTTTTGGCTAAAAAAAATCTTATTTTCAATTGGCCTTTATTAAAAATATTGAGCCATTCTGTCACAAAGGGCTATTTGTTTTTCTAGCTCTGTGACTGGAACGTTCTATTTGTGCTGTCATCCAATAAACCTTATCTCTAAACTACTAAGAGGTCATAAATAGAGTTGAGCGAACTTGTGTTTTAAGTTCGGCATCCAAAGTTCGGGTTCGGGTTATCCAAGCATCCCGTTATGGATTCTGCTACCACGGACCATAACGGCATTTGGAACACGGGGTGAAGGACCTGGGGTGACGTCACCGTCATGTGATCAGTGCAGGGGGCGTGGCTCAGTACTGGATTGGATAAGAGGTCGTAGGCTACCACCTCTTATCTAATCCAGTACTGAGCCACTCCCCCTGCACTGATCACATGATCACCCTAGGTCCTCCGTGTTGTCCAAGGTTCGGGTTTATTGAAGAATCCCCTTATGGATTCCAAATGCCGTTATGGTCCGTGGTAGCGGAATCCATAACGGGATGCTTGGATAACCCGAACTTTGGATGCCGAACTTAAAACACAATTTCGCTCAACTCTAGTCATAAACACTTATTTAAAGGGGTGTTCTGAGATATTTTAACGATGACCTATCCTCTGCATAGGTGATCAGTATCTGATCGGTGAGGGTCTGACAACCAAGACAACCACCGATCAGCTGTTTGAGAAGGCACCGGCACACATATTAGTGCTGCGGTCTTCTTAAAGCTTTGCCTAGGCCTAGGTCACGCGGCCTAGTCGTGGCTCAGCCCCATAGAAGTGAATGGGGCTGGGCTGTCATACCAAGCACAACCACTATACAATGTACGGCGCTGTGCTTGGTGTGCAGAGACAAGGTTACGGCGCTCACAGTGAGCGCAGGTATCTTCTCAAACAGCTGATCAGCGGTGGTCCCGGCTGCCTCTCAGATCAGATACTGATGACCTATCCAGAGGGAAGGTGATAGGTTAAAATATCTGTGAAAACCCCTTTAATTATGCGATCAATGCAGCTTTCCCAGTTTAATTGAGGAACAAACAGATCACCCAAATTTCATATTTTCAGCTGTAGATCCGCTAATTCTTGGGCTTCTCTTCTGCCATCCAAGATGGCCACAGCGCTTCTCAGGCTGCCTGGTGCACACTTGCATTAGCACCTGAACACGCTCCCTGCTGCCTTGGGATCCAAGAGCAGGGCTGGACAAGTAGGAAGTGTCTTAGACTACCAAATATACAGTCCGCGAAACGGTTGATGGCAGAAGAGGAACCCAAGAATTAGTGGATCTGCAACTACAAAAATAAAAAGGAGGTAAGTGTTCTGTTCATTCCTCAGTTAATGTAATTTTTTTCCCCTTAAACCGGAGGGTCGCTTTATAATTTTTTTAATCACTTTTTGGAATTATACTCTCTGGATGCAGCACGGCTTTCTGCATATCGTTGAATTGTAGATACATGATTAGTTGCCCATAAGAAGACGTCTTTCAAGGTAGAGTACAGGCGTCTTCCACGTTTCTCCGCGCTGTGTACTTTACAAAATCAATATTGGCAAAATACACAAGATAACGCTCTCATCGAGTGAGATAAGACCAGTTCAAACATCGTTGTGAAAACCAGCCGCCCGCCCGTGTCATTTCAGTATACCTTTCCAGGTCATGCACCCGCTCTTTACAGTAAATTAAAGACAGCTGTATCGGGGTATATGCTGCTCCTCGGTACAGAGCAGGACTCTGGCTAGTAAGATGCCTTGAATGCATCGTAGGGGAAATGCAGTACCCCAGACCATTAGTCAGCAGAGGAGTTATGGTTTGCAGGGACAGGGTTAACCACCCTGTTCCTCCCCTCTTGGTAGGAGTGGGCTGAAAGGCAATCGGCCCACCGGGATAATTCCCAGTAAGGTACATTGCCAATCCGCCCCTGGTGGACTGGTCCTACTTTCTGCAAGGAGGGAGGGGGATTTGGAGTGCTGACAGAGAGAAGATAGGAAGCATGTGCAGGAGCTACTACTCCAAGGGACTGTGACCAGTTCTCCTGTGAGATCTTCACTTCAGGAAGAGTATCAGAATAGAGAACACTGCTTCCAAAAAACTTGTTTGCCAAGACAACAGAGTGATCAGAAAAATCTCAGGTTTACAGACCCTGCTGCAGGTGAGGGATTACAGTTCAGACACCCATCACCTAGACCTCTTCCAAGCCAGTCAAACACCAGGCCTGTATCATACCATGGACACCTATATCCACAGGTGCCTGCTAGTGCCATTCAATTGTCATCTAACTAGCCACCATACCTCACCATTTGGTGACCGAAGCTGCACTTTGTATCTATTGCTGCTGGATGTATCACGGGTTGTATTTTGCACTTCATAAAGTGAGACTCTTACAGTTTTACTTCTGCCCTGCCTCTTCAAAGCACCTTTCCACTGCAACGATCCCCAGGGAACATTGATCTGAGGGAGTACACCATGACACATCTCATCAGGGCCACTACCACTCTCATCCTCTACACCGGCTCCTTTGGAGCTCGCTGCAGAAGCAAGGACTCTCCTCTCAGCTGTGTATAGAGAATTAGGGGCAATACTTCATAGGAAATTGAAGTTTTTGTTGGGTGTTGTCCGCTTTTTACTATTGCTGAGTTATCCTCAGGATAGGTCATTAATATCAGTACGGCGGGGGTCCGACTCTTGGCACCCCTGCCGATCAGCTGTTTGAAGAGAAGGCAGTTGATCGGCGGAGTCAGACCACCGCCGATCAGATACTGATGACCTATCCTTAGGATAGGGCATCAATATACTAGCACTGCTCAACCCCTTTAAAGGTACAGCTGTATTAATTGTTTATCTAGTTTATGGCCCACAGAGGATTCAAAATAGGAAAGACGCCATACTCACCCTCACTAATTCCCTGCTGCTGCCTCACTGAAGCTGCTCTCCACCTCTTAGTCCAGACTTGACACGCCGGAAATTCGAGGAGATGAATGCTCAGCCAATCACTGGCCAGCAGGATAGACCATCAGTATCAAAATCTTAGACAAACCCTTTAAGATCTAAAGAAGAATTTTCCAGAGAAAGAGAACCGTGTAGCCAGTACCTCCTCTAACATGTATCTAAGCTATCTCACTTACCAGCTGGAATCCTGCTCCGTACTGACGAGGGGGCCAAACTCTCCGAAACACCGGTCTGTGGTTGGATATCTGGCTCGGCTATTTTCTCTCATCATGTTCCAAGGCTTTTTAACATGTCAGACATTGAATCACAGGGAGCCACTTCCCGAAGGTGGCACTAGTGAAACAGTTGTCTTTCTCTGAAAGATACCTCTTTACATATTAATTTTCCCATACAGCATTGCGCTGAGTCTCCGTACACAGCTGGTCTCCGCAAGGAAAGCCAGTACCTCCCCAAATTTTTTTACTTTTTTTTGCTGTTGAACAAATATCATAAGTACATTGTTGAATTGAATGAATTCTTACGTTAAAGTAGCAGTCCTGCAAAAAAAAAAATATATATTCTCTGGCTTTTTTAGAAACCTACCTTCTGTTCCTCAGCTGTGTCATGTGACCAGCCCTCTCCTTTCCAAATAACACAACAGCATCTTATGTGTAGACAGGAAGCCAGTTTCTCCATGTATCCCAATGGCAGCCTCCATGTCAGTCTCATAGGAGTAAACAAAGAAGTACCGTATTTTTCGCCCTATAAGACGCACCTAGGTTTTTGAGAAGGAAAATAAGAAAAAAAATATTTTGAACCAAAAGGTGTACTTTTGGTGTTTTTTTTTTTTACTAATGGTGTTCTGTGCATGACACTATTATAATGCACTGTTATGGGGGATCTGTGGAGGACACACTGTTATGGGGGATCTGTGGATGACGCTGTTATGGGGGATCTGTGGATGTCACTGTTATGGGGGATCTGTGGAGGACACACAGTTATGGTGGATCTGTGGAGGACACACTGTTATGGAGGATCTGTGGATGACGCTGTTATGGGGGATCTGTGGATGACACTGTTATGGGGGATCTGTGGATGACACTGTTATGGGGGATCTGTGGATGACACTGTTATGGGGATCTGTGGATGACGCACTGTTATGGGGGATCTGTGGATGACTCACTGTTATGGGGGCATCTGTGGAGGGCACACTGTTATGTGGGGATCTCTGGTTAACCGCTGTTATGTGGGGGAGCTGGGGATGGCACTGGTATGGGGGCATCTGGGGATGGCACTGTATGGGGGCATCTGGGGATGGCACTGTATGGGGGAATCTGTGGATGGCACTGTATGGGGGCACCTGGGAATGACACTGCTATGGGGGGAATCTGTGGATGACTCATAGCATCTTATGCTATGTGTCATCCACAGATTCCCCCCCCCATAACAGTGGCTGCGATGACCCCCAATACAGGGGCTGTGGGCGGCATCTTGTTTGCTAATGACAGCGGGCCCGTGCAGTAACTGTATTCTACTACACCGGCCCGCTGTAGTAATGTTATAGGCGATGTTTAAAACTATCATCTTGATTAAACTTAATGCTGGCAGTAGTACCCTACCTCCTATAATCTACGATCGCAGGCAGGACTGGAATCAGGAGGCCGGACGGGCAGGAGGCGGCAGCATGACGTTATGCGCTTGTGCCGTCTGCTTCATTCATAAAGTGGGCGAAGCAGGCGCGTGACGTTACGCTGCAGCCTCCTGCCCGTCCGGCCTCCTGATTCCAGTCCTGCCTGCGATCGTAGATTATAGGAGGTAGGGTACTACTGCCAGCATTAAGTTTAATCAAGATGATAGTTTTAAACATCGCCTATAACATGACTACAGCGGGCCCGGTGTAGTAGAATACAGTTACTGCACGGGCCCGCTGTCATTAGCAAACAAGATGCCGCCCACAGCCCCTCCTCATTGATACACACGCCAGCTGCGCTCTTCAGCAGCGCGGCGGTGTATCAGTGTTTGCCGCATTCGCCCCATAAGACGCAGCACTATTTCCCCCCACTTTTTTTGGGGGGGGGGGAAAGTGCGTCTTATAGGGCGAAAAATAACTTCCTGTCCTGTCTCCGTTGGAAATCAGAGTGCTGGTCATATGACACAGCTGAGGATCAGAGGGGAGGTTATAATTTAATAATACAATGAATGGTAAGAAAATTACCTTCACTGCTACTTACATCTGGTAGCTTTCTAACAGGTCCGAGAATAAAAACTTTTGTGGGAGTCCTTCTTTTAAAATGTAATTAAAATGAGCATGTACATTACAAGTTGTCACAGTTTGGGTCCCTACATCCTCTGCTCTTGTGGGAAGGCTTACCAAAGAATAGTGTCTCTTTCTGCCAAAAGAACATTTTTGAGGCATCAATATTGGATGAGAAGGACAGGCTCCCAATCAGCGCTTACAACTTACCTCAAAGGTGTTGAATGGGGTTGATGTCAGTGGTCTGAGTGCACTTGCTGTGTGCATCAGAGCCCAGGCAAAAACCTTCCCCAAACTGTGACCACAAAGTTGGAAACGACAACTTTCTGTAATGGCTTTGCTTGCATAGGGGTGGACCCAAGATTGAAATGTATCACTGGTTCACAGTTTCTGATGGGTGGAGGCCTGACCGATGTCCCAAGAATGGGGGTGTCTAAGTGTCCCTGTGTGAATGGACCATTGGTCGAGCATGCACTCTACCTTTCCATCCGACTCTATGGGCTGCTGGAGACGGACGAGTAAGCTGTAAGCAGTCTTTTGACCATCCCAAAATACCCAAACACGTTCAAGGTCCTTTTCAATTTTCAACATGTTTAATTTAGACTTCATGCACACGACCGTATGTGTTTTGCGGTCCGCAAACCGCGGATCCGCAAAACACAAAAGCTGCTCCGTTCCGTAATTTGCGGAACGGAACGCGGCCCATTGTAGAAATGCCTATTCTTGTCCGCAGAACGGACAAGAATAGGACATGCTCTATTTTTTTAGCGGGGCCACGGGACGGAGCAAAAGATAAAAGTGAACGGGTCCGCGCCCGAGCTGCAAAATATGCGGCTCAGACGTGGACCAAAACAATGATCGTGTGCATGAGGCCTTACAGTAATGTCGGGATTTTTCAAAGAGTCATCGTGACTACGTGTCACCTAATCCTTGTCTTCTTGATGCTTTCTCCTTCTAGTTTTACATCATGTCCTCTTTGTTCTTTAGATCACCAGAGATTTGTAGGCTTACAGGCACCACCACACGTGGCGTATACATACCTGCCAACTTTTTGGACGATCAAAGAGATTATGCCATGACTGATGTAAAGAATGAAAATCAGACATCATGTGGTACATGACAACCTCTTTCTAACAAAGCTAGAACCGGCCCTGTACCTTACATGGATCCAGAGATCTCCACATTCACTGCTCCAATTGCTCTGCTAGATTATCTTTTGCCTGGCAGTTCAGGGGGCATGCCCTTTCTGCTCCAGCTCTCTCACTGTAACTGCCACAGCTTCTAAAACAACATATGGCTGGTGGCAGTTGAAGATTTAAACTTCGACCAGCTCAGTGAGATGGACCAGAAATAAGGAAAAGAACAAACAGCAGGTGGCGCTATACAGATACTTTTAATTACATGCAATTACAAAAGTATTCCGATCCAGGTGCTGGTTAGAAAAATGTAGAATATGTTTTGTGACACAACCCCTTTAAGGCTTATAGTGTGAAAAATCCAATCACAGGCTGAGGCGGGCTCATGGCTGCTGCCAGTGATTGGCGAGCAGCATTCATAGCCATTTCCTGCAGTGTGGAGACAGTAGCAGAAAGTAGGGTGCAGCGGGGAGCCAGCACTATCAGAACAGAGGCGGCGATGGATCGTTAAGATGTTTTCTTTGTTCTGTTTCTGTTAGGCCCCTTGCAGATGAGCATGAGCGGATTAGGTCCGGATGCGTTGAGGATGCGTTCAGTGAAAACTGCGCGATTTCGCAAACAAGCCCATTCAGTTTTGCTTGCAATTGTGTTCAGTTGTTGAGTTTTTATCGCGCGGGTGCAATGTGTTTTGATGCGTTTTTCACGCGCGTGATAAAAAAAATGAATGTTTACAAATAACATCTTCTAGCAACCATCAGTGAAAAACGCATCGCAACTGCAATTTTCATGCAGCCCCACTCACTTCTATGGGGCTAGCATTGCATGAAAAACTCAGAAAATAGAACATGCTGCGATTTTCACACAACGCGCAAGTAATGCTTGAAAATCCACGCTCATGTACACAGACCCATTGTTATGAACGGGTCCGGATTCAGTGTGGGTGCTTTGCCTTTATTTTTACAGCATGTGCAGCGTGGGACAGCTCTTTTCTTGCGCTGGAATACCCCTTTAAATATAAGCACAAAAATCATCTGGTTATAGAGTTTTTAACCCCTTAAGGACCTATGACGTATATGTACGTCATAAGTCCGGCCCCTAAATATGGCACCCACTCGCAAGTACAGCAGGCGCCATAGCCGCCGCGGTCTCTGATATTTTATATAGCAGAGACTGATAGCATACATTTTACCCTTCATCACATTTGACCACGGCATCTGATTAGCAGCTTCCGCTCCAGTAACAGCGTTCCCCAACTGAGATCGGGGAACCTGTTACATCGCTGAAATAGCCCGAAGCCTCAAGCACGTTTTGGTGCCTATTTCAGGAATATACCAATACAGGCCACTAGGTGGCAGCATTGTATTGTTATATTCAAAATGAAGTGTTCAATGAAGGCTATATAGCCATCAATGAACACATTGGGCAATCTAATGATTGCCAGTTATAGTTACTTAAAAAAAAGTTTAAAATGTTTTTACAAATATAAAAAAAAATAAAGTTTAAATCACCCCCCTTTCCTTAAAGTAAAAAAACTTAACAAAAAAAATAAAATAAACATCATGGGTATCGCTATGTGCGAAAATGCCCATACAATGAAAATAACAATATTAATGGCATACGGCAAATGGCGTAACGGGAAAAAAATAAAAACAGCCAATTTGCCATTTTTTGTCACTTAACTACCCAATAATTTTTTTTATAAAAAGTGATTAAAAAGCCGTACACACTTCAAATTGGTATCACTGAAAAGAACAAATCTTCCCACAAAAAATGAGCCCCGTACACATAACTACAAAAAAGTTATAGGGGTCAGAATATGGTTAAAAAAAAAAATAAAAAAATATTTTTCCTCAAAGGTTTAAACATTTTTTTTTTAAATATTTTAGGATATAACTATTAGATTGGTGGGGGTCTGACCACGGGGATCCTCAATCATGACCCGGGGACCCAGTACCCACAACTGGAAGAGGGACTTGGGTCAAAATGAGGGACTGTCTCTCCAAAAGAGGGAGACTTGGGAGTCATGCATATGCTGCATGTGGTGAATCCGCAGGGTTTACAGAAGCAGCAAACTATTTATATTTTTTTAAATCTCACTCCTGCGCTGCCGAAATGTTCCATAACTTGACAGGTGGTGCGGATTTTAAATCCACATCAGGTCAATTTGTACTGACGGCAATAAAGTGGGTGAAACCTGCATGTAACTTAGGCCCCATTCACATGTTCGTAGTGTATTGCGGATCCGCAACACACCTCGCCACCAGCCCCATAGAGATGCCTATACTTGTCCGCAATTGCTCTATATTACTGCGGAGCCGCTGGCCGGAAGATCGGCGGCACGCTCCGCAAATGCGGAGAGCATAGTGTGTGCTCTCCGCATCTATCATGTTCCCATTCCCCAGATTTGCGGAACGGGTGCGGACGAACATTGCGGACGTCTGAATGGGGCCTAAGATTGATATTGCCACGAATTAGGCCTCTTTCACATGTCTGTGTCCGCGATCACATCTATGACGAGATAGTCAGTGGTTCATCTGTGCACATGTCCGTGAAGGATCTGTGTTTGGTCCGTGTGTCCTCCGTATTGCGTGGACACTGCTAGACCGATAATTAACTGCCAGAGCATCTCCTACCAATGGTGAGTGAAAACCACGGACCAAACACGGACAGCATCCATGTTAAGTCTGTGTTCTTCATGTACCCACTGACTATATTGTGGGTAAGGGATCCAAAATCACGGACAAAAATAGGGCGTGCTTCTGTGGTGTCACGAAAACCACTGATGTGTGAATATAAACATTAAAGGGCGTCTGTCAGCAGTTTTGTCCCTATGACACTGGCTGACCTGTTCCATGTGCGCTTGGCAGCTGAAGACATCTGTGTTGGTCCCATGTTCATATGTGCCCGAATTGCTGAGAAAAATTATGTTCTAACATACGCAAATGAGCCTCTAGGAGCAATGGGGGCGTTTCCGTTACACCTGGAGGCTTTGCTCTCTGCAACTGCCGAGTCCTCTCCACTTTGATTGACAGGGTTAGGAGCGATGACGTTTTCACCGCCTTGTCCTGTCAATTAAAGTGGAAAGGGAGCGGAAATTGCAGAGAGAGCAGAGCCTCCAGGTGTAATGGCAACGCCCCTGTTGCTCCTAGAGGCTCATTTGCATATTTTAAAAGATCATTTTTCTCAGCAATGCGGACACATATGAACATGGGACCAACACAGATGCCTTCAGCTGCCAAGCGCACATGTAACAGGTCAGCCAGTGTCATAGGTACAAAACTGCTGACAGATGCCCTTTAGTCCATGGATACATGAGCGGTGAACACTTGCGCGATTCACTGGCCTGTGAAACGCAGATTTGCCACCACAAAACATGCCACACGAACCCATACCCCTCCACCAGTCTCCGATCTGAAGAAAGAGGAGGCACACCCCTGAAAAGCGTTATATGTCCGTCTTTTGATAAACCTTTTAACTGGTTTTCTGCGCTTTTTTTTTTTTACTCCACATCCGCTTATAGTGAATTTGGTCTGCCAGGGTGTCCGGAAGCGAAGTTTTAGGGCTTTTCTTTATTTTTATATCTAGAAAATGTCCAAAATCAAGCACTGCTGCAGTTCTTGTCCACGGAGCCCCCGCCCACTTGCACACGTCCCCACCCTTCCTTTGCCGTTTAGGCTGGGTTCACATCATCCTTTTACCGTATACATTAAACGGATGCCTCAGAATGACGCCATACAGTGGCATCCATTCACCACAGAGTTCCATTATAAAAAACAAACAAAAAAAAAAAACTTGTACATTTTTTTTACTGGACTGTGCAGGATGCAAGGACGTGGTGTGCTGCGTTTTGTGTATCTTTTTTTTTTAAACGTATACGTCAAACGGAGGCATAAAACGCCATGTGAACCCTCCATTAGCACAAACTGCTCCGTTCTTTTTTTAGGCACCCTAACCAAACACCACAAGTCGGTAATAAAGTTCGCCCCCCCCCCCACCTCCCCCCAGTTTTGTTGCATGCGGCTTTTATTTCCAAATAGCGCAAACTTGTCAATACGGGTCATTGACGCCGTTTCTCTCGATAAACGAGCCCCGGGGGACTTATCGCCTCGAGTCCCGTGGTCATTACAATCCAAAATCTTCCCAGACAGCCCCCCCTTCCCCAGGATGATCCCACTGGAAGTAGTTGTTCTCTTCCTGGACGGGGAGGGAGGGGTCGGAGGGGAGGAGGATGGGAGTACAGCTTGCTGCCTAGGATTTGCTGTCCTGGAAGAGGAGGAGATCTATCTGCAGGGCTGATTTGCTTTAGATGTGTGAGAGAAATCTCACTGTACTCCATCCTGAGCACGGCCACCCTCCTCTCGCCCCTATTTTATTATTTTTGCATCTACAAATTGGATTATTCTTTGCTTTTTTTATTGCATTGGATTGATTTTTGATTTTTTTTGCATTGCACTAGGATTTATGTCTTTTTTCCACCCTGCATCGGAGGCAGTGATGCAACAGCAAGACCTCAGCTTCCTCCCAGCCTTGGATGTCACCTGCAGGGAATGAGGACACCCCAGCCTGAAGCAGGGGTGGGGACACCCCGTTTTTTGTGCTCCCCCCCAGGAAGGGATGCTGTGATTGTGGAGGAGAGCGTCGTCTGCCTTTACTGACATTTTTTTTTCTATTTATTGCTCGGTGACATAACGTGTGATAGCGGGGCCTGGCGGAGGAGGAGGGGAGACTACTGAGCTCTACGCTCCCTCTCAAGATGTCAGCCAGGACGCCATTGCCCACAGTAAACGAGCGGGACACAGAGAATGTGAGTAGCCCTGCGGGCGAGTCCACTGAGGATGGAGGGAGGGGGGGGGGGCGGTATGAGGTAGGCCATCTAGGGAATTCTTCGGGATTAAATAGATGAGGGGGAGGAGGGGAGGGGGCACGTATAATCACACTGTAATCAAAAGAGGCCTATAAAAAGGGCGACTATAGAGGGGACGACGACTGTCCATTAACCCCCTCTATCCCGGGCGTCATTGGAATCTTCCGGTTTGGCCGCCTCAGCTTGGATGTATTATCACAATATGGTTTCCTTCCAGATTAACCCTTGGTAGACTGGCGACCATGTGCAGGGCTTGTGGGCTAGGGAGGTGGCCACAGGCTCTGAGGTAATTTTAGCAGTCATTTGTCAGGTGTCGATAAATCAGAACATCAAGCACAATTATAGTTAGCAGCAAATAAAAATGATCCCTACTATGGTGCGGCGAATAACCATGGGCAAATGGGCTCTGAGACCGATAATAATGGCCTAAAAATCACTGTAGTATCGAAAACAGTGGTCAGAAAAGTGATCATTCGCGCGATATCAATCGGCAGTCTGTTGAATAATCCTATTGTCTGTGGTGACAGGATAATTTCCAACCGACCATCTTCACACGGCCTGAAATAAGTGAAAAACCTCATCGGACGGCCCTCTAAGTGTTTCTTGATGGCTGGTCATTATGGCTACCAGTAGAGCATTGAACGGGCAAGTGTTTTCCCATACGCCAATTATTTTATTTCATTTTTTTTATTGTGTTACAATAATCAGTGTGTTTATGCTTCATCAAACGCTCGCTGTGGAGGAAAAACGTACTGGGGCGCTCATCGGGACGCTCGTTCTGACTTGATCGCTAATCGGGACGCTCGTTCTGACGAGGAAACTTGTTCTGACGGGGGCGCTTATCTGGATGCCCGTTCTGACGGGGGCGCTTATCTGGACGCTCGTTCTGACGGGCAGCGCTTATCGGGACACTCGTTCTGACACTGGTTCTTATCAGGAGGCTCATTCGAACAGTGGTGCTCATTGGGAGGCTCTTTCTGTCGGGGTCGTCATCGGGCCCCCCGTTCTGACAGGGACGCTCATTGGGACGCTCGTTCTGATAGAGGCACTCATTGGGATACTCGTTCTGATGGGGGGGCGGCGCTTATCTGGGCGCTGTTCTGACGGGGGCGCTTATCTGGACGCTCGTTCTGACAGGGGCGCTTATCGGGACACTCGTTCTGACACTGGTTCTTATCAGGAGGCTCGTTCGAACAGGGGTGCTCATTGGGAGACTCTTTCTTTCGGGGTCCTCATCAGGCCACCCGTTCTGTCTTGGGCTCTAATTGGTATGCTCGTTCTGACGGGGGTGCTCATCGGGACGCTCATTCTATTGGGAGCGCTTATCGGGACACTCACTATCAAGAAAACAAATATGGAAGTGCTTGTTCTGAAGGCAACACATATCGAAACTTATCAAATCTGAAAGGAACACATATCAAAATGCTTATTCATAAGTAACACATATCGGAAAACTCGTTCTGAAAGGAACATATCAGAGTAAGGCCTCGGTCACATTTACGTTTGACGTCCGTGGAAAATCCATCCGCGTTTAATCTGTGAAGATGTACATGAAGAATCAGTGTTTGGTCCCCATGCTTTATTTTTGTCCATGATTACGGATCCCTTACCCACATTTAAGTCTGTGGGTCAGTGAAAACCACAGACACGAATGCCATCTGTGTTTGGTCCATGATTTTCACAGGTTGTTGCTAGGAGATGCTTGGAAATTAATTTTCAGACTAACAATGTCTGTGGGATGCGGATGACACACAGAGGACAAAAAACGGACACACAGACCAAAAACTGATTCTTCACGGACATCGTCATGGAAAAACCACTGACCATCTAGTTCCAGATGTCATCAGACTTGTGAAAGAGGCCTAATCGATATGTAGAGAATTTCCAGGAACACTTGTTCTGAAGGCAACGCACATTGAAACTTTAAGCAGTAGGGAATCTTGCCACACTTGTCCTAAAGCGAACACTTACTGGAATGCACATTCTGAAGTAAACCACTGTCGGAACTTATTGGATCTAGGAGGAGAACTTGTCATAGCACTTTTTATATAGGGAAGGGTAGGTTCACACTGAACTTTTTGGAGAAGGTCTTAAGTCAGATATTCTTCCTGCAGGTTTTTCATCCAAAGTCAGAAGTGGATCCAGCAGGAAAAAAAGTCCTTCCTTTAAATTTCCAATTCCTTTCAAATCCATTTCTGGTTTTGGAAAATTTGCCTCAAAACCCCCAGCAGAAAACTTATGTGAACCTACTCTTACTGGATCTTTTAGGAACATTTGTTCTAGAGGAAAGCATGTAAGAGATGTATGGGAATACTTGAGTTGGAGGAAACGCATATGGAATGCATCTCAGAGCAGTCGTTCTCAATCGAGCGCATATCGGAATGGTCTTTCTCGAGGGAATGTATATTGGAACGGTCGATATGAAGAGAACACTTACTGTAATTTTTGAGCTGAAAAAAAAAAAATCGCTTATTGGATAGCTTGTTCTAAAGGCAAAATGTGTTTGCCTGTTCTGGAAGATGTATCGGAACGTTTGTTCTGGAGGAAAGGCAAATTGGAACGCACCTTCTGAAAGAAAGATGTATCAGAATGCGCCTTCTGAAGGACAGATATAGCAGAACATTTTTTCTGAAGGGAAGGAGGACGTATCGGAATGCTTGTTTTGAAGAGAAAGAGGATGTGTCGGAACGCTAGTTCTGAAGGCAGGACGTATTGGAACTCTAGTTCTGAAGGGAGGACGTATCGGAACGATAGTTCTGAAAGGAAGGAAGTCGGATTGGAACGCTCATTTTGAAGGGAAGAAGGTCGTATCGAAACACTCGTTTTGAAGTGAACAATTGTGACTCAGTCTGAATGGGCTAAATTTTCAAACACTAGTCCAATTGAGGTCCAAAAACCTAGGGGGTAATTTATTATTAATAATTATAATCTCTTAGTGCTGGCAGTGCAACCATCAAAGTTATGTAGAGGGGCCCGCCTTTACATAACATCGCCGCATCTGCCGCCGGTCTAAATCTACGTCAGCTGCCTTGCTGGCATAGATTTAGAAAATTTTCTGCACCTAAAACAGGTGTAGAAAAATTATAAATGAGGCGGCCCTTCCTTGCCCCCTTTTTTAGACCTGGCGTCAGTGGGGAAGAGTCGCAGATTGCGGCACAAAAAACCTTTGTGCTGCAGTCTGTGACAGATATACACCAGAAAACTGGTGCATATCAGTTAGTAAATGAGTTTACGACCAGCACCACTAGTTGCAGGTGCATATGCCACCCTCCCATTTCCACCTGTTAACCCATTCATATTGCTAATATCCGGGCAGCATGACGTGATGGCGAAGTCATACATGTGGTGGTGGTGGTGAATGTACCATCATCTTTAAGAATTCTTGAGGTTGTGGTAATTTTGTGCTACATTGCAGGGTTAACCTTTCCAGGACTTAAGGTTATAACTAATGCCAGTCCCCCGAGAAATATGACTGACTCTTAATTAACCCGTGTCGGGCAGGCAAATGGGTGAGTTAGTTTAGACTCCCTCCGAGGTGACACTCTGCTGCTTATTACGAGCGAGTCTGCGGGATCTCTTTAATTAACCCTTGTGGATGGGTTACTCCGCAGTGTGCCTGTTTGACTGGATATTATGCAGTCTGGTGAACACACCCATGCCCGTTATAGGAGGAAAATAATATGTGTGTTGTTGCATAGATAATCTAATAATTATCTGCAGAATTGCACAGATTTCCACCGCAGGATCCCTTTGTTGCTGTTGTGAAGGATGTGTACGCTGGGCTAGTGTTGATTTAAGGTGGTCTGGCCATGGCGCAGATGTTTTGCGCTGTACAGTATTGCATCAGGGGAATACATCATTTGCAGCCTATAGAATTGCATCATGAACGTTATTACGAGGGACAGAACCGGTGCCCTGCAGACTCCACATTTGTATTTCTGTAGGCGACTGAAGTTGAAATACGAAGCAGAAGACACAGAGAGAGGGCCTTTTGCTGATTTTTAGATAGTCCCTCTTTGTTCGTACATCTTGAGGAAATTACATCACTCCATTGGCCTCCTGCAGTCCGCTTATCTCTCAAATTCCTGAATGCATTTCGCCCATCAAGTACCTGCAAGACGATTTATCCTCATTCTTGTGCTTTTTATGTCGGCTGACGTAGGAGGGGGGTGTTATGGAGTGTACTTTTGTGGCTCCAAGTGATAATTATGGGATTTGGTGTCGATGGGGATTTGACAGGAATCCTCAAATTACACTGTTGACTGTTGCGCTGTAGCGGTCTGGTCTGTTTGGGGGTCGTGTTTTATGATTGCAGTGCTGGTAAGGCTCCGTGGGTTTTCATCTGGTGTTCTGTGACCCTCCTGACATTTCTATAGATCGTCGTGCCCTATGTATAGGATTTCAGCCATGATGCAGTTTATGTTTTTTTTTTAGCCTCCAGGTGTCTTGAAGGAGTAACCTATGGAGGTTTCGCCTGATAACAACTGGAAGCATCTGTGTGTTCTTTCCGTATATTGGGAGATCACAAGGTGAAGGTTCTTGAGGTGGGATCCACCTGTGTCATTGTGTAACAGGTCACACTTGTAGGTTTCCTTAGGCCTCTTTTACATGTCCCTGTTGACATCCGTAACAGGATGGTCAGTGGTTCATCTGTGACGATGTCCGTGAAGAATCAGTCTTTTTTTTGTGTGTGTCCGTTTTTTGCCATGTATATTCCTCGTATACTGCTAGACTGAAAATTTATTTCCTGAGCACATCCTAGCAAAGATCCATGAAAATCACGGCCAAACTTGGAAGGTGTCAGTGTTGTGTTGTGTTCTTGGCCTTTATGGACCCATAGGCTATAATGTGCTAATGAGGGATCCATAATCACAGACAAAAACAGGGCATGCTTCAGTAAAATACTGATGTGTGAATACACACAATAAAGGTAAATATAATGATGACTTATCCTCAGGATTATCACATCGGCGGGGGTCCGAGTCAGCTATTTCTGGGAGCCACCGCGCTCGCCGGAGGTCTGGTGAGCGCTGCTGGCTCCTGGCAGTGCTTGGTATTGCAGGTCAGCCCCATTCATTTCAATGGGGCTGAGCTGCAACTAGGTCATGTGACCGATGTCCGGTGATGTCACATGGCCTAGTAAGAGGCAGCAGTGCTCAAGAACTGATCGGCGAGGGTCCCTGGTGTCGGACCCCGCCAATCTGATATTGATGACCTATACTGAGGATAGGTCATCAATAGAAATTGACAGATAACCCCTTTTAAAGTCAATGGATACGTGAGTGGTCCATGGATACCACGGCCAGCACACGTCCATGTTTCACTGTCGTGTGAGAGGCCTTATATGAGGGTTTTGACTAATATAACGATTAGACAATTGGACTTGGTCGATTGCTATACCAATATCTTCCTGCAGTATGGAGCTGTATGTCCTCTGTGTGACGCCCCACAGGTTCAGCGGGGTGCCGTATCTAGTTCTACAGAGAACACCCTGTACGTGCGGCAGCCAGTTGGGCATGACTCGCGTATGATTTGAGGCATACAGTTCACGGTAGAGGACTAGTTTAATATTGCCTCTTAGACCCACTTCGGTTTTTCTCAGTAAGAACACTTGTATTAAAGGGGGTGTCCCTCGAGATAATATTTTTGGAATTACAGAGCAGAATGGGTTCAAAAATAAATAAAAGAAGCATTACTTACCTCACCAATACTCTGCTACTATTCCGACACGTATCAAGTCCCCTGTGGTCTTGGCAGTAGATGTGGTGACCTGTCCTAACCAGTGATTGACTGAATCGGCATCTCCTGCCATTTTCTGTGACCTGGTAAAAGTCCATCTGGTCCGGTCAGTAATGCTTCTTTTATTTTTAACCCATTCTACTCCTTAAAAAAAAAGTTATCCAGCCAGACAGCCTCTTCAAAGAGTTTACTAGGCATCTGATTGACCTTTTCTCCTCTCTTGTTTTACCGCCATAGTGTTTCCTCGACATGTGCGTGGTAGTATTAAATTCTGAGATTTTACTTAGATTTTTGTCACTCAAGGGGATTCTTGGACCTCATCAAGGTGGCCTTCATGACTTATACATTGAAGTGCCTCAGGATCTGTAATGGCAACATTGAGGGTGACTCAATGATGATTTTTAATCTTAGGTAGAGAGACCTTTCCCTGATTTTATTCACAAATTCTGTATTGGACACTCAAACACTTCTCGGTCTCTTTGACTTTGGATTGCGGAAGGTTTTTTGAAGGATCTCTCCACGTTGATAGAGACACACAGTCTATGGATTGGACTGTGTCCCACATGCCGGGCTTACCACTTGTAGATTTTGGTATGACATGCATTAATGACACTGGAGACCAGTGTCAGGGTTCTTGCACCTAACACCTTTTAAAGGGTAACAAGAGGCCGAGAGAGTGTCCTTCATGTTGATTGACCTCGCACAGCTGAGGACTCTTTTACATAACCAGGAGCCGTGCCACATAAAGGATTTGTCTACTTTAAAAAAACATTTATTTATTTATTTTAAAACCGTATAAAGTTAGGGCACATGTACATAAATGTATTTTTTCTGCGTCCGTTCCGTTTTTTGTTTTTTTTGCAGCCTGTATGCGGAACCATTCACTTCAAGGGGGCCAAACAAAAAGCAGAAATGACTCTGTGCATTCCTTGTCGGTATGTTTGTATGGCCGCTCTGCAAAATAGAACATGTCCTATCACTGTCTGCATTACGGACAAGGATAGGACCGTTCTGTTAGGGGCCCGCCCTTCCATTCCGCAAAATTCCGGTATCCATGTCTTGTACAAAACATCCAACGGTTGTGTGCATGAGCCCTTAGGGGGCCACCGTGTATGGCCACCGTGCCCGTGTTGAGGACCGCAAATAGTGGTCCGCAATACACGGGCATTGGCTGTGTGAACTTTGTGCTGCGGAGGCGAACCTATTGACTTGAATGGGTCTGCGATCTGCAAAATACAGCAAAAGATAAGACATGTCCTATCTTTTGTGGTGCGGAAGCACGGACCCGAAAGCACTTCTGAACCGTGCCTCAGATCCGCAAAAGAAAGGACGTGTCCTAGCTTTTGCCGTATTTTGCAGATCGCAGACCCATTCACGTCAATGACTTCTTACTTTTGGAGGACAGAACCTGACCGTGTATAACATGGACAGATCGTGGATTTGAATGAGCAACGTGTAATTCTTTATTTCCCCTGTTGGGGCACTGCATGGAATTAAACTCGTGCTACCAGGCTCCTCTACAGATTAGGGAACTGCCTGCTGGATCCGGAAATCCGTATGCAAATGGATTTCATTTGTTTCCTGACAAATGCATTGAAATACCAGATCCGTCTCTCCGGTGTCCTCTGGAAAAACGGATCTATTTTCACACTTTTAAAGGTCTGCGCAGACCGGAAATCCGGATGCATCAGTGTGGCAATTTCCTGAAACACTTGGAACTGGCATAAGTACATTTCAATGGAAAATAATAATGGATCCGGCAAGTGTTCCGGAAATTTTGGCCGGAGCAAAACCACAGCACGCTGCGGTATTTTCTCCGGCCAAATACCGTAAAAGGGACGGAATGGAAGACATCCTGATGCATATTGAACGGATTGCTTTCCATTCAGAATGCATTAGGACAAACTGGTGCATTTTTACCCCGGTATTGAGCCTCTATCCTTAGCGGTGAGAGTCCCAGTAATGGGACACCTTAAGTTTATGAAACCTTTCTAATGGTATATTCACATGCACCAGTTCAGGTACAGTTAAAACCGTATAGGAACAAAAGGATGTACCATATTTTTTCTTTTTTTTTTTTTCGGTGTGATTGGGGTTTTTACAGGTGAAACACATTTAATTAACCCGTTTCTTTAGTAAAAACATCACCTCAGTCACTACGTGGGAAGTTACCCTTAGAATAAGTTAATGCCACAAAACTGACAACCACTTTGATGTCTATATTTTCCCATATCTGAAGTAAACTTTAGGGTAGTTTTTCTAGTAGGTTTCCATAATTTATGTTTTAGGTCATGTTTTTACTGCATCTTCACTTTTTTCTACAGTTCCCATACTCATAGGTAGGTGTTGGAACTAGCCAATTTGGGTGGGATTGGTTGACCATCGAGTGTATATAGGGCCACCAGACTGTGTCTAGTTAGCAGTTGGTTGGGACATAAAAGGACTGGGCATGTTGGATTTCAACATCCCCAATCCTTTGTTCCTGCAGAAAAAAAACTGCTCCTAGGGGGATGTGGCAGAGGCCTGTCTCCCTTTTTCCGTTGAAAAACCATGCAGGGACAGCCAAGTTAGGCCTCTTTCACACTGACGTTTTTCCTTTCCATCCTCGAGTTCCATCCTCGGGTCTCTAGGACAGAAAGATACTGATCAGGATTATCCCAATGCATTCTGAAGGGAGAGAAATCCGTTCAGGATGTATCAGGATGTCTTCAGTTCAGTACTGAGACGTTTTTTGGCCGTAGCAAAATCCGCAGCATGCATAAGGGCTAATGCACACGACCGTATGTATTTTGCGGTCCGCAAAGGATACGGATGACGTTCGTGTGCATTCCGTATTTTGCGGAACGGAACAGCCAGCCCCTAATAGAACAGTCCTATCCTTCTCGGTAATATGGTCAATAATAGGACATATTTTTTTGTGTAACGGAAATCTGGACATACGGAAACGGAATGCACATGGAGTAACTTCCATTTTTGCGGACCCATTGAAATAAATGGTTCCTTATACGGCCCGCAAAAAAACAGACACGGAAAGAAAATACGTCTGTGTGCATGATGTACAATTTATTTATTTTTCTCAGGAACCCCACAACCGATTTTTCACATCAGATCAGGTATCATTTTAATCATGGATCATCCCTACCAGGCAGTATTATTGGTTCAGTAAGGTTCGTCCTGCTGACAGGTGCTCCTTAAAGGTTATGGCCACACGTGGTGTAAATGTTGCAGACTTGTGGGCAGAAAGCTATTGCTGCAATTATCCATCTCGGAGTTCATCCTTTTGGGGTGAAATTTTCAAATCCAAAGCTACTCATCAAATTCTGAAGCAAAATCTGCAGGTGGTTTTTGGGGCAGTTTTTGTTTTTATAGGTGACATGTTAAATATAATTTTTTTTTTCACCGATTAAAAACTGCAACCACATCAAAAACCGTGACTGCACTTTCAGTACTCTCCTTGGCCGGTTTTCCACGCTTTAACGTGATGGATGCCGACTGATTCTGCTAGCTGGAGCTGCGACTGATCTTCAATGAGGATTCCCTCATAAATCATTCAAAGTTTTTCTGACAAGAGAATTTCACAAAGTTTTGCAGCCTCGTCTGTGCCCGACATAGTGAGGGATGGATCACGCAACTGTCTTGTAATTGCTGAAAGGCAGGTACTAATTATTAAACTGGATCTCTGCCCAGAGCGCGGGCTTCCTCCAGGAGCGGCTCACCTGACTGGTATTATTATCTGTCTGGGTCGTGGATGACATATGGCAGCACTTACTGGTCTATGAATATTTTCTTGTATCTTAGGCTCATAACCGCGGTAAGGGCGAGGCCACAGGTAGTAGCTGTGTTTCGGTCAAAAACCATAACCACATACGGTGTCGGCATCTTTTTTTGGGAATTTGCAATTTGTACAAAAATGTTGCATTTTGCAGCAAAACTAAAAATTACAAAGTGGAAACATACATTTTTTTTTTTCAATGCATTTTTTTTTATTGTACAATTTTTGCAGGTAATAAAAACCTGCTTGCAGTTGTAATTCTTCTTATTCACAGCAAAACTAATTTAGAATCTAATTATTAAAGGACTTGTATAGGATTGAAGGCTTTCTTCCAGAAACACACTTATCCATAGGTTATGTCTACTATTGTAGCTCAGGTATTTGGAAGTGGATGGAGCTGGGCCACAATACCGCACTCAACCTGCGGACTGGTGTGGTGCTGATCTGTTCTTGAATGAGGCAGCCGTGTTTTTCTAATCCAGTACAACGGCGGATCCTGCTTCAGACTTGGCCTGGCCTGGACTTCCCTCAGACCCCCGTTAAATCATATTTGCCGACTCTCCCAATACATCGTGAACGTTTCTGGTAAATTAGGAGACCTCCTGTATGAATTTCAGGCTGCCGATATTGGAAAGGTTGCCCGTTTTTACAGGCTAAAACCCTCCCTGCCTGACTATTAGAAGCATCTTGGTCGATGTTAATTCCATCCCTTTGTATCAGTCATGCTCAGTGAGTCCTATAGCCAAAGGCCGTTCGCTTCTTGTAAAAGTTTGCCAGCTTGCCTATTGGCTTCCATGTAGATGTCGAATATTGGAGACCCACCTTGCAAAGACTGGTCCATCAGATTGAAAAACGTTACCTGTCCAAGGAGAAGTCTCCACTTGAGTATCTAGCCATGGTCAGCATTTACAAGTAAACATGAAAAGTGAAATAGTCCCCAGATGGTAAAACAACTCCTACCAATAGTCCTCTTATGCGCCAGTCGACGATACTCTACAAGTCCTTTATCACTCCTTAAAATTACCTTTCACAGGGCCCAGTGCAAAGTTAATATGCATATTGTCGACAGTGCATTACTTTGTGATGTGAGCATGTGACAAACATTTTTCTAGTTTGTCAGTGATCGGCAGCACCTTTACACAAGACACTTAACGGGATTGAGCATCCATCGGGATGTTCACTATTTCTAGCAGTCCCGTGAGAATGGTGAGTTTTGGCCTAGTATGCCCTATAGAAGGCTGATCTGCCCGGAGAAACCACTCATATGTAGTTTGAGAAGAATATGTAGCCCTGAGAAGAATGTCCCATCTGGAATCTACCTCTGTGGGTAGGAGGCCCTGAGGATGTCCCTGCTAAGGAGCTACTCCGTGAATATCCACCTCCAGTGGCGCAATTCGGGTGTTCAGTCTGAACTCGGCAGAGGGCATTTGAAGAAGAGTAAAATGAAGAAGAATGAAAAAGAAATGCAGCTGTGCTCCATAGCATTGCTGCATATAGCAGGAATGAAAGTCCAGGAAACAGATGGCATTCACTGGAGGAGCGCCCTGTGTCTTCTAGCACGTAAGCGGCATAAAGTTATCACACCACAAAGTGATGCCATAAAGACAAAACTCAAAAAACAATGTTGGAATGCTGAGATTTTTATGTCATCCTCTCCCCTCCCCAAATAAATAAAAGTTATACAATACATTAGATGTACCTCAGAATGGTGCCATTTAAAAATACAACTTATCTCACAGAAAATAAGCTCTCATAAGTAGCCGGAAAAATAAAAAAATTATGGCTTTTGAAATGCGGAGGTATAAAAAATGAAAATAAAAGTTCCATTCTGAAATCCAAAATAGGCTGTGTCCTTTTGGGGATAAAGGGGTAATCCAAGACTAATAAAGATCTCTCATAGTGGCTGACCCTCGGTGAAGATCATTCGTTCCCTGCTGCTGGGTCGCTCCCAGGCTGGCCTCTCCCTGCAACACTGAAAACAACATCCGTCAACAGGGGGAAACGTGACCACTCCAATCAATCATAGACCGCAGTGGTGACCTGCTCCCCATGACCAGTTGTCACCACTGGGGCTTGTAATTGGCTTCAGTGGTCACGTGTCCAGGGGTGGATTGGCCCTAGACCTTACAGGGAAATTTCCCGGTGGACCGATGCCCAGGAACCCGCCTGAGTCTTCCTCATGGCCGGCAAGTGGAAGTTTTTGGGGATGTATTTTGTGATGGACTGTGGTATTAGGCTCTGTTGGGATGGTATAATGTGCCACAATGTGGTATTGTTGGCCCTGCCTTCCATCAATTTGGACCAAAACAGGGCCATTTTTAGTGTTTTTTCCAGGGCCACTTTAAGTTCCCAGTCCGCCCCTGCACATGTCCCCTGTCATCTGATGATGTTTTCAGCACTGCAGAGTTAGGAAGATCAACCCCGAAAGCGATAGACACCGAACCCAGCGGCAGGGACTAGGTAAGTATGATCTCCACCACGGGTCGCTCACTTTGGGAAGTCTGTATTAGTCTTGGATAAACCTTTTAAAGCATGCAAATGGTTAGCATCATGCTTTTGGGACACTTCTGTGCAGCAGGCCATGGAAGGATGAAGGATAAAACCTGCTGCAGTCTACAAGAGAACCGCAACTCGGAAACTTGCCAGGAAGACAACAACCACCACGAGAATAAAGACCCTCAGACTTTATTGCTAGTATTTCTTTTGGTTATTTTTTAATGCACAGGCACTTAACTCAGTTGCTATGTAGCACTGACTCCTCCGTAAGAGCAAATAAGGAGATTGAAAGTTCTTCTGCAGTGAACATAAATCCAGACGCAGTGGATGACATATTAATGTATCTGTCAGAATTACTAGTCGGATGAGGGCTTTGTGGTTGTATTATGCACTGGGAGGTTAAGTGATGGATTTGATTGTACTTTTATGAAGTGTTTCTAGATGAGTGGACCTGAAGATGTCTCCTGTAGAGATCACCAGAAAATATTACATCCCGTTCACTCACGAAAAATAGTTAAAATATGGAAATAAATGGGAGGATGGAATGTACACTTGATTCTCTCTTTAGTATTGTGTGTATATTCATTTATTACAAGCTTTTTTCAATTCTATCAGTGTCCAGCGTTTTTTCTTCCATTGCTTATGCACAAATTTAAACAAAAAATTGTCGGCCTTTTTTTTCTTCTGGCTCAAGTGATTTCTGGCCATAATACAAGAACCAGTATAGACACTTGAGCACAGACACTGTTTAGTGTCTTGGTGTTGGTTTGTTGATGGTGATTTTTGGGAAGTTAGGACTTGGAGAGTAAAGGAGTTGTCTCCTGAAAGACTTTGGAGGCATATCTTCAGCATATGCCTTCAGTGTGTTGACTTGGGGTAGAGTTTTACATGGGGTGCATAGTCGAACATTGAGTTTTCTAGCAGAGATGCCACTTCATTCCAGCAATCAACAGACATCACAAAGGTTGAACCCTCATGATTGGATTTTGATGGTCATATGCCACCAATTTCTGCTCTCCTGCTCTTAAAGTGGTTGGCCCACTAAAAACATAACTTAATGAAGCATTGGTCATGCATGCACACCACTGCTACGTTCATTGTTTTGGACCAAGAAAGATAGCACAGCATTGGACACAGCTATCTCCACCAATTGCTCCATTCATTTAAACCAGGGGACACTCACAAATCCTGGACCTCCAACCATCATACATTTATCCCTATGATGTGGATAGGCAATACGTGCTTTTTTTGGGCCAACTCCTTGTTGGCCTACAAAATAGCCGAGCCGGTGTTCTCTATGTTCATTTCAGGGATCCGTTCTGGAGATAGATGAGGTCTGGGGTTGTCATTTTAAAGGATTTCCCACTGGAGACATTGGGCTAAACCGGTGTTTACCAACTAGTGGCTAAAGAGCCACATGGAGCCCTTGGGCCACCTGCATTTGTCTGACCGTTTGTTGGCAGCTCCAGAAGCTATTGTGCACTAGTGGCGCTAGGGATGTCCTAGCATTATGAGGAATTGGTAAAGTCCAATCATATTATTCACAGCGATGACACAACGTCTGTGCGTATGCCGCCTTAGGTCATATGGGTGTTATGGGAATCCGCTTTTATGAGCCAGAATGGAGAGACAATCTATAAGAGACCATGGCAGCAGCAGAGGAATCGTGGCTGTTCACCAGTTCTCCCAGCAAATCAGTCATAAGCCAGGAGAAACCCACCTATCTGATGAGACAACCCTTTTTAACGTGAAGGTAAAAGCCACATCCCTAGGCCATTGTTACACATCTCTCATATTTGAAAGTGGAGTACGACCTACAAAAGGTTGGGGACCACTGGGCTAAGAGCCCTTTTGCACAGGCCGATGATCAGGAATGAGGAATATTTGTGCCCCATGTAAACATGCTGCTGATTACCGAGTACGCTCTTCGTCGGTGATTGTATCTTGCAACTGGCACCAAAATTCATCGTTTGTCTCAGTACATCGAGTTGTGTACCAACAATATGCAGACTGAATGGAGGACGGATGATCATATTAAAGGTGTTGGCCCCTCGGGGACACTGATGGCTATCCCAAGTATATGCCATCAACGTCAGATAGGTGCAGGTCCCATCTCTGGGACCTAGTTATATCTCCAGCACCAAAATTCATCGTTTGTCTCAGTACAATGAGCTGTGTACCAACAATATGAGGACTGAATGGAGGACGAATGATCACATTAAAGGGGTTGGCCCCTCAAGGGAAATGTATGCATATCCCTAGGATATGCCATCAATATCAGATGCGGGTCCTACCTCCGGGACCTGGTCATATCTCTAGAACGGGTCCCTGAAGTGAATGGAGATCGAGTGCGCAGCAGTCTCACAGCAGTGAATCATAAGCGCACCGCGAAAGCGCGTTCACCACTCCATTCACTGCTATGAGCCGAGACAGTGCTCCCCGTTCACTTCGGAGGTCCTGTTATGGAGATGGGTGCAGGTCCCACCTCTAGGACCCGGCCCTACCTATTGATATGCCATCATTGTCCCAGATGGGTCAAGCCCTTTAACATTAATCCCCCATATAATAACGAGTGCTGACTGACTTGATCCATCTCTAGGTGATGTCCAGAGCTCTAGACCCTTCTTTTCTCTGGAGATTTCTGTGAGAACCTGATAGATCGCCATGTATTTCCTACATTTTTCTTACATTGCATGTGAATACAGCCTTCTTGGACTACAACCTATCATTTTTTATTCTCCCATTTCTTTATATTGTGCAGAATATGAGTCAGGCTGGTGAGATACTCATCCAAGTCCTGACGTATAGAATGAATACACGGATCCTTTAACCCTTTCTCCCAGATGCACGCGGAAGCAATTTACTTGCATTACAAAAGCCGCCAAGCTCTTATTTGCATACTTTTAATGGAAAACTGAATTAATTGCGGGTCTCTTGTGTGTAGGAAATCCCGGCTTTTATGAAACAGAATATTGAATTCCTGAAGGGTCTTATTTAATAGTTTTCTTCAGGGTAGACTATTAATTGTATGCAGATTGTGACTTAATTGCAGGAGTATGAATTCCCCGTCTGCCTTGTCATTCAAACACTGAATTTCCACCAAAATCAAACCTTCCCGATTAGTGTGCGTTCACACATACTGAGTGGCACCAGTATCGAGTGCCTTCAACTTCAATTTATCTGTAGACGCCATGTTGCCGAAAAACGCATTGCAAAACTGCAGGAGTTCGCACTGAAATGCGCTTGGATTTTGACACGCACTAATCGGTCTTTGACACAATTCTGATCCCATTCGGTACTCGTGAAAGCACCTTAATTGTCCTTTAAATGGTCGTCACCCAGCTTTCCTAGTTAAAGGGGTATTCCCGGTTAGGGAAAGTTATAGCTATTAGATCTCGTGATCATTAGGGCTCACACTGATCACGAGAACAGGGGCTCCATTTCCTGTGGAGCACCCCTGAAATGCAAAGCAGCTGTTTGGAAATGAGGGGCTCCACAGACTACAGACCCCCATTCTCGTCGATGGGGGATAGCTATCTCCAACCAGAATATCCCTTTAACTGAATAGATACAGTTTTCTCAATTACTATTTGGGGGGTACTATCCCTCCTTGGGGAGAGAGTGCTTTAATCACGTGAGGAGGCTTATAGACCATACATTGTCACGGACGTACTGAGACATACGGACGTCCCAGTGACAGTAAGTGGCAGGAGATCTGTGAGACTGGCAACACGTGGTTTAATCTGACAGGTTTTCCTTGTGGATCAATAGGTATCAGTGTTGTTTCTGGTAATGGCCACACCCCTAACCTCCAGGTGTTGCTTATGTGGTAATTTAACCTTCCTTACTTATAGTTGCTTCTCCCACAATGCTGTGCGGTTTATAGCTTCTGTGCCTGTGGATTGTTTGTGGTTGGATCTCAGCTGAGTTCCTGGTGCTTCCATAGCCTCTTTGAGGTTAAGTCTTTCCTTTCCCTTTTGTATTATGTTTGGGTTCTGTGTGTTGCATTTCCCTATTGTTTGTATTAGGCTTGTAGGAGACTCCTGTTCGTCCTTCCTTTTGGAGGAACAGGTAGTCTCGTCCCTGCCATTAGTACCAGGGCTAGATAGGACTAGGTATTCCTGGGTATGAACTCACCTACCTTTTGGGGTCATACTGGTAGTCAGTCAGGATTTTGGTTAGGGTTTTCACTAGGTTTTCACTAGGAGGTGTCCATCTTCCTTCCCTAGTTTTCAGGCCTGATTCCTTGTTCCCCCTTCCTTCCTATGCTCGGTGTGGTGTTTCCCTTCAGCATGACATACGTGCTCCTCTAGAATTCTGGGAAGAAGGGGATGCAAATGAGCTCCTAAAAAGCTCTGCCTTTAAAGCCACCAGATGTAAGGAAGCTATCCCACAAGTCAATGTTGGACCCTTTAAATAGGCCTTGAGACAGGACTCATCAGTGCAGAAAATACTGGCTTAACTGGGTGCGAGATCTGTCAGGATTCTCCTTGGGGAGAGAGTGCCTTAATTGGCATGATAGTACCCCCCAAATCCTGACTTAGGCCTCTCACCCAGTTAAGCCAGTACTCTCTGCTCTGCACCGATGAGGGGCAACCCTCCTGAAACAGCTGTCTGCAGATGAGGTGCCGGCTTATTTAATATCTAAGTCTTGTCTCAAGGCCTATATAAAGGGTCGAACATTGACTTATAGGTAAGCTGCCTTACATCTGGTGGAAGATCTTGTTAAGAGCTCATTTGCTCATGTTAAGGAGGACATTGTATGTCGCAGTGGTCAATGATGCATGCTTAATGGGAGTTAAGGAATGAGAACTGGAAAAGTTGGGCCATGTCCACGCTTGCCAATTTTTAAGTCGAGGCATTCAGAAGGTAAGCGACTGCAGCACACAAATTGTACAGCTGAAATCAGTTTTTGTGCAAAGACACCTCCTTTCCACAGACCACATCCTCTTTTTAACAGTTCACATCAATTTTTGTAATGGGTCACAGCTCGTCTTGTGATGTGTCTGCCCCCTTATTGTACTTTGGGCCCTGGAGCTGAATCTGATGACACAGCATCCCCCGCGCTGCATACAGTTAAACGTTTATGGAGTGCTGTTTTCCCAAAGAAAACAGGCCTCCATGTCCTCCAAATTCCAGAAGATTTCCCAGCTCTTCCAGATGTCCCCCCTTTTTTTTGGATACCTCCAGACCTTCCAGTGGAGTTGGCAAGTATGGCAGTGATCCCTTGAGGAGCTGAGAGGATAGCCATATGGATATAAGCAAGAGAATGAAGAAATGTCTATGTAAGGACGCCTTCACACGTGGCAGATGTTGTTGCAGAAAATTTCCGTGACTTAAAGAGGTTTTCCGAGATCAGAGGATAGGTCATCAGTATCTGATCGGTCCGACACCTGGCACCCCTGCGATCAGTGGTTTGAGAAGGCGCTAGCACTAGTTCCGTGCCCTTCTCACAGCTTTCGATACCCCCATCGATCAGACACTGGTGACCTATCCTGAGGATAAGTCATCAGTATAAAGATTTAGGAAAACCCTTTTAAAATCAGTTCCGTTCATCTGAATTGGGCCCTTTTGCGGGGAAGCTCATGTATTTTCTGCAAGCCTTATTCAGGTGAATTGAACTGATTTTCAGTCGCAGAAATTTTATGCAGCAAAATCTGCTTCATGTGAAGGCGCCCTTACCCTCTTGTCACTATCCCCCTCTTTTTAGATAATATTGGAGCAGTCATTAAGAGACTGTGGAGTTTACCGCGCCGAGACTGCCTGGAGGTCAGGGCTGGAAGGACCCCCGTCGTGGTTCAGTTTCCACAGGAAGAAGCAGCTGCGAGATATTTATAGAGGGGTCAGAATGTGCGCAGATGAAAGGTCTGCGGGTATACAGATTGCACATGGATCTGTTCACACGTGTCAGATTTGACACAATATGCTTCCAATCATCGCATGCATGGGAATAGGATTTCCACAGACCCTTTCACATGCTATAGAAAATTTCCACACGGATTTTTGTCTGTTCCTATCAGTTGTGGAAATAGGTAGCGTGCATGTCGGGTTAGTATGTAAAGGCGGAGGATCGGTCCCATGGACTGGCAGTGGGGCGCAGATTTGCTGCACACCCTCTGCAGAAATGTCATGAACACACAGAGGATTTAATGCTGATGTGGGTACCTGCACACGGTGCGGTTTATGCGCGTTATTTTCCACGTGGATTCTGACACGGTACACAGTACTAGAATAGTGTATCAGATTAGGCAAATCTCATGTACACTTTGCCTTTTCGTTCCGTGCGAAAATGGACCTTTAGCAATCCGCAGCATGTCAATTCTATGTGTGAGTTTTTTGTGCGGATTTCACCCTTTTCAATGTAAGTGAGACCTGCGGCAAAACAGCATAAAATCTGCACCGAAAACCGCAAGTGACACATGCGTTTTTTGGTGCGGAAACACGCAGAAATCCACAGGAAAACCCGTGCAGAATTTATGTTTTGAAATCTGCATGTACTCTTGTTCACACAACAGATTTTTAAAATCTGCTTGCAAAATTAAATGCAGAAAACATGTTTTTCATGCAATTTATGACGTTTTTAAAGTTTTTTTTAACGAATGGGTGTTTACAAAACTGCATTTTTAGCTTGGGATTTTTGCCACGCAGAAAACATGCAAAAAATGTGGGGAAAAAAGCAACTGCTGCTTACCATTGAAAGGAATGGGAGGCTGTTTTGAGGCTTTTTTTGGGAACTCATTTAGAGGTGGAAACGCATCAAAATCAGCGCCAAAAAACTCGGTGTGAACTGGCCCTTAGTGTCCTTCTGAAATGATAGGTGTCACCAGTTCGGTGGTCTAGTGCTTCGCCAGTGGTAGAGGCAGTTGTTATGAAGCAGCTGTAAGCCACTATGGCTCTGTGGTTGGCACTTCTGTGCAGGAGTCCTGCCCTTGTATCTGATTGGGGGTCAACATCTTCCCGTGGATTGTGAGGTGACACTTATCGCACACTACCAGCTTCTTGCTTATGCAGATGACTCCATTGGCGTCAAGGTTGGCTGGTTATGATGTATTTTGCTGGGCAGATATTTGGTTACAACTTGCAAAAAGTTTTTTAAAGAGCTTGTCGAGAATTTTTACAAGTGATGGCCTATGCTCAGGATAGGCCTTCAATGTCTAATTGGTGGGGGTTTGACCCATGCCCCCCGCAGATAAGCTGTTTCAGCTCCGTTAATTGTGTAGTACCTGGAGCTGGTTAGTGCAGTGCTTCACCCATTCACTTCAATAGGAGCAGGACTGCAGTAACCAGCTCTGTCCACTACGCAATGGGCGGCGCTGTGTAGTTCCAGCACCTCTGCAAAACAGACGATCGGTGGGGATCAGGGATGTCGGACCACCACCGATCGATCACATGTTGATGTCCTAGCCTCAGGATAGGTGATAGCATATAAAAATCCGAAACAACCCCTTTAAACTGGATTCGCACTCGGCGTCTTGCAACGTTTACATTTTTACTGGCTTGTTTTTAGGTTAAAACAGCTGATTCCAGATGTTACTTTAAATTCTACATTCACACCATTTTTGGTATTGATGGTATTTTGGGGGTTTATGACATTATTATTATTATTTTTTTTTTTTTATAGATTTTTATAGAAGTACAGACTTCTAAATTTTGGGTCATTTAGGCTACGTCTACATGACGACATGTGTCTCAATAAGTTGCGCGACACATAGGGCACAACTACTCTGCAACATTTGTCGCACCAGTGACGCGCAACAATTTTTAGAATGGTAGTCTATCGTGGCGACATGCTGCGACAGCGACGTGGCAGTCGCAGAAAAATCCATTTTGAATGGATTTTTTGCGACTGTCATGTTGCAGTTGCAGCAATTCGACACCATAGACTACCATTATAAAAACTGTTGTGCGACAAAAGTCATTGTGTAGACCTAGCCTTAAAACCCAGCCGTGCCCCAAACCTGTCCTGCCCACTTTGGATAAGGTTTGCCTGAAACCCACTCAAATTTGCCTGGGTTGTCTCTGAAAGTTTGAGGCAATACCAGCGAATTTGAGACTTTCGGAAACGAGGTTAATATCGTGTTTTTTTTTTCTCTTTGAAATTGCCAGAAAATGCTCTACACAAACAAAAATTCTAAAAATGTTGTATTTAAATATGCTGAAAACCATGAGCCTCATTTATCAACACTGTCAGAGCTCAGCTTTAGATTTTCTACTCTGCTTTGGGCAAAAAAAACAGTTTTTCGTTATCTTCTATGATCTTCATTGGCCTTACGAAAAATGTCCTTCTCTGTGATGTTTATGGTTTCCTTTCGCCTCCCGGTCTCGGCGTTCGCTGTGTCTGGGCAGGTTTCTTGAGATCCTCCTCTCCCTCCCAAGTCTTTTTGAGGAGATCCTTGGTAAAGACCATATAAGTCTAGTTTTCCCCTGGAGGCTGCGACACGTTTCGGGGCAGGTCACAATATGTTGTCTGCAGGACGGGGATGATAGGAATTTGCCTCCTTGCTCGCTCACCAGACTCACGACCTGTTGTGACAGCTCCTGCTCGTTGTCGTTTTTTTGGCCTCTCTCTTATTTCTGGAAGATCTCCGCAGACCTTCTACCAATTCCAGCAAGGGCTGAGGTCTCGGCGGTGGTTTGTCTGCGGGTGCACATCTGAAGACCTTTACGGAGACCTGAAGACATCCTTACAAGTCTGAAATAGCATATTTCCCTAAAATAAAAAAGTAAACACAAGTCCTTGACGTCGTCTTCTGGTTCTTAAAGGTCCGTAAAAATATTTTACATTTTTCAAGCAAGCCCCTGGATCTGGATACTTTTATTTTATAACGGCATCTAATAAAAATTTTTGTAAACCCACCGAGTTATTCTATAGTATTTATCTGTAGAGCGCCACCTGCTGTTTCTCCCCTTTTTTTCTGTCCACCTCTCTGAGATGGTCGCACATGCTCAATTCTGTGCTTCAACTGCCACCAGCCAGATCTATTAGAAGCTGTGACAGTTACAGGGAGAGTGCTGCAGCAGAAAGGATGTGCCCCCTGAGAAAGGACACACAACCTGAGCGTTGACAGTTGCAGCACAAAGGACACATCTTCTGAACTCTGATAAGGAAAGAGCTGAAGAAGAAAGCACACCCCCTGAACTGCGATAGGAAGAGAGGTGCAGCAGAAAGGGCACACACCCTATGCTGTGACAGAAAGGAGACCCACTGAGCTGTGATAGGGAGAGAGCTACAGCAGAAATAACACACTGCCTGAGCTGTGATAGGGAGAGAGCTGCAACAGAAAGGACACCCCCTGAGCTGTGACAAGGAGAGAGCTGCAACAGAAAGAACAAGCCCACTAAGCTGTGATAGGGAGAGAGATGTAGCAGAAAGGACACAATTTCTGAGCTGTGATAGAAAGAGGGCTCCAGCAGAAGGGATCCCCCCTGAGCTGTGATAGGGAGAGAACTGCAGAAGAAAAGACTTGCCCCTGAGCTGTGACAAGGAGAGAGCTGCAGCAAAAAGGACATGCCCCCTGAGCTGTGATAGGGAGAGATGTAGCAAAAAGGACATGCCCCCAAGCAGTATTATGGAGAGAGCTGCAGTAGAAAGGGCACACCCCTTTAGCTGTGATAGGGACAGAGCTGCAGCCGAAGGAACACCCCCCGGGGCTGTGATAGGACGAGAGCTGGAGAAGGAAGGACATGATTTCTGACCTGGCAGCTTGAGCAATGAATGGGGAGATCTCTGGATCCATGTGAGGTGCAGGGCTGGATCTAGAGAGAGATTGTCATGATGTCTATATGATGTCTGACTTTCATCTTTTATATTACCCGTAGCTTTATGCCTTTTAAGCCGTACACATTAGATAACCGTCATGGCCTCCAGCAGGAACAGCTGACGTGTGGGGGCCATCCCGGCAGGATAAAGCAGCTGAATTTCAACACGTCTAATCCCCTTTGTTTTTAGGGGAGATAAACCACCACCAGAGACGTCTTGCATTGACTGACTTCCCTGTCTCTACTGAGAACACGGGCATGCTCGGCCGAGCGTGGAGCGTGCACATGTATGGGGGGGGGGGGGTAATAGTGTCGGCCAACACCTTTGTAATATGTCTGACCAGCCGTATTCCTGCGAGCGGGCGGCTCCCAGCTTCACCATTGCAATTAGCTGACTCTGCTTCCTTAATTCTGAGAGACAGTCGAGAGTGGTACATGGCTCAGCCGTACCGCGACTGCGGGAGAGCTACCGAAATCCATGCCTGTCCCGTCGGGTCCAGGACAGTTGGGTGGTCTGTATACGTCTGGCTCTGCTGTGTGGCCCCCTATATACATTGGCCATAACGTAAAGGGCAAAGTATACCGATTGGTATAGTTGTTTTTTTTACAGTGGCCCACTGTGTAGGAACATACAGCAGACCCTGACGCTCCTGGTCTCCCTCGGGGGAATGAGGGCCTATGGATAAGTTTGGAACAGAAGCATAAAACCTTGGGGTGTATTCACACATCGAGGTTGAGTTGTCATATTTGCCAGGACCTTGCACAAAATGACATCAAAATTGCTCGAAATAAAAATTTATGAGACGTCCAGTGTCCATGTTCCGAAAGTTCCTACAATGGACGTGTAATCAACGTACTTTTTATTTTTTTTTTCTAAGCAAGTTTTGACATTGACTTAAATCCGCGCTGAGACGCATACATAAACATTTTTTAGATATGGATTTTTTCCCTCTTGCGTTCCGTTGCGTTGCATCGATTTGATTGCTCGGAAGGACAGTAACCCCTGAAGAGCCGGTGGATCAGCAGAGAAGGGGAGAATCTGCGAGGCTTTCAAGGTCAGCCGTGTAACAAGACACCATAATGCAGTCCTGTCTCCAGATCTGGCAGGTGTTCAAGTAGTCGACATCCAGAGATGAGAAATTCCTATTGGGTGGACGTGCATCGAGGGCTAGTTCTAAATGGAGAGCGGAACTGCTCAAAGAAATATCCCGCACGTCCTAGAACAGCTCGTCACCTCCTGACCTGATGCATTTACCTGTTTTTGCTTCATTTCTAGCGAGATGTCCGGGTTAGGGTTGGTAAGGCCATGTGGGAGCTGTAAAGGCAGACATATTGGTTCTGCAAGCACTGTGCTCCCTTATTCACGGAACCAGGTGTCTCTGGATCTCTAAGGCCTCATTCACATGACCGCAAATTGCAAATCCGCAAAAAGAATGATAACCGCCACGCGCACGCTGTATATATTTGTGGATTTCAGCATCAGGCCCTATGATAGAAATGCCTATTCTTGACCGCAAAACGGACAAGAATAAGACATGCTTTATTTTCTGTGCGGGGCAGCGGGGCGGACATACGGAGGCTGACAGTACACGGTGTCCCCATCTTTTGCAGCCAATTAAAAGGAATGGGTCCGCTAATGCAGACTGAAAATACCGTCATGTGCATGAGCCCACGAACGTATTTATTTATTTTTTTGTCATTTTATTTTTTTTATAAATATTTTATTTTTTTAAATATTTTTCCTTTTGATTTTTTTTTTTCTTTTCACTTACATTTTATTTTTTATACTTTTTCTTTTTCATCAGTCTTTTTTCCTCCTTTTTATTTATATTTTATTTTTTATATTTTGTCCTTGTTTATATTATTTTCTTTTTTGTCTCTGGGCTGAATATAATTTTTAACAAATGAAAGATATTGTTTACTTGGATTTCCTTTTTTAATTGTCGAGTTTTTATTTTTATTTCTGCCTGCAATCTTCAGAGAGAAATTTCTCATGTTCTCTGTGTGATGGGTTCATAGTATTTGACAGGAGCAGTATTCTTTTCTCTGCGTATTAATAAATGAAAAGTGCGGTGCCCGAATCTCTGTACTGTATTTCTCCCCCTCTGTGTTTGCAGTCTCTCTGATCTAGTTTATTAGTGTAGTGCCTTTTCATTCATTGGCGCTGTTATTACTACTGCTTGTACATCCCATGGCTTAAGAGGCAGTATCTGTAGTGTTAGGGACCCTTGTGCGGAAGCCGCCGTGAAGTGGTACTTGGGCCCGACATACTTTTGATCAAAAATGTGCGCTAAGAGCTTCCTTCATTCAATTTTTGGAATGAGCCCCTTTTTTCTATTTTTTTCTGTTAGTTTATGATGTATTGTGCAGCCATCTTTTAACCTTCTTTATGTACATCCCATGGCGTCATTATTGGGTTCTAGTAAATGAGAGTGTATCAGCCGAAAATTACATATTATTTCATTTATGTTTTTTTTTTTTTTGTGGAGGTGTTTTTTTTTGGTGAATACCCACCTAAATCTTAAATTTTTTTGTTTTTGCACAGAGCTCTAGAGCAGTCAGAATTGGCGGGCACTTTCTGTTTTTTTGTAACTCGTCAGCTTTGCTGTATAGACTAAGGCATGATCAGCAGAGTAATCTCATTATACTTACAAGGTGGGCTAGATAATGAGAGCTTCACTGATCTCCTGGAGGCCGACATAAAATGCATGAGTGTAACACTATATTCAGCATTCCCAGGTAAACCTCTCTATGCAGATACCCTGTCACTACCTGGTCTTTGTGGGAACGACTGTGTTCTATCGCTTCCTGGACACTGCGCCATGAAGCACACACACACTGCTGCACAATCCCAGAACGATGTGTCTGTCTTCAAAATGCCCTTCTTCAGGGATATTTTAACCCCTTATGCTAGGGCTAGGCCGTCTCCTTTCTACAGCAGCCTAGTCTAAGCACTGCATGGGTCCCCTGTGCATTGGACAGTGGGGGCTCGGCTTTCACATTAGAGTCAGGCTCCTGCTCTAGAGGGCCCGGACTGGCAGAAGTGCCACTCTGAGCCGTTTAACCCCTTAAATGCTGAGGTCAATAGTGACCGCTGCATCTAAGTGGTATAGACTGAGCAAGATCCCTCTGTCTTCCCATGGCAGCCTGTGACCTAATGAAGGCCCCAGGTCTACCTGCATTGTGTGCCTAGAAGGCTGTGCCTCCAGTCTCTAGCGCAGCCTGCTGATGTCTGTCGGTATGGTTCTGACAGTATAATACACTGTACTGCATAAGCAGTACAGTGTATTGTAGCATTGATCAAAAGATCGCCTATTAAAGTATGCTTGTGGGACTAGTAAATGGTTAAAATAGAAGATTATAAAACGTTTTATTAAATACAAATTTCCAAGTAAAAAAAAATATCATTCTTCCATAAAAAAAGCTTTTCAGTAGCAGAAATTGCAAATATTAAATCCCTTCCACATATTTGGTATTGCTGTGCCAGTAACGACCCGCACTATACAATTATCGTTTAATTTTCTCCGTACAGTTAAGTTATATACCCCGAAATGATACCAATGAAAAGTACAAGTCGTTCGGCTAACATTTATGGGGTCTTGGGAGGCGGTGAGGCAAAAAGTTGGTAAAACTTTAAAAACTATACTTAAAAAACTAAACTATATGCATTTGGTATCGCTGTAATCCTACTGACCCAGAGAATAAAGCCGGCATGTTATTTCTGCTGAAAAATGATTGCTGCCTAAGTTTATGCTGTAAAATCTTAATGACAGTATTGCTGTTTTTCCCCATTCCCCCCAGAAAGAGTTAATAAAAGTTAAGCAGTAAGTTTTGTGTACCCCAAAATGGTGCCATTAAAAACTGCAACTTGTCCTGCAAAAAACAAGCCCTCCTCACGCTACTACATCAATGGAAAAATAAAAAATGTATAACTCTTAGAATGCGTTGATTGAAAAAAACTAAAAATTGCTTGGTTACTAAAGCCCGAGGGGTTAAAAACAGGAAACATTAAAAAGGGAACAACCACATTATTACCTTTCTACAGACTTAGGCCTCTTGCACACGACCGTATGGCTTTTTCAGTATTTTGCAGTCCGCAAAAAACGGATCTGCAAAAAATATGGATGACGTCCACAAAAAACGGAATGCACACGGAACAGAACAGCTGGCCCCTGATAGAACAGTCCTATCCTTGTCCGTTATGCGGACAATAATAGGACATGTTCTATCTTTGAACGGAACAGAAAAATAGAAATACTGAAACGGAAGGCATACGGAGTACCTTCCGTTTTTTTTGAGGATCCATCGAAATGAATGGTTTCGTATACGGAACGCAAAAAAACGTGATCCTGACGTCTGTGGGGGTGTGCCCCTAGAGCTGGGGATAAACAGTAGCTGAAAATAATTTGGCGAGGCTAAACAGTAGTTTGGCCGACTGATTTCCTTCCAACACCTCTACCCTTACACATGTACCCTCGGCTCTTCCAAGCATATGTTCTTAATTGGGAGTGGGGAATGAACCACTGCCAGGCACCACAAGTGGTGGCTTATCTTCCTTATGAAATCCAACATGCCTGATCCTCAGTGGCGTACATATGGAAGTAAGGCCCCCCCCCACAGGACAGAAGGGTTTCTGCCTAAACCCCCATGGCCATTTACTTGGGCCATTTTTTCCTGACCAAGTTTTCACCCTCAGTAAAAGAGGAGCTGATCCCAACTGGGTCCCCTCTTGCCCTGGGCCCCATAGCAGTCGCATGGTCTGCCGCTATGGTAGTTACTCCCCTGCTGAGCCTGCTTTCTTCCAATGGAGAACTACCATCATCCAATCAGTGCCTCCTGTATCTGACAATGGAAACTCCCTATCGGCAAGAGGAAGGGGAACACCCAGTTGTTGGCTTATTCGTGCGTTTCCAGGAGGAATAACAGAAGAATAACACAACACAGAGAACCCCGCTTTTGGGATTCCAGACAACCCCTATCATTTCTATAAATTTATAGACTTACCTGCTTTTAGATCTGCATACAAATAAGCATAAAGAATAGTTGCTATAAGCGTAAAGCTGTACTTTGCCGCGCCCTTGCCTCCACAGCAATTACTGGCAGCCAGTATCATGATCCTCGGCAGGAAGTCGAGTCCCCATTGATTGTTGTAAATGAGTATTTCAGAGACCTTGCTTGCGGTATGTAAACGGATTTTGCAAGGCTCTTCATTTGCATCGTGTGGGACCCATAATGTTCCAGACAGATGGGAGCAGCAATTTTTTAAAACCTTTTCTTTTATGGTTGCGGGATTTCAAGTTCGGGAACAAGCTGGTCCGAGAAAAGGGTTCATTTTGGTTTCTGGTGAAAATTCTTATCCTATTGGTTCATAGAAAGTAGATCACTTTTAATCTGCAGATCGTGAGATTCGATTGTGACAACTCGTACATGAGGTTTTTTTTCTCCCAGGCTGTAGCTTCGTCCAATCGCAGCGCAGAGGGAGACGCCCAGGAGAGCAAGGGCAGTCCCTGCCTAGTATAACCGAGTCCCCAAAGATACCGGAGGACATAGCGGGAGAGCGGAGCGGCGCCCAGGGATAATAGTAAGTGCAGGGAGATCCCTGGGCGCCGCTCTACATATCATGATACTTAGTTCAGAATTTTTTTCCAGATGAAAGGTCCTCTTTAATGTTTCGGCACTGGGGCATCTGATTGCTGCAGTGTTGGAGGATGGCATTGGAATGAGATCTGTTTTTTTATTTCTATTTTTTATTTTGCTACATGATGAACTGTTTACAGAGGTTTTATAACCCGGAAACCCCCTTTAACCCCCGTTTTTCTGCCAAGTTTCTAATCATTTCGTCAGTGGTAGACTGGCCATAGACTCTAAAGAGAAATTTCCCGGTGGGCCGATAGCCAGAGCGCCGTCCAAGCCCTTTTTGTGGCTGCCAGTCGTTTACATAACAATCTGATGGTCTCAGCATTAATTAATGCCAGGAGCATCAGATAATAGGGCTGCTGGCCGGAAGTTGCTCTCCTGAATACGTCCTCAGGTTGGTGATACAGTTCAATACTGTGGCGAGGGTGGCAGTATATTGTGCTGCACTGTGTTATTTGGTTCTGCTGGGGCGGTATGTTGTGCTGCACTGTGGTATTTGGTTCTGCTGGGGCAGTATAGTGTGCTGCACTGTGGTATCTGGTTCTGCTGGGGCAGTATTTTCTGCTGCACTGCGGTACGTGGGTCTGCTGGGACGGTATATTGTCCTGCACTGCGGTATTTGGTTCTGCTGGGGCAGTATTTTGTGCTGCACTGTGGTATTTGGTTCTGCAGGGGCAGTATAGTGTGCTGCACTGTTGTATTTGGTTCTGCTGGGACAGTATTTTGGGCTGCACTGTTGTATTTGGTTCTGCTGGGACAGTATTTTGTGCTGCACTGTGGTATTTGGTTCTGCAGGGGCGGTATAGTGTGCTGCACTGTTGTATTTGGTTCTGCTGGGGCAGTATTTTGTGCTGCACTGTTGTATTTGGTTGTGCTGCACTGTTGTATTTGGTTGTGCTGCACTGTGGTATTTGGTTCTGCTGGGGCGGTATAGTGTGCTGCATTGTTGTATTTGGTTCTGCTAGGGCAGTATTTTGTGCTGCACTGTTGTATTTGATTCTGCAGGGGCGGTATAGTGTGCTGCACTGTTGTATTTGGTTCTGCAGGGGCGGTATAGTGTGCTGCACTGTTGTATTTGGTTCTGCTGGGGCATCTGCTGGGGCAGTATATTGTGCTGCACTGTTGTATTTGGTTCTGCTGGCGCAGTATAGTGTGCTGCACTGTTATATTTGGTTCTGCTGGGGCGGTTTTTGTGCTGCACTGTGGTATTGCTGGCCCCGCCTACTTGTGTTGTCCTGCATGCTGTTAATTTGAATCCGGCTACAACATGGGGCCCCTTCTATTTCTTTTTCCAGAGCCACTTTAGGTGTCCGGTCCTCCCCTGCATTTTGTGATCTTGCAAAATGGTTTTATTGTATTCATAGCAGGGTGGATAAAAATCAATGATTTTTTTTTTTTTTAAGATTTAAAAAAAATCAGATTTTTTTATTTTATTTAAATCAGATTTTTTTTATTTAAATCAGATTTTTTTTAATATAAAATGCTTTTTGAGGAAAATATATTACCATCCAAAGGTTATTCTATCATGAAATAAAGATACGTTTTTTGATTATGTAGAATAAGGCGGTATATGTTTAATTTTTTGGGTAAATAAATTCCATGAATCCATTCCCAATGTTGGGCTCTTCCAGAGGTTTTTCTTAGATTATTGGGCAGTTTCTCTGCCTACAAGACATTATCACAGATGCTCGGGTTACTTTTGCAGTTCTCCGCAGAGATCACAGCCTCTTCTTCACAGCAAAATGTTCTAACATGAACAGAGTTGAGAAAAAAACCTTAATCCGAACTTCTACAACCCTATGAATCCAGAATCAGCCCCTTCAGTGCGAAGCGTAAAGAAGTTCAGTGAATAGAATAGAAGCAATATTTTTTCTCCTTCCCAAGTACAACAGAAAAGTTGTCCAAATATGAATGATTAACCTATTAAACTGGGGATAAAAAAAACTAATATGAAAAGTTGTTGTTCTAAAAATCTTCATCTACTTGCATATTATAAGTTATACCGGCAAGAATTAGTCTTTATGTACAAAACTATGATTTAAATCAAGCCTTACTGACTAGGGATTTAAATCAAATCCACCCTAATTCATGGTATTTTATTATTATTATTTTTTATATTATTGTGTGTCCACTTATACCCAAAAAATCTTGTGATCCCAGTGAAATCCCGGCCCATGTTCCTTCTTCTCCCAGTTTAGTTCTTGTATTTTTGCAGAGAAGATCCTTGAGGGTTACACTTGGTAGATAGAAGCATACACAAGAAGAAGCGTCCCCGGGAACAGCTTTATAGCAGTGTCCTAAGTCAGCCTCTTGTTAGCAGTATCGTTGCGCCAATCTTGATTGGCAGCGCTTGTATTAACCCTTAACTTTTCAGTCTGCTCGTGACGACTTCCCATGTGTGTTCATTTTGGAGCCTTCCCAGCCGCTTCTGTACAGGCTGCAGCTTGGCACACGCAGCAGGAGCCGTGTAATACACTGTAGATATGGCCGAAGCTGTGCCAGGCTAACCCTGGAAAGATGTGCCGCCCATTAACTGGAAGCAGCTGCACATATACCAGCCAAGCTGAGACCTGATATCCCAGGGATAGCTCATTCCACTGCCAGGTCACATCAAGGATAATATACCACATCCAATGACCTGCGCAGGGTTCTCAAGGAACTACACCAATGTCTCATCCCCATCATCTCCCTTCCTGCACTATAAAAGAAAGTCTGTGAAATGGACTACTTGTTATAGCATAGTACACATACATAGTATTTTCTATAGGAGCAGTATTATAGTATTTATAGTTACAGTATTATAGTAGGCAGTACTGGGACAGAGCGTGTGTCACTTCCCTTCCTCTCCTCATGTACTGTACATAGCACAATAGGGGGGGACAATGAGCCGAAGGGAAATCTCCCAGTGTAAAAGCCAGTATGAAATCTGTGTTCCATCCTGAGGCTTGATGCAAGTGACGTTAAGAATAAAGGGAAGGTATTTTGAAAAAGCCATTTCAAAAATGTCCTTAACATTTAACTTGAGAGCTCAGTCTGTACCATTGATGTTAATATCGGCTTTGTCTGGGATTGCTGGACTAGTTGCGTTCCTTCAGCAGCGCAATAATTGGTCTCTCCAGGAGAAGCTGTCGTTCAGTGACCTTGTCTGCTGCTTTTTGTTAATAATTCCGTTTGATCTGAGACCCGCGCTCGGTGGTGTATTTGTGCTTGGTTACTATGGCAGTGGCAGCACACAATGCATGGACGAAAGGAACAACTTGCAAGAATTTTGTGCCTGGGTAGTAAGGGCTCATTTCACTCCTATGTTCTATAGCCAAGTTCACTAAAATGTAAGCAAAAATAATCAGGGGTAAAAAGGGGTCTGGAGGTGAAGGACAATTGCTCTGACTCACAAAAGTGGTTGTCCATTTAGCCATGGTCCTTACAAGTGTTTTATTTATGCAAGAGAAAATGCACGTACGCATCCTGGAGCCGTAATCAGCTTAGTGAGGTATTTCAAGAAGGGAGGGTATCATCCAGGCTGACAGTTCTCTAATAGACGTTCCATTTAAAGGGAATCTGTCAGCTCTCCTGTGTGGTGTAGTATAGAGGATCTGTCAGCTCTCCTGTGTGGTGTAGTATAGAGGATCTGTCAGCTCTCCTGTGTGGTGTAGTATAGAGGATCTGTCAGCTCTCCTGTGTGGTGTAGTATAGAGGATCTGTCAGCTCTCCTGTGTGGTGTAGTATAAAGGATCTGTCAGCTCTTCTGTGTGGTGTAGTATAGAGGATCTGTCGGCTCTCCTGTGTGATATAGTATAGAGGATCTGTCAGCTCTCCTCTGTGGTGTAGTATAGAGGATCTGTCAGCTCTCCTGTGTGGTGTAGTATAGAGGATCTGTCAGCTCTCCTGTGTGGTGTAGTATAGAGGATCTGTCGACTCTCCTGTGCGGTGTAGTATAGAGGATCTGTCGGCTCTCCTGTGCGGTGTAGTATAGAGGATCTGTCAGCTCTCCTGTGTGGTGTAGTATAGAGGATCTGTCGGCTCTCCTGTGTGGTGTAGTATAGAGGATCTGTCGGCTCTCCTGTGTGGTGTAGTGTAGAGGATCTGTCGGCTCTCCTGTCTAGTGTAGTATAGAGGATCTGTGAGCTCTCCTGTGTGGTGTAGTATTGAGGATCTGTTGGCTCTCCTGTGTGGTGTAGTATAGAGGATCTGTCGGCTCTGCTGTGTGGTGTAGTATTGAGGATCTGTCGGCTCTCCTGTGTGGTGTAGTATAGAGGATCTGTCAGCTCTGCTGTGTGGTGTAGTATAGAGGATCTGTCAGCTCTGCTGTGTGGTGTAGTATAGAGGATCTGTCAGCTCCCCATGTGTGGTGTAGTATAGAGGATCTGTCAGCTCTCCTGTGTGGTGTAGTATAGAGGATCTGTCAGCTCTCCTGTGTGGTGTAGTATAGAGGATCTGTCAGCTCTCCTGTGTGGTGTAGTATAGAGGATCTGTCGGCTCTCCTTTGTGGTGTAGTATAGAGGATCTGTCGGCTCTCCTGTGTGGTGTAGTGTAGAGGATCTGTCAGCTCTCCTGTGTGGTGTAGTATAGAGGATCTGTCGGCTCTCCTGTGTGGTGTAGTATAGAGGATCTGTCAGCTCTCCTCTGTGGTGTAGTATAGAGGATCTGTCGGCTCTCCTGTGTGGTGTAGTATAGAGGATCTGTCGACTCTCCTCTGTGCTGTAGTATAGAGGATCTGTCAGCTCTCCTGTGTGGTGTAGTATAGAGGATCTGTCAGCTCTCCTGTGTGGTGTAGTATAGAGGATCTGTCTGCTCTCCTGTGTGGTGTAGTGTAGAGGATCTGTCGGCTCTCCTGTGTAGTGTAGTGTAGCGGATCTGTGAGCTCTCCTCTGTGCTGTAGTATAGAGGATCTGCCAGCTCTCCTGTGTGGTGTAGTATAGAGGATCTGTCAGCTCTCCTCTGTGGTGTAGTATAGAGGATCTGTCAGCTCTCCTGTGTGGTGTAGTATAGAGGATCTGTCGGCTCTCCTGTGTGGTGTAGTATAGAGGATCTGCCAGCTCTCCTGTGTGGTGTAGTATAGAGGATCTGCCAGCTCTCCTGTGTGGTGTAGTATAGAGGCTCTGTCAGCTCTCCTGTGTGGTGTAGTATAGAGGATCTGTCGGCTCTCCTGTGTGGTGTAGTATAGAGGATCTGCCAGCTCTCCTGTGTGGTGTAGTATAGAGGATCTGTCAGCTCTCCTCTGTGGTGTAGTATAGAGGATCTGTCAGCTCTCCTGTGCGGTGTAGTATAGAGGATCTGTCGGCTCTCCTGTGCGGTGTAGTATAGAGGATCTGTCAGCTCTCCTGTGTGGTGTAGTATAGAGGATCTGTCAGCTCTCCTGTGTGGTGTAGTATAGAGGATCTGTCAGCTCTCCTGTTTGGTGTAGTATAGAGGCTCTGTCAGCTCTCCTGTGTGGTGTAGTATAGAGGATCTGTCGGATCTCCTTTGTGGTGTAGTATAGAGGATCTGTCAGCTCTCCTGTGTGGTGTAGTATAGAGGATCTGTCGGCTCTCCTGTGTGGTGTAGTATAGAGGATCTGTCGGCTCGCCTCTGTGCTGTAGTATAGAGGATCTGTCAGCTCTCCTGTGTGGTGTAGTATAGAGGATCTGTCAGCTCTCCTCTGTGGTGTAGTATAGAGGATCTGTCAGCTCTCCTGTGTGGTGTAGTATAGAGGATCTGTCAGCTCTCCTGTGTGGTGTAGTATAGAGGATCTGTCAGCTCTCCTGTGCTGTGTAGTATAGAGGATCTGTCGGTTCTCCTGTGCTGTGTAGTATAGAGGAACTGTCGGCTCTCCTGTGTGGTGTAGTATAGAGGATCTGTCGGCTCTCCTGTGTGGTGTAGTATAGAGGATCTGTCGGCTCGCCTCTGTGCTGTAGTATAGAGGATCTGTCAGCTCTCCTGTGTGGTGTAGTATAGAGGATCTGTCAGCTCTCCTCTGTGGTGTAGTATAGAGGATCTGTCAGCTCTCCTCTGTGGTGTAGTATAGAGGATCTGTCAGCTCTCCTGTGTGGTGTAGTATAGAGGATCTGTCAGCTCTCCTGTGCTGTGTAGTATAGAGGATCTGTCGGTTCTCCTGTGCTGTGTAGTATAGAGGAACTGTCGGCTCTCCTGTGTGGTGTAGTGTAGAGGATCTGTCGGCTCTCCTGTGTAGTGTAGTGTAGCTGATCTGTGAGCTCTCCTCTGTGCTGTAGTATAGAGGATCTGCCAGCTCTCCTGTGTGGTGTAGTATAGAGGATCTGTCAGCTCTCCTCTGTGGTGTAGTATAGAGGATCTGCCAGCTCTCCTGTGTGGTGTAGTATAGAGGATCTGTCAGCTCTCCTCTGTGGTGTAGTATAGAGGATCTGTCAGCTCTCCTGTGCGGTGTAGTATAGAGGATCTGTCGGCTCTCCTGTGCGGTGTAGTATAGAGGCTCTGTCAGCTCTCCTGTGTGGTGTAGTATAGAGGATCTGTCGGATCTCCTTTGTGGTGTAGTATAGAGGATCTGTCAGCTCTCCTGTGTGGTGTAGTATAGAGGATCTGTCGGCTCTCCTGTGTGGTGTAGTATAGAGGATCTGTCGGCTCGCCTCTGTGCTGTAGTATAGAGGATCTGTCAGCTCTCCTGTGTGGTGTAGTATAGAGGATCTGTCAGCTCTCCTCTGTGGTGTAGTATAGAGGATCTGTCAGCTCTCCTGTGTGGTGTAGTATATAGGATCTGTCGGCTCTCCTGTGTGGTGTAGTGTAGAGGATCTGTCGGCTCTCCTGTGTGGTGTAGTATAGAGGATCTGTCAGCTCTCCTGTGTGGTGTAGTATAGAGGATCTGTCAGCTCTCCTGTGTGGTGTATTATAGAGGATATGTCGGCTCTCCTGTGTATTGTAGTATAGAGGATCTGTCACCTCTCCTGTGTGGTGTAGAATAGAGGATCTGTCAGCTCTCCTGTGTGGTGTAGTATAGAGGATCTGTCAGCTCTCCTGTGTGGTGTAGTATAGAGGATCTGTCAGCTCTCCTGTGTGGTGTAGTATAGAGGATCTGTCAGCTCTCCTGTGTGGTGTAGTATAGAGGATCTGTCGGCTCTCCTGTGCGGTGTAGTATAGAGGATCTGTCGGCTCTCCTGTGTGGTGTAGTATAGAGCAGGCATGCTCAACCTGCGGCCCTCCAGCTGTTGTAAAACTACAACTCCCACAATGCCATTCTGTAAGATGATAGCTGTAGGCTATCAGGGAATGATGGGAGTTGTAGTTTTGCAACAGCTGGAGGGCCGCAGGTTGAGCATGCCTGGTATAGAGGATCTGTCAGCTCTCCTGTGTGGTGTAGTATAGAGGATCTGTCAGCTCTCCTGTGCGGTGTAGTATAGAGGATCTGTCAGCTCTGCTGTGTGGTGTAGTATAGAGGATCAGTCAGCTCTCCTGTGTGGTGTAGTATAGAGGATCTGTCGGCTCTCCTGTGTGGTGTACTATAGAGGATCTGTCGGCTCTCCTGTGTGGTGTAGTATAGAGGATCTGTCGGCTCTCCTGTGTGGTGTAGTATAGAGGATCTGTCGGCTCTCCTGTGTGGTGTAGTATAGAGGATCTGTCGGCTCTCCTCTGTGCTGTAGTATAGAGGATCTGTCGGCTCTCCTGTGTGGTGTAGTATAGAGGATCTCTCAGCTCTGCTGTGTGGTGTAGTATAGAGGATCTGTCAGCTCTCCTGTGTGGTGTAGTATAGAGGATCTGTCGGCTCTCCTGTGTGGTGTAGTATAGAGGATCTGTCGGCTCTCCTGTGTGGTGTAGTATAGAGGATCTGTCGGCTCTCCTGTGTGGTGTAGTATAGAGGATCTGTCGGCTCTCCTGTGTGTTGTAGTATAGAGGATCTGTCAGCTCTGCTGTGTGTTGTAGTATAGAGGATCTGTCAGCTCTGCTGTGTGTTGTAGTATAGAGGATCTGTCAGCTCTCTTGTGTGGTGTAGTATAGAGGATCTGTCAGCTCTCTTGTGTGGTGTAGTATAGAGGATCTGTCGGCTCTCCTGTGTGGTATAGTATAGAGGATCTGTCAGCTCTCCTCTGTGGTGTAGTATAGAGGATCTGTCAACTCCCCTGTGTGGTGTAGTATAGAGGATCTGTCAGCTCTGCTGTGTGGTGTAGTATAGAGGATCTGTCAGCTCTCCTGTGTGGTGTAGAATAGAGGATCTGTCAGCTCTCTTGTGTGGTGTAGTATAGAGGATCTGTCAGCTCTCCTGTGTGGTGTAGTATAGAGGATCTGTCGGCTCTCCTGTGTGGTGTAGTATAGAGGATCTGTCAGCTCCCCTGTGTGGTGTAGTATAGAGGATCTGTCAGCTCCCCTGTGTGGTGTAGTATAGAGGATCTGTCAGCTCTGCTGTGTGGTGTAGTATAGAGGATCTGTCAGCTCTGCTGTGTGGTGTAGTATAGAGGATCTGTCAGCTCTCTTGTGTGGTGTAGTATAGAGGATCTGTCGGCTCTCCTGTGTGGTGTAGTATAGAGGATCTGTCAGCTCTCCTCTGTGGTGTAGTATAGAGGATCTGTCAGCTCTCCTGTGTGGTGTAGTATAGAGGATCTGTCGGCTCTCCTGTGTGGTGTAGTATAGAGGATCTGTCGGCTCTCCTGTGTGGTGTAGTATAGAGGATCTGTCAGCTCTCCTGTGTGGTGTAGTATAGAGGATCTGTTGGCTCTCCTGTGTGGTGTAGTATAGAGGATCTGTCAGCTCTCCTGTGTGATGTAGTATAGAGGATCTGTCAGCTCTCCTGTGTGGTGTAGTATAGAGGATCTGTCAGCTCTCCTGTGTGGTGTAGTATAGAGGATCTGTCAGCTCTCCTGTGTGGTGTAGTATAGAGGATCTGTCAGCTCTCCTGTGTGGTGTAGTATAGAGGATCTGTCAGCTCTCCTGTGTGGTGTAGTATAGAGGATCTGTCGGCTCTCCTGTGTGGTGTAGTATAGAGGATCTGTCGGCTCTCCTGTGTGGTGTAGTATAGAGGATCTGTCAGCTCTCCTGTGTGGTGTAGTATAGAGGATCTGTCAGCTCTCCTCTGTGGTGTAGTATAGAGGATCTGTCAGCTCTCCTGTGTGGTGTAGTATAGAGGATCTGTCGGCTCTCCTGTGTGGTGTAGTATAGAGGATCTGTCGGCTCTCCTGTGTGGTGTAGTATAGAGGATCTGTCGGCTCTCCTGTGGTGTAGTATAGAGGATCTGTCAGCTCTCCTGTGTGGTGTAGTATAGAGGATCTGTCAGCTCTCCTGTGTGGTGTAGTATAGAGGATCTGTCAGCTCTCCTGTGTGGTGTAGTATAGAGGATCTGTCAGCTCTCCTGTGTGGTGTAGTATAGAGGATCTGTCAGCTCTCCTGTGTGGTGTAGTATAGAGGATCTGTCACCTCTCCTGTGTGGTGTAGTATAGAGGATCTGTCAGCTCTCCTGTGTGGTGTAGTATAGAGGATCTGTCAGCTCTCCTGTGTGGTGTAGTATAGAGGATCTGTCGGCTCTCCTGTGTGGTGTAGTATAGAGGATCTGTCAGCTCTCCTGTGTGGTGTAGTATAGAGGATCTGTCGGCTCTCCTGTGTGGTGTAGTATAGAGGATCTGTCAGCTCTCCTGTGTGGTGTAGTATAGAGGATCTGTCGGCTCTCCTGTGCTGTGTAGTATAGAGGATCTGTCGGCTCTCCTGTGTGGTGTAGTATAGAGGATCTGTCAGCTCTCCTGTGTGGTGTAGTATAGAGGATCTGTCAGCTCTCCTGTGTGGTGTAGTATAGAGGATCTGTCAGCTCTCCTGTGTGGTGTAGTATAGAGGATCTGTCGGCTCTCCTGTGTGGTGTAGTATAGAGGATCTGTCGGCTCTCCTGTGTGGTGTAGTATAGAGGATCTGTCAGCTCTCCTGTGTGGTGTAGTATAGAGGATCTGTCGGCTCTCCTGTGTGGTGTAGTATAGAGGATCTGTCAGCTCTGCTGTGTGGTGTAGTATAGAGGATCTGTCGGCTCTCCTGTGCGGTGTAGTATAGAGGATCTGTCAGCTCTCCTGTGTGGTGTAGTATAGAGGATCAGTCAGCTCTCCTGTGCGGTGTAGTATAGAGGATCTGTCGGCTCTCCTGTGTGGTGTAGTATAGAGGATCTGTCAGCTCTCCTCCGTGGTGTAGTATAGAGGATCTGTCAGCTCTCCTGTGCGGTGTAGTATAGAGGATCTGGTGGCGTTTCTGTATTAGGAGTGGACAGCAGTTACTATATATGTTCTGCGCTGAGAGGAATGGTAACACCCAGCTGTCACTCTATCCAGACATTTCCAGGAAGAATAATAGAGGTACAGGACAACAGAGAAAAGATGCTCTAGAATGTAACATCCAGAGAAATGATGGATTTTTGTGGATAGCTTTCCCTGATGTATATTCGTATTGGACATTATACAGGCTGGCCCTTCCGATCACATTCATTCGATGAAATGAGACAAATGGCGCTGGTTAGTTTTTGTCTTTTTTTACATTCTTTCCTCTGAGGCCTGGATATGAGGTCGGCTCTTATTTGTGGCGCGTCGGGTCAGAGACCAGTAAGCTGACGGCTCTGGGTCGCCAGTTCCGGCTCTGCTGGTGCCAGATAGATGCAGCGTTCCCATGTCACAGCCATTCCTGCGGGAAAAACAGGAATCCAGCGCTCTGTTCATGGAAAATTATACAGTCACAGTTGTATTTTACACCGTGGGCTGTATCTAAGCGTATCTGTATCTAATCTTATCTGCATGTAATCGTATATATATCTAATCTTATCTGTATCTATTCATTGCTGTATCTAATCTTATCTGTATCTAGTTGTTCCTGTATCTAATCGTATCTGTATCTAATCGTATCTGTATCTAATCGTATCTGTATCTAATCTTATCTGTATCTAATCGTATATGTATCTAATCGTTCCTGTATCTAATCTTTTCTGTATCTAATCGTATCTTGTGTGAAACGACCTACACGTTTATAATATTTAATTGGCTAGTGAACAATTTGTTCTGGAAAGAGTGGGGCAGATATTCTGTCCGATGGGCCGGGGTAGGTGAATTTGGGTCATGTGAGAGCACGCCCCCCCTGCTTTGCCACACCCGCTTTTCTGGCCACTTTTGAATAGTGGAGACAGCATTGGAAAATGTACCATACAGTATGTGTTGTCCCTTTATTTTTATTTTTATACTATATGATGCTTACTATATTCCCCATTGCTTTACAGACATGAGCATCCAGCTGTCCCTGTGGGCCTACAATCTAAGGCCCCTATCAGATTGTGTCGTTGGCCTGGAGAACACGGGAGAACAGAGAGAACTCCATGGGATGTTGTCCTTTTGGTCGGATTCGAACTAGGGCCTCAGCGCGCTTGCAAGGCACCAGCACCACATCTCCTGTTAATACAGTGGGGTCTGACTTATGATCAGCTGAGGAGCGGCCTCGCTTGAATGGAGCATGGGACTGCTGGGGTGGCAGCACACGGTGCATTGGGTACTTCACCACAAAATGGGGCCAGCTGCTTCCGCTCAAAGACAAAGGCAGGTCTTCCAGCAGTTCACCCCACCGATCCTTGAGATTTATCCATCCTGGATTGGGGATAAAGTGTCCTAATGGGACAACCCCTTTAATAGGCGTTCCCTATTTTTCTTCCTTATATGTGCAGGTTTTCTCTTTCGCTATGGCTGTATTCACACGGTGCAGCTGTGCTGTTATTTGCTGCACTGCAGAAGAACTGTGCGCTCTCGTCCTGTATCTATATCTTGCTTTTCAATACCACCACGAATGTCTTTCCTATGGTCGCTCTTACCATGCACCATAGTTTCTGCTAGTGGTCGGCTTCTCCTCTTGTGAGCATGCTTTTTCAGCGCTTGCGGCTTTTTCTGGACTCGGCTAGGAGTGTCTGAGCATGCTCGGTAGCAGAAAACTGATTTGCTATGCTGTTTCACTATCCACAGGACATGCCATAAATGTCCCATAGATGCAGGTCCCACCTCTGGGTCCAGTACCCGTCTCTACTAAGGGCCTCCCCAACCCAATACCGGCCTGAATGCAGCGGCCAGAGATGGTCTGATCTACGCGGACTGTGATACACTGCTAGCTCCTGTAGAAGTGAATGGTGTAGCACAGCACAAGGAGTGCTGCTCGGCCAATCACAGGCTGAGGCGGGCTCATGGCTGCTGCCAGTGATTGGCTGATCAGCATTCAGAGCCATTTCCTGCGGTGTGGAGACAGGAACAGGAAGTGGAGCCGAGCGGGGACCTTGGTTCCGTCAGAACAGCAGGGGTGGGGGATCAGAGTATAAGCATTTTAGAAAAAAAAAATGTATACCTTTTAATGCCCTGGGGAACTTTTTTTTTTTTTTTTTATCGTGATGGAACACCCCTTTAAATCCTTTTTTGTGCATGACTTTGTGATATTTTGTGTGCATTTGTTTGGTTGCATTCAGCTTGTCTTTGGCACTTACTTTATTATTATTTCTGGTGCCCACTCCATCATCTTATTGGTCGAGTTGATAAACAAGGACAACTATAAGACGTCCTAGACGGGCAGACCCCTGTGAGAGCAGTCCCTTACCAGACGTGAGGGGTATCCTGCCTGGGGGAGGTGGTGGCAGCGTTCTGTGACAGGTGCAGGTGGCGGATCTCACAGCACAGTTTGGAATTTCTCCATATGTTCTCCTCCGCCTTCATCGGCTCAGCAATAAAAATGCTAAAACGCGCTGCAGTTGGCCCCGGACTGTTATACCGTTCTGGAAATATTTCACATGTTTAAGATATTTCTAAAATTACAAGCGTGGCTCGGTGTCTTCCTGTTTTATTTTGTCGCAACGAAATCCTAGAACTCTACTACTACTACTACTACTACTACTACTCCTCTAGTGTCTGGATTCTTGGGCTGTGTGGCTTCCTAAGGGGCAGTTGGCTACAGAAGGGTCCGTCCCAGACCCTTTTTTTTTTTTCAAGGGCTTGTCCTACAATCGACAATTTTGACCTATCCTATGATTGTCGGGGGCCACAGCACTGTGACCACCACTGATCAGTAGAACGTGTGTTCCGAGTCTGCATTGCTCTTCACCTTACTACCAAAGTGAGGAGGAGTGTAAATGGAGTAGCGGTCAAGCATACGTGCTGCCCCTTTAACTCAGAATTGGTTCACTTGAAATTAGCTTTTATAAACCAGACAATGCCTTTAATTATTTCTGTGAATGTTGGGTGACCACCAGTATGGCCAGCATTTATGTGCCTACAGAGTTGTCACCAGTGGTGTACTTAGAAAATGGGGGGGGTTGTCCTAGCGCTGACTACCTGCTCGTCTTGATGTAAAAACATTGCATGCAGCCACCACTAGGGGGGCGCTCAGTGCAAACAGATTGTTACATATTCTATTTCGGTCAATTGTATCTGCATAAATCTCTATGCACTGAGCTCCCCCTAGTGGTGGCTGCAGGCAGCCAGCTTTATGGAAGGGAAGCAGTGATTTATCACCGTACTTATGCCAATTACCGTATCTGGTGTGACTTCATTGAGAAATATAGTGTTCAGACTGAGCGCCGCTTTTTGGACTTAGAAGTTGGGTAAAGAAGGGGAAGGCCAAGGGTGACGTTATGCATGTTTGAGTGGTGTGTGTGGCAAACACCCCTCCTGGGCAGATCTGCGGAGGAAACATACTTACCTGCTCCCGGCTCTTGCCCTGTCTGGCCTCAGCTGCTTCGCTCATATCCCTGGATGTAAACTAACGTTTTGATGCTGCTGCAGCCAATCACTGGCCGCAGCGGTGTCCTGCTCCCCTTGCGTCATGACAAATGGTCACGTGATGCAAGGGAAGTAGGTCGCTGCTGCAACCATCAATTGGCAGCAGCAGCGCCATACCGGAAGTGTACATCCAGGGACCTGAGTGGAGCAGCCGAGGCCAGACAGCGCAGGCGTCGGGAAGCAGGTAAGTATGCTTCCCTCTGCAGGTCTGCTCAAGGACGTGGGGTTTGCCTACCCCCCCTCCCCCACCCCCCCTAAACCTGCACAACCTCTTGAATGAAAAAAAAGAGTCAACTCATCGGAAATCTGGGGTGTTGTGCATTGAATTCTACATTACTTGCCCGGTGGAAGCACACCGGAAACTGGTAGGAGAGGGCGGCACATATTACGTTTTGCTATGGGACCCTATGAGATCTGTGTACATCCCTGGTTGTCACCCAGTTAATAAGCGATATGCCGTATGGCCCCCGGTATCTGTGAACTTGTAAATTTTTGACACCACGTCCTCTATTTCCGTCTGAAAGATTTGCGTCCTATAATGGATGACTCCGTGTTCTTTATTTTGCTCAGCGCTGTGACCACAGTGTAGATTGCGGTGTAATTTTTTCACAGTCTGCTTTTCTCTCGCATTGCTTACAATACAATATTGCTGTCTATGGCGGGGATTGTATTACGCCTGCAGTGTCGGGCTCTGGATATCATTGGTATCTGAGATATAATTATGGAAGCCAGGCTGCTGATGAGGTGAAGTCCGCTCAGGTTCAATGTCACTTGGCTCATTAGAACAAGAGGCGGGTTATTTTTACGTCTTTATGTCTTCATATAATCTATATGTTAAATGGAGGCCTCCGATGGATGTCACACGGTGGCAGCCGCCACCCACAGGGTCCCCCTGTATAAAAAGTATACATTGAATGTATATGGTTTAAATTTTTTTTTTACTGTATACCGTTTTATTGGGTCAAAAGCATGTGAATGCTGCCTTATGGTTACCACAGATTTCACTTATCACTCAGTGAACTCATTGCGAAAGGCACACCGGGACTATACGAAATCTAAAGCGGACAAACGGGAGCGATGGCCCCTATTAGCGATCAGAGCATGTATTTCATTTTTCAATATTATGGGGTCTGGGCTGGCACTGTTATGGGGCACTGCTATTGTCACTTATAAGGGGCATTGAGGCTGTCAGTCTTATGGGCACAGTAGCTGTCACTGTTATGGGGTGCACGGTGCCCTCACTGTTATGGGGTGCACAGGTGCCGTTACTGTTATTGGGTGCACAGGTGCCCTCACTGTTATGGGGTGCACAGGTGCCGTTACTGTTATGGGGTGCACAGGTGCCGTTACTGTTATGGGGTGCACGGTGCCCTCACTGTTATGGGGTGCACAGGTGCCGTTACTGTTATTGGGTGCACGGGTGCCCTGCCTGTTATGGGGTGCACAGGTGCCGTTACTGTTATGGGGTGCACAGGTGCCGTTACTGTTATTGGGTGCACGGGTGCCCTGCCTGTTATGGGGTGCACAGGTGCCGTTACTGTTATGGGGTGCACAGGTGCCCTCACTGTTATGGGAGCACTGTGGATGGTACCACTATGGGGGCTTTGTAGCTGGCACCATTATGGTGGCACTATGGTCGTCTTCTTTATTGAGCTCTATGGCAGTATCTGTCAGAATAGCACTGTGGTTGTCACAGTGAGGGTGCATTCAGACGACTGTATTTCTGGGTCCGCATCCGTTCCGCAATTTTGCGGAATGGGTGCGGACCCATTCATTTCAATGGGGCAGAAAATATGCAATGCACTGTCCGCATCCGTAGTTCCGTTCCGCGGGCCCGCAAAAAGTATAGAGCATGTCCTATTCTTGTCCGCATTTCTTTGTAGGGCTGGCCCTGTGCATGCTGCAAAATGCGGAACAAGCAATGCTGGTATTCGTGTTTTGCGGATCCGCAATTTGTGGACTGCAAAACACGGTCGTCTGAATGTAGCCTTATAGGGATGCTGTGAAAGTGACTATTAGGGGCACTGTGTAGCTGTTCACAATGATTGGGGAGTAGTCTAGGGCTGAGTGTAGGACGATTGCACAGTATAGTGCCGCACACAGAGATATGGTGTTAATACGTCGTCAGCCTCGTCTCCAGATACTCCTACTTGTTAATGATACTGACAACTCTCCATCTTTTCTTGCAGCACACATCCCTGGACGGATACGTGGAACCGCAGGTCCCTCCCACCAAGTCCAGCAGTAGACAAAGTCTCCCACGATGTCGCAACTCCATAGCGTCCACCACCGACGAGCAGCCGCACATCGGAAACTACCGTCTGCTAAAGACCATCGGCAAAGGAAACTTTGCCAAAGTGAAACTGGCCAGACATGTCCTGACCGGGCGAGAGGTGAGTGTGAATAACGTGTGACCCCGGGGCAGAGGGACAGCATTCAGTCCTCACATAGATTTCCTCTCATTGTTTGGTTCACCTTGGACGGCCGAAAGGAGTCAAGCAAAGTCCGGTGGCTGTGAACGAGCTAGGACGGGGCAGCCGGCCAATGCCCCATTCATGGCCTATTGTTGTCTGCACAGTGCTGTGTATTAAAGGGGTTCCTCTGCTGTGTAGCCGCTTATTAAAGATTTCCCTGTGCTCGCCAAGTCAGCCCCGCAACAGATGAAGCTGATGGACGGAACAGCTGTCCCTGACTGTAATCCACTTCTTTGCATTGATTTCCTCGGCCCACGCAAGTCACATTTTGGAAAAGCTTCAGGGAGGACATTTGTACATTTTAGTGGACCTGTCGCCTCTCCTGACCTGTCTGTTTTAGTTAATACTTGTTTCCCCATGAAATAACAGTGCTGGGACATAATTTCTCAGAACTTTGAATTGTGCCCTCCCTCTGTTATACCACCTAGAAATGTAGGAATAAACTGGACTACAGGGTGTTACCGTTCCCATTTTCAATAGCATGTTTCCCGATGGGAGAGTGTGTAGTGCCGCATTCTTTCCAATAGCATGGCAGTGGAATAGTAACACCCAGTTGCCCATTTAATCATTTTTCCACAGGGAATAACAGAGGGATGGAATCCTGAAGAGTCCTAAGTAAAGGTGCCCAGAGTTGTCTTTTATAGGGCATACAAGTATTTAGCAAAACATACATCTCACCCCAGCTGATAGGACCTCAGTCCAGATTCCTCATTTCTCTCTGTTCAAGAGCAAAAAAAGTTTTCTCAACTTAACGGGGTTTTCCGGTAATGATAAGATTTTATCAAATTCCCGCAGCCTGCCTCCTGAAACAGAAGACTTATACTTAGGCCTCCAGCCTGCCCTTGTCTGTCCATGTTCCGGTCCCCGTAGTGCTTACATCTGGCTCTGCGTGGGCGTGGCCGCATACACTGCTCCAACCAATGACTGGCTTCAGAGGTGACTTGCTTGTGGCCACATCACCACTGAAGTCAGTCATTGGCTGGAGCGATGAATATGACCATGCCTATGCAGGGCCAGAAAGGGGACAAGAAGATGGAGACGGCGCAGACTAGACTGGAGTGACGTGAAGTAGGTAAGTATAAATCTTCTGTTTCAGGAGGCATGTAATTATCACCAGAAAACCCCTTTAAAACATCTGGTGGGTCTGCATATAACTCTGCAAGGACTTTCTTGAACTTCTGTTCCGAGACCGTGTAGCTGCAGGAATGGGGAGGTGATTGTCAGCGGGACTCCCCATAGAGAAGATAGAGATGGTTTAATACTGTCCAGCCCTCCCCATCACTGTATACACAGGCCATGATGCGTCATGCTCTGATCCCAATGATCTGTGATCACTTGGTAGCTGCAGGAGCTGCAGGGCTTTAGCAGACCCAGATCCCTGTATCCCCCTGTCAGTCCTAGTAGCAGGAGAAATCAGCAAAAAAACAAAAATGTAATGTTAAATGCCCCCCATAGGTCCTGTAGGACCTTTATAGGGGAACAGCCTGTACAAGGATTTTTGTTGCACTGTGTGCTATTAAAAATGTTAATAACACACAAAACACACATAAAAAGATCCAAAAATATTTTGAATACCCAAACAAAAAAACTAAGTTATTACTTACAAACCTGCATATACTAAAAACAATAGAAAATGTGTCTGGTTAAAGCTATGAATCTAAAAATCTTATTTTTCTGTGCAGGTGGCAGTGAAAATAATTGACAAGACTCAGCTAAATCCTACCAGTCTACAGAAGGTAAGATTCCTATTTTCCTACTACTTTGCCTGCTCTAAATGGACTGTCCGGGCTACAGATCCTGAAAACCCATCCTCTGGATACATCACCAGTATCAGGTCGGTGGGGGTCTGACACCTGACACCCCCTCCAATCAGTGGTTTGGGGCAGCCGCGGAGCTGGAAACTATATAGTGTATTAAAGGGGTTAAACCCGGACATACCCATTTTTTCACCCCGACAGCCCCACTAAGATGAGCATCGGAGCATTTCATAGGCATTTTCAGGAGATCTGGTGACGTACCGGGCTCTCCTTAGTGCTTCCAGGTGGAGGCTTCCGCCCAGCAGTGAGCCCGGTGGCGTCACCAGTACTGATGGGCGGGCTAGGGCAGCGTCATCCCATTCAACTGGGAGCTGAGCTGATTACGCCAGCCCCTGAAACTACACATAGTGTATAGCGATTTCTGGTCCAATCCATACACTATATAGTGTCTGGCGCCGTGGCTGCCCCAAACCGTTGGTCAGGTGTCGGACCCCAAGTGATCTAATATTAATGACCTATCCATAGGATATATCTTTGTATGGAATAGTGTAGTAGATTGCTCTCTTCCATACAGTTGAAAAAATGGTATACCAGTGTGTTCTAGCAAAAAGCAGGTGTCATGTGAATGTGGCCCTATGGCTAAATGATTACTGGGGCCCCCACGATTGCTGGAATGGGGGTCCCATGAGCCTCACCCATATGACCAGGATGAGGAGGAGCAGTGGTTGAGCATGTGTAGTGCTGCTCCATTCAGACTCTATGGGACTGATGGAAACAGCTGAACGATTGAGGAGGAACGGGGACTGGTAATGGTATTTTACTAGGACATACCATTGCATTATGGTCAGTGGAGGTCCAGCCTCTATGACTCCTTCTAATCCTGTGTATGAATGGACTGTAGCGTTGATTGAGCACTGCATCCCTTCCCAGCTTTGGGTGTGCAGGTATCTGCTGCCGGTCCCATTCGTTTGAATGGGGCTATGCTGGGTGACTGGTGTGCAGCTCTTCAGGAAAAAATAACGAAGGGGACGAAGGCTGTCAACTAGCGGTGGGGCCTCTTCATTCTCACGATTGATCCTAAGGATATGTCTTGTCTTTACAAGAGTTGTCCACCTTCTGATTATGCTTCTGAAATTTTATACATTTTCATATAATGACCTATAAAAGATTATGAAGGCTATGGCGCCCAGTAAACTGGGTGCCATATGTAAACTGACCAGTGTGTCCATGATGACTGTGCCAGCATGATTTACCCACATGACCGCCTTACTGGCTGCATTGTCTACTGGGCTGGTGCCATTCTGCACAGGTGACAGAATCTTCTTTGACTTTTTGTATCTTGATGCCTGCATAAACTGGGCGACGGCCCTGCTGCATATCGATTTATGGCAATGATATGTTTTTTATTTTTGCTTTGGCACTAAAAGAAGAACTTTTTCTGCAGAGCACATACTGTATCCACCTCCTCAACTTGTAGACATCTCTTCTCAACGCCCCAAATTGCAATGTAATGCGGCATTGACAGTCTCCTGAAGGACGATAGAGAACGTCTGACTGAAGATGTTATTTACGTATAAAAACTTCTGTGCAGACTGACATAAAAATTGTTCTGACATTATACTTATGGAGTCACATAAATTTGTGGTGGAACTGGTAATGAAAGATCTTATCATATGTTTATGACTAGCTTTATTCTGATGCTAAAGGGGTTGTGCAGCTCTGGTATAGATAGCCTATCCTCTGCGTAAAGTGGCAGGGCAGTGTAATTACGAGCGAAGAGGCCATGGCCTCTTCAAACAGCTGATCGGCCAGGGTGTCTGACCCCTGCCGATCAGATATTGATGACCTATCCTGAGGATAGGTCATCAATATACTATATATTATACTACTAGGGGTAGTCCAGCAGTATTCATTTTTGATATAGTTTATGGCCCAAAAAGGCTTAAAAATAAGAGATTCCGTCAGGGCTGTGAGTCGGAGTTGGAGTCGGAGTCTAGGAGTCTGAGTCGGAGGCAATTTTGGGGTACCTGGAGTCGGAATAAATGAACCGACTCCGATTCCTACTAAATTTAAATTGGAATAAAAATTTTAAAAAAAGCAAGTTTAAATGTCCCAATTCCCAAAAAGTTATAATTAATTACTTCTCTACTGTAAGAATGAAGGCCAATGCATGCAGTGCGTCACGTTACCGCAAAACTAACACGTTAAGTGACCGTGAAGAAGCATGCTTTTCATATGCTTCACTATATGGCACACAACGCACAGTTAAGGAGGGGCGATACCTATACTTTCCATTGTGTTGTGTTCCGCTGTTACAGGGATCGCAACCCCCATGGTTAACCGAGCCTCTCACTGATAACTGGTTAAGTAAATATGTTTTTTGCAGGACTAGAGACACTTGTATAAGTGAAGGGAACGGATAGTCAATAGTTCAAGACTGAAGCTGTAAACCATTTGAAAAACTGCTGTCATTCAGCTAAGGCTATAAAAACGTGTACACTCAGATTGTTAGCTTAAACTTTAAACATGACTATGGGATTCTACTAGGGAAATCATGTTTTAAAATAAATGTCCCTTCCCCTGCCCCTTCCTGCATCCTCCCACTGCCCTATCTTCAGCAGAAGATCAGCACACAAAGGAGAAGTCTTTTGCTTAAACTGTTCAATAAAGTAGACTGTTGGCTTCCTAGCCAGTAGTTCTGTGGTAATGACATGTATGTTGCCTTTCTTTCCTTCAAGGAATGTATAAAATACATTCGCATATTAAATTAGTCGGGGAGTCGGAAGTACTAAGAACTGAGGAGTCAGAGTCTGAGTCGGAGCATTTATCTACCGACTCCACAGCCCTGGATTCCGTACTCACCCTCACTTATTCCTCTCTGCTGCCTTTCTGAAACTGCTTGGGGACCTACTGCTCTTCACGCCGTAGTCCCTGCTTGACCCCCCCCCCAGAATTTCCAGCAGATGCATGCTCAGCCACAAACTAGCCATAGTAGTACCCCTTGTGAGCCTGTGATTGTCTTAGCAGACGTAGCTATCAGTTGAACGAGTGTTCAGAGGACAGCTATCTAATGTGTATGGCCGGCTTTAGGAAGTGTTTCTGCTGTGCACTGATGCGGCCCATAACTGAGCACTGAGAGGGTGTTACTGAACGTGTCTACGACCAGGTGTTGCCAAAATATGCAAGCGATAGCATCATTTGTTTAATCCAGTGCCATACATTAGTCACACTGCTTAGAAGTTAAAGGGAACTCTCCTGCAACATTACTTTTGACTTTCGCGTGGAAAGAAATAAAACAAATGTGTAGCCCTGGTCATAGGGTCTTTAAAGGGGTTGTACTAACATTAAATGTTATTTTAATAAGCAAATTAGTCATGTACTTTCTGACAAAAATGCCCAGTTGCGAGCGATTCCATATAATGGCGCTCCCTGGTGTTTAATCCCTATAGTAATATGCATGTCCACCACCTGAGGTGGTCGCACATGCTCAGTTCCATCCTTCAACTACTACCAGTCCTATTTACTGTTAGAAGCTATGGCAGTTACAGGGAGAGAGCTGTATGAGGAAGGACATGCCACCTGAGAAAGGATGCGCCCCATGAGATTCAGCAGAAAGGACTTGCCCCCTGAGCTTCTAGTCTTGAGAAAATCTAACAGAGTCTCTGGATCTATGTGTGGAACAGGGCTGGTTCTAGCTTTGTTAGAAAGATACTGTCAGGTACTGTGTGATGTCTGATTTTCATTTTTTACATCAGTCATAGAATAACCCTTTTAAAAGGTTCTCCTCTTCAGTGTTCGATGAGCTGATAATAAAGGAGGGGTCCCGTAGGTAGGCCTCCCCATGACCAACTGTTAGGCACTCAGAAAGCATCTGGTGTCTGCTCATTTTCCTTGCAGCAGCACTGCTGGATAAATGTGTGTTACATGGCACCCATTGATATGATCAAGACTGTCCAGAAGAAGGGTTGCCCTTTTCAGCATCTTTCGACTCTCCCTAATAGAATGAGTTCCCAGCAGGTAATCCCTTCCACACCATATAGTGGCCCAGTAGGACTGCAGTTCTTAATAGAACTTTTAGTTTCTTTTTCAAAAATCTGATTAATATGACTCCGAGAAAAGTATAGTTTACATGCTCCCTTGCCCAAGTATTCTGAGACAGAATGGTTTCTATTGATCTGATGCCCGATAATCCAATTGAAAACATTGTGCTTGGCTCTGCACTGGCACCTAGGCGATAAGAAAAGCAACTTTGTAACAGTAATGTTCTGTAATCTGACATCTCACTCTGCACTATTAATCAGATTTTTTAAAAAATCTTTCACTTACAATCTAGTTGTTAAAAAAATACACTTTTTTCCTTTTTTTTTTTTTTTTTAGCACGGGCATTAGGACCTATTCGTGATCTACGATGTTGTCATGTACCCACAGAATCAATCCATTTTGTTTTTTTGTCCTTTCCCCTCGAAGTTGGCACGCATACCAGGCCCAGTTGGTGTTGTTACGTTTCATGCTGAGAAACAGCACTTCAGGCTGGATTAGAGCGTGGGGCGGTTGATTCATCAAACCGTTTAATATAACTCACCGCTCGATGAATCAGCTGGTTTAACAACTTGGCTTGAAGTGATATTTTCTTTGGGTCTATAAATAACGCTAAAGACTGTCGACCACTTGCTGAACACTGAGCCGAGTGTAAATGTAAATCAATTTATTTATAGAATGATCAGTAATTTTGCACTAAAAACTTTTTTTTTTATTTTCCTGTCATGAAACCTTTACATCTCAAAATATAGAACACAGACCAATCCTCTAATATCACAAGCTGCTTTGCTCAAATATTTAGGATGGAGAATCCTTTATGGGCCGGAGCTCATATAGTAGGGCATCACTCTGTGAAGAGTATTTACTGTCACGTCAGGTAGGGAACAGTGCAGACCCCCACCCACGCTACTGTCCCTACCTACTTGGATGATCAGTCCTAAATGCAGGCCCCCAACTGGGCGACTGTCCCTGACTAAGTGTGCAGGACCTACTTAGGGGAGACAAAATGGAAGTCAGACAGGCCAAGTCTAAACCAGAGAATACCATCAGAACCAAGGAAGAAACAAATGCAGTGTAATATACCAAGCAGGGTCAGGTTGGAAGTCCAGTTTTCCACATGAAACACAAACTAAAGGCTCGTGCACACGGCCGTAGCTATTTTTGCCATCCACAAAACATGGTTACCAGCCGTGTGCGTTCCACATTTTGAGGATCGGTATATCCTGCCCTCTGTTAGAACTGCATATTCTTGTCTGCAAAACGGAGAAAAGGACATGTTCTTTTTTTTTTTTGCGGGGCCGTGGAACTGACATACGGATGTGGAGAGCACACGGTGTGCTGTCTGCATCTTTTGTAGCTCCATTGAAATGAATGGGTCTCCATACAATCCGCAAAAATGCGGATCAGATTTGGACCATAGCTACAGTTGTGTGCATGAGCTACAAGCATGTGAGGCAAAAAACGAAATTACAGGCAACTGTGGCCAGCATGCACGTACAGAATTAGTTGCTCACAAGCTGAGCCGACCCTATATATGGCAGGTGTTAGCTGTATTATACAGCTGAAACCTGCCTGCAGTGACCAGGATCGGAGATACTCCGATCTCAGCTGTTTAACCACTCAGATGTTACGGTCAATAGCAACTAGAGTTGTTTCGGTACCAAAATTTTGATTCGGTATCGATACCATAAAAAAGTATTGCGATACTCGATACCATTCGATACCACGCGAAAAAAATAAAAACGCCAAAAAAATCCGCGTGCATTCCACATTTTATGAAACCGCCGGCTCATAATACAACAGTCCTATCCTACTTTTTTGTGGGGACAAGGCGACTAAAAGAAAATGGCGAATCGTGCATTTTTTATTTTTCTTTTTTTCTTTTTACGGCGTTCACCGCATAAAAGTGGATTTTTAATAGTTTGGACTTTTGAGACGCGGCGATATGTAATATTTTATTTATGTATTGTTTATATATTTTATATGTAAAATTGGGAAAGGGGGTGATTTATAATTAATATTTTGGTGTACTTTAACTTTTTTTCTTTTTTTTTTACAGTTTATTTATTAACTATTTTCCCCTTAGGGGCTAGAACCTGGGATATTCTCATCCTATTCACCCTGATAGAGCTCTATCAGGGTGAATAGGATCTCACCCTCTCCCTGCTGCCCTGTGCTCTGTACATACAGCAGCAGGGAGCAGACTAAGGCAGCCAGGACTTCAGAAGCGCCCTGGTTACCATGGTAGTCGATCGGAGCCCCAGCATTACAGTGCTGGGGCTCCGATCACTGCCACCAATGAGGAGGAGGTGAGGGGACCTGTAGGCCACTGCCACCAATGATTTTATTACTGGGGGAAGGGGGAGGACAGGGGGCACACTGCCCACTGCCCACCAATGTTTTAATACTGGGGGCACACTGCCCACCAATGTTTTAATACTAGGGAGGGGGGGCCCACTGCCCACCAATGTTTTAATACTAGAGGAGGGCGGAGCACTGGCAGCAATGCCGAGTAGTTTCTATATAATGCAGGCAGAGACATAGCCTGCCAGCACCTGCTCAGACCGAGCTGCTGCGATCAGAGGCTATTAACCCCTCAGGTGCCGCACCTGAGGGGTTAATTGCCTCTGATTGCAGTGCTGGGTCAGCAGGTGCTGGCAGGCTGTGTCTCTGCCTGCATTTATATGAGAAACTACTCGGCATTGCTGGCCAGTGCTCCCGTCCCCAGCCCGCCCTCCTCCCGCCCCGCTCCGCCCCTCTCCCTCTATTGGTTGAAGCGGCAGCACAGGGGGAGGAGAGACTGCCTCCTTCTCCCTGTGCTGCCGAGGAGAACATGGTCGCGCTGAGAGCGGCGCAGCCATGCTCTCCTATACTGGGCTGTGCAGTAGTGCAGCCCAGTATCGATAAAATACTTTTCCTGGTATCGAGTGCGATACCAGAGAAAAGTATCGATCGGGTATCGAAAGTTCGATACCCGAAACAGCCTGCCGGATCCGTGCTGAAGCTAGTGCACGCATGCTGCTCCAGGTCCACTCTGGCCCCATTGACTATAATGGGGGCGGGCCGGAGTTTCGACTGCAGCACGACAAACATGCCGACAGGCGGCCAGAATAAAACTACGACTTGGGCAGGCTGTTCACCCGCCGGAACAGCCTGCCGGAAAAAGCTGCCACTAGTGTGAAAGTAGCCTTAAAGGGAGCATGTCAGCATAGTTTTTCTTTTTGGTCAATTTGCCTCCCAAAAAAATTAAATAAAAAAAGTCACATGTACACAAAAATTGTATAAATCAAACTATGGCTCGTCCTGCAAAAAAACAAGCTCTCCCACTGCTCTGAAGTTATGGGTGTCAGAATATGGAAACACAAAGAAATTTAAGGTTTTTCAATTTTTAAATTGGTAAAACATAACAAAAACTAATTATATGCGTAAAATTTCATGAATAAAATTAACGTGTCATGTTTACTGCTCAATGAACACCATGACACAAAAAATGATGGCGAAATTGCTTTTTTTTTTTTCATTTGCACCCCATAAATTCCAGCAAAAAAAAAAAAGGCCCTTCTACAGATATTTCAAAAGAAAATGTAAAAAGTTATGACTGTTTGAAGACAGAGTAAAAAAAACTAAAACTTCATCCCCAAAAATAGCTTGGTCCTTAAGAAGGTTAAAGGAATTTTTAGTTTTACATAAGGTCTTGCAGCCCTTTTATGTGTTTATGGGCTAATCAGTCGGTGCTGCAGCTAGGTTATGAGAGAGGTCTGTCTCTCCACTGAATACAGCCCAAATAGAGTCGTGGCCTCTTCAGGTTTCTTCCACCGATCTTCCCTATTTATAGAGTCTTGTTGCCAACTCCTTATCCTTAGGATCTTGGCCGAATCTTCTTCGATGGAATCTTCTAATCTCAACCATGGCCTTCTCATCATCCTTCAGCTTTCAAAATGTAATTTCATTACATAGAGATTTGATTATGATCTATCTGGGCAGCAAGCCCGGACCACAGTAGTCATGAAAGTCTTATCAAGTCTTATACAGGATCTACATTTCTTTGTAACGTTGTCAGGCCTTCTGCCTTCAGGAGGCAAGACATACTGTACTTCTGCATTTCTTGAGTTTGGTTTTCATGCCAATTTTTTTAACTTTTGTCTCCAACTGGGGGAATTAAAATTGTTGAAAAAGTGTTCCATGTTGAAAAAAAATTCATGGCTTCTTCTCTTGGCAAATTTTTAACAGTTTCTGACCAGGGTCAACCATGGGAGTCGTTGGCTGACAGATGGTTGACAAACATACTTTTGTCTGATATTTACCCATGCATAGATAAATATCATCAGATGGAGCAGAAGTAATACCCAAACTGTAGATGAACATCTGTAGATCTTGGCTGACTAATGGGCCTTTTACACAGGGTGATTGCCTGAATTGATCATTCTTATGGACATTCGTTCCCCATAATTGCCCATTGTAAACATGTTCGGCGCTTTAATGACGAATGGTAATTCATTTGTTGCTCACTGATCTCATTTTTATGAAAATAATCTTTTTGGTGGCTGCATATCTCGTGTAAATCTGGGGTTTTGTGCTATTGCTTGAAATGGAAACAAATGAGTTGTGAACAGTTGTACTATTGTTCCCGATAATCACCTAGTGTTAAAGAGCCTTAAACAAGCACCAATCGACTAAACCATCAATCGGTTCTTATTCAGGCAATTTATCTGCCCATGTAAAAGGAATCATTTGCACAAAAGAATGTGGCCAATTTGGGGGAAACTGTTGAAATTGATTGTTTTGCTGGTGACCAGATTTAGAGACTGCTTTGTTCCTTCCTGTTGCTTTAACACAGTACTCAAGATCAAAAGGAGTCCTCCCAGTATGGTTCTTGATTTTGCCACCGAGAACCGTAGTATTTGGTTCTCGTTCCTCCTCTTCTTGCATATTCCCTGGCCCAGTTGCTTACATAGAAAAGAGGACCGCAGGATCAAAATGAGTCCTCCCAAGTGTGGTGATGGATTTTGTCACCGACAACAGTAGTATCTGGTTCTTGCTTCTCTTCTTTCATATTCCCTGATCTAGTTGCTTACATAGAAGGGGGGATCCCAAGATCAAAATGAGTCCTTCCAATATGGTGATGGATTTTGTCACCAAGAACAGTAGTATCTGGTTCTCGTTCCTCCTGTTCGCGCCCATTCCCTGACCCAGCTGTTGACATAGAAGAGGGGACCCCAAGATCCCAATACCACCAATAACAGTAGGGCCTGATTTTTGTTCCTCCAGTTCCTGGCTTTTGTTCCTCCCCTGCCCATTCTCTGACCCTTGTTCCCATTCTCCAACCCCTGTAACTTTGTATTGGGAAGTCCTTCACACGTTCTCTCCACCCAGGAGCACAGGGGATGGACCAGTCATGCTCAGGCCCCTACATTGTCTGTCTCTATGGTATGTACTCCATCGGTTCCTTGTGGAGGACGGCAGTTTGCATTGGACAGCTCAATAATTGTTTATCGGGGTTTGACCAGTTGTACACTTATGATCCCAGGCTTCATGTGCCAAATGTCGTGGACCATAAGAGAAGCTAATAAAATTAAGGAAGCATTCTTTGGCCTGCTGAATTATTCATTGTGTCTTCTGCTTCCATTAGCGAAGGAGCAATATTGAGCGATGTGGAGTGGTTTTAAATGTTCTTTGGGGACCTATTGTCAAGACATTGCAGATAGCCAAGGTTGTCCGGCCAAGAAGGACAGGAGGAGCCTTAAGAGTTTATCTACGTTCTCAGTTTCTCCACGTGCTGTTTGCAGTTGAATACAGTCATTGTTTCTCCTTTATCAGCCATTTCAGGCTGGGGAGAGGCTGCCTGTATTGTATTACTTTATGTACTGTATATCCAGATGTAAGAACAGTAACATTTACATACATATAGGTGATCATGTTATATCACTGCCAGATAGGAGCTGCAGGTTTTAGGTTTATTGCTCCTTTGCCAAAGTGTGCGCTTCCATCATAGGGGGTTGGTAATACTAGGAGTACAGGAAAATACATAAAAATGCTTTATCGTCAGATGTGAAGAAAGGGACGTTCAGAATAGAAATACAATATAATTAGGCAGAGTTTTCCTTTAGACAGTCTTAAAGAGATGTTCCGGGCCCCGCAAACCCAGCTTTAATTGGTTCTTTGGGCCTGTACCGAAAAGGGATCAAATGACCGCCCTGCCGACTGCAGACTCTTCCTCTGACGACGTGACCGAATGTGCTTCTCTTTCTTCCTGTTCAGCTGCATAATGTAGATGTCGCTTAACAAGAAAAAAGAGGAGCAAAAAACCCGTAGCCAGTCAAGCGGTCACGTGATACCAACCGGGATTGCGGAATTGGTGGAGCAACATTAGATTAAGCACCGCTCAGAGTGTCTTTTCTCCACAGGTTAGCTGAAAGAGGCTTTTTTGGCACAGGCCAGGAGAGCCCCTTTAATTACTCATTTCTCGCCTATGGAAGAAAGTTTCGGAGAATACTCACCGTCTAAAAGTTGCGTGGATTGCCTGCCTGCCCAGGAACTTGTTCACATCACACAACTCTTCTGAAAATTCTGCCCCACCATCATGTCCTTTACCAGGTTTCCCAGTCTCGTCTGTGGATTGGGTCGTCACTTACGCTGTGGATGAGGCCTCTCCCTGGTGCCCGCGCAAACTGTGAATCCACCTCATCTGTTCATGCAGCGGGGAGAGGAACGGTTCTAGCCCTGTCCTGGGCTGTGGAAATGAGGCCCTAGTCCATAGCCCAGACTGGAGACCATGGACGTGACGTGGGTGGAAACAAGATTTTCAGGAGAGGCGCTTCTCGTTACTGGGTTCCAGAATCGGCCGATGCATCCAACTTCGTAACGGTTGGTATATTGGGAACTTTGGGGATCATTTAATATAGGCGTATTTCAGGGGCAGATTGTGGCGCAACGGTTAGTTGTGCCGCAATCTACGACTTTTCCCTGCTCACGCGAGGTTTAAAAAGTGGGCAGGAAAGATGGTGGGCCGGCAGGCCTGTCTCATTCATCATTTTCTACTCCTGGTTTAGGCCTAAATGTAAGATCGCTAGGCAACTGGCTTACATTTGGAAGCTGCGCTGAATGCGCGGAAGTTATGTAGAGGCTGGCGCCTCTACACACCTTCCGCATTCCACCGCCAGAGCAGGGGCTGTATATTATGCAGGTCTAAAACGCCCCCTTTGTTCCACAGGTGAGATGTGACTAATTAAGGTGGGTTTGCAGCGCTTGCTGGTTGACTTTTTGAGTGTTATTTTGTGTATGTTGATAGGACAGTACTTGAATTAGTGCTTTTTATGCTAGTTGCTTTATATCGGCCTGCATAGCGCGGGTTTGTATGTTTTTGGCACCACTGAGTTAAGCACCACCATAGCAGGGATAATGCTAGTAATAAGAGCATACATAGCAGTCAGTCATTTTCTCAGAGGACTGTTGGGTTCCTAGCTGCAGATGGTGACATGAAAGGAGACGGGCCTCACGCATTCCGTAGGATCACATGTAACTTTCTTAAATTGGATCGCATGTAGGTGTAATGGCTTATAATAGAACAATGCGGAGCCTCGGGTGTGAGACGACATGAAGCCTTCAGCTTCGTACTATGGTGTACCTTATGAACAGCAACTGCTAATTTTAGATTTTACAACCCCAAGATGCTGAATTATCTTGGTAACCCGTGAACCGGTCACCTTGCCGTTTCCTATGCGCCATCTCTCATCGGAACAGCTGTGCCCTGTATACAGAGACGTCTTGCCGTAACACGGGGGGACACTTGACAGGCCGTGCGCCTTTCTTTTAGTAGGTCAGAACTGGAGATGTAGCAATTAGACAGCGGGGGGCCCTGGCTGATAACAAACGAGGAAATGTCACCCTGCCACGTAACCCGCTATCTGTGACACTTTTTATAGTAGCAGCGATCAAGCTATGGAACATGGCCGATGTGTTCAGAGGACGGCATTCAGAACGCCAGAAGAAAAAGAATGCACGACATGATTTTTTTTACCGGGCATCATTGTGTTCAGGCGTAGTGACCGTATTAAAGTACCAGCCGTAGTCTCCTATTAGGGTCAGTTCACACAGGACGGAAATGCTACAGATTTTTGTTGCACATCTGCACTGGGAAAATCTGCACCGGAATGTAGTACAAGGCAAGCAGACCAGATTCTGCTGGAAAATTTGGCGCAGATTTGATGCAGATCCGCAGCAAATCCAATATGGCGGATTTTTCGTGTGGATTCAGAATTTAGTCTCGATCCGCCTCCCATTGCTTTCAGTGGGAAATCCGCGCTGTAGTTCACACAAAGTGTATTTTTTCAGAGCGTGAAATTGACAATCCGTGTAGCAGAAAAATGAAGCAAAATGTTCATTCTTGGTGCAAATTCCAATTAAAATCAACAGGAGGCCTAAAAACCAGATCAAAATCCACTTCAAACAGAAAATATAAAAAATGCGGAACATTTGTCGAATTTTAATGTGGATTTTGCACTTTAATGTTCCTCATGAGGAATGAGCGTGTTGCTTACTTTTTCCACTGCGCGGATTTTCAAAAACAAAAAAACCTTTATGTGAACTACAGCACTGATTTCCCATTGAAAAGAATAGATTGAGTGCAGATTTTGAATGGATTTTAAGGTGGAAAATGCACCAAAATCATTTGTTGTGTGAACCTTAGTTGAGGTCCACCCATGGTGGAGTTTTCTGCCACAGATTTCACTGTAAATCATCTTGTGGATTTTGCTGCAGATTTCACTCCTGCTGCATTGAAAGGGGGGGAATTTACCCTTATGCTGCCACACATATAAAAGTTCCCACCTGCTCGCACAGAATACTGTGAATTTTAGGAACAAGTTATTCAAATCCAAGAGCTTGGCGCGAACGTCCATTAACTCCAGTGGGAAATAAGCCAACAAGTTAGGTACGAAATGCCCGTCTTCTACCAGGGCACCGGGCTCCAAATGGTTGGTTTCAAGTCTTCACTCAAAGGGACAAGATTGTATGTAGCGGGCAACTCTGTCTGGGCCCTTATGCATTGGCTGTGGGCCCCAATGAGGTGCCATGTTGCAATTATGTGCTGCCTGATAAATAATTAGACTACAAGAGTATACGTTTACAACATTAGATAGTTAAAGGTCCATATGAGCTTAGTTTGGGTTGTATTTCACTTTTACGGCCTATGGTATGTCTATCACATATGGTCATATACTGTAGTTGCCAATTTTCAAGAGCAGCCGTCAGGTAGAATTTTGAAAAATGTTGTCTGGAGCCAGGTCCTAAAATTTTGGTCATGCCCCATTTGAGTGCCACCATGTAAATAGTGCCAAGGGGACACCATAAACTGCACTAGAAGGCCCATGTAAACTGTGGTAGATGACCTCCATAAAGTCTTCAGGTGTGAACCATAAACTGCAAGAGGTCGTCCATAAACTATGTAAGAGGCCCTCATAAACAGGTGCCAGAGGGCCCATTAGAAGGGGTGCAGGAGGGTCCCCTTAAATAGTACCAGGGAACACCTCATAGATGGTGCCAGAGGGATCTGCATAAATTGCGCAAACCCCCCAATAAACAGTGCCAGAGGCTACTCAATAATCTGTGTGCCACAGCCCCCCCCCCCCATAAAGAGTGCCAGAGGGCCCCCACAAACTGTGCCATGGTGCCCCTATAAAGATTGCCAGAGGGCCCACAAACTGTATCCCCCATAAAGACTGCCAGAGGACACCCACAAACTGTGCCATGGTTCCCCCATAAAGAGTGCCAGAGGGTCCACTCAGTGTCCCCCATAAAGAGCGCCAGAAAGCACACACACACTGTGCCATGGTGCCCCCATAAAGAGTGCCAGAGGGCCCACTCAAACAGTGTCCCCCATAAAGAGCGACAGAGGGCACACAACCTGTGCCATAATGCCCTCATAAAGAGTGCCACAGGGCACCCACAAACTGTGCCATAATGCCCTCATAAAGAGTGCCAGAGGGCACCCACAAACATTGGCAGATAACCCCATAAACAGTCCCAGCTGCCTCTTTACCCTTCACCATATCGCTCACTCACATGTGACTGCCTCTCCGATGAGCGAGTGAATAATTAGAATCTTTAGGTCTCGTGCACATGACCGTGTTTTTGATCCGTGTCCGATCTGTATTTTTTTCAGATTGCACACGGGCCCATTCATTTCTATAGGTCCACCAAAAGAAAAGGGTCAGCATATTGACGGTCTGCTGACCGCATCCGTGCGGCCGGGCTACTAATTATAGAACCTGCCCTATCCCTGTCCGTTTTGCGGACAATGATAGTTTTTTTGTTTTTTGTTTTTTTTTACAGAAGGCACGGGGACCACATCCGTATTTTGCAGACCATAAAACGGATACGGTTGTTTGCAGGAGGCCTTAATCCAGAAATGCTGATAATCTGACACGTGTTTTCATCACTGATCTATCATCTGACCAAGAAATGATAAGTTGTAGAAGTGACCTTCTGATAATCCGGAACGTATCTGGTCCCGTTAATGCCAGAGTAAAGGCACATACACCTGCTCCTATCATTTCTGCTCTAGAAGGGGTTAATTCCGAGCGTCTTCAGTCTGTGGCCTTGTATAGATTGGGCTTCTGCTGTAAATAGAGCTTGATGTCTTTGTTCCTTCCACTCTCTCATTAGAGCAGAAATGATTAGCCCAGTTGTAAAAGTTAATAACTTGTGCGCTTCCATCTGCGCAGCGGTATATACCGTATACAGTGTGGCCTCTCGTCATAAATATCCCGCCAGACAGGCCTTTTATTGGCTGTCATAAAGCCTCAGCTCCTGGAGACATATGCACAAGTCACACAGCAAATCACTGCTCGGCCCGCTGCCCGCCGCTGCATTCATTCCACTTGAAAGGATTTTGGTAAAAAAAGATGGATGAGCGGCAGGTAAATAGCGGCTGCTCGGCCGCTGATGTCTTCCCATCATGAAACCTATTAGCGCCCTCTCGTACTAGGAAATGAAGCTGAATACATAAAAAATGAAAATATATGGAGTAAAAACTCACAGCTTGTTATTCTCAATACATCATAGAAATCCACCTTCCCATCCCTAGAAGCTGTCCCGAAATCTGACTCCTTAAAGGGAAGGTCCACCTGCAGAGACAACCTTCTATATTGATTGGGTGCATCTAAAATAATAAAATAAAGTAACTTTGCGAAAAGGATCGCTTAAAAATCTTCTACCGTTTTGTGTCCACAGCTCTCATACAGACCTATGTGTCTCCATGGTTACAGACTACAACCAAACCCCTTGTAGTCTGATCCGGTAGTCATGCACTCTTCCAAGTGTCCCCCACTTCTTGTGAACCTACCGAATACAGAGAAGTAGATGAATGAGGGAAGTTATTGTGCGCGCAGGATCACACTACACGGGGTTTATTTGTAGTCTGTTACCATGGAAACATTGTTCTGCATTGGAGCTGTAGACAGTAGATTTTACAAAATTTTTATCAAGCATGTTTGCAAAGTTACTTTATTTGTTATTTTTTATGCTATAAAATGGGGTCTTCTGGTTCTCCTTACCCTTTTTTTTTAATGTCCGGAATATGGTGTGCATTAATTCTTTGTGGAGGGGGTTTAGGGCAAATTAATGATGCTGATGACTCATTCTTTAAAAGGATTGTCTGATATAAAGAGCAAACCACACAACATGGGATCCACCTGTAATGTTCTGGATTATTTCTTGTCAATCACTACTGGGAGAAGATTTTTCATGTGATAGTTTTTTGTTTTTCATAGATTATTGATCATTACTGTTGATTGCACTATTGTGGTGTATGTATGTGGAAAAAAAACACTGCTGCCTCTGGTGGGAGGGGGTACTGCATCTGCCAACTGTTTTTCCACTGTAGCTGAGTTGTCATCCATTATAGCAGAACATGAATGGTCATAGAGTAGAGTGCTCTATTCGGCTTTCAACTTTGTGGTGTTCCCAGCAATAAGACCCTCCATAGTCACCCGGACAGGGTCTGAAGATCTGTGAGGTTTTACGATGATACCAGTATCGGTACTGTCCTGAGTATTGTTTGTCTGCATGAGCTTCAATTCTAGAAAAATCTGATTAATAGTGCAGGCTGAGATGCAGAATGACATAGCGGCACTTTGACTGCTGTCCTGGCTTTAAGTTAACCATAGTTATGTGGAAGGGACTGGTTACTAGGAATATACCGCCTAGTGGCTGCAGCTAGGTATATATGTTCTGCGAATCTCTGAATGTCCCCGGCAAGAAACTGAGGTGCGGAGTTCACAGGTCAGGCTCTTAGATATACCGTGATCCCATCCTGCCAGCAGACCACTCCTTATTAGGTGGGACAGTTTGTGTCGAGGACTATACATATTATAAAAAAGGCTCTGAGTCTGCCAATACTTTGCTTTACTACATACCGTACATTATAACTGCAATTTTCCATTTTTTTGTAGTTATTTCGAGAAGTCCGAATAATGAAGATCTTAAATCACCCAAATATTGGTAAGAGTCTAAGAAAAGCTTATTTATTTTCATTAATTAAAGATCTATCTATCTATCTATCTATCTCTATCTATCTATCTATCTATCTATCTATCTATCTATCTATCTCATATCGTGAGATGATGTCTATCTATCTAATATCTATCTATCTCACATATATCTATTTATCTCTATCTATCTATCTATCTATCTATCTATCTATCTATTGATCCATCTATACTATTTCATATCTATCTATTATCTAATCTATCTTTCTATCCATCTATCTATCTATCTATCTATCTATCTATCTATCTCATATCTATCTATCCATCTATCTATCTATCCATCCTAGTTAATATTTTTCTATCTATTGATTGATCTGTCTATCCTTTTTATATCTATCTATCTATCTATCTATCTATCCATCCATCGACCCGTCATTAACTCTCTATTTGCTTCTTTTAGTTAAACTCTTTGAAGTCATAGAAACGGAGAAGACGTTATACTTAATAATGGAGTATGCCAGCGGAGGTGAGTGTTCATCGCAGGTTTATATCCGTCTTACTCGTGTACCTTTATTCTTAGGTCTTTGTCAGCGACTGGACGGTTGTGAAATCCAAATGCACCCCTGCAGTACTGTTACTTTTTCTATCCGGCTACTTGTTCCCTGTACAGGGGGCCACAATTTCTATTTCTGTGACTCCTGTGGATCATCTTCTTTGTCATAACCTTGCTTTTGTGTAATTCTGATTTGTTTACTATAATACTACCGTATTAATAGGTGGACTTTACTACGACACAAGCCAAGAAAATGCTTGGGCCCCCAGAGATCAGGGGCTCTCCTGCTAGTCACAAGTGGGTGTCTGATAAAAACACTAAAGGGGTGGTCATATAATCTGTGCATCCGGTTCATTTGCCCAGGGGACCCGAGGGGCCCTTCTCAGCTGTAGAGAAGTAGCGGAAGTGCGAGAGTGGGGCTTAGCGGTGCAATAGGGGCCCCCAGACATACCTTTTCCTTGGGCCACAGAAACGCCCTGGAGTTCACGGTTATCAGTACCAATCAACGTGTTTGCTTTTTGTCCCCTATGTTTTTATATGTTTGTCCTGGCCCCAAAAAATGTTTTTGCTGCCATCCTGTGGTATGATGGGAATGAAATTCAGAATGGTTTTAGGCAAAATCTATTTTTTTATTTGGTTCGTGCTTTTGTGTTATTTTTCGGTATAGGTCTTCTTGGACTTAAAGGGGTTCTGCAGTATGTTTAAGCTGATGATCTATCGTCTGGATAGATCATCAGCATCTGATCGGCGGGGGTCCGACACCCAGGACCCCCGCCCATCAGCTGTTTGGGAAGGCAGAGGTGCTGGCAGTAGTGCCGTGGCCTTCTCGCTGTTTACCGCAGGCCCAGTGACGTCACGACTAGTATCACTGACCTGGCCGCGGCTAAGCTCCATTGAAGTGAACAGAGCTTAGCCGCACGCAGGCCAGTAATACTAGTCGTGACGTCACTGGGCCTGAGGGAAACGGAGAGAAGGACGCGGCGCTCCTGGAGTGCTGCTGCCTTCTCAAAAAGCCGATCGTTGGGGGTCCCGTGTCTCAAACCCCCGCCGATCAGATGCTGATGATCTATCCAGAGGATAGATCATCAGTTTTAAACAACTGCAGAACCCCTTTAATTACTAGTACGCATTCTTGTAACTGCAATACATTGATTTGCACATGTGTTAGGTTTTTTTTTTTTCAGTACATTTTTCAATTTTATTTTAATCTTAATTGCTTTGTTCAGGATTTTACTATTGATGGCCTGACATGCCGCAACCTCCTACAATTAGCTTTTGCCTCTTAGCTCTGGTGCCGGAAGTTGGTGATGGAGCTACACAGCTTGTGTGGTGGACGGAGGTGGTAACTGCAGTGCTGCTCCTGTTCCCTTCAGTGGGTGCGGTGCTGCAGTTACCACCTCATACCACCACTGTGTAGTACTGGGCCGATTTCCAGCGCTAGAGCAGTCTAAAATAGTTGATTGGCGGGATATTAGACCCCCGCCAATCTGATATTGTTGCCCTAGGCCAGTGATGGGCAAATTGCAGCTCTCCAGCTGTTGTAAAACTACAACTCCCAACATGCAAAAACTGCTTACAGCTATCAGCCTACAGCAGGGCATGGTGGGAATTGTAGTTTTTCAACAGCTGGAGAGCCGCAGATTGCTCATGCCTGCTCTAGGCCATCAATAATAAATTCCTGGACAACCCCTTTGAGCTAACCAGCGCACATCATGGGTCAGGAGTTTGTGTGTTCTCCCCGTGTTCTCCCAGGCTTTCTGATTCCCCCCCCCCCCCACTAAAAAAACATACTGATAGGTTGATCTGGCACGTAGATTGTGAGCCCCTAGGTGGATGCTGACGATCTATGTACAGCACTGCGGAATATGTTGGAGCTATATAAAACATTAGTACAATATAAATTAATAAATACATAAAATTCATATATTTTGGGGAAATAAAAAAAGTGCATGTTCTAAAGCGAGGCGTTGTCTGCCGCACAGCGATGTATTCTGGGTACCGATATGTAAATAACGCAGTCGTGGGGCGATGCTCATAGCTCCGGGCGAGTTTGCCTTTCGTCTCATTATCCGTCTCCTGTGGTTTTGAAGTATTTCTGATGACCGGCTGGAGCGAGCCCTCAGGGGATCCTAAGAAAGCATCGGCTGGTCGTCTCCTTACCCACAGCCGCCGTGACAGACTGGTGACTCCGCACTGCCAGTAGATAATAGAATCCCGCAGGCAGACAGCACATTACCGAAAACTATGACTTATTTATGGGACCTCAGATGCTCAGCCCATACGAAAAGAGAGTCCTGTAGGGGGGCACCGGGGTGGTTAGGTAAATTCTAGACTCTGATTGTAACTTGAAGATGATTAAAGGGGTATTCCAGACCTATCGCTGGGGTATTCTATTACTTTACGGTGAGAGGTCGTCTGTGAACGAACTGACTGCATTACTGATTTACTGCCTTGTGCCCTTCAGAGTTTTCTGGCATTCCGGTTCTCCCAGTCATTAGGTTATGCTTCTGGGGTTGCTCACCTTCAGAGACCTTTCGAGCAGGCCCCACCATTGTGGCTGGACCTGCGGAGGGAATGGTACTTGCCTGATCCCTGGCGGTTCCGGCTCCTTTGTTCCACTGCTGCAGATCTATGGTCTCCCCCTATCACCATCTGGTTTGGCCACTGCGGCCAATGACTGGCTGCAGTGGTGACATGTCCGTCAAGTCACTGGGTCATGTAACACATGGGGGGAGATGTCGCTGCAGCGGCCAATCGTTGGCAGCAGTAGCCACGTGGCTCGTGGGAGTGGGAGACCCAAGATCAGTGGCTAGAGAGGAAAGGAGTCGAAACCCATCGGCGGGGATCACATAAGTATGATTCCCTCTGCAGCTCCAGCCATGCTGAGGAATCTGTCCGAGAGGCCCCAGGGGGTTGATAACCCCTTAAATTGGGTTGTCTTTATTTCCCTGTGTAGCGGGTGGCAGGGGCACCTCTGTGCAGGTAAAAACAGTGAAGGGGACTTAGTTCTTAATCTGCTCTACAGCCCTTCATTCTCAGGATCGGTATGGGCAGACCGCCACCGAACGTAAAGAGACTAACTCTTAAAGGGGTTTTCCAGGATGTTTATATTGATGACCTAATCTGAGAATAGGCCGTTAATATCTAATCGGCGGGGGATCATGCACCCTGAACACCTACGATCAGTTGGTTCCGATTAGCTCCAGTACTGGAACCACACAGCTCCATCCATTGTACAACTGCTGTGTAGTTCCTGGGCGTCGGACCCCGACGATCGGAATGGCAATCAATATAAAAATCCTGGACATGACTGATGATAATATTGTAATGTGGACCATTCATTGGCTGGTTAATCATACAACGGGCGGTACGTCTCCGTGCTGAGAGTAGCGGGGGGTCCTCCATGTTGATGCAGGCCAATGTACCTCAATGGAGTCAGGAAGGAGATTTTCTTATTGAATTTGCTGACCTTGCCCTACGATGCCAATATGATTCCGTCTAGATCAATATAAATGCAGTAGGCGAGGAGTAATATCGCGGAGGAACGTGTGGCCGGGAGCTGCGTCCATGGTACGGTGCTGATTACAGCTGCACAAATCCACCAAGGGTGGGCGCCGCCATGTTGTTGGCTGATCTAACGTGCCTTATTTCTGTTCAGTTTTGAGGTATACGCAGGGGTGCACCATCAATGAGGCCAGCATCGATTAGGGGCAAGAGAGGGGCAGCCGAAGGGCCATGGGCTGAAGGGAAGGGGTTAGGTTAAGAAATTGGCATTGAGGAGGGAGGGGCACCATTTCAGTTTTCGCCTCAGGCAGCAGAAAGGCTAGGTGCATCCCTGGGTATTCGTGTGACACGCCTTATACATCCCTGATGGCTGAAGGGGGAACAGAGGTTGTCCTATCCTATGGGCATGGGGGCAGCTGTTTCTAGAAGAAAGCAGCCATGATTTTACAATATTTTCTAATTGTTCTGTGTGTTGGGATAGAACTATATATATTTCCTCCTGGTTTCCTCTTCCTGGCCCAGCCTGTCACACAGGAAATGACACGTGATGCCTTCTAAGCCAATCACTGGCCGCAGTCGTGACCCGCCTCAGTCTGTGATTGGCTGAGCAGGCATCTTCAAGCACTGGGCGGAGATCAGCAGAGACCCGCTAAGTGTTGGATCAGCAGAAGGAGGGTATCAGTGATGTAAATAATGCTTCTTTTTTAACCCATTTTGACCTTTTCTTTAGTAAAAATTGTATCCCATCAGACAATCCCTTTAAAAGAACTGTTTCATGAATCATATGGACATCATGGCGGGGAGTCCTCTTCTCAGGACCCCCTCCCTTTATGACTACCATTTTGACAGACTGAAGTCGTCCTTTTATTACATGGGTATTCATCTGAACGCGGTGCTACATCGCCTCTGCAGGGAAAAAGACTTGGCTCCCAGAAACATCCCTTAGCACAACCACCTGATTGATGTGGCTTCCAGGAGCGGGACTTTGGGTGATTACCAGATTCCACCAGCGGCCGCTTGTTTCTAAAGAGCGAGCCCCTTTAAAAAGGATGTCCTATCTTTGACAATCCACATTTATCAGAAGCTGAGATTTGCTGAGATCACAGGCGATCAGCTGAGGAAACCTATTAGTAAGTGTTCAGTTTCCCTGCAGCACCACCACAGGGCAAATGAAGAATTACACCTTCAAATCAATGTGTGGTCTGTGCAGGACAGGACAGGTCCTCCAGAGAGAGGCGCTCTTTATAACTGCTCTTCAATGTGGCCAGTGATGAGGATCCTGAATACAGCCCCCCCCAATTATTGGATGACCCCTTTAAACTATTGATAAAAATGCAGGCATACCCTGGAGAAGCCTTGAAAAGTGAAGACATCAGAGATTTAACCTAATTGTACTGTGTGATGGTGATTTTGGCAGAGGCTTCATCCAGCTGCGTATCAGGACAGTAGATGGATTCCTGGCCGGTCACTTCATCCCGGATCATGTTACCGCCGCCTCAGCTCTTCTCAGTACGTTCGGTCACGCTGATACTTGTTATCGCTTACGGCTAGTGGGGGTGACTCCAGCGTGGGAACCGTGGTCCGTTAATGATTCATGGGAATATCATGTCATCATCGTGTCCAGGGACGGAAGAAGAGCTGCTATTATAATCCTCGCACGTTATATTAGTATTACAGGGCGCTGACCGAATTCCCGCCAGTCCTCCCACTGGAGAATGTCTGATAACAGGGAACAGGGGGGGGGGGGGGGCAACCAATGGCAGGCGGGGACGGGAACGAGCCTCCCTAGCGTCACCTTTAAGGGGTTATCCTTATAGCAATCATTTAGCAGGTATCCACAGGATAGGTCATAAATATACGTTTGCGGGGGTCCGGCCCCTCTATCACTAGTATGGGTGTCCCAAGCACCCGGTCTCGGAGGCATTTGAATGAAGCAATGTTCACCCATGAACCCTGCTGCTCCGTTCAGTGTGTATGACCACTGCTCCATCGTACAAATGCCCCTGAAAAAAGGTGGGCGGTTTGGGACCCCCATCCACTGATTCACATTAGCGAATAGGTAAATGCTTGTCTCGTGATAACCCCTTTAATAAAGAAGTATCCCATCAGCTTAACTCAGTGTTTCCCAACTAGTGTGCCTCCAGCTGTTGCAAAACTACAACTCCCAGCATGCCTGCACAGCCAAAGGCTGTCCGGGCATGCTGGGAGTTGTAGTTTTGCAACAGCTGAGGCACACTGGTTGGGAAACACTGGCTTAACTATCTCCTATCCAGCTGTGCACCTGCCATGCAGACGGACTACAAATAAGAATTTTTTGGCTGCTGCCTCTAGAGGGAGCTTAGCGCATAGAGATTTATTTTTACAGCTTCCATTATGTTTAATGGAAACTTTATAAATTCCTTTGCACCGAGCTTGGCCTAGTGGTGGCCTCAGGCAGTTGGACTGGATAAAGGGAAGCCGAGTGCTTCCATCTGTAAAGGGGAGATTTATCAATGTATTTATTCCAGTTGTCTAGAGGAATATGGTGTTCAGAAAGAGCGGCCTATGTATGAAGCTCCACTTATTCCAACACAGAATTTAAGCAAATTGGGCAAGGCGCAGTGTAACTTTTATTTATTATTAAAAATGTAACCTACGTAATAAAATTAAACGTAATTTGTCATATCCGTCTCCTCGTATATCCTTTCTTCCAAATAAAGTACATGCTGACATGCAAAAGCAAACAGACACTATATGTGGCAGCACCCTGCTCCATGCAAACGACAAGGTGGCTTCTGCAGATGGGACCTACACTATAAGACTTACCTCTCCTGGGCCTAAGCCCATCTATCTATCTATCTATCTATCTATCTATCTATCTATCTATCTATCTAAATTCTCTCTCTTTTTCTTTATCTCTCTTCTTTCTTTATCGCCTCTCCTTATATTTATCTATCTAATTTATTTAAATACTTTTTTATCTATTTCTTTTTTTCTATGAATGCTTCTATGTAATTTACTTTCTTTTTATCTATCTCATATCTATCTATCTATCTATCTAAATCCTTCTTTCTTTCTTTCTTTCTTTCTTTCTTTCTTTCTTTCTTTCTTTCTTTCTTTCTTCCTTCCTTCTATTTCTTTTTATGTACCATATGTTTTGCTTTATTAATCACACACGATTATATTTTTCATCAGACCTCATATCAGATCCTCAGATCAGACCCTCATAAATATCAGGACATCACATCAGACCCCCATATCAGCCCTCCATGTCAGACCCCCAACAGACCTCAGAACAGCCCTTTTCTAGCAGACATCAGATCAGCCCTTTTCTTTCAGACCTCAGATCAACCCTTTTGTTTTAGACCCCCATCAGACCCTAGATCAGCCCTTTTCTTTTAGACCCCATCAGACCCTAGATCAGCCCTTTTGTTTTAGACCCCATCAGACCCTAGATCAGCCCTTTTCTTTTAGACCCCATCAGACCTCAGATCATCCCTTTTCTATTAGACCCCATTAGACCTCAGATCAGCGCTTTTGTTTTAGACCCCATCAGACCTCAGATCATCCCTTTTCTTTCAGACCCCATCTGACCTCAGATCAGACCTTTTCTTTCAGACCCATCAGACTAAAATAAAAAACTTCCTTACCTCTCCTGCCCCGCAGCTCCGCTACGGGTCCGGCGTCGCGCTCCCCTGTCTCCTCGCCAGCCCGCGCTGCACTGTAACCTGACTGCCTGCAGCGTCAGGTCATAGTGTGCGCACTACTTCCTGATGCTGTAGGGGATCAGGACAGTGAAGCTCGGGCCCTAGCAAGAAAACCAGGGAGGGTCAGTATTGGAAGCGCTTGCAGCGTGCTTCCCTGCTCCCGGCACCTAATGCATACTAGTGAGTGCTTTTGTAATGGTAGCGCTCACTAGTATTCACTTTATAAGACGCACAGCCATTTTCCCCCTACTTTTGGGGGGGGGGGGGGATTGCGTCTTATAAAGTGAAAAATTTTGTATTTCTTTTTTTTCTATGTATGTATCTAATTTATTCTTTCTTTATCATCTATCTCATGTTTGTCTATCTATCTATCATCTATCGCCACTTTATTATTTTTAATTCCATAAACGTCAGATGGTTGGGATTCCCACCTTTCAGTCCTCCATCTATCCGTTGATCCGCAGATCTCCAGGAAGGGCTGGGTTCTAAGCTGAGAACAGAATAATTGATGTCATCATTTTAATGTTGTGAAACCTTAGGATGTGACTTTGCTTTTTTTTATGTCCGTTTTTAATAATCCGGGATATTTCATATTCTGGATATTGAAGTTGACAGATATAAAAACAAATGTTTTGATTCACTGATTTGATGCAGCAGTGCAGGGGTTAATGTAGCGCTCGCCCTCTGCACGCTCCTACGTTATATACCGTATTCTCTGTCTAGGGACACAAATGAAGTGAAATAAGTTTTCTGCGCGTCCAGTCATGACCCGTGTGTAATAACCGTGTTTCTTTCTTGCAGGAGAAGTGTTTGATTATTTAGTGGCTCACGGGAGGATGAAGGAGAAGGAGGCGCGGGCGAAATTTAGGCAGGTAAAGAAGGAAAGCGGCGGCTATTTTTAGCCTGAGTGACGTCTTTTCACATGGAGGTTTTCCAGGTGGTCTGCTCTGAATTAACCTTCTGCGCACCGCACACTTCACTATGTGACTTGCTGTATGCTATAAGTAGGGGGAGGTGGTAGCGGAGGGTGGTTTGTATTGATATTCTGAGGCCTGAGCTATTTTTGGACGGTTTTAAAAGCCACTTGTGCGCAGCCGGTTCCTTTGCGGGTTAACATAAGCAGACCGGCTTCCGCAATGACGTTGAGAGAGTGGCTTAGGAACGTTGGAGGCCTAATTGCTTCATCCAGTCACTTCCAAGAAAAGCCGGAGGCCGGCCTTAGTTTTGTGCGCACTGTGTACTACTGAATTCAAGTAGGATGCAGCAGAGCTGAGTTTGTCATCAGTGCAGAGATCCTACTAAGTTGCCTTATTCCATTTAATTTTATAGTTTTTGGAGTTAAAGGAGTTTTTCGATGAACTACACATCCTATATCTAGAGAATAAAGGGGTACCTGAATGGCGGGGGTCCGATCGTTGGTGGTTACGCACGTCCCCTGACACATTATTCAATTCAACGGGACTACGGGTATAGTCGAGTGCAGCATTTGGCCCATAGAGTTGAATGTAGTATCAGAGGACATTCTTGATCACTCAAACAGTGGACCATAGGACCCCTATTCTTGTGACCGTTAGTGGCCCCAGCAGTTGGATCCCCACCAATCTGGAGCCCTTTTCCTATGGTCTTTGGAGGCTCCAGCAATCAGATCCCTGCAGATCAGTGGCCTTGTTGCCATGATCTTTGGAGGCCCCAGCAGGGCCCGATCAAACACTTGTCCCCCCACTCCATGGATAGGTGGTGAGGGCTTGTTCATGGGAAAATGGCTGTACACATAGGATCAACATAGATATTAGGTTGATGGGTGAAAAACCTTTCAGTGAATGAGTGATCATCTAGTGAACGATCGTTATGCCAATGCCGCGGTCAGACACATTTCATTTCACATTTTTGAAGACACCGGGCAGGCATTTTTTCACAGAAAGATCACCCATGGATGTGCAACTATTGGAGGAAAATTTTAAACATGGGCAACTTAATTCCAGACAGTGATGGTCTGGCCAGATTCAATGAATATGGACTAAAATGCGTTTGACTGCGTCGGCATAATGGTCGTTCACCAGACGAGTGTTGTCGAACCATCAACCTGCTTCTATCTTCTGTGTACGGCCGCCTTAGACCTGACCAAACTCCTTTCCCTATACACTTGCATTCTTGGCTCCGTTGAGTGTGCATATATCTCCATATGGGAGAGAGAATTACAGGGGTTGGCCCATCTCACACATTCCACCAATGTCACCTAGGTGTGGGTCACTCCTCTGGGACACCCACCTATCTCTAGAATGGAGCCACCTCTGGGACACTCACCTATCTCTAGAACGGAGCCACCTCTGAGACACCTACCTATCTCTAGAACAGAGCCACCTCTGGGACACCCACCTATCTCTAGAACAGAGCCACCTCTGGGACACCCACCTATCTCTAGAATGGAGTCACCTCTGGGACACCCACCTATCTCTAGAACGGAGCCACCTCTGAGACACCTACCTATCTCTAGAACAGAGCCACCTCTGGGACACCTACCTATCTCTAGAACAGAGCCACCTCTGGGACACCCACCTATCTCTAGAACAGAGCCACCTCTGGGACACCCACCTATCTCTAGAATGGAGCCACCTCTGGGACATCCACCTATCTCTAGAACAGGCAAACCTCTGGGACACCCACCTATCTCTAGAACAGAGCCACCTCTGGGACACCCACCTATCTCTAGACTGGAGCCACCTCTGCGACACCTACCTATCTCTAGAACAAGGCCACCTCTGGGACACCCACCTATCTCTAGAACAGGGCCACCTCTGGGACACCCACCTATCTCTAGAATCGGGCCCCCAAAGTGAAGGGGAGTTCATTGCGCAAACGTGGCCACCCACCTTTTATGTCTGTGGGAGTGCCGAAAATATCAGAGCGCCAGTACAGCAAGTCAATTGATGCTCTTTAAAAGGTTTTCAGTTACTGTGCGATTATCGGGAAGGATCGTTTTTACGAATGATCGTTTCATCGATTATTTCCAATATTGACAGTGCCGCACGACCTTTAACAACGCAGACCAACTAAACAGCCCGCTGCCGCCCCCGTACAGCCCCTCGGTACTTGATCACTGAGCGCCCACGTCTCAAGCACAACTATACCATGTGGTCGCACCTTTATATGTTGTCTTTTCCAAGGATAACCAGTAGATTTTTGAAAGTAGCTTTGGGTGTGAATGGAGAAAACAACCTTAAATAATCCAAAGCAGTGCAAATACAGTCATAAAAGTATTTGCAAAACTAGACAGCTTTTTATGTAGATCTAAAATCCTACATTTTATTATAAAAATGCATTTATTAATAATAATGTAGGCGTCTGGCAGTGCAGTGCTTAACACTGTATTCACCAGTGGGAAATATCAACCATGCATGAATGGAAAATCCCTCCCCCGGTGGATTATTTTCCAGCCAGCCCGGTTGTCGCACTAGACCCCAGCGCTGCTGCAGGCAGCTGTTGGCATCCTGTAGGGTGGACGCTATAAATACCCGTCACACAGGGAACTTCAGGAACTGCACAATCATTAGACATAATTCCTTCATTTACTACAGTTTGGACTCTGTCCAGGCCCTTACACTCTCATTTGAGGGAAAATGTTTGGGAGCACTGACATTCCTATGGTTTGTTGGAGGAGGAAGGAAAATGAGACAAAAGGTTACGCCAACTTCCTTACTTATCGACTTCCCTTATAATTTACAGAGCTTGTGGCAAGAGGATTAAAGGGATGTTTCACAGGGACAGATGGCTGCTTTCTCAAAAAAAAAAAAAAACTGCACCTGTCCACAGATTGTGTGTGGTATTACAACCAGGGTTGCCACATGGCCACTAGACCTCCAATGTATCTGGTATTACCACTGGGAGGTCAGTCCCAGGATGTATGAGATGGTGCCTTGCTACTAACGGCTCTATCTCAGGATGTATAGCAGCCTGGGATAGAGTATCACCTGCACATCTCACTCCTGATCTGGTTTCTAAAGGCTCTATCTCTATTGCGGTTAGCCCTATGATAATAGTCTTATTTTAAAGCTTTGATGTCAACTTTTAAACAAAACCTGGTTGCTTATATAGCCTGAGAGAGAGCAGGTTGAAGTAGCCCCCTCCCCCTTTAGGCTGGCTATGATTTCTCTGAGTCAGCCTGGTAGAGAAAGAAGCCAGTGTGTGAGATGCTGACAGGCTGCAGGGAGAGAAGGAGTAACATAGATCCTTCTGTCCCTGTACAACTGTACATGACCCTAGGGGAGGGGTAACATGGATTTCTATGCATGTTATCAGTCCCCCTATTACTCTTCTGCATAGGGCTGCATGGTTTGGTACAGTACTGAAAGAGGTGTATGCCCTAGAAGTCCCCTACACTAGAGGATGTATATTTCCTTTGTGGTTATTTATTTCTCCATAAGAGCTCATTCAACTACACCTGTTCTTACACAAGGCCTTTGCATACATTTTGATTGCAGTACATTCACTAACGTATGTCTTTAAGCAGAGTTGTAATTAGTGTACAATGGGTCTCATAGCAAACTAAACTGGGCGCAAACACTCCCACCTATTAAATCCATTACCTCTTGCATTCTCACCAAGCGTGCCACCATAAGAGCATGGCCACATGAACAGAGCGGCTGGTCGAGCAACCTTCGCATTAATTCCTATTGGAATTCTGGACGTAGCCGAGCGTTGTACTCAACTTTTTCCTGAACTCCCATCTGTTTATTTTGGAGGGCCCCACGGGGTATGGGGTCCTTGTTCCCATGATTGGTGAGTGTCCCAGCAGTAAAACCTCTACCAATCTAATAGTTTTCCTCCATCCTGTGGATAGGGTATAGCTTCACATAACTGGAATACCCCTTTGTGTAGTGGCTGTGCCGATGTACTTCAGCTCAGTTCTCATTCCTTTGAATTTCTGGTGCTGGTGGCTACTGAAATCAGCTGATTGGTGGAGATACTGGGAGTCAGACCCCCACCAATCTGACATTGATAACCTGTCCTAACACAATGACACATCCTGCTGCCTCACTCCCATTGTTGCCTGCAGACGCGTAGAACTGAAATCCGGAACGCACCACCTTCTCTGACATTCGTATGTGAGCCTCATTAGAGCGATTGAGAGATTGTGTCTACTGTGCATCATGTCACCTTTTTCTTCTGGTGCCTGGCAGCTGATTTTTAACACCCCTGCTTCTTTTGCATGTGTCGTTCTTGTGAGGGAAGCTGGTCTACAAACAGAGCAGACAACTAGACTGTGCCTTGGTCTGCAGCAGGCACACCTCTAATCTCACCCCCAGCGACCTCAGTCTTTATCCCCTTGTCTACATGGCTGGTGACATCATATGTACTTTATTTCATGCGCCTGTCATTTTGTAGTCGTAAACAATCCAACAGTGAGAAACTCTATGGATGTCACTCCTCATACGTTGTACTTTCGCCATAGAGCCCTGACCCGATGCAGCAGTGCTGCAGCTTTGTGTCGTACACCTTTTCTCAGGGGTGTATTTAGAATGTGCAGTTAAAAGTGTATCAAAACTCTGATAGCTCCACTTCTGCTTTGCACTCATTTTAGTAAATTGTCTCCAATGAACAATGCTTGCATGCTAACATTTACCTGTACTTCTTCTGTTTAGATTGTGTCTGCCGTGCAGTATTGCCACCAAAAGTGTATCGTGCATCGAGATTTAAAGGTAATTCTTAAAAAAAGGTATTTCTCATGTTTTGTACGGGTTTAATGTTATCCCTATATTTTTACCACATTATATTTTTCCGCCCATTTTTCTTGCTTTGATACTAGGCAGCTGCTTTGTTATGATGTTTTATGCTGTTCATTATACAGAAAGATGCAGGAGCTCCCCCTGTTGGGGACTGGTCAGATTGCAAGTCATTACCACAGGACGAAAGAACAATCCTGAATTATTTTAATTGGATGAATGAAATTGATAGCTTTAAAGTTCAAGACGAACCCCGTTCCAAAATGTATTAACCACTTGCACATTTACTTTAATTATTCCATATTTTCTTTGAACGCTACGTGCAGATTGGTTTATTATAGATTGAATATAGCTTTATAATACCATTGTAATCAGCTACACAGCTATATGACAGTTTCCATAGCAGCACACCATATAGTCATGGTACTGTGACTTGCATCTAAGCGGGGAGCCCTGATACAAATATTGCTATAGCACATTTTTCATTCTCAAGCCTCTGAATGGAGAAATGCTTGATGGCTGCAGGTTGCAAATAACGCCTTGGGGCATGTTCATATGACGTGGATTTTCCAGTCTCGGTAGAAAATCAGCAGCGTATTACAGTAGCAGCAAAGTGGGTGAAATTTCATCCACACGCTGCGTTAAAAAAATTCTGCGCTGTTGTATTTTTATTTTTTTACATTATTATGCAGGTCTTTTTGATTGCAATATAAAAGCATATTTTAAAAAAAAATGTTTTTACATGGCGACTTTATGGCGACAAGTGTTGCACAACCAAAGATTGCTGTGTGACACTGCCTGTTTCGCCAAAAATCTAAGCGATGGGGTTACGTTGCGACCCACAATTTGTCGTGACCGGGACCCTACAGTTGCTCAAAAATCCAATATTGCTGGATTTTTTTTTTAGACTGTCGGGATGCGGTCACCCCAGCCTAAAGGGGTATTGTCATCTGAGACAATGGGGGCATATTGCTAGGATATATTACACCCATTGTCTGATTGTCTCTATATTGAGAACGGAGCGTGGAAGGGGGTGGCTGCGGTTGGGCCACTACCAAGCGCTCTCACCATAGAAGTGAATGGAAGCGCACTGCGCATGCACGGCCACCTCTCCCATTCACTTCTATGGGCCCGACAGAAATAGCTGAGCCAGTGCTTGGCTATTTTCGGTGGCCCGATAGAAATGGATAGAGGGCGGTCGCGTATGCACAGTGTGCAACCGATATACATGCAGGTCCCAGGTGGACCACACCTATCAGACAATGGTGGCGTATCCTAGCGATATGGCCCCATTGCCTCAGGTGAGAAAACGCCTTTACCCGTGACCACTATCTCTCTTGATTCCTCTATACACATGCACACTGGGCTTGACCGAGTGTGCATGTCTCTTGAGTTAGGAAAGGGATGAAAGCTCTTCCCAAGAACAAAAAGATCGGCCACTTGAAATCCAACTGGCTGATAGAACAGCCTGCCGGATTTCTCTGGCTTCAGCATCGCGGGATACTGCCGCCTTCCTCCTTTACCCCATTGACTATAATGGGGTCTGGCAAATGTGGCAAAAATCAGCTGGACAAAATTCGGTGCACGCTGTGTTTTTTGTCTGGCGGATTCCCAGGATTTTCTACCGGAACAGCCAGACGCAGGTTTGAAACTAGCCTACTACAAGATATCGTTCTCCTTGCCGCCATCCGCCTCCCCTTTCTTCTATGTCTTCTCTGTAGAAACATGTAGTGATACTGTCATTAGCACAGAAGCTCCAATGTCCCCTCAGATGGCGGTGTAATCGGCACATAATGGGGTCTCCAGCTGTCGTACGTTCCGTCCAGACCTGAAACATCTAAAAAAACTAATCACCATCTGACATGTTCTCTTATGTGAACAGGCGGAAAACCTTCTCCTCGACGGAGACATGAATATCAAAATCGCCGACTTTGGCTTCAGCAACGAGTTTACCATCGGGAACAAGCTGGACACGTTTTGCGGGAGCCCCCCATATGCAGCACCTGAACTTTTTCAGGGAAAAAAGTACGACGGCCCCGAGGTAGACGTGTGGAGCCTGGGGGTTATCCTTTACACCTTAGTCAGTGGGTCGTTACCCTTCGATGGGCAGAACTTAAAGGTAAGGGGAAAAAATAATGTTTGTGTCCTCAAAAGATGCCGAGAGGGGCTTTTATGAGTAAGGGCATACGTGCAGGCGGAGTAGCTACCAGTGCCTGTGAATGCTGCCCCCTATGGAAGGACCTGTATACAATGCTTCCTAAGGTGACCATATGGTCATAGTTTAGAAATCCCATAGTCATAGAGGATTATTAGTTAGGATCCTCTCTCTCTTCAGGATCCTCATGATCCTCATCAAAGATGTGTAAAGGTGATTGTTTTTCCTAATTTTGGGCTAAAAATATATATTTTTTATTAAAAATGTTCAGCTGTTTGTGAGATACAGGGTTAAAAATCAGTCTGCTTCCTAGCTGTGACTTTGTGTTTTCTTTGAATCCCCTCACCTGACAGCTCATGTGTAGTTCTTATTTCTTATCTCCTGACCTCATAAACACTTTTAGCTCAATTCTTATCAAACTGATATGAATATGGCTTAAGTAACTGTCGGACACCTGGCACCTCCGCGGGTAAGCTTTTTGAAGGCACTGTGGCGCTTGGGTAAGCGCTGTACCTTCTTTCTCGTCCTGTGATTTCAAGTCCGTTGATTACGTTGATCCATTGCAACACAGTCCCATTCAGAGGTCGCACTGAAGAGTATTTTTTGCAGAGGAGGAGTACGAAATTTGACGTCTCTGTACTTTATATCTGTGAGCACTGTGGCTTTCACTATAAGGTCTCCAGCACACGACTGTACCGTTTTGCGATACGCAAATCACAGACGCGGTCCTTGTGCAATCCGCATTTTCTTGCAGACCCATTGACTTCAGTGGGTCCGCCAGAACCGGACATGCTCTATCTTTTGCAGCATGAAGATGTGGATAGCACGTGGATGTCCATATTTTGTGGATCCACGATTTGTAGACCTCATGGATACAGTCGTGTACATGCGACCCAATGGGGGCAAAATGGCTGTCCCTATATCTGGGACAATCTATTGCCTGTTTGCCAATCCTCCTTGGTTTTTCTGGAGTTTCCCTAAAAATGGAAGCCGTCTTAGATCTCAGCAGGACATATATATATATATATATATATATAAAGAGTAAAATCGCCCTGAATTTGCGTCTAAGACGCTTGTACAAGTGTTATTGCCACCTTTGGTCCCATTCAAGTGAATGAGATTGAGCTGCAGTACCAAGCACGGCCACTATACAATGTACGGCGCTGTGCTTGGTTTACTGTGAAGAGGCTGATCGTGGTGGGTGCCGGGAATCGGACCCTCACCGACCTGATATTGATGACCTGTCTTGAAGATAGGTCATAGATATTTAATTCCCTGGAAAGTCTATTTAAAGGGATATTTCCATCTTGTAAAGTTGTGGAATATCGCTAGTATATGACATCACTTTATGACTGGTGGGGTCCAACCTCTGGGAGCATGAAAGGAGCACAGTGCAGGTGCAGAGCTACATGCCCTTCATTTTTTCCTGCTCAGCCATGCGGGTGGGGAGCGCTACCCCTCACTCTGCCACCTTTATTTTCAGGATTAGTGGGAGTTCCAGCGGTCAGTTCCCCTAACCAAGCATAAAGTCATCAAGGGACCCGCTCAGCCATGCGGTGGAGAGTGCTACCCCTCACACTGCCCCTTTATTTTTAGGATTAGTGGGAGTCCCAGCGTTCGATCCCACCAATAAAGCATAAAGTCACAAGGGACCTGCTCAACCATGCGGTGGGGAGCGCTACCCCCTCACTCTGCCACCTTTATTTTCAGGATTAGTGGGAGTCTCAGCGGTCAGTCCCCCCAACCAAGACCCGCTCAGCCATGCAGTAGGGGAGCGCTACCCCCTCACTCTGCCACCTTTTATTTTCAGTATTAGTGGGAGTCTCAGCGGTCAGTCCCCACAACCAAGACCCGCTCAGCCATGCGGTAGGGGAGCGATACCCCATCACTCTGCCCTTTTATTTTCAGGATTAGTGGGAGTCCCAGCGGTCGGTCCCACCAACGAAGCATAAAGTCATCAAGTTCAGGGACCCGCGTAGCCATGTGGTAGGAAGTGCTACCCCATCACACTACCACCTTTATCTTCAGGTTTAGTGGGAGTCCCAGCGGTCAGTCCCCCCCCAACCAAGCATTAAGTCATCAAGGGACCCACTGTAACTCACTGTAGTAGTCTAAAGACTCTCATAGGACTGGTGCGAGCCCCGCAGACAGCTACTAATCCCCTGCTTCACTGTCTCCATCACGCCCATATAATCTGAATGGCGAGGCGCACAGACTCCTCCCCATGTCCTCGCAACATCAAATGTGTTCATTAATGTGGAAAAACTTTTTTTTTTCCTTTAGGAATTACGGGAACGAGTTCTACGAGGAAAGTACCGTATCCCCTTTTATATGTCCACGGACTGTGAAAATCTACTAAAGAAGCTGCTTGTTCTGAACCCTGTAAAGCGAGGCAGCTTAGAGGTGAGTCCTCCGGGTATATTCTTTAAAAAAAAGTGCTCCGACCGTTCCAGGAACTAAAACTCCTAGCAATCGACTGATTAAGGCAGGATGATTTTGCAAATCTAAAAAAAATGATTTCGATTTTTTTCAGTTTATAGACAATTATCGATTTTAATCTTAGTTATTTTTATTGTGGTCGTAACTTTTCCATTTTTCCTTTGATGTAGCTGTGTGCTCAAAGGTGTCGTTTTGACTGGTACCATTTGGGGGCACATGGGACTTATTGAATAAAATGTATAATTTTTGGGGGGAGATGGGTTGGAGCGAGGCGGTATAAAAACATGTTATCTTTATTATATTAGTTGAGGGGACACCGTATACCATATGTGTGCTTTCTTTTATGAAATAAAAACCACTTTAAATGATTTTTGTTTTAAAAATAACCTTTATTAACCTTTAAAAGAGGTTTCCCAGATTTTTGAACTTATGATGAGGATAAGCCATCAGTATCTTATTTGGTGGGGGTCTGACGTCAGCTGTTTCAGATCGCAGTAACGCCGCGGCCTTCTCGCAGCTAAGCAAGCACAGCGCCGTACATTGTATAGTGGTTGTGCTTGGTATCGCAGCTCAGCCCCATTCACTTTAATCTAGCTCAGTTGCACCTAGGCCACGTGACTGATGAAAATGACGTCGCTGGCCTAGGGAAAGCTGAGAGAAGGCCACAGCGCTGCTGCGATCACCAGGCGCCTTCTCAAACAGCTGATCGGCGGGAGTCCCGGGTGTTGTACCCCCACCAATCAGATACTGATGACCTATCCACAGGATAGGTGATCAGTTGAGAAATCTCAGAAAATCCCTTTTAATCATTTTTTTTAGCCCCACTAGGGGACCTCACAATGCATTTCTTTGATCTCTTTTTGTATATCAATGCATTATAGGCTACTACTGTGACAGGCTGGTTTTGTTATGCCCCCAGCTGCCATTGCAACCCATTGGCACCCTGTGACAGCATTCGTGGGAGGCCGATGGGGACAGAGGGAGCCACATAGGCTAAACAGCCGGTATCAGAGTTTTCTCTGATCCCAACTGTTACAGTGCGAGTCTGGCTGTCTCATTCAGTGTGGCCTGTGTGGGGTCTGTTCAGTCAGACTCAACCGACTCTACACAGGCTGCACAGACCAGTACTCCAAGCAGAAACGAGCTCACACCCTGCTCCAGCAGCGTACTAACACTATGTAAGGCATGGATATATCTTCAGCTTTACTTGGAAAAGGTGCTGCATAACTATGGAGGTCTGTCTGATCATCATATTTGCCCTCAGACAACGTGTATAAATACATTGATAAATCTTGCCCCCTACAGCTCTAAATCCTCTGCTTCCTCTCATACAGTAGATTATAAAACTGTGTCCCTGCAGCCACCACTAGTGGGAGCTCACTGCATAGGAATGTATACATCTGCCATTGGACTGAATATCTGTGCACTATACTCCCCCTAGTGGCAGATGCGTGAAAATCCTGTGCATCTGTGTCACATGGATTTAAGAACTGACTTTCATTGTCACCGAGGGCCCCATACTAGTGGCCTGGCCTGTCTCTTTGGCGAGCACACTACGGGCTTGGCGAGTCGGTATTATAGGCAGGTTCCGTTGAATGTAACAAGATAGCGTTTTAAATATCGATGGCCTATTGTCAGGATAGCTCATTAAGATCTGATCAGTGGTGGTCCAGCTCCTGGCACTCGGATAAGCACTTCGGCCTGTGACGTCACATCCATTGGTCTCTTGGTCTTTGTGCCGCTCAGTCCCATTTAGGTGAATAAGGCTGAACTGCAATACTAAGCCCAGCCACTATACAGTATATGGCGCTGTAGTTTTTATCCTATGACATGGCCGGAGCACTTAGATGAGTGCTGCAGCCCCTTCAGACAGCTGATCGGTGGGTTGCTGGGAGTCGGACCCCCACCTATCTCATAGTGATGTCTGATCCTTAACAGCGTATTCTACTTTCTGCAGCAAATTATGAAGGATCGGTGGATGAATGTTGGCTACGAAGACGATGAACTGAAGCCATACACTGAGCCCGAACCTGACAACAATGATACAAAGAGAGTAGGTAAGTGCTCTTTACCGCTGCCCACCTCTCTAGCTTTAGTGACAACAGTCCCTTCCCCCATTAAGTCTCCTCTCTGGCTCGTAGAGGGGTCCTGAGTGGGAATCCAGCACGATGATTACAGGAAATAATAGAAAATATGGCGGGAGATCGTCCAGTTGGGTCCCACCATTTAATTGAAGCAGGTTGTGCATTCTTTGCCACGTTCTCCGGTCTTCTTGAAGGAATATTGCTAATGGTTTTCTACATTTCCGTGGTCGAAGTTTTACTCATATCGTTAATATCATATCATTTTGCAGATATTATGGTCACAATGGGATTTTCTAGAGAGGAAATTACTGAGGCGGTAGTTAGCCAGAAGTATGACGAAGTCATGGCAACTTACCTACTCCTGGGAAGAAAACCCCCAGAGGTAAGTGTCTGTCTATCTATCTATCTATCTATCTATCTACCTATCTAATATCTATCTATCTATCTATCTATCTATATCATCTCTATCTATCTCTTATCAGAAGGTGTTAAACCTTCACCCAATGCCAGTCAGACTCAGAAATAAATGCAAATTAAACCAGAACATGTAAGCTCTTGCTGTTCTCTCTTCCTGTCCAGGGAGTGTTATCAGTTGCACATTTGTCTCTCTTTACTTTGCAGATCCCTCCATGTCCAGCACTATGCCTGTTTATCTATAGACGGGTGTCTCTGGTTTTTCTATTTGAATACGTTTTCCCATAGAGCTTATTCTCCATACACCGCTGTTCTCTATCATTAGAAGCAGTAGCCCCCAAAGCATGTACAACAGCAACCTCTGGTGGACAATATAATGTACTGCATTCAGTGATGATCATCTTTTTTCCCTCTAGTTTGAAGGTAGTGAATCCCTCTCCAGTAGTAACCTATGTCAGAGGTCTCGGCCAAGCAGTGACCTGAACAATAGCTCCGTGCCATCTCCTGCCCACATGAAGGTCCAGAGAAGTATATCAGCCAACCAGAAGCAGCGGCGGTTCAGCGATCACGGTCAGTATTGTGTTTTGTTTTTTATTTAATGCATTTATTTTACTTGGCAGCATTGGCGATTTGGGAGTGACTTTGTCAGTGCAGTCTGCATGTTTTCATGGCTTTCTCATGTTTGTGTCATTGAGTGTCCTACTACTTTCAAAAACATTCAAAAAGAACCCTGCGCGAAACTTTGAGTGCCCTCTGCACACTGATATTTTTACTGCTCATTGCTACTTTAATGCAAAAATAACAAACTTTCTGAATAATCTTTATTAAAAATTCTGCAGAGTGTATGAAAATCCTTCACCTAGCTGCTGGTGCGGAATCTGACATAAATCTATCAGAGTACTGTGCCTGTTTCTGATGGCTGTCTGCTCTCCCCCTTCATTCTGTGTGTTGTTGATGGCAGCAGGGAGGGGGAGGAGTTTGTACACGGCAGATTGGAGGGCTGTAGATGGGGATGAACACATACACAAGGCAGTCTGCAGGCGTAAGCTATGTACGGGTGTACAGAGTGAGAAGAGGATTCTGCAAAAATTTGCAGGGGGACAAAGGAGAAATCAATGATTGGCAGCACAAGGGAGACAAGATTCTGCATAAGCTGTAGAAGGGAGAAATAGGCCTAGGAATGAAGCTGTGCTGATATATGAGAACTAGTGAAGACAGCAGCATCCTAGACACACAGATCCAGCATGTATTTCTGGGAGGGAAGCATCTACATGAAAAAAGTCTGAAACTGGGAGAATTCTTGTGGCTTCTGTTCTTACAATAGCCATGTTGCATATGACGGTCTTATTAAGGGGGCATCAGTTTAATACTTACAGTCCATCGTGGGATGGCTCCTTAACTAAAGCAGAATTGCAAGCTTTGGGTGAAGCCTATGAGGCCGTTTTTCCATACTTCTGTAGCCATCAGTGGTGGGAATAATGATCTACATTCAGATATTATGCTACTGCATTTATACTGATTTGTGTGTCAATCTTCAGTCTAGTTCTAGAATTCTATTCGTGAACCCGGATGCTCAGGATAAACAGAGCTGCAGGTTCCATTCCCCAAAGATATGCTACAGTTTATGAAATTATAGAAGGGGGACAGAAAAAAGGTGAAACCCTATAATATGGAGCGAGTATCATCAGTAAGCAGTGCCGCACCTGAAAGGGCAGTATGATGGCGGCCGCCAGGAATAGCAGCGGGGCGGGAGTGTTTAATGGTAGCATCTGCCGCATCCATTAGGGGGATCAATACTAAACCTTTTCCACCAGAGTGAAGGTATTTGGGTCATTGTAGATAAAGACACAACATCTTCTCCATCCTCATCTCGTTAATTTTGCCTATTTTATCCAGAAATTACTATTATCAGTTTCTGGGGTTAAAAATGGCCGTCACCCAGCTTTCCTGGACCCCTGAATGACAAATCTGCAATAAGCAGGTAGCTGATCAGTAAGGGCAGAGTAAATCTAAGAAATGTCCACATAAGACGAGGACTTGAGATCATCGGAGAGGCTTGTTACTGATGTGGCGGTTATGTCCTCCTCAGCCGGACCCTCCATCCCCCCATCTGTCTCATACACAAAGCGAGGCCAGGCCAACAGTGTTGAAAGCGAACAGAAGGAGGATTGGGACAAAAATGGCTCCCGCAAGCTCAGCAGCGCCACCGTGGGGTCTAAAGGAGAAGTGACCGCTAGTCCCCTGTCAGGTCCAGAGAGGAAGAAATCCACAACTGGCCCGAGTGTAAGTTACAGGATCTGTATATCTATCTCATATCTATGTATCTAATTATCTATCTATCTCATATCTATGTATCTAATTATCTATCTATCTCATATCTATCTATCTATCTCATATCTATCTATCTATCTATCTATCTATCTATCTATCTATCTATGTATCTAATATCTATCTATCTCATATCTATCTAATATCTATATTTATATATCTCATATCTATCTAATTATCTATCTCATATCTATCTATCTATCTATCTATCTATCTAATATCTATCTATCTCATATCTATCTATCTCATATCTATCTATCTATCTATCTATCTATCTATCTAATATCTATATTTATATATCTCATATCTATGTATCTAATTATCTGTATATCTCATATCTATCTAATTATCTATCTATCTATCTATCTATCTAATATCCATCTATCTGTCTATCTATTATCTATCTATCTATCTATCTATCTATCTATCTATCTATCTATTATCTCATATCTACCTAAAGAGCTAATATCTATTCATTATTATCTATTGATTTATTTCTTTATTTATCTGTCCATCTTCTCACATCCATCTCCTATCTAGCTAACTATCTCTGTTTGTCTATCTTCTCATTATCCGTCTATCTATCTACCTCTGTATCTATCTCCTATATATCTCATATCTGTCTGTCTATCTATCATTCTTGCTCCCATATATTCCTATAGTCTCTTCCATATACCAGTATGTAATCAGACATTACCATGGCTCAGTGCTGACATCTCGTCTGTACATTTCTGCCCTTACAGAACAGCCTGTTTCCTGGCAGCGGGATGACCAGAAGAAACACTTACGTATGTGAGCGCACTACTGATAGACTCAATGCTGTACAGAATGGGAAAGATAGCAGGTGAGTAGCCATCAGGGTCCTTCCCTGCTACATCATATATACACTATATGAAGCAGGAGGCTCAGGATGAACAGTGCCATAGGTTCCTCCCAGATGGGGGATTGCTGTAACATATGGTGGCGCCATCCTTAGTGATGGATGCTGTGGGGCTCCCGGGGGAGCTCTGATGAATCCTCCATCCTCGGAGACGGCGAAGATTCTTCTGGCAGCCGAGCTGTCATATGGCCGTCTGAAAATAGCAGCAATTAACAGTCACTCCTAGATAATGACTGGTCTTCTACCGGAGATAATCACAGGCTTCTCTCATCACCACAGATGTCACTTATATGTCAGAGAGAAGAAGTGCTGTCTGCTGGCATATGAAGAGTTAATAGAAAACCTGTCTTATATCTATCTATATATCTTATATCTGTCTGTCTATCTATCTATCTATCTATCTATCTCATATCTATCTCATATCTATCTATCTATCTATCTATCTATCTCATATCATATCTATCTATCTATCTATCTCATATCTATCTCATATCTATCTATCTATCTATCTCATATCTATCTATCTATCTATCTATCTATCTATCTATCTACCTATCTATCTATCTATCTATCTCATATCTATCTCATATCTATCTATCTATCTATCTATCTATCTCATATCTATCTATCTATCTATCTATCTATCTATCTATCTATCTCATATCTATCTCATATCTATCTATCTATCTATCTCATATCTATCTATCTATCTATCTATCTATCATCTATCTATCTATCTATCTCATATCTATCTATCTATCTCATATCTATCTATCTATCTATCTATCTATCTATCTCATATCTATCTATCTATCTCATATCTATCTATCTATCTCATATCTATCTCATATCTATCTCATATCTATCTCATATCTATCTATCTCATATCTATCTATCTATCTCATATCTATCTATCTATCTATCTCATATCTATCTATCTATCTCATATCTATCTCATATCTATCTCATATCTATCTATCTATCTATCTATCTATCTATCTATCTCATATCTATCTATCTATCTATCTATCTCATATCTATCTATCTATCTATCTCATATCTATCTATCTATCTCATATCTATCTCATATCTATCTCATATCTATCTCATATCTATCTCATATCTATCTCATATCTATCTATCTATCTATCTCATATCTATCTATCTATCTATCTATCTATCTATCTATCCCATATCTATCTGTCTATGTATTTCATGTTGTATTCCTGCATACCTCACTGACTTTGAGAATGGTAACAGCCACTTGTCAGTTTATTCCTACATTTACTGAAGGAAAAACAGAGGAGCAGTGGATCATTTCTGCACATCGCCCCCTGTAGTTTGTTTTAGGCCAAAAAAAAAAAAAAAACTTGACTTGGGTTTTCCTATAAACTCTTCTTATTAGATAGATGGATAGATAGATTGATTACATAAATAGATATTAGATAGACAGATTGATAGATAATATATCTATCTATCCATCACCTATCCACTTATCTATCTCCTATCTATCCTTCCATCTGCCATCTATCTATAAATCCATCTAATACCTAATATATATCTTACATCTATTTATCTATATATCTATCTAATATCTGTCTATCTGTCATATATATATAAATTTGACATCTATGTATTATCTATCAATCTGTCTATCTAATATCTATTTATGTAATCAATCTATCTATCCATCTATCTAATAAGAAGAGTTTATAGGAAAACCCAAGTCAAGTTTTTGTTTTTTTTGGCCTAAAACAAACTACAGGGGGCGATAGTGCAGAAATGATCCACTGCTCCTCTGTTTTTCCTTCAGTAAATGTAGGAATAAATTGACAAGTGGCTGTTACCATTCTCAAAGTCAGTGAGGTATGCAGGAATACAACATGAAATACATAGACAGATAGATATGGGATAGATAGATAGATAGATAGATAGATAGATAGATAGATAGATAGATAGATAGATATGAGATAGATAGATAGATAGATAGATATGAGATAGATAATGGATAGGAGATAGATAGATATAAGATAGATAGATTGATAGATAATAGATATAAATTAGATAGATGTCAGATACATATATATATATATATAACAGATAGACAGATATTAGATAGATAAATAGATGTAAGATATATATTGGGTATTAGATGGATGTATATATAAATGTCAGATGAAAAGATAGATATGAGATAGATGGATAGATAGATATGTGATAGATAGATAGATAGATAGATAGATAGATAGATAAATCGATAGTATTGGTGACACAGTCGTCCACAGCTTGTCTTGAGGGTGCAGTCCCAGGAACAGTTCACAGAGTTATATCATGAGTGTAACAGACAGTTTGCCATTTGGTAGGTTGTGCACTGAGGATAATAGGAGTTGTGGTTGTTTTTCAGCTTAACAGAGATGTCTGCGGGCAGCACATCCTCTACGGGTTCCGCAGTCTCCTCCACACGACCTCGTCACCAGAAGTCAATGTCAGCCTCAGGACATCCCATTAAAGTCACCTTACCGACTATCAAAGATGGTACAGAAGGCTTCCGGCCCAGGTATCTGCCGCACCCTGCGCCCGCCTTACCCGCGCCGCGTGCTCACCGTTCTTTATTCCCTTGATGACCAGACACTTTATAGGGATTTTCTACATGTTGCCTAATGGGCCACTTTATTTTTTTTATTTTTTTGTGTGATCTGATACACAGGCCAGTTTTATAGTAATGTGGCATTTTTTTTATTTATATTTTTCACTTTTTACACAGGCAGTTTTATTTTAATAATTTTACAAATTTCTGCACATTTTTAAAATGACATAATATGTTTAATACATATAACTTCCATTCTTCTATACATTGGAGCTGCAGGTCCAGGGGGAAACAGGTTACCGTTAATGTAGGGGAGCCCCAATTCCAGAAGAAAAGTGCCAAAAAAATGACAAGTGTAGATTTTCCCCAGGGGTTTTAAGTAACTTCTCAAAGAGAACTTGTCACCTCTCCTAAAATGTCTGTTTTAGGGTACTTTCACACTAGCGTCCTCGGGGCTCAATACCGGAAAGAAACTGATCAGTTTTATCCCAATGCATTCTGATTGGAGAGAAATCCGTTCAGGATGCATCAGGATGTCTTCAGTTCAGTCACTGTCAGGCGTTTTGGACAGAGGAAATACCGCAGCATGCTGCGGCATTATCTCCGTCCAAAATGCCTGATCAGTTGCCGGATCCGGCATTAATTTACATTGAAATGTATTAGTGCGGGATCCGGCATTAAAAGTACCGCAATGACGGATTCGGCATTCTGGTCTGCACATGTGCAGACCTTTAAAAATGTGAAAAAAATAAATACCAGATCCGTTTTGCCTGATGACACCGGAAAAACGGATCTGGTATTGCAATGCATTTTTCTGACTGATCAGGCATTTTTCAATCTGTCTGAAAAATGCCTGATCAGTCAGAAAAAATGACATGCGTTTGCATGCAGTTTGCCTGATCAGGCAGGCAGTTTAGGCAACGGAACTGCTTGCCGGGTCACACTGACACAAGTGTGAAAGTACCCTTAGCAACTATTTGTATCTGGAGCAACAATTCTTTTAACTTGTTGTTGTGGCTTTCCTCCATTACTCCTATTAAAAGTTTCTGAATGAATTGTATGTAGTCTGTATATATACAGACTATAAGAAACACTTAGGATTTGGAGGAGAAAAATAAGAAAATTTTTTTTTCATCAGATCGGACCCCCATTCTTCATCAGACTGCCAAATCAGACTCCAAAGCTCCATAAGACGTCAGATCAGACCCTCTTTAGACCCCCAAGCTCCATCAACCCTCAGATCAGATCCTCAGACCCACAAGCTCCATCAGCTTTAAATCATAACCTCAGACCCACAAACTCCAACAGCCTTAGATCAGACCCCATCAGCCTCAGATCAGATCCTCAGACCCACAAGCTCCATCAGCCTTAGATCAGACCCCATCAGCCTCAGATCAGACCCCATCAGCCTCAGATCAGATCCTCAGACCCACAAGCTCCATCAGCCTCAAATCATATCCTCAGACCCACAAGCTCCATTAACCTTAGATCAGACCCCATCAGCCTCAGATCAGATCCTCAGACCCACAAGCTCCATCAGCCTCAGATCAGACCCCATCAGCCTCAGATCAGACCCCATCAGCCTCAGATCAGATCCTCAGACCCACAAGCTCCAACAGCCTTAGATCAGACCCCATCAGCCTCAGATCAGACCCCATCAGCCTCAGATCAGATCCTCAGACCCACAAGCTCCATCAGCCTCAGATCAGACCCCATCAGCCTCAGATCAGATCCTCAGACCCACAAGCTCCAACAGCCTTAGATCAGACCCCATCAGCCTCAGATCAGACCCCATCAGCCTCAGATCAGATCCTCAGACCCACAAGCTCCAACAGCCTTAGATCAGACCCCATCAGCCTCAGATCAGACCCCATCAGCCTCAGATCAGATCTTCAGACACACAAGCTCCATCAGCCTCAGATCAGATCCACAAGCTCCATTAGCCTTAGATCACACCCCATCAGCCTCAGATCAGACTCCATCAGCCACAGATCAGATTCTCAGACCCACAAGCTCCATCAGCCTGAAATCATATCCTCAGACCCACAAGCTCGATTAGCCTTAGATCAGACCCCATCAGCCTCAGATCAGACCCCATCAGCCTCAGATCAGATCCTCAGACCCACAAGCTCCATCAGCCTCAGATCAGATCCACAAGCTCCATTAGCCTTAGATCAGACCCCATCAGACTCCATCAGCCTCAGATCAGATCCTCAGACCCACAAGCTCCATCAGCCTCAAATCATATCCTCAGACCCACAAGCTCCATCAGCCTCAGATCAGATCCACAAGCTCCATTAGCCTTAGATCACACCCCATCGGCCTCAGATCAGACCCCATCAGCCTCAGATCAGATCCTCAGACCCACAAACTCCATCAGCCTTAGATCAGACCCCATCAGCCTCAGATTAGACCCCCATCAGCCTTAGAGCAGGCGTTAAAAAAATAAAGAAGGCCGCTCCCTGGTCATCTTCCAGCCTGTACTGCACTGTGACCAGACATTGCACAGCATCAGGTCATAGGTCGCGCCTACACTATGTTCCATTAGGACACTGTGCAGAGAGGGTGGTAATAGCCGCGTAACACGTCCCTCACCGCTCCCCATACCTTCTTCATGTTGATGACTGCTTCCATAATGGAAGCAGTCATTAGCATTCAGACTATAAGACGCACTGCCAATTTTCCCTAAATTTTGGAGGAAAAGAGTGCATCTTAAAGATGCAGTATAGATATATATTTGTATAAAAAAACATGCAATAAACAGCCCTATGGACCCTGCAAACTATTTTCTAATGGATCTTTACATGATTTTCAAAGCAGTGCAAACCAGAGAGTACCGGCCACGTCCCCTTCTGCTCACAGTATTAGTACAAGTACCCCTGACCGGACTCGGTTTCCTCGCGGAAGCACCAGTCGGAGCACTTTCCATGGAGAGCAGCTCAGGGATCGCCGCACTGCTACCTATAACGGACCACCGGCATCACCTGTCCACGAGACCACCCAGTTCTCACACACCAGGAGAGGAACGTCCACCGGTATTATCAGCAAGATTACCTCCAAGTTTGTACGAAGGTAAATAGCTAATAAGGGTTATGTCAGCGTACTGATAGCGTACAGGGGATGAACCGTATGACATGGCCGACTTCATCTTATGTAGTCACAAGTACGTTTTAAAAACTTAGATTAATTGCACATAACATAGTAGAGTCTTGGAGTGATAACGAAACAACAATATGTCGAAAAGCTCCTTCCTCCAAGCCCCGTCTTATAAATTGACCTGTGGCTCTAGTATTTTCCAGCAGATTGTAGATAGCTAGAAATAATTATAGACTTCACCTGGTCCTTTGACCATATGCCCTCCTCTGAGCACGACTTTGTGGTTTACATACAGAATTCATCGAAATAAAGAGTTGTGTATCTTTGTGTCTCAGCAGAATAGTGAGTGCAGCTCTGGAGTATAATACAGGATGTAACTCAGGATCAGTACAGGATAAGTAATGTATGTACACAGTGACTCCACCAGCAGAATAGTGAGTGCAGCTCTGGAGTATAATACAGGATGTAACTCAGGATCAGTACAGGATAAGTAATGTATGTACACAGTGACTCCACCAGCAGAATAGTAAGTACAGCTCTGGGGTATATTACAGGATGTAACTCCGGATCAGTACAGGATAAGTAATGTATGTACACAGTGACTCCTCCAGCAGAATAGTGAGTGCAGCTCTGGAGTATAATACAGGATGTAACTCAGGATCAGTACAGGATAAGTAATGTAATATATGTACACAGTGACTCCACCAGCAGAATAGTGAGTACAGCTCTGGGGTATAATACAGGATGTAACTCAGGATCAGTACAGGATAAGTAATGTAATGTATGTACACAGTGACTCCACCAGCAGAATAGTGAGTGCAGCTCTGGAGTATAATACAGGATGTAACTCAGGATCAGTACAGGATAAGTAATGTATGTACACAGTGACTCCACCAGCAGAATAGTAAGTACAGCTCTGGGGTATATTACAGGATGTAACTCAGGATCAGTACAGGATAAGTAATGTATGTACACAGTGACTCCTCCAGCAGAATAGTGAGTGCAGCTCTGGAGTATAATACAGGATGTAACTCAGGATCAGTACAGGATAAGTAATGTATGTACACAGTGACTGCAGCAGCAGAATAGTGGGTGCAAAGTATATGCAAAGTTACTCAGCTCAGTATATAGACGTATTCTGTATGTAAACTATAAGTATGTGTTCAAATGTGGGTTTACCCTTTAATGTTCACCTACAAAAAAATACATAGTTCCATGTTTTCTGAAATCACCAGTTGCTAACTCAAAAACAAACTGCTAATTGGTAGTTGCCAACCAAAAACCGAATCCCCTCAATCATAGATATTCGGTCTCTTTTATGAAAGGAGGGAGAAGAGTCTAAAAGTCCAACCTCATTTTCCAATCGACATGAGCATGCATGTACAATGAGCACCGATGGGCACCAGTTAAAGGGGTTCTCCAGACTTTTAATATTGATAACCTATTCTCAGGACATGTCATCAATATCAGATTGGCGGGGTCCGACACGAGACACCCCCGCCGGTCAGCTGTATGAGGAGACGGTGCGAGCAGTGCGCACGTGCAGTCTCCCGTCTCTCTCCCTGCCCACCGCTGCTGTCTGTGGCAAAGATCATATAGAGCAGCAGCGGACAGAAAGAGAGACAGGAGATGGCATGCACTGCGTGCACCGAGCTGATCAGCGGGGGTGCCGGGTGTCAGCACCCCACCGATCTGATATTGATGACCTATCCTGAGGATAGGTCATTAATACTAAAAGCCTGGAGAACCCCTTTAAGTATAGAGCATACAATATACAATCCTATGACAGACAAATATTTGGCATCATTTCGGAGACTCCTTCCAGGGATTGAAAGCTCTTGTTTTCTTAGGCCGGGTTCACATCACCGTTTCGTTTTCCGTTTTTCTGATCCTTCAGAAGAGCAGAAAAAACGGATTCTGTATTTTTGGCATCCGTTATGCACATTTTGCATCCGTTTTAGCCATTTCCATCTGAAATCCGTTATTTTAGACATAAAAAAAAAGTGCACCTTGTCTCCCATAGATTGCACTAGCATGGCCGCTTTCATGGAAATGCAGGCTAAGCACTCTAATTTTCCAGATCCTTAAAGGTCCCTGGAGTCAGAGCCCCTTGAGCAGGCTTTTATGACGTATCCACTGGAAATCTACCTTTAAGAGTTTGTATCTGAGTTATCAACAGCAGATTTCAGAAAAACCAGTCAACAGAGTCAATTCAGTAATTGGAAATCAAGACGTATCTGTTGCCGGTTGCGGTAGGGGGTGAGGTTCTTCTAGCACATGACATCTCTATTTTACCTGTTTTTGGCTCATGATTGAATCTGAACCTTGACTTGTTTTTGAGGGATCCAAGTGAAGTTGAAGCGAGTGGCAGAACAGACACCTCAAGGTGAGGAGCTGTCGTATTTCCCTCCGCCTCTGGGCTGCTATCCTGCGGTGTCCGTCTTGTTTTCCTATCTTCTTCACTGTGCACATTCACTGCTTTTTGAGAACATGGCCGAGCTTTTCTCTTCTTTTATCAGCTTTAAAGGTGCAATTCCTCCAGGAGCTAGAACAGGTTCAGAATGGTGTTTTTACCTTATTGTAACACATGACGTGGGTGGAAGAAGACATAAAGCCATCCAAATTTATCCAGAAAAGGGTGGAGTGAAGAAAAGAGGAGAGATAATCTGCAGTGTGGCCACCATAGATTTTTAGGCTCAGGTTCAAATAGGGAAGCATATTGCCCTCAACAGCTTTAGAGAGTGGCAAACTAGGCAATTGTCCAGGGCCATCCTCTTCTTCACTGCCCTAGACCACCAAGATATGTCATAGTAAACCCTTTGCTGCCCTAGACCACCAAGATATGTCATAGTAAGAGCTTCCCTGCCCTAGACCACCAAGATATGTCATAGTAAACCCTCTGCTGCCCTAGACCACTAAGATATGTCATAGTAAACCCTTTGCTGCCCTAGACCACCAAGATATGTCATAGTAAACCCTTTGCTGCCTTAGACCACCAAGATATGTCATAGTAAACTCTTCCCTGCCCTAGACCACCAAGATATGTCATAGTAAACCCTTGGCTGCCCTAGACCCCCAATATATGTCATAGTAAACCCTTCGCTGCTCTAGACCACCAAGAGTTGTCATAGTAACCCTTCGCTGCCCTAGACAACCAAGATGTGTCATAGTAAACCCTTTGCTGCCCTAGACCACCACGATATGTCATAGTAAACCCTTTGCTGCCCTAGACCACCAAGATATGTCATAGTAAACACTTCGCTGCCCTAGACCACCAAGATATGTCATAGTAAACCCTTTGCTGCCCTAGACCACCAAGATATGTCATAGACCTGCCCTAGACCACCAAGATATGTCATAGTAAACCCTTCGCTGCCCTAGACCACCAAGATATGTTATAGTAAACCCTTTGCTGCCCTAGACCACCAGGATATATCAAGTAAACCCTTCGCTGCCCTGGACCACCATGAAATTCTCATTTAGCCCTTTCACTAGCCTAGCCCTCCAGGAATTTTAAAATGACAAAAAAAAATTGGCATTCAGCCCTATGGTCCATAAAATTGTCCCTACTCAATGGAAATTGTATCAGGTTAATTACCACAATGTTTGATAAATAATTTAAAAACATTTAAAAAGATATAAAAAAAAAAAGAACGTACACCCGGAATGCCTTTTTTTTTAATCAACCCCATACACACTGCCACTTTTTGGAACATAGACAATAAGTTTATTTTTGTTTGTTTTGGAAAAAATGGGTATGGATTTCAAGTTACCCTCTGTGCGACTTTTTACTAAAGGGTATCGAGTTTTTCACCACTCTACTATCACCAGGTACATAGTGGGTGGTTCATACCAGTGTGGGCAGCTAGTGGGTGGTATGCTGGCGGCAAGGAAATCCGTGCTCTGAACACTTCTAACTTAAAAGGGGTATTCCTGTCTTAAATATTTATGGCATATCCCTAGGATCCAATCTCTAGGACTCACACTCATCTCTAGGATAGGGCTCCCTGGTGTGGTCGGAGCTATGGAAACAGCTGGACTGGCTTCTTTACACCAGTGTTTCCCAACCAGTGTGCCTCCAGCTGTTGCAAAACTACAACTCCCAGCATGCCCAGATAGCCTTTGGCTGTGCCGGCATGCTGGGAGTTGTAGTTTTGCAACAGCTGGAGGCACACTGGTTGGGAAACACTGCTTTACACTGCTTTGGTAACTCCAGTTCATATGTATGGGAGCAATGGAAACGGCACAGCCAGGGGCGTAGCTAACGGCTCATGGGCCCTGGTGAAAGAGTTCAGCTTGGGCCCCCCTTCCGTCAGTGCTTTGTGTGTCTTCTTATGCGGCACAAGGGTCTTTGGGCCCCCTGAGGCTCCTGGCCCGGGAGCGACTGCTACCTCTGCACCCCCTATAGCTACGCCCATGGGCATAGCATAGCCTGCTCGGCTGTTTTTGTAGCTTAGTCACCTTTGGCTACCCTACATCTGGGTGGTTCGAAGCCGGGGTTAGGAGAATTTCTCATATGGAGATGGGAATACCCTGTTAAAGAGAATGCCCACCCTTGGACACCATTTTTTTCTAAGTAGGTCCAAAAATTTCTTCTGATTCATTTCTTAATATATCTTTATAGTTGTTTTTCTGATTCAGACCTTTAAATCCTCTGCCTAAACAGTGAAATGATAAAATTCTGGCTTCAGGCAGCCTCCACTAGAGGGAGTATGTGAGCATACCCAGTAAAATTCACGTTATGCAATTCCATAACTCCAAAGGGGCTGTATAGATTTTTAAAGGGATATTTAAAAATTAAAAATGTTGATGATGTCACAGCAGATAATGTTCTTGAAAAGGCACAATAGTTTTACCATCAGCATTAAAGTGGTTATTATTATTGCTAGCGTTGTAAGAATAAGCCTAAAATTTTGACATTATTGTTTTTCTTTTTTGTTGTTTTTTTTCTTTTTTTAATAAGGGATTGCACCTTTATGAATAGAATTTGTGTTTTCTGCCTAAAACATATTCATTTCATTTATTTTAACACAAATTCCTTCTTGGTTTGTTCTGTGCAGAATGGCTCTTAAAGGGACAGTGATGCTTAAAAACAACTCCATGCACGGACAAAAAAAAAAAGGTTAACAAAACAATTTTTTGTGGACATGTAATGCCCCTTTTTGGGGATTTAACTAAATGTAAATTGCTCCAAATAGATTCCAAGCAATTATTCCGGCCTTGTCATGAAAAGGTGTTGCGAAAATAATATGGAGTTGTTTTTGGGCCCTGCATTCCACCTAACATGACATACTGTAAGTTCATTAAAAAAGACTTGACTTTAACAGCCTGCTATGTTGTGAAACCAGATCCGGTTGTCATGTATATGATGTATATTGTACGTGCAATTTAAAGGGACACTTAAATGATAAAAAATATATAGTGGCACAACTTTACAGAATATTATCCTCTCTCTCTTGATTCTAGTTTGTCCCATGTTACAATCCAAAAAGTAAAAAAAATATATATAAATGCTTCCCATGTGTGTTCCTGGGGGCATCCATTTTGTCTTCTCCCTATACTACAGCATATAAAACAGGAAGCTTAGAAAAGGAGTATTTTATACTTTTCAGAGTAGGTGCGGTTTCTGAAGAGAGGGGTTAGCTTGCTCTGTGTCCTACTCAGGCTTTGATATCACCTAGATAACATTATCAGGGAATGTCCAATGTATTGTGCTCCAGAGCTGCATTCTCAATTCTGCATGCCAAAGAGCCTATATTTCCCAGCACCCAAGTACTGGATTAATTAATCTGCACAGAGCTTCCTCTGGTGTTCTGCCTTCTGGAAAGTGCAATCAAACTGAGCAACAGACAATAACAGGATGTAGGAATAAGTAACTGCCCCTTACATTAAAGAGGGTTAACTATTCTATCAGGAGCAAGATCACTGGCATAATCCAATAACAACCAGCAAAATAGTGAGTGTAGCTCTGGAGTATAATACGGAATGTAACGCAGGATCAGTACAGGATAAGTATTGTAATGTATGTACACAGTGACTGCACCAGCAGAATAGTGAGTGCAGCTCTGGAGTATAATACAGGATGTAACTGAGGATCAGTACAGGATAAATAATGTATGCACACAGTGATTCCACCAGCAGAATAGTGAGTAAAGCTCTGGAGTATAATACAGGATGTAACTCTGGATCAGTACAGGATAAGTAATGTATGTACACAGTGATTCCACCAGCAGAATAGTGAGTACAGCTCTGGAGTATAATACAGGATGTAACTCTGGATCAGTACAGGATAGGTAATGTATGTACCCAGTGATTTCACCAGCAGAATAGGGAGTGCAGGTCTGGAGTATAATACAGGATGTAACTCAGGATAAGTAATGTAATGTATGTACACAGTGACTCCTCCACCAGAATAGTGAGTGCAGCTCTGGTGTATAGTACACGATGTGTCACGACTGTGTCATGGTCTCAGTGTTGTTTGCTGTGACACGTTTGCCGTGTATGCTGGTTGCCTGGGAAACTATCTAGTATGTCTAGTTTGGTGTTGCCTGTCTGGTCTGTTTCTGTTGTGTATAGTGCTGCTTGGATGCTAGACATTCCCGTCTGTGCCTTCGGTGAGAGGGCTCCTGGGTTCCCCGCAGGAGGAACAAATAGTCAGTGAGCAGCCCTGCCTGGGGCTGGACGAGCCGAAACGCGTCCCTTATAAACCCTGTATTATTATTCCTGAAATAATTAAAAGAAGCATTCTACAGAAGCTACTGTTGCTGGGAACTTTCTTCTTTGTTTCATGGGGATAGCCCCTTCCCGCGCAACTTAACCAACGATCGTGGGCTGTCATTTTGGACTATCGACATACTTATGGTTAGTCAGGACTTGCATTAGGGTTGCTCTAGGAGGTGACCAGCTCCCTTACCCCACTGTCCAGGCCTAGTTTCTTTTCCCGCTTCCCATCGGTGTTCGGTGTGGAGTTTACTCCCATACCGCACCATGACAGTAACTCAGGGTCAGTACAGGATAAGTAATCTATGTATACAGTGACTCCACTAGCAGAATAGTGAGTGCAGCTCTGGAGTATAATTCAGGATGTAACTCAGGATCAGAACAGGAGAAGTAATGTAATGTATGTACAGAGTGAGTCCACCAGCAGAATAGTGAGTGCAGCTCTGGAGTATAATACAGGATGTAACTCGGGGTCAGTACAGGATAAGTAATGATATGTATGTACACAGTGACTGCACCAGCAGAATAGTGAGTGCAGCTCTGGAGTATAATACAGGATGTAACTCCGGATCAGTGCAGGATAAGTAATGTAATGTATGTACACAGTGACTCCACCAGCAGAATAGTGAGTGCAGCTCTGGAGTATAATACACGATGTAACTCAGGATCAGTACAGGATAAGTAATGTAATGTATGTACACAGTGACTCCACCAGTAGAATAGTGAGTGCAGCTCTGGAGTATAATACAGGATGTAACTCAGGATCAGTACAGAATAAGTAATGTAATGTATGTACACAGTGACTCCACCAGCAGAATAGTGAGTGCAGCTCTGAAGTATAATCAGGATGTAACTCGGGGTCAGTACAGGATAAGTAATGATATGTATGTACACAGTGACTGCACCATCATAATAGTGAGTGCAGCTCTGGAGTATAATACAGGATGTAACTCCGGATCAGTGCAGGATGAGTAATGTAATGTATGTACACAGTGACTCCACCAGCAGAATAGTGAGTGCAGCTCTGGAGTATAATACAGAATGTAACTCAGGATCAGTACAGGATAAGTAATGTAATCAATGTACACAGTGAGTCCACCAGCAGAAGAGTGAGTGCAGCTCTGGGCTATAATAAAGGATGCAAATCAAGATAATCAAAGGGGTTGTCTTACTTCAGAAAATGACATTTATCATGTAGACACAGTCAATAAAAGGCACTTACTAATGTATTGTCATTGTCCATATTGCCTCCTTTTGCTGGCTTAATGCATTTTTCCATCAAATTATACGTGGCTTGTTTCCAGGGGTTTTGGCTACTATTGCAGAGCAGAGTGCGCAAGCACGGCCACCGCTGCTGGATTGCGGGGTGGTCGTAACCATGGAAATGAGCCGCATATAATGAAATGGAAAAGTGAATCGAGCCAGCAAAGGAAGCAATATGGACAATCACAATACATTAGTAAGTGCCTTTCTCTACATGATAAATGCCACTTGCTGAAGGGAGACAACCCCTTTAATATATAAAAACATCACCTTATCTTGGGATTACACACCTAAATTCGGATCTTTAGGTCACTGTGCCATGTTCTTGTTATCAAACTTGTGTCACTTTGCAAATATTTGGCTTTACTGTCTTTGTATTAGTTTTAGGCTATTTCATATGCATAGTCGTATTCACAAATCTGCTGATTGCACTTGAAAACAGACAGCGGTTACTTTACTGTCTGCTGTTAGACAAGTGGCTCGACAATCGAGCTGTAACAGTCAGCGGAGCTCCTACAATCTCAGTGCAACAGGAAACCAACATACTATAAATCTGAATTTATCTTTACGGGTGAAAGGAGAAGAAAACACTTAATATTTCCAAATAATTTCCAGAGTTACTCAAAATTTTACAGGAATTGTAATTCTGGAATCTTGTAAATTTTGACTTCAAAACTGGAATTTTTCTTTTAAGAAATCTAGGTAGGGTGTATTAGGAAGATGAGACATAAAACAACCCACTCATGCATATAATAGGACAACTTTAAAGGGGTTTTCTGGCCTTCTCTTCAACTAGCTGATCGTGGGACCCCCGCCGATCTGATATTGATGACCTATCTTGAGGATAGGTCATCAGTATTAAAATCCTAGAAAAGGATTTTGAGGGCTGTTGCACACGTCTGTGGCCTGTTTGTGGTCCACAAAACACGGATACCGGCTAAGAGCCTGCAGACATTTTTTCACTCCTTCATAAATGTCATATCCTTGTCTGCAAAACGGACATTAAATTTTTTATTGAAGTGAATGGATCCACATCTGATCCGCAAAAAATGCGGATCAGATGCGGACAAAAACCACGGTCGTGTACATAACACCTAAAGCAAAGGTCCATCCTCTTTGGTAATCTACCAGCTGAAAGTGGATAAGGTCAGGAGCAAATGAAACTCTGTAAAATTTCTTCAAGGCTTTATTTCACGAACTGCAGAGTATGAGGTGTATCCAGGGCCGATGCAAGGATTTTTGCCGCCCTAGGCAAAAGAAAAGTTTGCCGCCCCCCATGTGACATCACAATGCCCCACCCATATGATCTGCCATATTAAAGGGGTTCTGCAGTTTATTTAAACTGATCAGCAGGGGTCCGACACCCGGGCCCCCGCCAATCAGCTGTTTGAGAAGGCAGCGGTGCTGGCAGTAGCGCCTCAGCCTTCTCGCAGTGATGTCATGACTAATATCACTGGCCTGGGTGGGGCTAAGCTTCATTCAAGTGAACAGAGCTTAACCCCGCCAAGGCCAGTGATACTAGTCGTGACGTCATTGCGCCTGCAGTAAACAGTGAGAAGGCCGCGGCGCTCCTGCAGCGCCGCTGGCTTCTCAAACAGCTGATCGGCGGGGGTCCCGGGTGTCAGACCCCGGCCGATCAGATGCTGATGATCATCAGTTGTAACAAACTGCAGAACCCCTTTAACTAACACCAGTTCTCTCTCCCCTTATCATTCCCTCCCCCCTCTTGTCATTCTTCACACTCCCCCCCCCCCCCCCTTGTCATTCTCTTACCCCTTTTGTCATTCTTCACTCCCCCCCCCTTTGTCATTCTCTCCCCCCTCTTGTCATTCTCCACACCCCCCTTGTCATTCTCCCCCCCCCCCTCTTGTCATCCCCCCCCCCCTTGCAATTCTCTTTCTCCCCTTGTCATTCACTTTTTCCCCTTGTCATTCTCCCTCCCCCCTTGTCATTCTCTTTCTCCCCTTGTCATTCACTTTTCCCCTTGTCATTCTCTCCCCCTCCTTTGTCATTCTTTTTCCCTCTTTTCATTCTCCCCTCCCCTTGTCATTCTCTTTCTCCCCCCTCCCCCTCCCTCCGCTACCTCTAGTGTAGCGCGGCCGAGCTCTTTATGCTCCACGGGTACAAGAGCTTTAGTTTCCTGTAACCGAGGGGACTGACATGAAGTGCACACTGTGTGCGCACTTCATGTCAGTCCGGCTGGGTACAGGAGACAGATGCTCCTGTACCCGCGGACCTTAAAGAGCTCGGCCACGCTACAATGGAGTGACAGGAGCTGGGTTGTGGAGTCGGAGTCGAGGAGTCGGAGGCAATTTTGGGTACCTGGAGTCGGAGTCGGCAAAAAATGGACCGACTCCGACTCCTACTAGATTGAAATTGGAATAAAAAAAAATTGGAATAAAAAAAAAAGCAAGTTTAAATGTCCCAATTCAGATAAAGTTATAATTAATTACTTCTCTACTGTAAGAATAAAGGCCAATGCATGCAGTGCGTCACGTTACCGCTAAACACAGACGTTAAGTGACCGTGAAGAAGCACGCTTTTCATATGCTTTACTATGCAGTTAAAGGGACACTGACAGGCTGATATATCTGCTGGTATTCATCAGAGGATTAGGAATACAACTAGACGACTGTTACCCCCAGTTGAGGTTTACTTGTGTTTAAAAACGTTTTAATCAATATGCAAATTCTCTACCTTTGTGCCCAAGGGGGCAGGCGCACATGTAGAGTACTGGCAGCACTAGACAGGACTAGGTAGCGAGGAGGAAGAGAGAAAGCTGGCACAGCCTCAGCATAGCCAGATGAGGCTTCTGCCAGCACTCTAAATGTGCGCCTGCGCAGGAATTCAGCGTTCGGCTAGCCTGAAAAAAAAAAGGCCAGTGCAGTGAATAATAACGAGGGGAACAGCGCTGGGAAGCTGTACTTCGGGCGCGGCTGGGCACAAAGCTGCAGGAAACGCTGCCCCATTGGGCACAAAGATAGTGAATTTGCATACAGATTAAAATGTTTTTTAAACACAAGTACAGCTTAACTGGGGGTAACATTAGTATTGTTTTATTCCTAATTCTCTGATGAATACCAGTATATATATATCTTTAGCTGGAAAATCAGCCTGTCAGTGTCCCTTTAAGGAGCGGCAATACTTACACTTTCCATTGTCTTGTGGTCTGCTGTTACAGGGAACCCATGGTTATCCTCGCTCTCACTGATAACTGATTAAGGACTGGAGACACTTGTATAAGTGAAGGGAATGGATAGTCAACAGTTCAAGACTGAAGCTGTAAACCATTTGAAAAACTGCTATCATTCAGCTAAGGCTATAAAACATGTAAACTCAGATTGTTAGCTTAAATTTTAAACATGACTATGGGATTCTACTAGGAAAATCATGTTTTAAAATAAATGCCCCTTCCCCTGCCCCTTCCTGGATCCTCCCACTGCTCTATCTTCAGCAGAAGATCAGCACACAAAGGAGAAGGCAGCAGCTTCTGCTCAACTACCTCTGTGCTAGAGGAGATTAGAAGAACTTGGTGGAACAGCTTCGTATTTGCATATTAAATACAGAGGAGTCGGAGTCGGAGTCGAAAGTTTCAAAATCTGAGGAGTCGGAGTCGGAAAATTTATCTACCGACTCCACAGCCCTGGACAGGAGGGAGCGCTCAGCGCTTCCCCCCTGTCAGCTCCTCTCCTTTTGCTGCGCCCGGGCGGTGCGCCCTCATGGACGCACCAGCCCGGGCAGTGCTGCAGCTGCCAGAGGCTTAATTCAGAGCGCTCGGGCGGCTGCAGCATGAGGCGGGGCCGGCGCTTCTAGCAGCGCCCCTGCCCAAGGGGCGCTCTACGCGGCTGCCTATTCCGCGTATAGGACGCGCCAGCCCTGGGTGTATCCACTGTATACCAGAGAATGAGGTGTATCCGCCGTGTACCAGAGAGTGAAGTGTATCCCCCGTGTACCAGAGAATGAGGGTTATCCCCCGTGTACCAGAGAATGAGGTGTATCCCCCGTGTAACAGCGAATGAGGTCTATCCCCCGTGTACCAGAGAATGAGGTGTATCCCCCGTGTACCAGAGAATGAGGTGTATCCCCCGTGTACCAGAGAATGAGGTGTATCCCCCGTGTACCAGAGAATGAGGGTTATCCCCTGTGTACCAGAGAATGAGGTGTATCCCCCGTGTACCAGAGAATGAGGGTTATCCCCCGTGTACCAGAGAATGAGGTGTATCCCCCGTGTACCAGAGAATGAGGTGTATCCCCCGTGTACCAGAGAATGAGGTGTATCCCCGTGTACCAGAGAATGAGGTGTATCCCCGTGTACCAGAGAATGAGGTGTATCCCCCGTGTACCAGAGAATGAGGTGTATCCCCCGTGTACCAGAGAATGAGGTGTATCCCCCGTGTACCAGAGAATGAGGTCTATCCCCCGTGTACCAGAGAATGAGGTCTATCCCCCGTGTACCAGAGAATGAGGTGTATCCCCCGTGTACCAGAGAATGAGGTGTATCCCCGTGTACCAGAGAATGAGGTGTATCCCCGTGTAACAGAGAATGAGGTGTATCCCCGTGTACCAGAGAATGAGGTGTATCCCCGTGTACCAGAGAATGAGGTGTATCCCCGTGTACCAGAGAATGAGGTGTATCCCCGTGTACCAGAGAATGAGGTGTATCCCCGTGTACCAGAGAATGAGGTGTATCCCCCGTTTACCAGAGAATGAGGGTTATCCCCCGTGTACCAGAGAATGAGGTGTATCCCCCGTGTAACAGAGAATGAGGTGTATCCCCCGTGTAACAGAGAATGAGGTGTATCCCCCGTGTACCAGAGAATGAGGTGTATCCCCCGTGTACCAGAGAATGAGGTGTATCCCCGTGTACCAGAGAATGAGGTGTATCCCGTGTACCAGAGAATGAGGTGTATCCCCCGTGTACCAGAGAATGAGGTGTATCCCCCGTGTACCAGAGAATGAGGTGTACCCCCGGTGTACCAGAGAATGAGGTGTATCCCCGGTGTACCCGAGAATGAGGTGTATCCCAGTGTACCCGAGAATGAGGTGTATCCCCCGTGTACCAGAGAATGAGGTGTATCCCAGTGTACCCGAGAATGAGGTGTATCCCAGTGTACCCGAGAATGAGGTGTATCCCCCGTGTACCAGAGAATGAGGTGTATCCCAGTGTACCCGAGAATGAAGTGTATCCCCTGTGTACCAGAGAATGAGGTGTATCCCCCGTGTACCCGAGAATGAGGTGTATCCCAGTGTACCCGAGAATGAGGTGTATCCCAGTGTACCCGAGAATGAGGTGTATCCCCCGTGTACCAGAAAATGAGGAGTATCCCCTGTGTACCCGAGAATGAGGTGTATCCTTCGTGTACCCGAGAATGAGGTGTATCCCCTGTGTACCCGAGAATGAGGTGTATCCCCCGTGTACCCGAGAATGAGGTGTATCCCCTGTGTACCCGAGAATGAGGTGTATCCTCCGTGTACCAGAGGAGCAGTGATGCACCGAGTTGCTTGAACCTGCCCAGAGTGCACTCAACTGCTCATTTGCATATGGATTAAAAGTACTGTTTTTCCAGAATTGAGCAATGGATCGCTAAGTGAAAAGTATCATTACATTCAGCTGAGCTACCCTAGAAGACAGTGTGCCCGGTTTGTCAGTGACTTTCCTGGTGTATTTTGCTGTCCATAAAAAAAAAAATGAAGTTTGTAAAATTGTCTCCTTGAGTTCTTGTACATTTGCTTGAAATGATTGTAAGCTTTTCCTTCCTCAGGAGCACCTCTGGGGAGCCAAGAGAGAGCCTAAAAGAAGACTCAAAGGATTCCAAGCCCCGTTCTCTGCGCTTTACCTGGAGCATGAAGACCACAAGTTCCATGGACCCCAACGACATGATGAGGGAGATTCGCAAGGTCTTAGATGTCAACAACTGCGATTACGAGCAGAAGGAGAGATTCCTGCTATTCTGCGTGCATGGTGACGCCCGGCAGGACAGTCTCGTACAGTGGGAAATGGAGGTGTGTAAATTGCCTCGTCTGTCCCTCAACGGGGTGCGCTTCAAGAGAATATCCGGGACCTCTATCGCCTTCAAGAACATTGCATCCAAGATTGCGAACGAACTTAAGCTGTGAAAATCTCGGGTTCAGGGAGAATGTTCGACGCAACGTACAAACGTCTGAATGTACTGCTGGATACTCCGCTTCCAGGGAGCAGAATCGGGCTTCTCTACCAGTAACGGGCATTACGTCTCTTGGCTATCGCGCACGCCTTTCCCCTTTAGGTTACAGATTAATGCCCTTACTGCAATAAGGCTATACAGAATTCTCCAATCAATTGTATATTTTGAAATTGCGTATCCCCTTCTACCGTGAATAAGCAGTGTACAGCAAATCCCAGAGAACATTCGCCACCCGGTCCGTGTGGATAGAATTGTAAAATAGACAATTGATTGCTTTGCCCAAAGCAGATCTTGTATAGCTGGGTTTAGTTTTCTGTACAGACGTCTATGTTCAGTGTTTTTTTTTTTTTTTTCAGACAACCACGTTCTTCCTTTTTTATTTTGATGAGACGATCCTTCATTATTTTTAACTTTTTTTTTTCCATAAAAGCCCTTTATTTTCTAAACCCCCTCAAAGAAAATACAGGGTTCTCTGCAGAAAGTCCTGCCGAATCGCCAACTCCAAAAGAGTTTTATCCATAGGTGCTGCCTGGTTTTTGGCAGTGACCACCGTCGGGCTGTTAGATGACCCTTCACACCCCAAAGATGTTTACAGTAGATGAAATGTCCTCCCGGCAGTGTTTAGAGAGAGGTTAAGACAATTATGATGACAGTGTTAAAGGTAATTAAGAAATTCTATGTAAAACCCAGAGAATATTTTATATTTCGGTTAAGATTATCGGCAACTTTCTTAGGCTCTAGAACAGAGGTCTGTTCCTGGAGGTCCAAATGCTGCTCTGCTTTGTATGATTGAAAGTTAGGGGTGCAGCCTGCCCCCCCCCCCCCTCCTTCCCCATATCATGTGTTACATTCACTTCTGTTATCGCAAATTGTAGAAAAAGTTTAGGCGCCGACTGTTTTTTGCAAACCAGGAACGTGCTTAGGCCGTAAGTCAGTCTGAAATGCAACTCTCACAATCCTCTGAGGATAGTAGTCAACGTACCGGTGGGTCTGGTACTATTATAGGCTGGGCTGGTCGGGTGGGATAGCCATTAGGAACCCCTTTGCCACCTATGTGTTGATTTGCTATGATTGAAGTCTGTGCTGAAACCTCATATTGGTAGAAGACCAACATGCCCCCTAGTGGTGAGGTGCTGACTGCATGAGCAGGGGGTGTCGTTTCTAATCACCATGCATAGGAAAATGTTAATCTGTTATGTAATCTGTGGAGTTTACACACTGCACAGATCTGTAATGTGAGTTATTGCATACATATGGCTGCTGCTCAACACTCAGACGTCTAAATGTAGGGGCCCCGATGTCGGTATGTGTTGGTCCTGAGTTGTCCTGGGATACTTAACAAGAGCCCATTGCATGCCTGATATTTGGGAACCCATAAGAATGGCCTCGGTGGGCCCAAGGTTTTTGCACCTCTGCCTTTGTGGATCATAACGAATGATGCCCTCCTCTAGTGAATACCGTAATACACTGGAGCTTCTTCCTGAGCCAACGTCCAACAATACTAGTGTCTCCGTGAATCCAAAGCATATGTGGGTTTTTTTTTTTAACCCGTCGTTACCTATGCGCAGAACAGCATGATCAACGCGCCATAGATAGAAATAATTGCCCAGTGACAGATTTTTTATTTTATTTTACTGGCAGTCATTAAAAGGGTTTTTTCCTGTCCATACGATCGGCCAAGTATCCGACCTCTGGGACACCTGCCGGTCGCGAGAACAGGGAACCCTTTTCCTCCATATGAATGGAGCGGTGGACACGCATGTACGCTGTCTCTCCATTCAGCTCTTACCCTGAGCTTTGGCCGATACCCGTGAAGACCCCATGGTGTTGGGGAATCATTTTTGGGGCGGGGGGTAGCAGTTTTTAAAGTTTTAACCGCCAAACAGCACATATAGTTGCGCAAAACACATTAGTGTATCTGCATCCCCTATCCTATATAATGGGACAATCCCTTTAAAGGGCTTTTCTGTTTTTTCCATTATAATGACCTTTCCTTAGAATAAGTCAGCAATATCAGATCGGCGGGGGTCCGACTCCTGGCCGATCGGCTATTGGAAGAGAATGGTGCGAGTGATGCTTACTATCGGCAGCTGTAATTACTGCCCCTCTGTTCTGAAATGAGACTGAGTACACGTACTCTGTACCATTCAAGTGAATGGGACGGAGTAGCGGTAATTGCACAGCTCGGCGCTGCAGTGTCGAGGGCGAGCAGGTAAACATTGAGCATATGAGTGCTGCCTTCTCAAACAGCCGTCAGCAGGGGTGTCAGGAGTCAGACCGCCACTAATTTGATATTGATGACCAATCCTGAGGATAGGTCATCAATATGGGAAAAGCATAAAACCCCTTTGAGGGTCTGTCCGCGTGTCTTTGTTTGCTACTGTCAGAGGGATTTGTCAGGTGTATTCCCAACAGAAGCCTCCGACGTTTGCCGCGGTATAGACCTACGCGGCCATTGACTCCAGTTACAAAAAAACGTACTCTGCGTGGAATCCATTTTCTACTGTGTTCCCGCACAGCAGAGTACGCTTTCCTGTGCACTAAAAAGAGGTATGCTTACGCGTACCGATCCAGCGTATGCTCAGAGGTCACCCTTTTGTCATAATCTGGGTAACTGGGAGCCTGTGGATACAAGATGGAATCAGAGCCTAACTTGCACAGTCTGATATGGAAGGAAATCTAGAAATATTAGTGAAAAAATAAAATTAAAAAAAATATAAATTGTTCAACGGTGTTCGGCTGTGCTTTATAAATAAAGTTGATTGAAATAAGGAACAAATGTGCTCGCAAGTTTGAACCCTAAAAGATCTCAAGGTTCTTCTTAAAAATGAATTAGTGCAGAGCCCAAAGTACAGCCGGCGGGCACCTGTAGGGGGAGGTCTATCAAAAAGTGGGGCAGTTGCCCGTGGCGAATAATCATTCCACTTATCATTTCAAAAGTCTTTTAAAAATGAAAGCTAGAACTTGATTGGTTGCTATGGATAAATACCAGTTCTGATAAGGTTGTGTTCACATTCGCGTCGTGGTTTCCATTCATGGCAGAAGCCAGGCCTCATGGCTGGATCAGTTGATGGTCACCAGCGGCTTCCGAGTCCCATTGACTTGCAATGGGTCCTGTTGTGGTGTCTGTCGTGAAAAATGTGCCTCGGGCATCGGCATTCTTCCTGTCAAATCTGATGGGATCGGCTACGGAGGCTCTCTTAATGTTTTTGTTTCAATAAACTTTATTTATAAAGACTCCAGAGACCCACGTTAACATCATATTGCCATCTATGAATAGTGCAGACTTGAGAGGAGTAGATGTTTTCAAGAGAGGCTGCGTTCACCCTTCCGCTTCCTTCGGAGCCTCCTTTGTCAGTTCCATCCTTCTTGGCGACAAAATGGGCACAGCTTTCCACGCTATTTTTGATGTCGAGACAGAAACCTTGATGGAATCCAGACCAACCCCATTACAACCAATAGCGTCCATCAGGCGCCCTTTGGATCTGGTGCACGACTGATCTGCTGTAGGCTTCAATTGTGGCTTCTATTTTGTCTATGAAGCTCTATCTGACACGGAGCAACCCCTGGCCCCAGGAGCTTACAGTCTAACCCAAGTTTGTCAAAAATATCTCCGGTAGTCAAAACCTTTGGCACCATTTTAAAACTGGGTGATCATCTGTAAGGGCATTAGAACAATTCTGGGTAATAGGAGAGAGGTCCCCCTGGTCCAGGAATGCCTGTGCCCCTCTTAGTCAGAGCAGTGAGCTCCAGACTATAGGGAAGGGATCAGCAACCTTCGGCACTCCAGCTGCTGTGAAACTACAACTCCCAGCATGCACACTTACTTGACCGTTCTTGAAACTCCCATAGAAGGGAAAGGAGGATTCTGTGAGTTGTAGTTTCAGAACAGCTGGACCCCCGGAGGTTGCTGATCCCTGCTATAGTGTCTTATACACCATCTTGATATTCATGCATGATTTATTATACCAACATTGCCGAATATGATGAACGATCCTTCCCATTTTCTCTTTGTAAAGCTTTTCGTAGATAGCAGAACCGGCCATAATCTAAATTTTTGGGGAATGTGGGGTTGGCCATGTCGGTGTTTTGCAACCTAGCCTGTGAGGTGAGCGGCGCCGGAGGTGTTGGTAGCTGCTTATCCTTCTTCTTCCATAGGAAATATCAAAACAGTTAGCTGAAGAGCTTCTATAGTTTTTTACCATTACAGCAAGATGCTTTGAGATTTTTCAAAAATTTACGAGGCACCATGCCGTACAACTGATGTTTTTGATGATGCCCTCAAACATGGCTGAGAAAATTGGTATTTGATGGTGGCTCCGTCGCATCTCTTGGCTGTACCACTGGCGCCAAGTCTCTGTGGGTCCTTTTCTGGCGGCAATGCCTATCTATGGCCAGTTTTAAGGATAACTGGACAGTGTTCGATATCTTCCCCCCCACACACACACTCGGCCTTTTGTCTCCTTGCCAGATCCCTATGTAATGTCCGGCTCTTTTTGAATTAGTTATATGAATGTTATTGCCTTCCTGTCAGTCTGTGCAAGGTACACCTTTAACAAGGGATCAATGATGAAGACATTCAGTGCTAAGCTTCCACCCGTTATGTATATCTGCAAATATATAGTCTGTATAAATATGTTTTGGGTTTTTTTCCTACGAGGAAATTTTTACCTCTATTGCTATATATATATATATATATAAATATATATATATATATATATTATATTGGCAGCCAGAATTACATTTGCTTTGCATGTCACTGTGGCAGTGAAAGAGTTAATTTATTGCCCCCCAGGCAGGGCCTGCGAGGGGTCCTTTTTTTTTTTTTTTTTACTTTTTTTTTGTAAAAGATCTCCTGGTCCGTTTCACGCAAGGAAATTGATTTCTTCAATCATGCCTTTGTGATCATAACATCCTTTGCTATCATCGCTTTCATAATTTACAGGTTCCCGTCCCCTCCATATTTATTCCAGCTTGTAATGTGCCGCTTTTCAACAGGGCAAAATCGCCTAAAGTATAAATATTATATATATAAATATATAAACTTTTTTTTTTTTTTTTTTTGGGAATTAGTAAAAGCAAAAAAAAAAAAAATAATGAAAAAAAGATACCACTAGTGCTGGTACATTTTAATACATGTTATTTTGTACTGAACTAACCTTTTAGAGGTTGATTGTGCAATGTTATTTAATGTTGTATTGATTGTAACCGATATTTTGGGCTCAGCCCACTCCCCTCCCCCCCCCCCATCCATCCGCACACGCTCGTAACGAGAACGGTCAGTCAGAAAGCTGGTGAAAAACAAAAAATTAATTTAAAAAAAACATAACTGAAGCTGTGAGCAAATTGAAATTTTCAAATTTAACCATGTTTTGTGTTTTTATTTTAATTATTATTTTTTTAATTATAATTACAATTTGTTTTCGTAGTCGCCATCGGTTTCTGCAATGGCTTCCTGGTTGAAATGGACTTTAAACAAGTACTGTACTGTGTGACGTAGCTTTATTTTATTTTGTAATGTTTCAATCTAAAATGGACGTGTATTGTTGCCTTAGACGAAAAAAAAAAAAAAAGGGTGATTTGAAAACAAACAAACAAAAAAAAGTTTAGCCCCTTTTATCTAGTGACATTTTAATGCAAGATATTCACATTCTGGTGCACTCTATTAAAAAATCTACTTGAACAGTTCTCGTAATAAGTGTTTCGTCACTTCCTGTCTTGGGGGGGGGGGGGAGGTGTCGGTGAATGAAATGTCGGCTGCTTGCCTGGCTATGGGGGCTGAATGACCCAGGTTGCTTGGTGCAGTTTTGGTCAGCTAACTTGAAGGGTCATCAGAAAGTGACCTCTTCTTTAAATTAAGTTTTTATGTTAAACATGTTTTTTAATACTGTTTATTTTTTTATTTTTTCATATCAAAATCTAAATTAAAAAAAAATCTGAAATCTTGCACCTGGAGAGATCAGAGCCCACATTTCAAGGAAAGATAACACGTTTGTATAGAATCTGTGATCCACCACACAAAATCTGCCATTCACAATAGGTAAATGGTCAAATCTCACCTTCTCCCCCTCCCTGCACAATGACCTCTGCACAGTTCACAGAGCATGCCCACAGTCCTTTCCCATAGACAATGTGTAATCTCTAGAATTCAGGTTCCTGTTGTCCATGTAGCAAATCTATAAATGCGTTCACAGCAAGATGGCCAAGAGGCTGGCGCTTACCTCTGCATGGACATTTCACAATGTCAGTACGAAGATCGTGCCAAATGAAGTTGTCTTCTGCTGGACCTTTTGGGGACCTCGTTGAGCCCGGGCACACGTGAGGATCTGCTGTTACCCTATCGGGTGAGTTCAACCATGACCTGGGTTGACTATGAAGATCTACCGATACAAGGTCCACCAAAATGGACCATAAGAAGGTTGGCTTTAAGCATTATGGGTAATTTTCTCCAGCCGGTTAGTCTGAATATGTGTGGACCCTTTAAAGGGGCATCTGTCAGCAGTTTTGTCCCTATGACACTGGCTGACCTGTTACATGTGCGCTTGGCAGCTGAAGGCATCTGCGTTGGTTCCATGTTCACATGTGCCCGCATTGCAGGAGTGGGGAGCCTGCTACCAGTGACTGCAGGGCTCACCACAGCTGTAATGGTTGGGGGCTGCAAAGAGGAACCAAGACACTATGACCTTAAGTGATCACTGTCACTCTTATCGCAGGAGCCAACCTTCCGCACCAGTCAGTGGCTATCCCCTACCCCAGGGATGCTCAACCTGCGGCCCTCCAGCTGCTGTAAAACTACAACTCCCATCATGCCCTGCTGTAGGCCGATAGCTGTAGGCTGTCCGGGCATGCTGGGAGTTGTAGTTTTGCAACAGCTGGAGGGCCGCAGGTTGGGCTTTCCTGCCCTACCCGAAGGAGCTGGAAGCAGTACAAGGCTCATGTACTTGTACTAAGGAACTGAATGCACTCTGATGGTGGCTTACAAATTAGGGCAGTATCAGACTGGGGTTCCTTGGCATGATTTTGAGGGCCCATCTTCCAAGTGTACATCCATCTTTTATTGCATGGTAATGTGTTATCATTGTGCACACAGGACGCAACATCAACAAGATCTAATAGGTTATTAGTGACTCATCCCATGAAAAATGGATCTTAGTGGTAAGTGATTGGCCTCAAAGTCAACGCCAGATGAAGTTGTCTTCTGGACCTTTGGGACCCTCATTGTGTCAGAACCTGGGCCCACGGCAGTATCCGCTGTTACCTTATCGGATGAGTTCAACCGTGAACTGGGTAGCCTATAAGAATCTACTGGTACAATGTCCACCAGAATGGACCATAAGAAGATTGGCTTCAAGCGTTATTGGGTAACTTTTTTTTCCAGTCCGTTATTCTGAATATGTATGGACCATTTAAAGGGCTCCTGTCCGCAGATTTGTACCTATGACACCGGATGACCTGTTCCATGTGCGCTTGGAAGATGAAGGCATCTGTGTTGGTCCCATGTTCATATGTGTCCGCATTGCTAAGAAGAATGATGTTTTACTATATGCAAATGAGCCTGTAGGAGCAATGGGTGCGTTGCCGTTACGCCTAGAGGCTCTGCTCTCTCTGCACTTTGATTGACAGATCCAGACAGTGTAAACGTCATCACTCCTGCTTGGTACTGCCAATCAAAGTGCAGAGGGTGCTGCATTTGCAGAGAGAGCAGATCATCTTGGAATAACGGCAACGCCCCCATTGCTCCTAGAGGCTCAGTTGCATATATTGTATACACTTCATTTTTCTCAGCAATGCGGACACATATGAACATAGGGCCAACACAGATGCCTTCAGCTTCCAAGTGCACATGTAACCGGTCAGCCAGTGTCATAGGTACACAGCTGCTGACTAGAGATGAGCGAACTTTAAAAAATAGTTTGGCGTTCGGGTTGTGGTAATCGCCGCATCCCGTTATGGATTCCACTACCGCGGACTATCCCGGCATATGGAATCCATAAGGGGCGGCTTCCACGAACCCGAACTGTTGAAAAGCCGAAGGACCTGGGGTGACGTCACCGTCATGTGATCAGTGCAGGGGCGTGGCTCAGCACGGGATCAAATCCAGTGCTGAGCCACGCCCCCTGCACTGATCACATGACTGTGACGTCACCCCAGGTCCTTCGGCTTTTCAACAGTTCGGGTTCGTGGAAGCCGCCCCTTATGGATTCCATATGCCGGGATAGTCCGCGGTAGTGGAATCCATAACGGGATGCGGCGATTACCCCAACCCGAACGCCAAACTATTTTTTAAAGTTCGCTCATCTCTACTGCTGACAGATGCTCTTTAACCGATTGCCAGCTAGGCCTTCGGATTCTTAAATTTCTTCAAGCGAGATAATCACTGATGTCCTCTAGGGGCGTCGTAAAGGTAGCGTAATGATTGCACGGTCGTATGTAGCCAGTAGAAGCTGTGAATACATACACAATCTCCACAGACGATGGATTCATCCGTTCATGTACATCCTGCCAGAAGATCCTGCTGTTATTTAATGAGCATGTGAGCCATATCTGGAGGGCGTCACGAGGACCGGTACGCGGCAGTGTGTCACAGGGCAGTCTGTGCTCTGCGTAGGTAGCAGCAAAGTTGTGGAGCACAACGGCTTTGACTTTACTCCTCCAGTTGTCATTTAGGGAAGGGCTGCTTAGGCCTAAAATAGGATCCTGGTCTTCTTCACATTGTACCGCTACATAATGACAAGACAATACCGCTATATTAGGAAGCCACATAACATATAGTTCCGAAACTATGGACAGCATCTAATAATACTTCCTTGAAGGTGTTATCCCACAAACAGAGATCGTGCTACAGTTTTTCCAGAAAAGTATTAATACTCCTCTTAGCATTTTTGAGGAGAATTTTCTACCAAAAAGGACAAAATAAGACGCTGAGTGTTTTTTTGGCTATAACTTTTTTTATTGTTCTGTTAATGTAGCCGTATAAGGGTTTGTTTTTTTGCAGGGGGAATTGTACTTTTAGTGACACCATTTTGGGGTACATATAACTTTTATCTTTTTTGGGGTGGTAACAGGAAAAAACATAACAATCAAAAATTCTTTAAAAATATGTAAAACGTGATTTAAACGATAGGTCATTTTCTGATGGCACATTCCCTTTAACTTCAGCAGAAGAGTCCTGCACAAGATCTGTCGTCCACATCAGCATCGCTCTGCTGGACATAGGTCGGTCTAACACGGGAAACTCGTTAGAGCCGCAGTGAGGGCAGAAGAAATATTCTCTCCCATCTGGCGGTAGAATTTCACAGGCTCTGCATGACAAATGCTTGTGCTTCCCAGACATACCGTACATGCAAAACTCCATTAAATTCTCCCCCTTATCCTGGATTGGGCAGAACGAGAGGTGCAGCTTCGCAGCCGGCAACCGTCCTTCCCTCACTGCACCTGCGCTGAATACTGAATGGGACGGCGCAGGCGCGAGATTTCCCCGGCAGACAGGGCCAGTGTTCTATCAAGAAACCTTATCCCCTTATAAAACCTTACCCCTTGTCACTACCACAGGTGCGGAGGGGGTGTGCACCTCAGCGCAAGCGCACTACCACGGGTGCGCTTAAGGGGAGATTACAGGGAGAATCGGCCACCAACTGCGCATGGACGTGCGGGAATGTAAGCCAGCACAGCCTGAGTCGCAGACATCGCGCGTGCGCCCTCAGGGGTAAGGAGATCTGATGCTCTTTTATCTTGTGAAATCTCCTTACCCTCACACTGCGCACGCGCAGACACAGCAATGCATCTGAAGCGCTGGCTGTGTCCACACGTGCGCAGTGTGAGGGTAAGGAGATTTCACTAGATAAAAGAGCATCAGATCTCCTTACCCCTTAGGGCGTACGCGCAGTGTCCCCAACTCAGGCTGTGCTGGCTTACATTGCTGTGCATCCTCGAGTGCATGCGCAGTTGGTTGCCGATTTTCCCTGTAATTTTCCCTTAAGCGCACCCGTGGTAGTGTTCTTGCGCTGAGGCGCACCACCCTCTGCACCTGTGGTAGTGTGCTTGCGATGAGGAGCACACCCTCTCGCATCACTAGAAGTCACGAGGGGTAAGGTTTTTTGATAGAACATTGGCAGGAGTAGACAAACGTTGGCCTGGCCCTGTCAATCAAGAGTAAAAGGGCGTGACATGAGGTGGGAGAACGGAGCCTCTAGGAGCAGGTGCAACACCCCCCCCTCCCCTGCTCCTAGAGGCTAATTTGCATATAATAAAACTTAGAATTGCGCAAAAATGGGGACACACTGAAAAAAAAAAAGAATAGCAGAGTTACATTCTGGTGACATTTGCACATGTATGTCAGCCTGCTTAATAGAAAAAACTGTGGTGACGGAAACCCTTTAAATGAATATCCATAGATACCAAGTATGAATAGTGACAAAAACTGGATGTATAAAAAAAATGCAGTAGTGTGAAAATGTAAATTCCAGTAACTAAAGTGAACAACTCCAAAGTGTAAAGTTGATTGGTGTGAACAAATACAAGAAAAATGAATCAAAACACAATATAAAAAACAACCTAATGTGAACAATGACGAACTATATAAAAAGCAAAGACAGTACAAACAGCCGCTTAAACGCCTGAACCCAATGAGGGTCATTTATCAATGGACTTGCAACGTTTTTAGTCGTTAAAAAAAAGTCAATTTTTTGATTTATTTAGTCACATGGCTGGTTTTACACATTGTTTGACAGTTGGGCGGGACAGGGGCAAAGTGGGGGCGTGTCTGAGGCTGGAGTATTCTTTACGCCAGGTGCACGGACTGTCATAGATGCGCGTAATTTTTGACAAGCGGCACGACTCGTTATCAATTAACCAAATCCTACGGCAGCGTAGGTCCGAATTTAAGCCTGGCATAAAAAGCTGGTCTTAGTAAATGACGCCCAATGATCTTATACCTGTAAATGACAAAACAGCGGGCTAGCTCCAGAACTCCCATAGAAATGGACTGAGCAGCCGTGTGCATGCCTGACCGGCCGCTCCATTCATTCCTTTGGGGGGTTCCAAGGGGGTACAGGCCCCCATTTTCATGCAGTAGTTCACCCACCAATCTAATACTTATCCCCTATCCTATCTACTTAGGTCTGGGTGCACGGACTGGCGGAGGATGCGCCTCGTCATAAATAAAGTGCATCCTCTGGCAGCGCAGGAGATATCGAAGACCGTCTCTGATAAATGACCCCCAATGTTACTAGATGTTGTGCCATCCTATATACCTGCGTGACCGTCTATCTACGTAATAAATTAAGGAGACCCCCTACCCGGTCTAGTAGGCACCTCTGCTGTGGACGTCAAGGAAAGCTTTCATAGGAAGTGTCTTATTTTTAGCCGGTATTGTACTTGCTCAGTGCTCCCTGTCTGGACAGTATGGGATGAGGAGCATGGCAGTGCTGTAACAATCCTGTGGCAGGGAGGGGACATCCTGGATGAAGTCAAGAAAATAAACCAAGCATGAGGGAACAATGGGCGGCAGGACCCCCACTGTGTCCCTGAACAAAGGGTCTGCTGCAAAAAACACAGGCCTGGGACAGGAGCCAGCACCATTCCCTGTGGAGAGACAGAGGAAAAAACAGTAGTTCTCACCAGCGACCACTAGGTGGGGTGGTACAGCAGCAGACACTCTGCGCCATAGGAAGTAATAGACGCTGCATTTTTATAGAGCTACCACTAGATGGGGTGGTAGAGCACACGTCTTACAGCAATCTGCGCCATAGGAAATAAAAGCTGCAGTTCCTGAAGGCGCCGCTAGGCGGGGAGGTGGAGCAGAGACATTCCTATGGTCTAATGCCTTAGGAAGCAAAGTCCGATCGCGTTTTATTTGCAGGATTTACCTGTTCAGTGCAGTCAGTGCGATCCTGAGAATGGCAGGCGGCACCAAGGTCCGAGGCAAGAAGAAAAACAAGTACAGGAGAATGCAGCCAGACAAGGGGCAGGAGGAGAAGGCAGAAGAAGGGGGCAGAACCCAGCAGGAGCCCCAGGAACCTGCAGAGCAACTCAGAACCTCTCAAGGGAAGAAGAAGAAGAGGGGGAAGAAGGAGAGGAGCAGGAAGAAGGTGCACCTGTCCCCCCTGCCTGACAGGTATGAACCCCTGGAGGAGAATGTGGAGGACACCGAGTGCAAGGAGGACAAGAAGTACAAGAGGAAGCAGAAAGTCAAGAAATATGCAAAGGTGAGAGGTGACTGGGGGCTGAGGGGGGTAGACGGGGGCTATAGCACCTAGCCAGCAAGTAACCTTGGTCAGATGTAGCAGAGCTGGGTTTGTTATCTTGCACATCTCCTGGAGCGTTCTCCTGTGGTCTTACCTAGGACTGCAGGTAACTATATTAGTGCAGACTGAAAGAGCAAACTCAGCTCTGCTACATCTCTATACTCTGCTGCTCAGGGCAAGGACCTTCCTTCGCCTCATGACCGCTTTTAAGTAACAAGACCATTCCGGACAGAGGTCATGCTGGGATTTATAGTTCTCCAGAAAGATGAAGCAGAGGTTTCCACCACAATCGAATAAAGGTTTCCTTTGGTTTTTAAAGTGGACCGCTGCGTACAGATGTAGCAGGGCTGGGTTTGTCATGTTGCGCAACTCATGGCGACGTCACTTGTGGTCTTACACAGGACTGCAGGTAAACCCTCTCCGTTAGGGATGAGCGAATCGACTTCAGGTGAAACATCCGAAGTTGATTCGCTCGTTCCTAGTTAGAGGCAAGGCCACACTTTTTCTTGCCATTTTTGATGAAAATTGTGGGGCGTTCTCACAAACGTCAAGTGAGCAAAACCGCCAAAACGGTACTAGAAAAAGAGTGTGTGTGGGATGTTTTATAGTTTCATCTAGGTAAAAAAAAGCAATAAAAATTGGGTTTTTAAAAAAGAGATCGTGTGAAACCGCCGCTATAGTAACACGTTATCATATTAAGCCAATTATGCAGTCCCAAAAATAAAATGATATTCCCAGCTCTGCTACATCTGTACACTCCACTGCCAGACAGAAGCCATTCTTTCATTTGTAGTCCTCCAACAGCTGGGTGGGCATCCCCTGCATCCAATCGGATGAAGGTTACCATCGGTATTTTATGTTCTGAGTGGGGATAAGCGAATCAACTTCGGATGAAACATCCAAAGTCGAGTCGCATAATACTTCGTTTGAATACTGTACGGAGCGAGCGCTCTGTACAGTATTAGAATGTATTGGCTCCTATGAGACGAAATTATTACTTTGCGAAGTCTCAGGTAACATTTGGAACCGAACCCGAGTTCGGGAAATGTTTTTTTACACTAGAAATTGATTTAGGAGGTTATTATGCGAAGTCTCGTGATATCTTCGGCCATAAGAGCCAATACATTTAGTATTTAAAGGAAGTATTATGCAAATCGACTTTGGATCTTTCATCCGAAGACGATTCGCTCATCCCTAGTTCTGAGCCCCCCCACACGGTGATGGGAAACGTCGTCCTATAATTGTGGTGGTCTGACGCGTTTCAGGTTCTGAAGAAATTTCCATTCATGTTAAATGCAGGTTCTGTGATGCTATTCAGTCCAGGCCTGAGGTCTTGGGGTACATCTTGGCACCGGTCCTGTCCGATATATTACCCACCATGGTGAACGCATACATGTCTATAGTTGTATTACCCCATATGGGTTCTGCTCAAGGCATCTCACAATTCGGTGGGGAAAAAAAACAAAGATCGGGCCTTTTAAACCCTTTGATGGCCGGTTATAAGTGCCCCAATAGGGTGTCACTCTCTCATCACTTTGCCTATGAAGACCCCCCCCTTTTTTTTCTTTTTTGACCTGCCTGATCTGAGAGGTCATAAAAGAAAGTTGGGTGGGGGTCCGACCTTTGTGATGCTGAGAAAGAATGGAATCGTAGGGAGTGCGGTGACTGACGATTGTAAAAGAAATCTACGTTATTCTCCCAACAGCAGCGCCCCCCTGGTTTTGGGCTGTGTCTGGTATTGCAGCTCAGCCCCATTCAAGTTAATGCTGCAGTACCAGGCACAGCCTAGAGTGGCGCTGTTTTGCGGTAAAAAGACTATTTTTTTCTAATCCTATACGTTAGAAAAGCTACAAATATCAGCCCCATATTTGGAAGTCTTTGACGCGCACAGTAGGGATCACGGGGGCAGGGATTTGTTCAGACCTCCTGCTAGAAGAACACTACCATCCACTGGCTGATAGCAGGAAGAATGGCCTATTTAGCTCCTTCTCTAGTAACCTCCCAGTCGTTACACACAGGGAAATAACACAAGATAGATAAGAGTCAATTAAAAGCTTTGCAGGCATTGTATGGACCACCTTTCAGACAATTACCAGCTGACGAAAGGAACACACAATGTCATGAGAACAGTCAGACTGGCTGGGCCAGAAAACACAATCCAACCAGGCCGACGGGCTTTTCAGCAGATGACTGACAGTTGTCGGCCATGTGAAACTGGTCTTTTTACTCCATTTTCCATCAGAACTGACCTTGTTTTACCACCACGTAAGGCAAGCAAACTGCATCGCGCCTCACATATCAGGGGGCCCCCTGCTGGCCGCAGGCGGTTGGTTGAAAAAGCTAACTAAAGGGGTGGCCATACCGCTTGTGCAGTCGGACGGTTGGGTAGTAGAAAAGTAAAAGAATTTATGGACGATAGGTGTAGTTGTTATGGCTTTCTGGGCCGTACAGGGACTGGAGGGCGCACCATTTCTTCCCTTGGGGCACACCCCGGTATTGGGGTTAGTTGGAGTGCCCTTGATGTAGGGCTGGGCAATTATGGCAAAAAAAAAAAAATCATCTCGATTATTTCAACTTTATGGACAATTATCGGTGATTTTTTATTTTTGCTTTTTTCTGGCAATTATGGATGGAGAAGGAGATCTAATGTATATGGCTGGAGGACTGGAGGAGGAGATCTAATGTATATAGAGGGAGGACTGGAGAAGGAGATCTAATGTATATGGCTGGAGGACTGGAGGAGGAGATCTAATGTATATAGAGGGAGGACTGGAGAAGGAGATCTAATGTATATGGCTGGAGGACTGGAGGAGGAGATCTAATGTATATAGAGGGAGGAGGGTATATAATATATATATATATGGAGGAGGAGATTTAATGTATATGGATGGAGGAGGAGATCTAATGTATATGGCTGGAGGACTGGAGGAGGAGATCTAATGTATATAGAGGGAGGAGGGTATATAATATATATATATATGGAGGAGGAGATTTAATGTATATGGATGGAGGAGGAGATCTAATGTATATAGAGGGAGGAGGGTATATAATATGTGAAAAGAAGGACAACGTTTCAGCTTTACAATCAAGCCTTTTTCAAGTCCTATATATATATATATATATATATATATATATATATATATGGAGGAGGATATCTAATGTATATAGAGGGAGGTCTGGAGCAGGAGATCTAATGTATATGGATGGTATTATATAATATATATATATGGAGGAGGAGATCTAATTTATATGGCTGGAGGAGGGTATATAATATATATATATAGAGAGAGGAGGAGATCTAATGTATATAGAGGGAGGTTTGGAGGAGGAGATCTAATGTATATGGCTGGAGGAGGGTATATAATATATATGGAGGGGGAGATCTAATGTATATGGAGGGAGGTCTGGAGGAGGAGATCTAATGTATATGGCTGGAGGAGGGTATATAATATATATATATGGAGGGGGAGATCTAATGTATATGGAGGGAGGTCTGGAGGAGGAGATCTAATGTATATGGATGGTATATAATATATATAGAGAGAGGCGTGGAGGAGAGTCCTCCCTTTATATACACTAGATGTCACTTTTTGTGGCACAAAGTGGGTATGCAGTCCCCCAACTCTCCACCCCCCCCCCCCCTTCCTATTTGTGATGCGGTTTGGCACTCAGTATCAAAAAAGCTGAAATCCGACAACTATAAAGGTATGTTCCAGAATGAAATCACATGACGGGGATTCACTTATCAGATATATCGGATTTAGCCAATCAAGAGAGATGCAAGATGGCGGCAGTAGCGTGCGGATTCTGTTTTTGTGTGCAGCAGTCATACATTTTGTGGGTCAGGATGTGGATTTTCATGGGGTAAAGACGCTCTGCGCATGACCTGTTCAGGTTCACGGCACATCTTCAACACAAATAGTTGGCAGCATGTGATGGGTGTGATCTTACTCCTCGCTCCACTTATTCTGGTAGTCATTAATAGATGTGGTTAGTGAAGGTTCATGACAACTGGAAGCCACGTAAAATGAAGTCTGTAACCATTAGTGATAGCGTATAAATGAATGTAGCCAGCAGTTTTTAAAATTAGATAACGTGCAGCAGAAAACTAAATTTCTGCTGTCGGTAAATGGTAGAAAAATTTCAATATATAGATATCATAATCCCAATTTTCAAGGGACAGGTCTATAAAGATTGTAATGTCAGTAAGTATGCTATAGACCAGGGATCAGCAACCTCCGGCACTCCAGCTGTTCAGAAACTACAACTCCAAGAATGGCTTCATTCACTTCTGTGGGAGTTAGAAGAATAGCCAAGCATGTTTGCATGCTGGGAGTTGTAGTTTCACAGCATCTGGAGTGACAAAGGTTGCTGATCCCTGCCATAGACAAACACATTATCATTACCAGTGCTAATCATCATATTTTACTGCCCCCTTATCCTAACCGGTAGGTTGCCCTCACTGTCCTTGAGATACCTGTCCGGCCATGTTTCATAATCTCAATAAAACTAATAATTAAACTTTCAGACTTTGACCAATGAGGCCTTCTGAAGGGTGATATCAACGTGACCCAACTTATCAACTGCAAACACACACAATTGTAATCACCTAAATATTTTTGGTTAATACTGATCCATTCAACAAGAATATAACTACTATAATACTGCGCCTATGTACAAGAATATAACTACTATGATACTGCCTCCTATGTACAAGAATATAACTACTATAATACTGCTCCTATTTACAAAAATATAACTACTATAATACTGATCATATGTAAAAGAATATAACTACTATAATACTGCCGCCTATGTACAAGAATATAACTACTATAATACTGCTCCTATGTACAAGAATATAACTACTATAATACTGCTCCTATTTACAAAAATATAACTACTATAATACTGATCATATGTAAAAGAATATAACTACTATAATACTGCCTCCTATGTACAAGAATATAACTACTATAATACTGCTCCTATGTACAAGAATATAACTACTATAATACTGCTCCTATGTACAAGAATATAACTACTATAATACTGCTCATATGTACAAGAATATAATTACTATAATGCTGCTCCTATGTACAAGAATATATCTACTATAATACTGCCTCCTATGTACAAGAATATAACTACTATAATACTGCTCCTATATACAAGAATATAACTACTATAATACTGCTCCTATGTACAAGAATATAACTACTATAATACTGCTCCTATAACTATGATGTGGTGTGACACTGGGATAATGAGACTGACATTGAAGGCACTGTGGGTTATACTAAGGGACTAAACACTCGGGGTAATACAGCTTGACATCAGAGGTCGGAAATAGGGGGATTGAGTCTGACATGTAGGACTGTCATGGGGTAATATAATGTTTATTGGGGTACCTTATATGGCCTTACAGTAACCGCATACAAGGGGTTACTTGGCACCTGGGCAGAACAACAGTATTTTGCCAGCGGTCTTAGGTTAGTGTATTTGTGCCGCAAGCCTCAGGGAAATATGAGATATCAACTTGTTGCTTCCGCCTGCTCACAGCAACCCTTGTGAGTCAGGCTGTAATAAGCAGTTATCATATCTCCTGCCATATCGTGTGTGATACTCGCATCATCTGCAGATTTATGGGACTATGTAATCTGCACCAGATTACAACATAGTCATTTAAAGGGACACTCCACCAAAGTGTTATGGTGTGTCATGTGATCAATGAAACACTAAAATCTTCATTGTCAAGTGATGTTTTTTTCCTTGCTATTTTTTTTCCAGAATGTCGGGAAAGCTATAAGGACCGGCTGCCGCTTCTTGATTCTAGGACTACAGGAACTGGCAAACGCTTACGTTTCTCCATTCACGGCTACATCAGTTGTGCTCTCGACGGGGGCGCGCTAATTCAGTGTGCATAATTGTGTCCCATAATTTTACGCAAAAACATTACTTTGAAAAAAAGGACCAAACAATGGCGGAAGCCACATGATTCAAACCGAGAGGGAGGAACATGGCGGAACGTAATCACTTCTGCAACACTAAGTGAGTCCCGAGGGGCGAGTTCACCCCTCCACATGAATGTCGACAAAAGTTCGTAAAAGAGTCTGGAACTGGAAATGCTTTTAAATGATAAAGAAATCCCCCAAAATGTTACTGAGCCAGATATGCTTCTGGGTGACAACCATCGTGGCTGCCTCTTAAAGGGAGAGTCCTCAGCTTGTCCACAGTGAAGAAGGGCATAGTACATACAACAGAAAGAACATAAAGAACTGTTTCGGTGCATTACTAGTCAGATGCACCATTCAGGGGTCTGGGAAAGCCCTAATAAGAGCTGTGATGGTGGCCATATTGGTTCCCCAAGACAGCTGAACCGAAGAGGATGACTCATGGACTTTACTGTGTGGACATCACTCAGGACCACATCCGTCAGCCACTATGTAGAGCTCTTACAAAGACGAGCGCCGACTTTGGAGGACCGTGGATAATCAAGTATAACGTGGATATGGGTGGCATGTAATACTACATTTCCCCTGTAGAGGCCACTGTAGAAAAATTGTAGAATGTTTTCCCCATTCATGTCAGCTGATCGCCAGGGATTGCTGCAGCTGGACCCAGGGAGATCAGTTTATTTCTGGCCAAACTTTTATTTTAAAGAGTGTTGTGTAGTTGGGACAACCCCTTAAAAGTATTTTATGAACAATCTCATTATCTGATCATTGGGGGTCCGACAACCAGGACCCCCGCCGAACAGCTGTTTTGAGAAGGCAGCAGAGCTCCTGTGGGCTCCTTACCAAGCACAGCGCCGTACATTGTATAGTGGTTGTGCTTGGTATTGCAGCTCAGGTCCATTCACTTCTATGGGGCTGAGCTACACCTAGGCCTAAGATGGATAACCTCCGGCACTCCAGCTGTGGTAGAACTACAACTCCCAAGATGCACACTTGCTTAGCTGTTCTCAGAACTCCATAGAAATGAATGGAGCATGCTGGGAGTTGTAGTTTCACCACAGCTGGAGTGCCGGAGGTTAGGCATCACTAACCTAGGCCATGTGACCAACGAACGTGTTGTCACTGGCCTAGGAAGCTGCGTGAAGGCCGCGGTGCTCACAGGAGTGCCGCTGCCTCCCCAAACAGCAGATTGGCGGGGGCCAAGGTGTCAGAACTCCACAGATCGGGTACTGATGACCTATACAGAGGATCAGAAAGCCCCTTTAAAAATAACCTGTTACCATAGAAGTTTAGCTTTTACCTTCATGGCCGTGGGAAGGGAAGCAGGGGATTTAAAAATGAATTGGTACAGAATAATAGGCAGGGTAATCAAGTCTGTGGGATATGGAGGCATAACGTACCTCATGCCTCAGGAGAGGTGTACATTTTAATGGCAGATTTGGCATGTTACTGAGGGATAGAGATGTAGGTTTGTATAATGGTAGAGAGTAGGAGATGTAGTAGGTTTCATTGTTTGGGGTGAGGAGGATACAAGATGGAGAAGGTGACAAATGTCCCGGTGTCTGAGGGTAATTCAGGGTTGGGTCTTGGTTGTATGATGCATACAAGCATTTTACATAAGATACATGAATACCTCTCCGCTGAAGATGGGAATCAATTTTAGGATTAGAATGATATCTTACATTTGGATTATACCTTTATAAGGGGTTGTCGTCTTTGGAAAACACAACAATAGGGTCCATTCACACGTCCGTGTGTGTTTTGCATCCACGGATCCACAAAACACGGACATCGGCGATGTGCGTTCCACAATTTGCGGACCGCACATCGCCGGCACTCTCATAGAAAATGCCTTTTCTTGTCCGCAATTGCGGACAAGAATAGGACATGTTCTATTTTTTTCGGGACGCAATTGCGGACCCGGAAGTGCGGATTCGCAATTGCGGACCCGGCCGGGACATCGTCTGTCCCCATTGAAATGAATGGATCCGCAATTCCGTTCCGCAAATGCGGAACAGAATTGCAGACGTGTGAATGGACCCATAAACTGATCATAGATGGTCCTGCTGCTAGATCCCAAGCGATCAACTATAGGAACCCTCCAGGAGCTGTGCAGTTTATCTGCAGCACCACCCCAGGCAAAATGAAGCATTACACACGGCCAAGTGGTCAATTCATGTATTGACTGGAAGTGCTGGGTCCTCCAGGGAAGGTGATTTCCACTTAAGCTCGAAGCGGGGGTCCTATTATCTGAGAATATTGGTTGTAATTAGTGATGTGCGTAACGATTCGTAACAATCAAATTTGTTCAAAAATCAGCCTCCTTGTGCAGCGAGGGGCCGGTCCCACTTCTCAAAAGACTCGCTGCTCAAGGAGGCCAATTTTTGAACTAATTTGACTTGTACAAACCAATTTGCGTACCACTAGTGGTAACTATACCTGCCTGCATAGTATTGGGGACTTCGGCCTAGTCTTTGTGATTAAAGAATTTCAATATCTCTGCTTGCTATTTGTGAATGGAAACCTTATTTATATCTAGGGGCTAAACAAAAATAGTCCTGAGCATGTCCACAGTCTCATTACAAGAGAGGCACTCTGTCACCAAGCCACTTACTTGAGTCACTTGGACATGTCTGGATGCAACTAAGACCTTTTCTAGTCCCTTTCAGCAAGCAGAGATCTTGAAAATTTCAGAGAACTGAAACACAGACATTTTCATTATGCAGCAAATATACTTTACATAAATGTGGAAATCCCTTTTTTGTGAAACTCCATCTAGAAACTACAGCAATCGCATCAGTCATAACCTTTGAACACCAAGTTGTTTTCATGTTAGAGATACTCTGCAGATAACTTAATATATCTGTAGGGTTAGAGGTGAGTTTTTCTGACACAGAGCTCCAAATCCTCTGCAAAGAGAAAAGAGTTACGGTAATTGTTAAGATTCTGTCTGCCTGCAGTCACCACTAGAGGGAGCTCACTGCATGAAGCTCTACTGTTACCAGTGTGCAGTGAGCTCCCTCTAGGGGTGGCTGAAGGAAGAAAGGATTTTATCATTTAACTCTTTACGCTTGAGATTTGGAGCTCTGTGAAAGAAATAAAAAGAGAGCTTTAACCCTAGATATGTATTAAATATTAATCAGCGCAGAATGTCGGACCTTATTTAGATCAAAAACACAAAATGATACCGAGGGGCGGACATTCACTTTCAGGATTAGGAGCCGGTTATGCGATTGTGTCGGAGAGCAGAATGAAGAAAAACTGTGACACTGATGGTCGATGATTCTTGTTTACGATGCTGAATATGTATTATTTTTATATTAATGTATATTTTTAATGTTTTATCATGTTGATAGGAGATAAGTATTTGATTGATGGGGGTCCGACTGGTGGGAGCCCCCATAGATCACGAGAACGGAGGTCCAAAGTTCCCTGGTCGAGCACACACGCAGCCCCTACATCCATTCTGTATGGGACTGCTGACGATCGCGGATCGCTGTACTCTGCTGCTTTCATAGAATGGAGCCGCAGAGCACATGCCCGACCTGCAGGTCTGTTCAGATATGGGGACATGGGGCTCCCATTCTAGTCAGACCCCTTGTATCTTGAGACAACCCCTTTAAGGGCTATGGACAAAAATATAAAAATATGGCTTAAACAAGTGTTTATGATGTCTGAAAATCAGAGATAGGAGATACACATGAGCCGTCAGATGATGGGATTCAAAGAAAACAGAAACTGACAGCCTACAAACATTTTTAATGAAGAAAAATGCAATCATAAATAAAAGTCTAGCCTTTAAATGTATAGTATTATGTAATAAATGAAGTAATAAATTCCTGTAATTACAGTAAGCAGTCCCCCATTAAAATAAAGATCGTATTGAATATATAGATATATATGTACGTTGGGGGGCCCGGAGCTCGAACAACCGTGGACAAGATATCATTGTGCACGAAATGTGAAAATGTGACTTTACTTACCTTCTCCAGATTTTGAGGAATGTAATGTTTTCTTCTCTGTTTACATCCGAAGCAAAAGTCATTTAATATATGGTAGGAGCTGAGAAGTTAGCTCACATGGCTGACAGCGGGGCGGAGCTACATTGCTGTCTGTTTCCAGGGGCAACCAGTAGAATTTTTGAAAAAGCAGCTTTGGATGTGAATGGAGAAAACAGCTAAAAATGACTGATCAAATCAGGGCAAATGCAGTAAAACAAAGGATTTGTAAATGTAGTCAACTTTTTATATTCAGATGTGCCCGCATTGCTGAGAAAAATGATGTTTTAATACATGCAAATGAGCCTCTAGGAGCAAAGGGGGTGTTGCAGTTGCACCTAGAGGCTCTGCTCCTCTCTGCAACTGCCAGTCATGCTCTGATTGGCTGCTGTGTGGATCCCCTCCCCCCCATTATATAGTCTTTGCTGTATGATCAGTATTTTTTCCTTTGTGTCTTTGTGCTGTGCAGTTAACCCTGTGAGTACCGTGACCCTGGGATTGTACATTGCTGTTGTTACTTTCTTTGTAAATAAAGAGAATTTTTTTTCCCAGCGTTTTCAGATTGACTCATCGTGTGTGAGATTTTATACCAGCAGGTCTGAGCCCTTAGAGTGTGGTCACGCCTAGTCTTTTTTTTTTTTTTACTTTTTGCTGCCAGTAATCAGTCCCCCATTAAAATAAAGATCGTATTGAATATATAGATATATATGTACGTTGGGGGGCCCTGGGCTCGGACCCGTGGACAAGATTTGACTGTGCACCAAATGTGAAAATGTGACTTTACTTACCTTCTCCAGATTTTTAGGAATGTAATGGATCCATCCTGCCGCTAGTTCACGTGTGCACCCGGACTGCCGCTGCGTCCCCATTGACTATAATGGGGCAGGGGCGGAGTTCCGGTGGCTGCATGTTGTACTTTTAGTCCGGCGGCCTCTCGCTGTGCGCTGCCATAACTCTACCACTGCCCCATTATAGTCAATAGGGACGTAGCGGCAGTCCGGGGGCACACGTGAACTAGCGGCAGGATGGATCCGACAGGCTGTTCACCCGCTGGAATAGCCTGACAGACTCCCCTGCCGCTAATGTGAAAGTACCCTAAGGCTGGGTTCACACGAGCGTGTCCGGATTAGGTCCGGATGCGTTGCGGATGCGTTCAGTGAAAACTGAGCGTTTTCACAGGCAAAGCCATTCAGTTTTGCGTGCGATTGCGTTCAGTTGTTCAGTTTTTCCGCGCGGATGCAATGCGCTTTTGATGCGTTTTCACGCTGCGTGATAAAAACTGAAGGTTTACAAACAACATCTCCTAGCAACCATCAGTGAAAACGCAACGCACCCGCACTTGCTTGCGGATGCTATGCGTATTAACGCAGCCCCATTCACTTCTATGGGGCTGCGGATGCGCTTATAACGCATAAGATAGAGCATGCTGCGATTTACACGCGTTGCAGAAGTGATGCGTGAAAAACGCTCATGTACACAGCCCCATAGAAATGAATGGGTCAGGATTCAGTGCGGGTGCAATGCGTTCACATCACGCATTGCACCCGCGCGGAAATCACGCTCGTGTGAATGCAGCCTAAAACAGACATTTCAGGAGAGGGAAAAGGTCCTCTTTAAGGGGCATCATGCTGTGTGTGTGTGGGGGGGGGGGGGATTGCACTTAAAGGGACATTACACTATGTGGGTGTCATTTGAGAGGGCCTCTAATTGTATAGGTACTGTATGTGGAGAGCAGAGAGTAAATCAGCCAGCCCCTTAAGTACAGTAGCCAGGTGTGGCTGGTCCCGCCCCGCTTGCTAGGAGGCTGCAGTCAGTGGGACGCATTTAGTAAGACCGGCCTCCTTTACGCCATCCCCCTCCTGCATGCCGTAAGATTTGTCGAGTTGATGACGAGGCATGCGCCCCCTTGCGTCTAGCATAAAAACTACGCCAGCTAACATCAATGTTACTAAATTTGCCAGGCCTGGAGTCCCACCCCGACACGGCCCCCAACATGTCCACACTCCACCCCTGTCCCGCCCAACTGGCAAAGACAGCGTAAAAGCAACCATGTGACTAAATATTTAATTTAAGCGGACTTGTGACTATTTTACGCCTAAAATAGTTGAAAGTCCCTTTGTAAATGTGGATCACAAAAACAGCACCTCCTCTGCCCCTGTACGAGGTACCAGAACTACCACCCCCAAACCAGACTGCATCCTGGACTACAATAGGCACATGGGAGTTGTTAATCTTTTAGATCCAGTCCTGAAGCCAGACCAACGACACACAGAAAACAAAGGTGTGGCCCAAAAAGCGGACCGTGCCCATTGTACAGGCGGTCTGTACACTGCGTACTTGTTATTTACATCTACACCCGGAAACATTCCTGCAGTTTCAAGAACTGGTGATCAAGACCCTAATTTTCCAAAACCAGGAAGGGAAGGGGCCCATTCCTTTGGGAAGTTACGGTGCCCGTGTTGCACCAGGTCAACATTTCCCTGGTGAAGTCCCCGAAAAAGAAGCAGGGTGTGTTCCAAAAGGGGCATACGAAAGGACACAATTTATCACTGTGAAAACCTGGGCTCTCCGTGAAGCGTACCTCTCATCACCATCCCACATTCATTTCTGGAAAACCCCTGTGGGGTCAGAATGCTCACTGCACCCCTAGAAAAGTTCCTTTAGTTTCCAAAATGGAGTCACTTCTTGGGGGTTTCCACTGTAGGGCCACCTCAGGGTCTCTTCAAAGGCAACATGCCACCTGAAAACCATTTTAGGAAAAATCCATATGGCGCTCTGTACCCACTTTACGAGCACATATGGGGTGTTGTATTCAGGAGAAAATGGGAAACAAGTTGTGGGGGGAGCATTTTCTCCTGTAACCCCTTGTGAAAATGACAAATTTGGGCCTAAAGCAATATTTTATTGGTAAAAAATTGAATATTTCATTTTCACAACCAAGTGTTTCTAAAATTTGTGAAACGCCTGTTTGGTCAGAATGCTCACTACACTCCTTGAAACATTTCTTGAGGGGTGTATTTTCTAAAATGGGGTCACTTCTTGGGCGCCTCTTTTTTTATTTCTTATCAGCACTTCTGCAATTGTCAGCCAAAACTGTGTAAGCCACCAGATTAGGCCTCCAATGTGTCTAGTGCTTTTTTACTCCTGACTGAGCCCTGTCATAAATCCAGGCAACCGCTTAGGGCTACGTCTGGGGTGTTTCTACAATCAGGAAACACAGTATAATAATTTGAGGGCTGACATTTCACAGTGGCATAAATTGGGCACAGGAATGGGATTTTTGTGGAAAAATTGCAATTTAAGGCCTCTTTCACACGGGCGTCACGTTTGACGCCCGGATAAGAGGCGGGAGCGTTGCAGGAAAATGCGCGATTTTCCCACGTGCAAGTCCGGTTTCGAGTATTCTGTAGATTTTATTATTTTCCCTTATGACATGGTTATAAGAGAAAATAATAGCATTCTTAATACAGAATGCTTTGTATAATGTGGATGGAGGGGTTAAAAATAAAAAAATTAACTCACCATATCCACTTGATCGCGTAGTTGCGATCTCTTCTTCATTCATTAGCTGCCGTCTAAAGGACCTGTGATGAGGTTACTGAGCTCATCACATGGTCCATCATCATGGTGATGGACCATGTGATTGGACCATGTGATGTGACATCACCACAGGTCCTTTAGACGGCAGCTAAAGCTTGAAGAGAGAAGAGATCGGCAACTACGCGATCAAGTGGCTAAGGTGAGTTAATTATTTTTATTTTAACCCCTTAATCCACATTTTACAATGCATTTTGTATTGAGAATGCTATTATTTTCCCTTATAACCATGTTATAAGGGAAAATAATAAAGATCGGGTCCCGTCTCTTAGCAACCCTGCGGGAAAATCGCACTGCATCCGCACTTGCTTGCGGATGCTTGCGATTTTCTCGCAGCCCTATTCACTTCTATAGGGCCTGCGTTGCGTGAAAAACACACAATATAGAGCATGCTGCGATTTTCACGCAACGCAGAAGTGATGCGTGAAAATCACCGCTCATGTGCACAGCCCCATAGAAATGAATGGGTCCAGATTCAGTGCGGGTGCAATGCGTTCACATCACGCATTGCACCCGTGCGGAAATCACGCCCGTGTGAAGGGGCCTAAATGTTTCACTATCCACTATACATTTATTTCTGGAAAACACCTGTGGGGTCAGAATGCTCATTACACCCCTTGAAAAATTGCTTGGCAGGTAGGGGATTTAGTTTCCAATATGGGTTAACTATTTGGAGGTTTCCACTATAAGGATACCTCATGTTCTTAAACAATTCCAACAAAATCTGTTCTCCAAAAACAATCTTGCGCTCCTTCCTTTCTGAGCCCCGCTGTGTGCCCATACATCACTTTATGACCACATATGGGGTGTTGTTGTAGTCAGGAAAAAAATGGGTAACAAATTGTCAGAAAGCTGAAAAATTACTGTGCCAGGAAGGGGTTAATGTGTACAGAGCCTTTGTGACCATCTACCAACTGCTGCAGTAAAGAACAGTGCACTTGTTGCACTAAAACCTGGCCATGTCATTGCACCACGGTACGGCATTGCCTCTCACTTCAGGGAACCCTGTCTTGCACTTTAAAACTCATCTCCACCAAGGGTAGCCCACTTAGCATCAGACAAGAACCCCCCAAAAACCAGGGTTAGAGGTGTGGCCTGTCCCTTAAATCATGTTACGGGACTATCCTGTGGACTAAATGGTCATATGGAAATAGTTAAATAGTTGAGGACGGGAAGGCGATCCTCCTCCTAGGACAGAAGCCAAGTTCTTGTTATGCAGCGCTCAAAGCTCAATGTGCTATCACAGATCTTTTAAGGGAGGGTTCAGACGCTCTCTTAATATTTGGCTTTCATCGGGGTCCAGCGCTCAGTTATGGAGGCCGTCACCAAGCACCGCACTCTCCTGCTCTGGGCGGTGGGCCTGGGGGCGTCCGTGGCCGTCACCTGGCTCTTGCTATCTAGAAGGAAGAAGAAGAGGCAGCTGAGGAGGGTGGGGGAAGTGTACCAGCTCTTCCTGTATCCTGTAAAGTCCTGTAGAGGAATCCCCCTTCAAGAAGCCGAGTGTAGAGAGTATGGACTGAAAAATGGCCAGCTCAGAGACAGGTACAACGCTCTGAAATAACATGTTCTGGGGTGCTGAACTCCAACCTGTGCTTCCTGCAAAACTACTACTCCTAGCATGCCCTGACAGCGGCAGGTTGGAGATCACTCCCCTGGAGACTACTGTAACCACTGACTAAGGGCTCATGCACACGAACGTGTGCCGGTCATGGTCGTATTGCGGCCCCTCATACAGCGGGTCCGCAATACACGGGCACCGGCCGTGTGCATCCTGCATCACGGACCCATTCACTTGAATGGCTCCGCGAACCAGGAGATGCGGTGCGGAAGGACGGAGCGGAACCCCACGGAAGCACTACAGAGTGCTTCTGCGGTGTTTCTGGCCGTGCGTCCGCCCTGCAAAAAAGTTGTGCATGCACTACTTTTTTGCGGAGCCGACGGATCACGGACCCTTTCAAGTTGAATGGGTCTGGATCCGTCTGCGGCAGCCACACAGACGTTGCCCATGCATTGGGGAACGCAATTGCGGTCCCCAATGCACGGAAAGGCCGGCACACGTTCGGGTGCATGAGCCCTTATATTGGACTTAAAGGGGAACTCTGACCATTGACATCTATTACATATCTGTAGGATTCGATATTTTGTATCCCGACCAATAACATCAATGTCTGATGGGTGACCCCTGACTAGGCTATCACAGAGGGGCTGGATTGCGGGGTGTTCAGGAGACGGCGTCCCCAAATAGAACAGTGCTATCCTTGTCCGTAATGCGAACAATAGTAGGACATGTTCTTTTTTTTGCAGAACGGAAATACAGACATACGGAAAGGAAATGCACACAAAGTAAATTCCGTTTTTTTTATTGCTGATCCATTGAAATAAATAGTTCTGCAAAAAAAACACGGAACGGACACGGAAAGAAAATACGTTAGTGTGTTACTATAGAAGACTAATCCCGCCCAGTCCCCTTAGTGACCCCACACAGTAGAATACCTCACAATAGTGTCACCCCTTCAGTGACCCTTCAGACTAGTGCTGCCCCTTTATTGCCCCCTTACAATAGTGCTGCCCTCTTAGTGCCACCTTAAAATAGGCCTGCCCCTGGTGTCCATTCACAGTAGTGCCGCCCCTTTAGTGCCTCCCTACAATAATGCTGCCACCTAATGCCCCCTTACAGTAGTGCTGCCCCTTTGGTGCTGGCTTCTTAGTGCCCCCTTACAATAGTGTTGCCCCCTTAGTGTGCTATCACAGTACTGCTGCCCTTTAGTGTCCCATTAAATAGTGTTGCCCCCTTACAGTGATACCCCTTAAGGTATCACTGAAGTCAGAATCATGGCGACCTGTCCTGTGGAGTTCGAGGCTGACTCCAGCATTTGACAATCCAGATAAATCTGATAATCCGGCACAAACTGGACAGAGTAAGGGGATTAGGAAATTCTTCGGATTAAATATCGCGCGGCGGCTGATTTACGTGTCAGCATTTTATGGCGGCCTGACTACATTAGGCTCTTAAAGGGGTTGGCCTACAAACAACATTTATCACCTATCCTCAGGATGTATGGTAACCGGGGGTCCTACTGCTGGGACCCGCACTGATCCGGGGTCCCCGAGTCCCCTGTGTGAACAGAGCGGTAGTGCTGTGAGACTGATGGAGGTGGCGAGCTCTGCTCTTGCCCACCCCATAGCAGTGAATGGAGTGTACTGACACCCTATTCGTAGAATAGCCCATCTATATCTGGTCGGTGAGGGTCTGACTCCCGGCTGTGCCCCCCTCACTGTTCACTACAGACAGCGCCATACATTTGGTTGTGGTTTTGCCAGGTACTGCAGCTCAGTCCCATTCCACTACCAAATGTATAGCACCGTTGTCTGTACACCACAAAGGGGTGCCGTGCCCCGACTCCTTCATTCGGCTGATACTGGACTTCCAGGTTGTCGGACAATATTAAGATTAGGTTTGAAAAACCCTTTTAAGGGCTGGGATATTCTCCACTTTAAAGTGGACCTCTCACCTCTCCTGAAATGTCTGATTAATAAAAAAAATTCATTCCCTATGTAATAAGAATAGATGCTTCAGAACTGTTATGACTCTATGTTGTGCTATTCCCTTATTATTCCTCCTAGCAATTATTAGTGATATTCCAGCAGTCTACAGTAAGGGTACAGATGGTTGTTACCAGTTGGGGATGTGTTCCCACATAGCCAGACTCTATCCAATCAGTACTGCCATTGTCAGACTGTTCCGGGACACCCCCCACTTAGTAACACCCATCTGTACCCTTACTGCAGACTGATGGAAATTATTTCAGCATTTCTAGGAGGAATGTAAAGGGATGGCACAACATAGATGCTCAGAATTGTTATGACATGGGGAGTGCAAGTAGTTACTACAACAGACATGTCAGTAGAGGTGACAGCTCTTTAAGGGGTATTCCAGTTTCTGCAAATGAATGTCATTTCTCCGTAGGATTAAAATGTATAGAATTGTCACATATACTTTGTATCAGTTCCTCATATTAAACTTTTTGCAGATTTCGGATTACCCCTTTAATGACCTTTGATCATGTGATCAGCCCCATGATTACCTACCCGAATACAGGCATTGTTCCAACAGGGCCGCTGTGACAGCCAAGAACCCGACCTTCAACTGCACATCAACATGCAGCCAACTTCAAGAGGACCCGTCCCCTCTTCTGACACGCCTGTTGTAGTAACTACTCTTCCTATTACTCTGATGTTCTGCCATTACTCTGTTATTCCTGCTAGAACAATTTGTAGTGAAGGTCCAGATGGGTGTTACCAGTTTTGCGGTGTGTCCCTGCACATTCTGACACTGTCCAATCAGTGCTGCTAATGTCAGGCTGCGCAGGGACACAACCCCCAACTGGTAACACCCAGCTGGACCTTTACTGCAAACTGTAGAATAGAGGACCCCCCATAATAACTCAACAGGCCATTTAAATAGGGCTGTTTAAACCAGACAACCAGGCAGAGAGATGAATGGAGCGGCACAGTGCAAGCAGGACCGTCACCCAGGGACACAGAGACCCCCATTGTCACCCCCAGTTGTTATGGCGGGAAAGACTTTTAATAACCAGCTAATTTTTGGGCCATAAAGGGTCAGAATGATGAAAAAAAGGTCCCACTCCCCTCACCGACTCCCTTCCCCCAATCTAACCCTTCCTGGCTCATATCATTTACTGAATGTCCACTGCAAGCGTCTCTCAATTCTTTATACACGCTGTGCACCATGCTTTTCATGGAAGCGTCACTCTTTTTTATGTTTAGTCTAATGATAAAAGCTTGTTCTGTAGATATTCAGGTCCCCTGCCTTCTGTCCGTCCTCCCCTTTATCATGTCTGCTGCACACTGTCTCCTGCTAGGGTTCTGCCTAGGGAAGTTGGCCAACAGGGCAAACCTGCCTGCCACCATCAAGTGGACACCTCAGCCGCTGCAGAACCTCATAATACACACCTCAGCCACTGCAGAACCTCATAATACACACCTCAGCCGCTGCAGAACCTCATAATACACACCTCATCTACTGCAGAACCTCATAATACACACCTCAGCCGCTGCAGAACCTTATAATACACACCTCAGCCGCTGCAGAACCTCATAATACACACCTCATCTACTGCAGAACCTCATAATACACACCTCAGCCACTGCATGAACCTCATAATACACACCTCAGCTGCTGCAGAACCTCATAATACACACCTTAGCTGCTGCAGAACCTCATAATACACACCTCAGCTGCTGCAGAACCTCATAACACACACCTCATCTGCTGCAGAACCTCATAATACACACCTCAGCCGCTGCAGAACCTTATAATACACACCTCAGCCGCTGCAGAACCTCATAATACACACCTCATCTGCTGCAGAACCTCATAATACACACCTCAGCCGCTGCAGAACCTTTAAATACACACCTCAGCCGCTGCAGAACCTCATAATACACACCTTATCTGCTGCAGAACCTCATAATACACACCTCAGCCGCTGCATGACCTCGTAATACACACCTCAGCTGCTGCAGAACCTCATAATACACACCTTAGCTGCTGCAGAACCTCATAATACACACCTTATCTGCTGCAGGACCTCATAATACACACCTCATCTGCTGTAGGACCTCATAATACACACCTCAGCTGCTGCAGAACCTCATAATACACACCTCAGATGCTACAGAACCGCATAATACACACCTCAGCCACTGCAGAACCGCATAATACACACCTCAGCTGCTGCAGAACCTCATAATACACCCCTCAGCTGCTGCAGAACCTCATAATACACACATTGGCTGCTGCAGAACCTCATAATCCGGATTCAGAGTCTCAGTAGAGGGGTCTTAAAAAACAGTCAAGTACGAGATATATATATATTGTGGGGATCGCTCTGGTAGGCAGGGTAATCGGTCACAGAACAGAGGAACCAAAAACAAAACTTGATCCAATTGCAGTCTTTATTCACACAAGCAGGTATTAAGGGGTAAAGCCTCATTCACAGTGTTTCCCGGACGTGCGCTGTACGTGTTATCTGCGGACAGCACACGTCCCCATTCATTTGAATGTGTGTATTCACACATCAGTGTTTTAGCGCGGTCCGTGGGTCCGTGTTTTCAGCACGGATGCATGTCCTATCTTGTCCATGTTCCCGGATCCCTCACGCCCATTATAGTTAATGAGTCCGTGAAAACCACGGATGCCATCCGTGTTGCATCAGTGTTTCACGGTTCATTAAAAAGAGATTGTTTGAAAATTATTTTCCTGCTGCTCAGTGTCAGTGCAAAACGGATGGCACAAGGTCAGCAAAAAACAGGCCCACTGACCCAACACGGATCTGTCACGGGAGGAAACACGGATTGAACACTGTCCGTGTTACCACTGATCCAAAACTGACACTGACGTGTGCATGAGGCATTACAGTTCAGTAATCAACTTCACCTTAGTTGACAAAGTCCAGGCGTTCATTCACACCAACTCCAAGCATTAGGCGACCTGTTTTCCGAGTCGCAAGCACACATCTAAGGCCCCTTTCACACGGGTGAGACGGATTCATTCCGGATGCGTTCAGTTAAAAACGCGTGATTTTGCTTGCAAAATAAGTCAGTTTTGTCTGCGATTGGGTTCAGTTTTATCCGCGCGGGTGCAATGCGTTTTGATGCGTTTATCACTCGCGTGATAAAAAAACTGAAGGTTTACAAACAACATCTCCTAGCAATCATCAGTGAAAAACACATCGCATCTGTACTTGCTTCCGGATGCGATGCGTTTTTCACGCAGCTCCATTTACTTCTCTGAGGTCAGGGCTGCGTGAAAATCGCAGAATATAGAGCATGCTGCAATTTTCAAGCAAAGCAAAAGTGATGCGTGAAAAACAACGCTCATGTACACAGACCCATTGAAATGAATGGGTCAGGATTCAGTGCGGGTGCTATGCGTTCATGTCACACATTGCACCCGTGCGGAAAACTCGCTCATGTGAAAGAGGCCTATGCACAGGTTCCCCTCCTGCTGCCGTCCAGCTAGGTGTCAGGAAAGCCCGGACCGGCACCTAAGATCCAGTCCGGTGCTTGACCTCACCTGTCAATTAGTCCAGCAGCACATGCTGGGAGGAAAATACCTTCCCCTCCAGACCAAACCTTTTAGGCTAGATGCAGACGTCCGTTAAACCCGGACGTGAGCAGTCCGTGGTAATGCAGGCTGGATTTGTTCTTTACAGCCGAAGCGCACAGCGTCATAGCAACCAATGACGCCGTGCGCTCCGGCTGTAAAGAGCAAATCCAGCCCGCATTACCACGGACTGCTCACGTCTGGGTTTAACGGACATGTGAAGCCAGCCTTACTGTGTCACAGTATTTATCTATATTAGAACTGTCTAATAGAAAAACCATCTGTTGCCAGTAGCAACCAATCAGGACTCAGCTTTCATTTCAAATACTGTTCTGGAAAAATGAAAGCTGTGCTTTGATTGGTTGCTAGGGGCAACAGAGGCATTCTTACCACAAGACAGTTGTGGTAAATGGGGCCCACAGTGTGCGATGTGTGTATACTTGTGTATCTGGCCTAGAAAAGTTGCAAACACGGACAAAAGAGACATTTTCTGGAAAAAAAATAACTGTCGACTTTCCACCACGTTTTTGAAAAGTGGGCGGTGGCTTGGGCAGGAGGGGGAGGGGCCTACGCAGCTGACAAATTTAGCAACACATTAACCAGACAACTTGTATAAATTACACCGAAATGTCATTTCCTGGCGCACGGACCTCCCGCCATGTCTGATATTACAAGGAGGCTTGTGCATCTTAAGAATTTTAGCGTCTCATACTCTGCGTATTTTTTTATGAAGACTGAGGTAAAATGCGCCATTGTAATAACCCCCCTCCCCCCTGTTCTGTATGTGCATCAATGACATATAGGCCCCCATGATACCGACAGCCAAACATTGTTCTTTTGGCTCCCGCCATTTCGCTGAGCCTTTCGATTTAACGCTGCGTGCAGTAGCGCAGACGCGCGCACTATTTCATACTGAGGCGTCCACTATAATGTGCTATCTGTGTTTTCTTCAGCATGCCTTGTGCCCGGGAGGACACAACAGATGCAGTGTGAACAGAGCTTTATATCTGAGGTTAGCTATGTCAGATAATGGCGGCGACAGCTGAAAAATAAATTTCAAAGCATCTCTTCCTAATGATCCGTGAAACACGGATGAAACAGCAATTGCATCTGTGTTGCATCCGTTTTTACGGACGCATAGACTATAATGGGCGTGATGGATCCGTGAACACGGACAAAATAGAGCATTCATCCGTGCTAAAAAAAACGGACCCATCGACTGTGGTAAAACTGATGTGTGAATACACACATTAAAATGAACGGGGACGTGTGCTGTCCGTGGAGAACACATACAACACACATACTTGGAACAGGCTTAACTCTGCTGCAGCGCTCCCTCTGGCCGGGTGTGCAGTGTCGGGAGGAATGCATCCTTTCTTCCCCTGGGGGCACTCGTGGTGGTCGGGGTGCCTTAACTACTCCTATTTCTTTCCCATAAGCGGCCTCAGTACATTATAGCATTAACCCTTTTAGGGCCCTTTCACACTAGCGTTTTTGTTTTCCGGCATAGAGATCCGTCGTCGGGTCTCTATGCCGGAAAAATCCTGATCAGTTTTATCCCAATGCATTCTGAATGGAGAGAAATCCGTTCAGGATGCATCAGGATGTCTTCAGTTCAGGACCGGAATGTTGTTTGTCCAGAGAAAATACTGCAGCATGCTGCGCTTTTTGCTCCGGCCAAAAATCCGGAACACTTGCTGCAAGGCCAGATCCGGAATTAATGCCCATTGAAAGGCATTAATCCGGATCCAGCCTTAAGCTAAACGTCGTTTCGGCGCATCGCCGGATCCGACCTTTAGCTTTTTCTCAATGGTTACCATGGCAGCCAGGAGGCTAAAGTCCTGGTTGCCATGGTAAAGTGTAGTGGGGAGCGGGGGAGCAGTATACTTACCATCCGTGCGGCTCCCGGGCGCTCCAGAGTGACGCCAGGGCGCCCCACACGCATGGATCACGTGATCGCATGGATCACGTGATCCATGCGCATGGGGCGCTCTGACGTCATTCTGGAGCGCCCCAGGAGCCGCACGGACTGTAAGTATACCGCTCCCCCGCTCCCCGCTCCTACTATGGCAACCAGGACTTCAGTAGCGTCTTGTGGCTGCCATAGTAACCTGAAAGCATTTCGAAGACTGATCACGATCCTGATCAGTCTTCTAATGCTTTCAGGCGACTTGCGTTCTGCCGAATCCGGCGCAACGGAAGTGCCTGCCGGATCCTCAGAACGCAAGTTTGAAAGAGGCCTTAGTAGTGAACCACTGGGTCACTGCACAAAAAGCATTTTATATTACTTCCTGCATGAAAAAATAAATAAAAAATGTAAGCAATTTTGCAAACCGCCTTCCCTTTTGCGCCTTCAGTTCCCATTCAGACCTGGGTCTAGTCCTGCAATCGTTCTCTCTTCCATCTGTCACCGACTTCTTGTGGCACTTATTCTATAGGTTAGTGAGAAACAGGGTAAAGGGGTAGGACTGCAGGATCAGACTACAAAGAGTAGGGTTGTAGTCTGTTACCATGGAGACACATGGGTCTGTATAGGAGGTGTACAAAAAACGGTAGGGGATTTTTATAGGGCATCTGTCAGCAGATTTGTACCTATGACCCTGGCTGACCTGTTACATGTGCACTTGGCAGCTGAAGGCATCTGTGTTGGTCCCATGTTCATATGCGCGCGCATTGCTGAGAAATATGAAGTTTTAATTATGCAACTGAGCCTCTAGAAGCAACGGGGGCGTTACCATTACTCCTAGAGGCTCCGCTCTCTCTGAAACTGCAGCATCCTATCCACTTTGATTGACAGGAGCAGGTGTAATGACTTTTTCACTGCCTAGTCCTGTCATTCAAAGTCTAGAAGATGCGGCAGTTTCAGAGAGAGCTGAGCCTCTAGGTGTAACGACAACGCCCCTGTTGCTCCGAGAGTCTAATTTGCATATATTAAAACATAATTTTTCTATATAAACATGAGACCAACACAGGAGCCATTTAAACGAGGCTCTTTACAATGCTGCTTCATTTTTATTTTCGATGCATTAGGACAATAAAAAATGGTTGCAAAAGTGGACCTGCCCTTTAAGTGTTCAGCGCTGACTGATTTTCATTTGCCCTCTTTAGAGCCTCATGTCTGCAGCAGATCCACAGGATAACACTGGAGGCAAACCGGGAGCCTGAGGAAGGATTAGGCAATCACATGATTGTCATACTGGGATCACGTATCGTCAGCATAACATGCACCCGATTGTGGGCAGCTATAAATAAAGGGAGTTATTAGAGCAGTGAGTCATATGAAGGGTTAATCTCTGCGCCTTGGGGGTCACACGGCAGGCAGGAGTCTATACACCAAGCAGGCTCCGGTAAGGCCTCATGCACACGAACGTTTATTTTTTCTGTTTATGTTCCGTTTTTTGCTTTCCGTATACGGAGCGTATAAGGCCCCTTTCACACGAGTGAGTTTTCCGCGCGGGTGCAATGCGTGACGTGAACGCATAGCACCCGCACTGAATCCTGACCCATTCTTTTCAATGGGTCTGTGTACATGAGCGTTGTTTTTCACCCATTACTTCTGTGAAAATCGCAGCATGTTCTATATTCCGCGTTTTTCACGCAGCTCTGGCCCCATAGAAGTGAATGGGGCTGCGTGAAAAACACATTGCATCCGCAAGCAAGTGCGTGTGCGATGTGTTTTTCACTGATGGTTGCTAGGAGATGTTGTTTGTAAACCTTCAGTTTTTTATCACGCGCATGAAAAACACATCAAAACGCATTGCACCCGCGCGGAAAAAACAGAACGTAATCGCAGGCAAAACGGAATGGCTTTGCCTGCGAAATCGCACAGTTTTCACTGAACGCATCCGCAACACATCCGGACCTAATCCTGACACGCTCGTGTGAAAGAGGCCTAAGGAACCATTCATTTCAATGGATCCGCCAAAAAAACGGAAGATACTCTGTATGTCTTCCGTTTCCGTATTTCCTTTCCGTTCAAAGATATAACATGTCCTATTTTTGTCCGCATAATGGACAAGGATAGGACTGTTCTATCAGGGGCCAGCTGTTCCATTCTGCAAAAAACGGAATGCACGCGGACGTCATCCGTATTTTTGCGGATCCGTTTATTGCGGACCGCAAAATACTGAAAAAGCCATACGGTCGTGTGCAAGAGGCCTAACCTGTAGGATCATTTACACCGTTAAGCCAATTATAGGGCCTTGTGTTTTACACGTGATGAACTTGAATAATCGGTTGCTGCAGAACCTCTTTAAGAGACATCATCGGTTGAATGACATAAGCCCACCAGTTATCATTCAGGAGAATGGGAGCTGTAGTGCGAGCAGCGCACCCCTGGAATTTATTTACTTTTTTTTTTTAAAGGTCCGCCCTTTTGTGTGGTACTCCGCCTATTTTTTTTGTTCTTTGCCCCACCCCCTGACTGCAGCAGGCCTCCATGCTGCTCCCTGGAGGTCCCCCCTTTTTGCCATAGCTACCAGACGTCCGGCGTATTTCTAATGTCTATGGAGGCCTCCTGACTCTCCCCTGACAGAGGACATAGGAGGAGATAAGGATAGGGCATGTTGGATTTGAACTGCCCCATCCTTATGTTTTCAGGAGATAAACCTCTGTCGGAGGTGTCTGGCAGCAGCTTTCTCACTTCTACACATGCATGCTCGGCTCGGCAAAGGTATGGGAGGATCGGCAGAGATAGCTGTCGGCCAAATGAGCGTTCGGCCGGCACTTACCTCGTATATGGTCGGTTATACAGATTACTGATTACCAGGCAGGGCTCTGACACGAGCATGTACAGTGCGGGAATCACACTCGTGATCGTGTGTGAGCGTGATTCTCCGTTCTGGACACTGCTCGTCTTGCACAGCATTATACTGATTTATAATGCTGTGTGCCTCTGCATGATCTTACTGATAAAGCTGTCACTATAATTCTGTAGAAGGAAGGTAATGCAGAGGCACACAGCATTATAAATCAGAACAGAGGATCATGCTCACACACGGAGCGCGATTCCCGCACTGCACTGTGAAACAGCCTTAAGGGAGGGAGGGGGAGGAGCCTGTCGGTGACTGAGTGACAGAGGAAGTAGCCCTGTGAACGAATATGGCTGACAGGAAGTAGCTGTCACACAGTTCAGTTCAACTGAAGAGAAAAGTCAAAGCTTTCACCTTGTTCCTACCTCTTCCCCAAAATGGGGGAAGGAAGTTAAGTTTTTTTTTTTTTTATGAGTGCGGATGAACTGCAATACCAGAAACAGCCATGGACAAGGGTGGCGATATTCCAGGGGAAAACATATTTCTGTTATTTTTTAAAATCCCTTTATCTCCTTCTTGAATATGTACGTAGAGAAAATCAGTATATTACAGCACCCCCATGTGATAGTGAGCTCTTGGGCACAGAAGCTGTGCCCACGGGTCCAGCCATAGTGATTGAGAGGGACTCTTCGGTGGCCATGGCCGGGCAGGTCCTTTTTCTCAGAATAGAAGCACACTGGCGTGACTGACAGGTATGTAATGGACGTGTATGAGACCTAACACCTGATTAACACTCTTTTCATTCCAGGCATTGGCTTGTTGTAAAGGAGGACAAAGTCCACGTTACAGCACGGCAGGAGCCACGAATGGTGCTGATAACGGCGACCTGCGGCAAAGGCCACTTAACCCTAAGCGCCCCAGAAACGGATGATCTCCAAATCCCACTGAAGCTCCCTACAAGGAATGAAATTTTTACATGCAAGTAGGTGAAAGAATCCATGAGGCCATACAGTACCAGACCTCGGGCTCCGCTGTCCTCTTCTTGTCTGAGACTAAGGGGCTAGGGGAAATATTAAATGGGGTGTCCAAAATTAGACTTTTTTTTCTCTAGAAGTATGGGATGTATATATATGTATATGAAGGCTGCATACCAGACACGGGGCACTCACTGATTTTCCAGAAACAGAGCTCCAAATCCCCTGTCTGCTGGATCAACACTATTAGGCCTCTTTCACACGGGCGTCATGTTTGACGCCCGGATAGGATACGGGTGCGTTGCGGGAATATGCGCGATTTTTCCGCGCGTGTGCGCAAACTTTTGTAATGCGTTTTGCACGTGAGTTGGAAAAGTCGCCATGTTTGGTACCCAAACCCGAAGCCGGACTTCATCACTGAAGTCCGGTTTTGGGTTGAGTATTCTGGAGATTTTATGTTGATTAAGTGTTTAAAAATAAAAAACTTAACTTACCTTAGCCACTTGATTGCGTAGTTGGCGATCTCTCTTCTCTCTTCAAGCTTTAGCTGCAGTCTAAAGGACCTGTGATGACGTCATATCACATGGTCCAATCACATGCTTGCGGATGCTTGCGATTTTCCCGCAGCCCCATTCACTTCTATGGAGCCTGCGTTGCGTGAAAATCACAAAATATAGAGCATGCTGCGATTTTCACACAACGCAGAAGTGATGCGTGAAAATCACCGCTCATGTGCACAGCCCCATTGAAATTAATGGGTCCGGATTCATTGCGGGTGCAATGCGTCCACCTCACGCATTGCACCCGCGCGGAAAACTCGCCCGTGTGAAAGGGGCCTTAAACCAGCTAGTCCACCTAGTAGGCTTGATCCTGCTGATTAAAATGATACCTGTCTTGTAAATATGGGTTGCAGCGTTCCCGAGAAATAAGACTTTTGGGGTTCTCCGGGAATTATTTAAAATGTCCGCCAGCAGCCTGTCCTAGAATGTGAGCAGGACTGGTTTCCTCCATTTGTAGAGCTGCCTTAGGCCTCTTTCACACTTGCGTTGTGAAGATCCAGCGTGCACTTCCATCGCCGGAATGCACGCCGGATCCGGCACAACGCAAGTGAACTGAAAGCATTTGAAGACTGATCAGTGTTCAAAATGCTTTCAGTGTTACTATGGCAGCCCTGGTTGCCATAGTAGCAGTGGGGAGCAGGGGAGCGGCATACTTACATTCCGTGCGGCTCCGGGTGCTCGAATGAGCGCCGAATGACGCCATGGATCACGCGATCCATGCGATCACGTGATCTATGCACTGGGGCGCCCTGACGCCATCCTGGAGCGCCCCGGGAGCCGCACGGAATGTAAGTATGCCGCCTCCCGCTCCTCTACTTTACTATGGCAACCAGGACTTTAGCGTCCTGGCTGGCATAGTAACCATTGACAAAAAGCTAAACGTCGGATCCGGCGATGCGCCGAAACGACGTTTAGCTTAAGGCCGGATCCGGATTAATGCACTTCAATGGGCATTAACTCCGGATCCGGCGTTACGGCATATCTTCCGGATTTTTGGACGGAGACAAATCCGCAGCATACTGCGCTTTTGTCAACGTCCAAAAAACGTTGACATACTAAACGGAAGACATCCTGATGCATCCTGAACGGATTTCTCTCCATTCAGGATGCATGGGGATAATCCTGATCAGTAGCTTTCCGTCCTAGAGACCCGAGGACGGATCTCTAGGACGGAAAGCTAAAACGCTAGTGTGAAAGAGGCCTAAGGGGGTGAGGGGCCGGGGCCTCACTACATACTACACTTGGATATACTACATATTGGTGAGTGTTCCTGTCAGGCTGCTCAGCCATTATGGCATATCATAGGCAGGATCGTACTATTACCATCTATCCTAGAGCAGTGTATAATGAGGCCCTGCCCCCTCACCTCCCCTAGGCAGCTCTGGAGTCAACCAGTCCTCCTCACATTCTAGAACAGACTTCTGGCGGCCATTTTAAATAATTCCCGGAGAACCCACTTTGAGCAATTTAGGGCTTCAGTCCACCGAGGGAAAGATAAGCCCCGCTTATATGTACACTGAAGCCCTCACCTTCATCAAGAATAAAAGTCTATTTTATTCGTTTTACACAGATATGGCATTAGACCAAACCCTACTCCTCCATGTTTCTCGTCTTAATTTTCAACATACTGCTTGTAAGTATGTTTTAATATATGCAAATGAGCCTCTAGGAGCAACGGGGGTGTTGCCATTACTCTCTCTGCAACTGCCGAGCCCTCTGCACTTTGATTGACTGGTCCTGTCAAACAAAGTGCAGAGGGCGTGGCAATTGCAGAGAGAGCAGAGCCTCTAGGTGTAACGGCAACGCCCCCGTTGCTCCTAGAGACTCATTTGCATATATTAAAACATAATTTTTTTCTCTGCAATGCGGGCACATCTGAACATGGGACCAACACAGATGCCTTCATCTTACGAGCACACATGTAACAGGTCAGCCAGTGTCATAGGTATAAAACTGCTGACAGATGCTCTTACTTAGCTTTCCATGATGGCCGCCCCACCCCCATCGTTTATCCCTAGTTCAGACATGGCCTTCTCTTAGTTGTATCCAAATTCAGAATAGAAGAAATGCGGCACTCACCAATTCGGAGTTCATACCTTTATTTCTTCATGTAGAAGATCGAATACAAAAGTAATGAAGTGCGGGGGGGCCGGACAGAGCTCCTAGCTGGCCTTAGTTGTACATTTCGTAGTTCTAAATAAGAAATCGGTACTCCCTGTCCGGACATTATAGTAGAACTACCCCCCACTACCACTTTTCCCTTATTCTCATCCCTCCATGCCAAGAGCTTCATCACCAAGTTCATGAGCTCCCTCCCTGATGATGGGTGGGACTCGGAATTTCACTGGGTCCTTAGTCGTCCTACAAGCTGTAAGGAGCTAATTGCTTCCTCATACAGATACTTGCACTCCACCTTAGAACAGGAGCGTGGCTAGGTTAAAACATTTGGGGCCTGAGCCCCTGATGTTTTCTCCCAGGCCCCGAATTTCCTGCCTGCCAGCTAGATACAACCGTATTGGAGGGCAATACACTGGATGCACTGGAAGAGCTGGAGGACCTGTGGTGACATCACAGGTCATGTGACCAGTAAATCAGGCAGTGGTCGAGAAGGACCTGCGATGATGTCACCATCATGTGACCAGTGCAGGAGAGGATCCTGGTGAAAAGGACAAGTCCTCCTAGGGGAACAAGTTGTGGTGATATCTGCTACATGAGGAGAGGTAAGTGAAGGGAGAGGCAGAGCAATGCTGGGAGTAATTTAACTGGGACTGTATGTTAGGGCTGAAGGGAGGGAAGTTGTTTACATGGGACTGTATGTTGGAGGGAGCTGGGGCAGGGTGATATTTACATGGGACTGTATGTAGGAGGCAGCTGTGGGAGGGGATGATGTCATTTACACAGGACTGTATGTTAGAGGCGGCTTTAGAAGGGAGTGATGGTATTTACATGGGACTGTATGTCGGAGGGGACAGGGGAGGCAGTGATGTTATTTACATGGGACTGTATGTTGATGGTGGCTGTGGGAGGGAGTGATGTTATTTACACGGGACTGTATGTTGAAGGTGGGTGGTGGGGGGAATTATGTTGTTTACATGGGACTGTATGTTGAGGGGGTGATTTTCACATGGGATTTCATGTTGGAGGCGGCTGGGGAGGGGGTGATATTATTTACATGGGACTATATGTTGAAAGCGGCTTTGGAGGGGTTGATATTATTTACATGGGACTGTATTTTGGAGGGGTCTGTAGATAGAGAGGGATGTTATTTACATGGGACTGTATATTGGAGGGGGCTGGGGCAGGGTGATATTATTTACATGGGACTGTATGTTGGAGGGGGCTGGGGCAGGGTGATATTATTTACATGGGACTGTATGTTGGAGGGGGCTGGGGCAGGGTGATATTATTTACATGGGACTGTATGTTGGAGGGGGCTGGGGCAGGGTGATATTATTTACATGGGACTATATGTTGAAGGCGGCTTTGGAGGGGTTGATATTATTTACATGGGACTGTATTTTGGAGGGGTCTGTAGATAGAGAGGGATGTTATTTACATGGGACTGTATATTGGAGGGGGCTGGAGAGATTTTGTGATGGTAGAGGGAGGAATATAACTACAGGGGACACTGCAGGGGGAATTTTAAATACTGGGGGCACTGTAGGGGTATTATAAATCCAGGGGACATTAGGCCTTTTTACTACTGGGGGCTCTATAGGAGGGACTTATTTCTACTAAGAGCACTATGGGGGCCTTATTTCTACTGGAAGCTCTGTGAGGGTATTATTAATACTGGGGGCTCTGTGAGGGTATTACTGGAGGGCTCTTCTACGAATGAGGGAATTCTTGGGGAGCATTACCACTGTTGGGGTCACTGTAGGGGGTAGTATTACTAAAGAGGGCATTTTAGAAGGGAATTACTATTGGTGGTACTATGAGTAGCACTATTACTATGGGGGCACTCTGTTTTCTTCAGAATGGTATTTTGGGGTATTGTGGAGCACAGCGAGCAGCAGGATAACACTGTGGGGACTCCAAGTTGGGGGATGATGATAGAAATGTGAGGAAGCTAAGATGTCTGTGTGTCACACTCTGCAGAGACGAGGAGGCTGAGAGAAGATGTCCGGACCGAATGGAGAAGATGATGGCAGAGAAGATCTACATCGGAGGAGACGTCACCTGGGAGGCCCTGGATGTGACAGGTATGTGCTGCTGTATAGCAAGTACAGCCAAATGCGGGGGGAGGGTTGATTTAGAGAACTGGGCCATATCCATTGGAGCTTTGGCCCCAGATCTTTAGAGACGCTAGAAACTCCCCTGCCTTAGATTATCATACCTGCTCCACCGTACTGGTGGCATGTCTCCCTGTCTTTCCTGGGCTGCACAGGATTTCTTTAACATAATGGATTCCTCCCTCAGAACACTCTTCTCAGCCAGAGATATGGAGATGCTTCTACAGACTTTCCACAGATCATATCTTCACCCCTCAGAGGTTTTAAGATGAGCATTGTCTCCACAAACAGATATCGCTCACTGTCTGTGGTCTTCTGATGCCCTTCAGCTTTTTCCAAACTCCAAACACACTTAACCAACTTTTTAACCCCCTTTAATCCTTTTTAATTTTCTTTTTTAATTTTTGCGTTTTCATTTTTCACTCCCTGCCTTCCCAGAACCATAACGTTTTTATTTTTCCATTCAGATAGCCGCTTGTTTTTTTGCAGAACAAGTTGCGCTTTCTAATAGTATCATTTACTGTTGCATACAATTTCTTGGGACGCTGGAAAAAAATTCCAAATGGGGTGCAATTGGAAAAATGCAACTCTGCCAGTTTTACGGCATTTGCAGTGTGGTAAAACTGACCAGTTCCTTTCATTCTCCAGGTAAGTTCAATTACGACGATAATCTATTTGTATAGTTTTTCTTGTGGTTTTAAAAAAAATAAAAAGTTTGGAAATTTTTTTATTTTTTTTGTCTTTGCATTGATAAATTCTAACCCCCATAACTTTTTTATTTTTATGTCTATGGAGCTGTGTGAGGGCTCGTTTTTTGTGCAGTGATATTTACTTTTCAACGATACCCTTTGGGGCGTGTTCGACCATGTAAAAACAGTGAAATCGTCCATTTTAAGTTTTTTTTTTCCATTACACCGTTCAACATATTTTAATAGTACAGGTGTTTTCGGACACGGCGATGCCAATGTTGTTTATTTTTTATTTTTATTTTAATTTTGGGGAAAGGAGGGTGATTTTTATTTTTTTTTGTTTTTATATTTTTAAAACTTTTTTTTTTTTTTATAGTCACCCTAGGTGACTATAACATGCAATCATTAGATTGCCATTAGAGATGAGCGAATTTCCGCTTATGAAATTCGTTCACACTTCGTTTGGTGGTAAAAGCAGAATTGCGTTATGGATTCCGTTACCACGGACCATAGCGCAATTCTATGATGGAATGCCTTTAGAGGCATTCCGTTATTCATTCCGTCATAATAGAAGTCTACAGGCTGCAAAACGGATCCGTCCTGTTTCCGTTATGCAGGAGAGGACTCCATAACACAATTCTGCTTTTACCACCAAAAAAGGTGTGAACGAATTTCAAAATTCGCTCATCTATAATTGCCATTAGTATTTTGTAACATATTTTTATTCGTTACAGAATACTGAAATCAGTAAATTCCAATGCAGTGCTGCCACCTGCAGGCCAGCATTGGAATGTACTAATAATCAGTATGGAAGCCTTGTATAGGTTCAGGCCTATTACTACCACAGAACGCCTTTTCCGACCTCATCCAGGGGAAGGTGTCCAGGGCTGGGAAGTGTGCGCTTACGGTTTTTGCAGACCACAGACCCATTAAAGTCAATGAGACCGCAATAAAAATGCGGACGGTGCACAGGCCTCATCCGTATTTTGCGGATCTGCAATTTGCAGACTGCAAAACGGATATGGTTGTGTGCATGAGGACTTAATGTTAACAAACAGGACAGTGTTGCCTGATCTGTTGGCAGGGGTGCACCTAGCTTTTTTGCTGCCTGAGTTGAAAACTGAAATGGCACCCCTCCATGACAAATTCTTAACCTAATCCTTTCCCTCCAGTCCTACTGTTGAAGGCATACTTGGAAAACATTACATACAGAGCTACAAAAAATACAGGGTAAGGGTATATTCAGACAACCATGCCTTGTTTTGCAGTCCACAAATTACGGATCCGCAAAACACGGATGTCGCCAGTGTGCAAATTGTGGAATGAAATAGGCGGCCCATTATAGAAATGCCCATTCTTGTCCGACTTGATCTATTTTTTTTAAATGAATGGGCCTGCACCGTTCCGCAAAATTGCGGAACGGATGTGGACCCATTCATGCAGTTGTGTGAATGAGCCCTAATACAGCGCCATATACCTATTACATCCAGTAATGTCTCCTCTGATGTTGACGTTTTCTTTCCTTATGTTCTCCATTCAGAACAGACCACCATGATGATTTCTTTCAGCCATTTCTTTTCTTCAGAGTTTGGCACACCGACATCTTAGTTTCCTTTTTTTGAATCATCCTTCCCACTCTCTGAACACCCCATTCGGCCACCCCAAATACTATGCCCACTGTGCTCTCCAATACTATACCGCAGAAACAGTCCCTCTGAAAATACTAAAGATAGTGCTAGCAGACAGTACTCTAGAATATAACTTTGCCTGGCAAATACTGCCCCTGACACCAGTGCTGTAAACATAGTGTCCTCCAAAAATAATTGTGCCAAGCTGATACTGTACGAAGGTGCCCCTCCAGTGTAACTGTCCTCCCAAAAGCCTCACCAATAATTCTCTGCCAGAGTGCACTATGGTAACAGTGTCCCCAATAATAGTAATGTTCCATTATTTTTCCCTAGAAGAAGTAATAATGCCCCCATAGTACCCATACTAGTAATCATGTTCCACGTAGTCCCCCAGTAGTAATAAAGCCCACCATAATGCCATCAGTAGTAATAATTCCCCTTATAATGTGTGCCTGCACAAAAAATACCCCCTATGGGTGGGTTCGCACTTGCGTTATGGCATTCCGTTATAGGTTCCGTTTATAACGGAATATAACAGAATGCCCAGACGGACTGCACAACAGAAGCCTTTAAGAGGAATTCCGTTTTGATCCGTCACATTATAAGTCTATGGGCAGCATAACGGATCCGTTTGGTTTCCATTAAGCAGGACACACCTCATCCGGTCTGTGCCTTAAGCTGTATTCAGCCTGGCTCAGGCAGCAGGATGATGATGATGACAACGGCCTCTGATAGGCTACAGGCAGAGAACAACGATGCAGTTGAATATGTAGCGATGAGCACTTCACCGTAATCGTACTGACCCAAAGACCCAAAGTGCAAAGGTCACTTTTACAGCATAGGGGACGCCTTAAAAAGAAAACCCTATTGTGTTTTTTTCCACCCTATTTGGAATTTCTTTTCCATCTTCCCACTACATCATACGCCATATTAAATTGTGCCTTTACAAAGTATAACTTGTCCCACAGAAAACAATTCCTCATATAGCTATGTGAATGGAAAAATAAAAAAGTTATGGCCCTGGGAAGGCAGGGAGTGAAAAATAAAAACAGAAAATTGCCCAGGACTGAAAGGGTTGGAGAAAATTATTATTATTATTATTATTATTATTATTAATAATAATAATGCTGTGTACACATCACGTTTTTGGCCCATGTTTAACATATACCTTGGGAAAAAAGAATGCACCAGTGTATTGCACCACGCTCTTCCATCCTGTAGAGTCCAGCAAAAAAGCATATATGTTATTGTATATATTTTTTCTTTTTCTTTTTAATAATAGAACCCTATGGTGACGGACGGCACTAGTATGTTTTTGTATACATTACGCATGGGAAAAAAAACGTGATGTGAACTTAGCCTTAAAGTCTTTTTTCTCAGGAACGCAAAAAACAATTTTCACAAGACAGATATAGTTTTATTCAACAGTTTTAACCCTACAAGGCAGTACAGTTGGCTCAATGGGGTTGATCCTGCCGACAGGAGCTCTTTAAATGATAAAAGTTCCACTAGGTGGAGCTAACTGTTTTATTATAGAGCTATATGATGCAAAATGTATGACAGTGCCCACAAGAGCCAGTCAGATAATGATTTTCATCTTCAGATCTGACCGTGCATTACGAGTGCAGCTGGCATATAATGGCGCCTCCATTTTTCTATGCATCCGTTAAATCACATGACTCTATTGTCTTTTCAGGGTTCACGGCAATGAGGTTCAGGGCAGGGACTGCGGAGAGGAAGCCTCGGACTGGGTGACCAGCTTCTTAAAGAGCTCTCAGACTTATCGGATGGTATACTTCGAAGACCAAATGAAGCCCAGGAATCCGATCAATGAATACCCACTGTATAACGAGAACGATCAGGTTAGTAGGTGGCAACTGAACAGGTGACGCAGGGCTGGCGAGTAGTGCACTCATCTCTTATCAAGTAATATTCTGCAACTTTGCTTTTCTTATACTAACCTTGAATTGCACCCTCAGAGCTGCATTCACAATTCTTCTACCACTTTCCTAATGACTGTTAGCCAAAGGCTTGCATATCATAGAGGGAGTCCATGGGACTGCTCTGAGGTCCTTAGAGAGAGAAAGGGAGCATTTAAGGTCGGTCTCTTCCACATTCTCATGGGTGGGGGAAAATTGGAACAGTTAATGGTGGGCTAGTTGTGTGTCATGGAGGGCGCAACAAGCTACTTTGCCTCAGACATAGTAGTAGATACAGGGCTTGGGGAGTGCACTGAACCTTTGGGGCATATGAAAGAAAGCGTAGGTGCGATTTGGGGCACCAGGACTTCCCACCAAGGGTGGCTATGAGAGTGGGGGTGTCAAGTAAAGCCTAAAAGGGGCCTCATTTTTAACATTGTTATCAGGCCTTCTCTAACAAAGCCTCTTTGTCGGGGACTATATGTATAGAAACAGGGCAGACTGGGAACTTAAAGTAGCCAAGGTTGTAGGCGGGTCTAGATTGACAGCGGGAGGGCAGAACAAATGGGCAGGACCAACACAGGTAGGCGGGGCCAACAATGCCACAGTGAACACACAAGATACCGCCCCTGCAGAACCCAGTCCACACCTGTATAGAAAATGTAATGCAATGTGGGAGATGCAGGATTTACATCAGTGGTTGGATTTACATCATGGTTTAGTAGTTTGATATAAAAACTGCACCCCCACCCAAAAATAAAAAATGCATCACTTCATGACTGTCAGCGTAGTTCCAGTACATTAAAATTAGCAGATAGATGAATCCTAAATGCAGCTTTGGAAGTAACTAGAGAAGAAGACATTTTGTGACTGAATCAGTGCAAGAAAAGCGAAGCGCGACAGTCAATCGTTGTGCATTTCTGATTGGCTCTGCTATCCCCATCCTGTCCTGCAGGTGGCGTATCCTGATCTTGCCCCCTTCCTGCTGCTCTCTGAAGCCTCACTGGCAAATCTCAACACTAAACTGGAAAAGAAAGTAACCATTAGAAACTTCCGTCCTAATATAGTGATTTCTGGATGCGACGCGTTTGCTGAGGTAAGGCTCTTTTCTTCCGTTACTTCATCTTGATACTAAACTACTTATAACAGAGACAGATGAGGCGACTGCCAGGGGTAAGAGGGGTCACACAATGCTACCTTCATAAAGTCATAGGATTTACCTTCAGTGGCCACTAGAGGGCGCACACTGCCTATAGATTGGGACTGCTCCCGTTGAGCCCTTACCTTTCAATGTGATAGCGCCAAACCAAGGTTATCTCTGTATGTAAATGGAGCCTCAGCGCATGTACCTCCTGGAAACCTGGCAAAGCTCATAGAAAAGCAGGAACCGGATCGGCACACGTGTGACCACTGCTGACCGTAATCAGTGAAAATAGGGAATTTACTCTGCAAGGAGCGGATGACATTCAATATCTACAGAATGGTCTGTTATAAAAAATATCACATATTGAGATTGGAATACCCCTTTAATTGAGTGAAGGCAGGTAGATATGAACTGATGGTGGACATCAGCTTTGATGACGCACAGTACGTTTGGTGGAGCTCTCAGTAGGGGTGGGACCAATTCTGAGATTCACTATGGGGCCCTATGATTTCGGTTTAAAAGTATACGGTACAAAATAAATTCTCAATATACAGTGGTGAAATATTTTTACCAACATAATCCTCACCACTTACCAGCCCACAGTGTGATGCTTACAGCTCTTACCAGTGGGGTGGGACCAGCCCACCACCTAACAAATTATTTCTAAGATCAGCCAGTTAACTAATTCTTTCCTATATACGGCCTTTTAAGATTTAGGGGAACAATAAAGCCACATTAACTATTTTTTACCAATGAAAGTGCAAAGTCAGCATATATTAACCCAAAGTAGCAATAAACTTCTCAACAGTTTTACCAATTTTAGCAGTGAACCACTGGGTCACAGCACAGGCACCCATATTATCCACCACACCAAAATTTCCTGAAGACCATTCCCTGCGGAACCAGCAAAGGAATGTCGCAGGAATTAGGCGAGGTGTGGTGGGCATGCAAGAAAAAACACTCTGGTGGGATGAAGGGTTGACTGTGAGCTCTACTGCTGTGTGCCACGAATTGGCCAATTTTGAGTGGTCCTTGATATGTACAGAGATCTTAAAAATCCTGATTTGGTCCAAATTCTGGAAAATCAATAGTAGCACACATACATGTAGCTCCAGGTTTGGGAACATTCGCGTCTGTGATAATCTCATGAGAAAAGTGTATGTCGCCTCGTGATCCCCTGCAAAAGTCGAGGAACTACAGCTTATGTTTCGGTCAAATGGCACCATCTAGTGGTAGAAGTGTGGAAGATCGCCTGTGATAAAAGACTTTATAGTTGAATATGCCGCCACTTCTGAACCGTATTTTTAAGACCATAGAAATCTGTTGTATCTGCGTCTAGTTCGTCAGCAGGTGGCCACCACTGCCGTACCTGATCCTGCCCTGAAACGTGTCAATTTTTTCACTTTTATTACACGGCCTCCTCCCATATTAATCTTCCCATCTGCAGAATACGGTGGACCATTTGGCAGTATTAGTACATTTTGGCCATTGTACCATGCTTGGATTTACTCAAGACCATTGCTGGTACTTTACCAAGGCCAATGGCTATCAGAGACCCTTATTGTGGCATCTGTGGAGGCCTCCGCACGTGGATCTTAATAGGGTACTCATCGCTGGCAGGCAAAAGCTTGCATTAGGTGATGGCTAACCTGCGGCACTCCAGCTGTGGTAAAACTACGACTTGCTTGGCTTTTCTCAGAACTCCATAGTAATGAATAGAGCATGCTGGGAGTCGTAGTTGCACCACAGCTGGAGTGCTGGAGGTTAGCCATCACTGCGTTAGAAAATGTTTTAGTTTTGGAATTGCTCTCGCTCATTTGCGATTTTCTTTGCTCTTTCTTTCTGATGTGCAGGACACCTGGAAGGAAATACAGATTGGCAGAGAGGTGATTCTGAGACGCGTCATGCCTTGTCCCAGGTCAGCACCCCCCAAATTCTCTTACAAGGAGAGCCAATGCTGATATCATGGGGTTTACTGACTACTGGTGTACTTCGTTTGACAGATGTATCCTGACCACTGTGGATCCTGATACTGGAATTATTGATATGAAGGAGCCGCTGAATACGCTACGGAGGTTGGTGATTGGTCCTAATGGAGGACACCATCACAGTACTGGTCAATTACAATTTCGCCGTCTTCTTGTCATAACCCTTGTTTCTAATATAAAACCCCGTTTTGTGTATTCAGCTCCTATGCAGACCCATGTGTCTCCATGGTTACAGTCTACAAACAAACCTTGTGTAGTCTGATCCTCCTACTACGTGCTAACCTACCTAATGTACATTAGCAACAAGTACTTAACTGATGGAAAGGAGCACGACTGCAGGAACCCGACTACACAGGGTTTTTTTGTCGTCTGTTACCATGGAGACAGATAGATTTACATAGGCGCAATACAGGAGGAGATCTTTAAAGGCGTTGTGTCATTTCAGACTTTGATGGCATATCAGATGACCCCTTTTAATGGGAAATTTGTGTTAAAAATTTGCAGTGGAGAATTGTTACTCTTACCCATCGTGGCTAAGCTATATATCGCCTACAAAAATAACTTTATGTTCATGCCACTGTCATAGACATTATTTTTTTTCTTCCAGTTATCGCCTCTGTGACATGAAGGACAAAGAAGTCTTCAAGTCGTCTCCACTATTCGGTCAATTTTTAAAGCCGCTGAAGAGGGGTATAGTAAGAGTTGGGGATCCGGTGTACCAGATAACGTACTGAGCGCTGAAGAACCTGCCCATCAAGAGGCTATAATCGTGAGATTCATGAAATTCTATATATTCTCGATCAGCCAATCAGAAGCTATCATTACTCTCTCTGAACTGGAAAACTCAGTGGGGCAAATCTGATAATAAAAACGCGCTAGAATTTTGGCTAAAAAAATTCTAGAACCGAGTAAGCTAAGTAATAGGTAATATAAGGCTACTTTCACACTGCCGTTTTTGGGTCCGTTTGTGAGATCCGTTTCAGGGCTCTCACAAGCGGTCCAAAACGGATCAGTTCAGCCCCAATGCATTCTGAATGGATAAGGATCCATTCAGAATGCATCAGTTTGGCTCCGTTCCGCCTCCATTCTGTTCTGGAGGCAGACATATCCGTCCTGACATACAATGTAAGTCAATAGGGACGGAATCGTTTTCACTGACACAATATGGTACAATTGAAAACGGATCAAACGTTCTGACTTGGATGTGTAAAGTGGTACTGATGGGGATGCAGTTGGTACATGTGGTGGCCGCTGTGCTGGTGGAGCTGCAGCTCACTGGGGGTAGAGATGATGAGTAGTCTAGGAGGTGCACCCTGTTAATATGGCATTGGGGAATGTCCGTCCCAGTCGCCATTGTTGGTAGGGGAAGATGGCCTTGTTGGCTTCAATAACCAGTGTGGGGTCTTGATGCTATGAGGTGTAGTGTTTCCCACGTAGGTCAGCATATAAGGGACGGGGCATAACCCACCACTCAGATGAAGTGAAGTGTTTGTTGAGTGTGTGTGCCCAGAGGGATAAGGTACCTTAAAGGGGTTGTGCAAGAATGAGGGGGTTTTGGCAACCCCTCCGCCCCACACTTGGCCAGACTGTTCCCGGAGATGGATACTCACTCCGTTTTCTTCCGACCTGCTCCGCTGGTCTCCCTAGCTGAAAACATTCGGTTTGAATGCCGCAGCAGTGACCGCCTCCTCCTTATGTCATGAGAAATGGTCACATGATGCAAGGGGATACGGTCACCGCTGCAGCCAACGGTTGGCTGCAGGTGACATCAAACAAGATGTTTTCAGCGAGGGAGACGAGTGGAGCAGGCCGGAAGGAAACGGAGTGAGGATCCATCTCTCGGAAGCAGTAAGTATGCCTTCCTTTACAGGTCTGGCGAAGTCTGGGGGAAGGGGTTTCCAAAACCCCCTCATTCTTGCACAACCCCTTTAAGCTAATGGGAGCTCTTCCCAGTGAGGGAGGGGGAAAAGACAGCGAGTAATATTTTTCTATTCCACCCCACAAACTTTATTTTTATGATAGTTTCTCAATCACATTAAATGCTGCTGTTAAAAAATAGAACTTAGGCCTCATGCACACAACCGTATTTTGTGTCCGATCTGCATTTTTTTGTGGATTGCACATGGACCCATTTATTTCTATGGGTCAGCAAAAATAAAAACACGGACTGCATCTGTGTGTCTGTTCTGCAAAAAGATAGAACATCTTCTTAGTCACAAAATGCAGACCACGGACCCTTTAAAGTCAATGGGTTTGCAAAAAAATGGACGTCACGCAGATGACATCTGTGTTTTGTGGACCAAAAAGCGGAAACGGTTGTGTTTATGAGGCCTTATCCTGCAAAAAATAAGCCCTTTTACTATGTTTACATTAATGGAAAAAAGTTATGGCTCTTGGAAGGTGAGGTTGAAAAAAGGAAAAATGTCCTAGCCAGGGGTTAAATATTTGTAAAGTAGTTGTCTTCCAAAAAGTCTGATGAGTTTCTGGGGTGGGAAGGTGTGGGTAGGGGCTTATGGTTTAACATGACTTCTTCACATGGATCCAATGAAGGCTGGCTTAGATACATTCCACTTGGGTATTTTACCATGTTTTCTCATGAAAATATATGAAACAATATATTTTTGTATGTAGCAACCAATGTGAAAAATAATATCTACTGTCTAATTTTATGCTTCTCTTTTCTATTAAAAAACTTTAATAAAAAGAAGTTGAAAAAAACAAACACCTGCCTAATATGGTGTAGCTCCCCCTTACGCCATCCAAAGAGATTCATCAAAGCATGGACTCCACAAGACTTCTAAAGGTGTCCTGTGGAATCTGGCACCAAGACGTTAGATGCAGATCCTTTCTGTCATGTGAGTTGCTCGTTGAGGCTTCCATGGATCAGACTTGTTGTTCCGAGACATCCCACAGATCATTGATTGGATTAGGGGGTGGAAGACAAGTTATCACGTCAAACTTTATGTTCCTTATTCCTGTGTATGTTTGCAGTGTGATCAGGGAGTATCCTTCTGAGAGAACCTACTGGGAATTAGGGAATCTTCTGCCATGAAGGTAGGGGGGGCTTGACATGTAGGAGGTACATCCACATGGGGCCAGGATCCAAGGTTTCCAAGCAGAACATTGCCCAGAGTATCACACCGCCTTTACCGTCTTGTCTTCATCCCATATTGCATCCTGGTGCCATCTCTACCAGAGGTAAGTGACACACATGCACCCGGCCGTCTGCATGATGTAAAAAATAGGTTCACTAGGTCGGGCCCTGCCCTTTGTAGGCACTTTTGGAGGTGGACAGGGAACTGGTCTGTGGCTACGCAGCCCCATTCAAAGCAAGCTGCCATGACCTGTGTGTCCTGACACCTTTCTATCATATCCAGCAGGAAGTTTTTCATCAGTTTGTGCTACAGTAGCTCTTCTGCGGGATTGGACCAGATGGAAGACGCTGTAGTGCAGTTGTCTAGCCGTTATAGCCTGTGCAAGAGGGCACTACATGGTAGAAAGTGGTTCTCAAGGGAAAAGGTTTGTGAAGCACAGAAGGTGGGCAGAGTCTGGAGTAAGGCAGGATCCTGAGTGTCATGTGCAGTGAGGCAGACCGACAGGGGAATTATATGTGAGGTCACGGTGTGAGTATAAAGCGGGCCGAGGTAAATACAGTTCTAGTTACTCACGGTTATGCCGTCCCTGGGAAGGCCTGCATAAGTGATGAGAAGAACGGCACAACGATTCTCTGGGGCACACTCTGGTTAAGGACACAAGCCAGATTGTGGTTCGAGGTGCCCTTGGGGGTCTGTTTTAATGTGCCTATGGCAAGGTCCCTTGTTGTTGTGACGCCAGTACCTTTTATGGTGGTACAACCATTTACTGTAGTGTTAACTGAGGAATTGGAAACTGCAGTGGAATCCAACTTATGACTACTGAACTTTGCTCCTGGTAACAGTTGCATCCAAGTATAAAGAAGAGTGCAAGAAGATGCTAAGGATAGGCCAATGATGTTCGATAGGTGTGGACTATTTTCAGAGCTAGGTATGCATGCCCAACTCTCCAGTCATGGCGGCATATCAGATGGGGCCCCATTGACGACATAGATGTCTGCAGGGCGAACTGAGAACTTAAAGTGGCCCTGGAAAAAAACCGAAAAGTGGTCCTATGTTGTAGGTGGGTCCAACTTGACAGGAGGCATGGCCAATATAAGTAGGCGGGGCCAGCAATACTGTAGTGCTTCACAAAATACTGCTGCGCCCACCGTAGCATTCAACTCTATCACTGTCCCATCACTAACCTTAGGACAGCAATACAGTTAAAAGCAAGAGGGTACTTTCTTCTGCCAGCCTGGGGTATAAGTACCAGATGCTCCTAGCATTAGTTAATGTGCCATAAGGATTGCTTGGGCAGCCGGCAGGAAAATTTCCCTGTACGGTCTATAAACAGTCCACCCCTGTCTGACATATGTTGCGGATAGGCTGCCTCCACTCCTCCAATGGTTCTGCTCTCCAGCTGTGCTGCTTTTGCAGTTATCTAGCCATTGGCTTCTTTCAGTCTGCTCTTCTGATTTCTACGTGTAGTGCACCGGCCTGCAGGGGAGGCATGGGGTGAAGAGGGGATAGACGTAGTGGTGGTAGCAATGAGGGTGGTCAGAGCTCCACGCTCTCCCAGGCCACATGTGCAGTGATGAGAGGCCCAACTCTTCTTCCTATCAAGGCACACACTAAACTTTGGGGTCTCCTATCTGTTGGTTGGTGGGTTACCCTTTAGGTTAGGTGAGCAGAGCGGTGCAAGGCAGGATAGAAAAATAAATCCTCGCTTTTACTGAATAGATGATGGGGGTCACAGTGCAAATACAAGGAGGAGGCACAGTTCTCAAGTATATCACAGAGTAGTCTTTTCTCAAAGGCAGGTTATAGGAGGTGGCTATTATGGTGGCCTCACTGAGTCTATCTGTATAGATAATAGCATTCGTCCCAAACTGACGAAAGGCGTGCAATTATTCTCAATATGTCTTCAGTCCGTCTCAAAAGTGTGGTGGGTGGCAGACGCAATATAACCCAAACCACATGAAGTAAAGTCCAAAGCCATAAATGTCCATTACCTTTACTGTTTTAGTCCACAGACTGTCCCTTTAATGGTCCTCAACCATCTGTAGTAGTCTGTTCTGCTCTCTCTCTCAGTGCTTATTTATTAGCACAGCTGCTTTTCTGGCAGCTTTAAATCACACAGGCATGGTGTTTCCCTGAATAGATCCTGCAGCACACACTATTCTGCACAGGTCACTAGCTGCTTCAGGGTGCGGAAGCTAGGAACTGCTACCTTTGCTCCATGCTCTCCCTCTCCACTGTGATGTCCAGCTGCTGGTGGTGTACACATATGACTAGTAACTAACACCTCCACTACAAGCCTCCATTACTCACACTTAGGGCTCATGCACACATACGTATGTTCGGTCCACATCTGATCCATTCATTTTAACGGGGCGGTAAATGGGGAACTGCAAGGTGCAGAGGTAGTTGACTTGCAGTTCCTAGCTTCTGCACCCAGAAGCATCTAGTGACCAGTGGAGACTGCAGGTCAAGGCCACATTACTAGCCAGTTGCACAAACGAGTATGGCTGGATCTGTCTCCAGCAGCAGCCTCTCCCCAGCACACACTTTGCTGGCTCAGACATGTGGTCTCAATATAGCTTGAGGACCTACATAATTAGATTACATGACCAAGGTCCTTGTGCAGCTAAGAACATCTTATCCAACAGCAGCACTAGAACTGGTCACTAGGTGGCAGCATAACCTCATAACATAGACAAAAACAATGCAGTGCATTTACACTATGGTGCAGTCAGGGAATTTCTCACTGTCCCCCAGTGCGGCTCACCTACAATGACCATTGCATCCTGCCCAAGGTATGTAACTCTCCGAGAGCGGTGATTAGTGTTGAGCAAAGCATCCAAAGTGGAAATGAGTCCGAAGTTTAGGAAAACATGCGGGCGCCTTAGCCGCGGTTGTGTCCGCATGGTTCTTGTAGCAGACACCCACGGCTAATGTCCGCGACCGGCAGCGATGCCAATCGCGGACATTTAACACCTTAGATGCCGTGGTCAATCGTGACCACGGCATCTGAGCGCGCACAAAACGAAAATTTTACTTTCGGTTTGCTCTCTGGCTCCCCCGTGTGGTGATCGGAGGAGCCGGAGCGCGCCTGTAGTAGCCTGGGTCTCTATAAATAAAACCCAGGCTGCTGTATAGTATTTTCTATGGAGCCTTGCCTGTAATAAGCCTTGCATTGGAATGTACGATAATCGCAATCAAATGATTGTAAGTTATAGTTCCCTATGGGAACTATATAAAAGTGTAAAAAAATATAAAAAAGTTAAAAAATTTTTCTTTTGAAACATAAAAGTTCAAATGGGGTAATTTGAACTTTTATGCTTTTAAAAAATTTTTTTTTTACTTTTTGATTTTTATTTTTGCTAAAATAAAAATGTTAAAATTTTAAAAAATGAAAAAATTACACATCATGGGTGTCGCAATGTGTGAAAACGCCCATACTATAAAAATATAAAAAAATATTCCCCATACGTCAAACAGCAAAACGAAAAAAAGCATCCAAATGGCGCATTCGCCATTTTTGGTCGCTTCATTTTCCATAAAAAATTACATAAAAGGTGGTCAAAAAGTCATACACACCCCAGAATGGTATCAATATAAAGATAAGATTATGACGCAAAAAATGAGCCCCCATAGAGCTCTGTACATATAATTTCAAAACATGGGGACAAAAAAGTAAAACAGATTTTTTCCCACTTTTGAATTTTTTTTTCACTATCAAAACGCATGAAAACCTATACATATAGGGTATCGCCGGATTCGTACTGACCTGTAGAGTAAAAATAACCGGTCAGTTTTATCGCACATTGAAGGTCGGAATTTAAAAACCTGCAAAACTGTGGTGGAATTGCTTTTTTTTTTGCAACTTTCCCCCATTTGGAATTTTTTCCCCGCTTCCCACTACATCATATGCAATATTAAATGGTGTCGTTGGAAAGTACAACTTGTCCCGCAAAAACGAGCCCTCATATGGCTATGTGAACCGAAAAATAAAAAAGTTATGGCTCTGGGAAGGCAGGGAGCACAAAACGAAAACGCTAAAAAAAAAACCTCCGGTCCTTAAGGGGTTAAAAATTGTAGTGGAGGCAGGGCCGGCGCGTCCTATACGCGGAATAGGCAGCCGCGTAGAGCTCCCCTTGGGAAGGGGCGCTGCTAGGAGCGCCGGCCCTGCCTCATGCTGCAGCCGCCCGAGCGCTCTGAATTGAGCCTCAGGCGGCTGCAGCACTGCCCGGGCCAGTGCGTCCATGAGGGCGCACCGCCCGGGCGCAGCATGAAGAGAGGAGCTGACAGGAGGGAAGCGCTCAGCGCTCCCTCCTGTCAGTTCCTCATTGTAGCGTGGCCGAGCTGTTTAAGGTCCGCGGGTACAGGAGCATCTGTCTCCTGTACCCGGCCGGACTGACATGAAGTGCGCACAGAGTGTGCACTTCATGTCAGTCCCCTCGGGTACAGGAAACTAAAGCTCCTGTACCCGTGGAGCATAAAGAGCTCGGCCACGCTACACTAGAGGTAAGGGGGGATTGGGGGAGAAAGAGAATGACAAGGGGGAGAAAGAGAATGACAAGGAGAGGGGGAGAATAAAAAGAGTGGAAAGAGAATGACAAAGGAGAGGGGGAGAGAGAATGACAAGGGAGAAAGAGAATGACAAGAGGGAGAAAGGGAATGACAAGGGGGAGTGTGAAGAATGGCAAGAGGGGGAGAGAATGACAAGAGGGGGAGAGAATGATAAGTGAAGGGGGGGGGGGAGGAAGAATGACAAGGGGGGGGGGGGAGAGAATGAAAAGGGGGGGAAGAGAATGACAAGGGGGGGAAGGAAGAATGACAAGTGGGGGGAGTATGAAGAATGACAAGACGGGGGAGAGAATGACAAGGGGGAGAGAACTGGCGTTAGTTAAAGGGGTTCTGCAGTTTATTTAAACTGATGATCTATCCTCTGGATAGATCATCAGCATCTGATCTGCAGGGGTCCGACACCCGGGACCCCCGCCGATCAGCTGTTTGAGAAGGCAGCGGCGCTGGCAGTAGCGCCTCGGCCTTCTCGCTGTTTACCGCAGGCGCAGTGACGTCACGACTAGTATCACTGGCCTGGGCGGGGCTAAGCTCTGTTCACTTGAATGAAGCTTAGCCCCACCCAGGCCAATGATACTAATCGTGACGTCACTGCGAGAAGGCTGAGGCGCTACTGCCAGCGCCGCTGCTTCTCAGACAGCTGATTGGCGGGGGTCCCAGGTGTCGGACCCCTGCGATCAGTTTAAATAAACTGCAGAACCCCTTTAATATGGCAGATCATGTGGGTGGGGCATTGTGATGTCACATGGGGGGGGGGGGGGGCGGCAAACTTTTCTTTTGCCTAGGGCAGCAAAAATCCTTGCACCGGCCCTGAGTGGAGGGAATATATACAATCTGGAGGAGGAGGAGGAGAAGGAGAAAACAAGATTCAACCATATACATTTTTTTATTTTTGGTGGAAAAGTTGCATGGGAAAACACTACAGTAGACTGAGTACATTATAAACAATACATTGAAATTGCCTTTATGTTCATCATCAGCTCAGCTCTCCAGGCCTTGTTCATTTTTATCTGATTCAATCTGTCAGCATTGCCAGTGGACAAGCAGATACGCTTATCTGTTATAATGCCACCAGCAGCACTAAATACCCGCTCAGACAAAACGCTGGCAGCAGGGTAGGCCAGCACCTCCAAGGCGTAGAGAGCAAGTTCATGCCACGTGTACAGCTTTGACACCCAGTAGTTGTAAGGCACTGAGGGATCATTTAGGACGCTGACACGGTCTGTAAAGTATTCCGTCACCATCCTCCAAAACTTGTCCCTCCTTGTGCCACTAGGCCACGCTTCAGGGTGAGGTTGCTGGCGGGGTGTCATGAAAGTGTCTTATGCCTTGGAGAGTGTTGCCCTGCCTTTGTTGGAACTGCTGTGTGTTCCCCTTGTCCCCCTTCCTTGGTTGCCTAAGGAAGTACGGACTCTGCCAGCTGCGTTGTCAGATGGAAAATTTTGGAGCAATCTCTCAACAAGTACCTTCTGGTATTGCACCATTTTACTCTCCACCACAGGAATGAGAGATGAGAAGTTCTCTTTGTAGCGGGGGTCGAAAAGGGTGAACAGCCAGTAATCTGTGTTATCTAAAATGCGTATAACGCGAGGGTCGCGGGAAAGGCAACCTAACATGAAGTCAGCTATGTGTGCCAGAGTACCAACAGGCAAGACGTCGATGTCGACATCAGGATGACTGTCCATCTCCTCATCCTCCTCCTCCTTTTCTGCCCATCCACGCTGAACAGATGGAATTTAGGTTCCACATGGGTACTAGCCTCTGTAGCAGAGGCAACTGTCTTCAGCTCCTCCTCCTCTTCATGATCCAATTCGCGCTGAGAAGACGAACTATGGGTGGTCTGGCTATCACCCTGTGTAATGTACTCCCCCATTTCCTCATCTGTCACATTCAGAGCGTCGTCCTTAATTGTGAGCAGCGATCGTTTGAGTAGACACAGCAGTGGGATGGTTACGCTAATAATAGCATTTTCGCTTCTAACCATCTGTGTGGATTCATCAGTTTTTTAAAACACGGAGGTCTGACATCAATGCCCACTACTCGCTTGTGAATAGTGGCAGTTGACTGGAAAGGCGACGACCATGTTGCAGCTGGTATTCCACTACTGCCCTCTGCTGCTCACAAAGCCTGGTCAACATGTACAACGTACAGTTCCAGCGCGTGCTCATTACGCACAACAGTCAGTGAGCTGGAAGCCGCAAGCGCTGCTGTAGCGTTGACTACCTTGCCCCATGGCAAGGTAGATTTACGCATGGGGTGCTCCGTGTAACAGTTGCGGGCCTGTTTAGTGTGGGCCAACTTCTTCCATTTGCAACCCCACTGCCTCTTCCAGACTGTGGCGGTGCTGCGGATCCCTCCCCCATCTGTACTGCTGTCCTCGCTCGTTTTTTTACCTTCCCATGTTAGGTCAGTGACCTCATCATCCACCACCTCCTCTTCCACTTCCTCACTCTGCTCATCCTCCTGACTTGACCTAACCACAGCCTCAGTGTTTGAAAACTGTGTCTCATCATCATCCACCTTGTGAACGAATGATTGCCATTCACCACCGCCATCTTCTTGAGACTGTGAAGGCTCAAGAGGTTGGGAATCAGGGCACAATATCTCAGGTACCTCTTCAAGCGTGCTTGGCGAGAGAGGGAAACCAAGTACTGGCGATAAAAAGAGGTCATGTGAATATCCGAGTGTGGGATCACTTGTTTGGCCAGACTCGACATTGTGGGAGGAAGGAGGATCAGAGTGAGGATTCGGTTGACCAGACTCTTGGCTACAGAGACTGGACTTAGTGGAAGAGAGGGTGGTGCTTAACCGACATGAAGCATTATCTTCAGAAATCCAACCGACCACCTGTTCGCACTGGTCTGACTTGTACAGTGTTGTCCTGTGCCGCCCAGCCAATTTGGACATGAAGCTTGGAAAGGTGGATTTTTTAGTTTTTTCTGGTGCACTGGCAGCAGGCACAGTTTCATTGCGCCCACGGCCACGACCTATGCTTGCACCATCAGCATCACGTCCACTTCCCCTTCCCTTTGTGCTTGCCTTCTTCATATTAATGGTTTTGTCTGTAGATGTGGCACAGATTGTTTTACTGTCTGCTAAAGACACAGTTTTCTGATGCAGGACAGTATTGGTTATAGAACACCACAGATTTTGGATACTAGGCCTAGATTAATGGAAGTTGTAATATAGACAGTGTTTTCAGATGCTGTTTAGTATTAGATACAAAAACCAACAGATTTTGGACACTATACTAGGCCCAGATTAATGGAAGTTGTAATGTACACAGTGTTTTTAGATGCAGTTCAGTATTGGATACAAAAACCCACAGATTTTGGACACTACACTAGGCCCAGATTAATGGAAGTTGAAATATAGACAGTGTTTTTAGATGCAGTTCAGCATTGGATACAAAAACCAACTGATTTTGGACACTATACTACGCCCAGATTAATGGAAGTTGGAATATAGACATTGTTTTTAGATGCTGTTCAGTATTGGATACAAAAACCAACAGATTTTGGAAACTATACTAGGCCCAGAATAATGGAAGTTGTAATTTACACAGTGCTTTTAGATGCAGTTCAGTGTTGGATACAAAAACCCACATATTTTGGACACTACAATAGACTGGATTAATAGAAGTTGTAATGTACACAGTGTTTTTAGATGCATTTCAGTATTGGATACATAAACCCACAGATTTTGGACACTACACTAGGCCAAGATTAATAGTAGTTGTAATATAGACAGTGTTTTTAGATGCTGTTCAGTATTGGATACAAAAACCAACGGATTTTGGACACTATACTAGACCCAGATTAATGGAAGTTGTAATATAGACAGTGTTTTTAGATGCAGTTCAGTATTGGATACAAAAACCATCAGATTTTGGACACTATACTAGGCCCAGATTAATGGAAGTTGTAATCTAGACAGCGTTTTTAGATGCATTTCAGTATTGGACACAAAAACCAACAGATTTTGGACACTATACTAGGCCCAGAATAATGGAAGTTGTAGTATAGACAGTGTTTTTAGATGTTGTTCAGTATTGGATACAAAAACCAACAGATTTTGGACATTATACCAGCCCCAGATTAATGGAAGCTGTAATATCCACAGTGTTTTTAGATGCAGTTTAGTATGGGATACAAAAACCAACAGATTTTGGACACTACACTAGGCCCAGATTAATGGAAGTTGTAATATAGACAGTGTTTTTAGACGCTGTTCAGTATTGGATACAAAAACCAACGGATTTTGGACACTATACTAGACCCAGATTAATGGAAGTTGTAATATAGACAGTGTTTTTAGATGCAGTTCAGTATTAGATACAAAAACCATCAGATTTTGGACACTATACTAGGCCCAGATTAATGGAAGTTGTAGTATAGACAGTGTTTTTAGATGCAGTACAGTATTGGATACATAAACCCACAGATTTTGGACACTACACTAGGCCCAGATTAATAGAAGTTGTAATATAGACAGTGTTTTTAGATGCAGTTCAGTATTGGATACAAAAAACCAACAGATTTTGGACACTACACTAGGCCCAGATTAATGGAAGTTGTAATATAGACAGTGTTTTTAGATGCTGTTCAGTATTGAATACAAAAACCAACGGATTTTGGACACTATACTAGACCCAGATTAATGGAAGTTGTAATATAGACAGTGTTTTTAGATGCAGTTCAGTATTAGATACAAAAACCATCAGATTTTGGACACTATACTAGGCCCAGATTAATGGAAGTTGTAGTATAGACAGTGTTTTTAGATGCAGTACAGTATTGGATACGAAAACCAACAGATTTTGGACACTATACTAGGCCCAGATTAATGGAAGTTGTAATATGCACAGTGTTTTCAGATACTGTTTAGTATTGGATACAAAAACCCAAAGATTGTGGACACTACACTAGGCCCAGATTAATGGAAGTTTCAATATACACAGTGTTTTTAGATGCAGTTCAGTATTGAATACAAAACCAACAGATTTTGGACACTATAATACGCCAAGATTAATGGAAGTTGTAATATACACAGTGTTTTTAGTTGCAGTTCAGTATTGGATGCAACAACCTACAGATTTGGGACACTATGCTAGACCCAGATTAATGGAAGTTGTAATATACACAGTGTTTTTAGATGCAGTTCAGTATTGGATACAAAAACCCACAGATTTTGGACACTACACTAGGCCTAGATTAATGGAAGTTGCAATATACACAGTGTTTTTAGATGCAGTTTAGTATTGGGTAAAGAACACCACAGATTACGGACACTATATTAGGCCCAGATTATTTGAATTTGTAATACTGACAGTGTTTTCTGAGGCAGGACAGTATTGGTTATAGAACACCACAGATTAAGGACACCATATTAGGACCAGATTATTGGAATTTGTAATACTGACAGTGTTTTCTGATGCAGGACAGCATTGGTTGTATAACACCACAGATTTTGGACACTATATTATGCCCAGATTATTGGAAGTTGTAATACAGACAGTGTTTTATGATGCAAGACAGTATTGGTTACAGAGAACACCACAGATTATGGACACTAGATGTGACCCAGACTATTAAAGAGTCAGTCTGCGGATGATGGACAGTATATGTCACATAGTTATAAAATAAAAATATCTTGCTGCTTAAAAACACACACAGTAGCCCTCAAAAAGATTTTGGGTTCTTTGAAAAGCTTTTAGTATTAAATACAGCAAATTTCTCTCCCTGCACTATCTGTCCCTTCCTTAGCATGGATGTCCCTGACACTGCTTTTAAATATATTGTTGATCTAAAACACATACACACATAGTAGTCCTTAAAAGGACTTTTGGATCTTTCAAAAGCTTTCTCTAACCAAAATCGCTAAAATTTGCTCCCTGCTCTGTCTTTCGCTTCCTACCCGATGCTCTCCCTGTCTACGTCTGAGCCGAACATGCGTCGATAACGCGTTCCAGCCAGCCAATCACTGTAATGCCAGCAGCCAACCTGATCGATCTCATCTCAAAGATACCTTTTGCATACCTCAACTGGCAACACCCTTATGGAAGAATTTAAAGCTGCACGGTCTTTTTTGGAATTAATGACTGAGTGCGAATTTGAACCTACTTCACTATAGACCTGCTGCGCTTCAAGTGACATTGCGGTTTGGGATTTTTATTACACAGCTGAGACTTGTTTTTAGCCTATTGAGAGATATTTTAACCCCTTAGTGACCACCCATACGTGTTTTTACGGCGGTCACTAAGGGGCCTTAGGCTGGGCTGCCGCGTTTTTACGGCGGCCCAGTCTAAGCGCTGCACGGGTCCCCCGTGCAGCGGGGAGCGCGGGCCCGGCTCTCACATGAGAGCCGCGGCCCTGCTCTAACAGCCCGGGCCGGCAGGAGTGCCGATCCGGGCTGTTTAACCCCTTACATGCCGGGCGCAATGGCGCCTGCGCATGTAAAGGGTTGACAGAGGGAGCGAACTCCCTCTGTCACCCATCAGCACCCCGCAGATGCGATCGCGGGGTGCTGATGTGCTGGGAAGCCTTACCTGGCTTCCGGCAGGGCCCCGAGCCTGTCCTCCAGTAATCTCCAGCAGGCTATGCCTCTCTGGCGTAGCCTGCTGGTCAAAGTTAGAATTGCACTGCATTTAAAATGTAATGCATTATAGATATAATGCATTACATTTTAAAAGCAATCAAAATACTGTATATTATAGTCCCCATGTGGGACTATTAAGTAGTAAAAAAATTATAAAAAATACACATTTATTAAATAAAAAAATTCCATGAAATATAAAAATATGCTTTTTTTCCATTGAAAATACGCTTTTCAATGAAAAAATTGCAAAAAAATTATCCCCATATGTTTGGTATTGCCGCGTCCGTAACGACCGGCACTACATAAATATTACATAAATTATCCCCTATAGTACACGCCGTTAAAAATAAATAAAAAAAAGCCAGAATTTCTAATTTATTCTTAATTTTCACAGAAAAAACGAAATAACAAGCGATCAAAAAGCGGAATTTACTAAAAAATTATACCAATGAAAAATAGAAGTCGTCCCGCAAAAATCAAGCCCTCACACAACTCCATAGAAAAAAATTAAAAAGTTATGGGTCCTGGGAAGTGGCAGTGCAAAATCATTTTTTTTGTTAAAAAGGGGTTTTATTGCAAAAAAGTAGTAAAACTTAAAAAACTATAAGTATTTGATATCCCTGTAATCGTACTGACCCAGGGAATGAAAATATTATGTTACTTTTACCGAATAATGAACACCGTAAAATTTATAATGTACAAACGCAGTGGCAGTAGTACTATTTTTCCCCTTCTCCCTCCCAGAAAGAGTTAATAAAAGTTAATAACAAAGTTATGTGTACCCCAAAATGGCGCTATTAAAAACTACAACTTGTCCCGCAAAAAACAAGCCCTCATACTGCTATATAGACGAAAAAATAAAAAAGTTATAGCTCTAGGAACGAGACCATGAAAAAAGGACGAAAAACGCTTGGTCAGAAAGGCACAAACAGGCTTGGTCACTAAGGGGTTAACATGGCTACTGGCATTATAGTGAGGGCAGTACTTACCTGCACCTTTATTGGCTGCTTAAAACCCACGAAACGTGCGGGGCGGAGACTCGAGCATTTCGCTTGAGCACATGCGGTACTCGGCCGAGTACCGCCATGTGCTGAGCATAGCGATGCTCGAGCCGAACAGATATTTGGCCGAGCATGCTCGCTCATCACTAGTGGAAACCCATGCAAAAACAGGGAGAACATACAAACTCCATGCAGATGTTGTCCTTGGTCAGACTTGAACCTAGGTCCCCAGCGCTTCAGGGTACCAGTGCTAACACTAAGCCACCATGCTGCCCATATAGCTCATGATGATTTCTTTCTAACAAAACTAGAACCGGCCTTGTACTGCACATGGATCCAAAGATCTCCCCATTCATTGTTTTAGTTGCTCTGCTATATATAGCTAGCAGCTCAGAGGACGTGTCCTTTCTGTTTCAGCTCTCTCGCTCCCTATCACAGCTCAGGAGGCAGTTGAATGATGGAACGGAGCATGTGCGTCCGCCTCAGCGAGGTCGACAGAGAAATAAGAAAAAGAACAAACAGCAGGTGGCGCTATACAGATACATTTTATTGTCTAACTCGGTGGCTATACAAAATATTTAATTACAGGTGCTGGTTTGAAAACTGCTGAATATTATGCAGAAAATTAAATAACCCCATTAATAAAAATAGGATAAAATGTTTTTCTTTAAAATGTTTCCAATAGAATTTTTTTTTTCTTTTTTTAACTGTCACCGACAGAAACAATTAAGCCCTGTTTACTCAATGATGTGAGCTGGGAGCTCAGGAATAATTTTATTACCCGGCTTAGCTCAGGAATGTGTTGTCTTCCACTAATCCGACTGTATTTTTTTCCCTACAATGTTCCATAATAATTTAAATAATAATAAAACATGCGACGGCGGACTAAGAGGCCGGGGAGTAACATTGTGACGGCAATTAGTGAATGTTTTGCTCTGTGATAAACAATTGAAGAGATAATTCCTCAATGGGTTTAGCTTTTATGGTCGCGGGCTGTAAACAGATCAGCCATCAGCGTGAGTTTTCTTTTGGGCCCAGTGCTAAGTTTTATAGAAGTGTGTACAGAAATGTGAAAGGTAACATTCATCACCGGCCCGCTCTCACTGCGGATAAAACATCTCCAGAATTAAACACAGCCTGCTTTGTTTTTATTCAATGGGTAGCTTTGTATTAGAGGTAATTGTAAAGGATGAGGGGGGCATTGTTAAGTGCTGGTGCCTTAGGAAAGTATCTGCAGGTTGGTTTTTATTTTTATTACTATATTTTTTCTGTTTTAGGTTGCTATTTATGTGATTACTCTCATAGAAATACTTGCAGCTTGCTTGTCAGCTTTGTTGTATAGACTGGGACACAATCATCAGTCATCTCATTATCATTAGAAGGTGGGAGAGTTAATGATAGCTCTCCTGGAGGCATAGGTAAAGTAAGATAGTAGCACTATATTGTATACACCCAGATAAGGCTCTGTATGCAGCTCCTCTGCCCCCCCCCCTGGCCTCTGGAGGAGGAGCTGTACTCCATGTCTTCATGGAGACTGTAATAGTCCAGGGCATTTCACTGTTGATTGACTCTCATTTAAAGAGGTTATGTCATGAATAATGTAAAAATTAAAATACGCCATCATATAGCACATGACAATCTCTAACAAAGCTAGAACTAGCCCTGTACCTCACATGGATCCAGAGATCTCCCCATTCATTGCTCTGCTAGATTTATATCAAGCTCATAGCTCAGGGGGCATGTCTTTTCTGCTGTGGCTAAGGGGGCGTGTCTCAGCTCTCCCTATGAAAAACCCAGATGACAGTGGAAGGATGAAACTGAGCATGTGCGGCCATCTCAGTGAGCAGGACAAAGAAATAAGAAAAAAAAACATCAGGTGGCGCTATATAGATACATTTTATTGAAAAACTCAGCGGCTATACAAAATTTTTAATTACATGCAATTACAAAATTATTCAGATCTAGGTGCTGGTTTGAAAACTGTAGAATATTTTTCCTGGGGCAACCCCTTTAATGAACCTGCTGTAAAGCACACATACACACATAAACATACCCTGATGCATTGTATATACCGGTACATACTATACAGACAGGGAGGGTGTTCCAGTTTTTGTCCTGGTTTTTTTTCTACAAAAATTACCAAACTTGACCAGCATTTTTGCATCTGCAGCAACCCCACGAGGAGCGGGAGCGGAGGATGGGTGTGTTGGTGGCTGTCGCTCTTACAGTCAATCATCTCTTCTGCAGTAAAAAAGTCAGCTCAAGATGTTACCTGAAGGTTGTTTTCACATCATTTTCACCTTTTCTGTGTACAAAAAACTCCACAAAAAAACACTGGTGGGCAAAAAAACTATTTGCAAAAAATAGTTTGGTCCGTTTAAGGTTCGACTAATTTTTCTATAGGTTTGGTCCGTACCCAAATCATTCCTACCCAAACCAAATTTGCTCCAATTGCCCTGAAGGTTGGTATATAACCCGCTCTAGTCTCCTAGGACCTCCCTAAGCTCTTAAACGCAATGACAGCAATAGAAAATGATGTCTGAGTGACACTGACTGGGTAAACGCATGTTTGACGGTGTTAACATAGAGCGCGTTTAAAAACACTCTAAGCTGGCACATGTGTTTTGCTTTTTCATATTCCAAAGATTCCAAAAGTTGTCCCTTATTGGGGGCAGACGATGTTAAAACACACATGATGTTATGGGAAAAAATTTTGGTTTGTTGAGGGATGAAGAGTCCAAAAATTACTGGGGTCATAATTTTTTTGCTGATATGACAAGCACATGCTCAGAGTGCCACCCCACCACCGGGGCCAGAGCCCAAAAAAAATATACTTAATGAAAGTGCTGAAAAGCTCCACATTTGCAGAGTGATGAGTCATCTTTTGCACATAGAAGGCATAGCCAACCTGCAGCTCTCCAGCTGTTGTAAAACTACAACTCCCAGCATGCTCTGCTGTAGGCTGATAGCTGTAGGTAGTCTGGGCATGCTGAGAGTTGTTACCACAACTAAGTGGTACAGCAGCGACTGCACTGCAAGCAACTGGGAGTTCAGCTTGCATATAAGCTAATTGCGGGTGGAGAATAATTTTCTTAGGGCCACACATTTTGTTATTGATATCATCTGGATCTCCTGAAGTCATGGGTTTGGTACACAGTCACACACATTATGGAATGGTTAGAGCAAAATTGCAAGTGTGTTTTCTGTAATTTAAAGACAGAGGTGCAATTTAATATATTTCCCCTTCCACAAACTTACTGTTATTTTACTGCAGTATTACTTTGGTAATATTGCTGCTGGTAAGATTTCTGCCTATTGTGTTATTTGCATTTAAAAATACAGGTTAAAAAAAGACCTTTCTTCACTATTAAGAGATATGTTGCAAACGTGTATGTAATGCGATTTTTCTCTCTCAAAACCACCAATGTATCGATGCAGGAAAGGCTGGTAAGATTTTTTCCTACTGTGTTACCGTATTTGCATCTAAAAACGCAAGGTCAAAAAAGGCCTTTTATTACTATTAAGGCACATTTTGAAAACTTGTTTATAATGTGATTATTCCCACCCCCAACCAGCAATATAATGATAATGGAAAGGCTGGTAAGATTTCTGCCTACTGTGTTTTATGCATTGAAAAAATGCAGGTTTAAAACAGACCTTTCTTTACTGTTAAGAAACACATTGCAAACTTGTAGTATGCAGCATGGTGGCTCAGTGATTAGCACTGTTGGGTTTGAACCTGACCAAGGACAACATCTGCATGGAGTTTGTATGTTCTCCCCATGTTTGTGTAGATGTCCTCCTATTTCCTCCCACACTCCAAAGACATACTGATAGGGACCTTAGATTGTGAGCTCCATTGGGGACAGCTTGATGCTAACGCCTGTAAAGTACTGCTGAATATGTTAGTGCTATATAAGTGAGTATAATAATAAATAAAGATTATTTCTCCTCTCCACACCATCAATATAATGATGCAGGAAAAGCCAGTAATATTTCTGTCTATGGTGTAATTTGCATTAAATTTCACTGGTTTAAAAATGGCGTTAATGCCCTAAAATGCTTTTGCTGTAATGGAATGCATTAAAAAAACACGCGTTTGCGCAATTGCTCAGCAGAAGAATGCTATTGGGGTGCTGTGCTGGAAATAAGCAGTGTGTGTAAGGCCCTTGAGTGTGTATATCAACTGCCATTTTCAGTGAAGTTTTTTTGCATACCTGCCATTTTTTTTTTTAAAGAAAAGCATGTGCCGTTCTGTAATGTCAATTGCTCTGTAGAACTGTATGGGGGAAAAAAACATTGGTAGGAAATTGTAAATGCATTTTTTTAAGCTGCTATGGGGAAAAAATGTCAGGCAATGAGGGAAAAAAAGAAAGACCCAGAGCATGCTGCAATTTGAAAAAGATGCCACTTGTCCAAAATTACATCTCGAGGGTGAAAAAATGGCACTGCAAAAAACGTCTCTTTGTCCATATAATATCTGGAACTGGTGTTGTTTTGCCTAAAATAATGCTGCCATAAACAGAGAAAATAGACCAAAAATAAAAAGTTATCAAAGATGCCTGAAAAAAAACCTAGGTGTGAATCCAAAAGGGTTTTCTGGGAATATACATTTGGTTCTGCTAATTGTGGCTTATCCTAAAAACAGGCCATCGATGCTAATTCCTGAAAAACAACTGCAGTGTTACATCTCAGAGTCAAGGCCAGTGATCCCCAACCTGTGGCTCTCCACATATTGCAAAACTACAACATCCAGCCTGCCCTGACAGCCTTCGATTATCAGGGTACATTAGAAGTTGTAGAGCCACAAATTGGTGAACATAGTCTACACTGAAGCACCTAAAATCTAAATATCCTGCTAAAGAGGTGGCTTACTGTAAAATATATATATATTTTTAATGACAGTGTACTAAAAATACGCAAAATATATACAAAAATAATATAAAATGTTTTGAAAACTTCTACCAGTGAAAATAGAGGTCTACTAATCTGCTGTTTCTTCTATCGACATACTATCTGTCAATGCTGCTATCATCCACTAGATGGCGGTAGACATCTGGATATTCCAAGTCTAAGCACCTAAAGTAATTACTCTGAGAAAAGTTTATTTAACTTAAAACAAAGTGCTAATGTGTTTTTATGTCTCCTCCGTGGTGACATATTGCCATTCATTACAACACAAATATTTATTTCAGCTTCAGAAGTTAACAGAGCAGTGGAGGGTGCTCAGAAAAGAGAGAACTTGTAATCTACCAGAGTACATGGGTCGATTTTCAGTCCTACTGCTTGTAGATCATGTAAGAATGACAAATAGCAAAAGTGATGCATATGTTAAGTTAGATGGCTTCCACATATAAATAATATCATATGGAGAGTAATACGTAACTACACAGCAATGCTGTACCATGCTACACATCAAAACATGGATTTTTATAAGGTGATCATTAACATTATCACTAATATAATATTACTCTATATAGTCATGAATATAACTACTATAATACTGCCCCTAAGTGCAAGAATATAACTACTATAATACTGCCTCTTATGTAGAAGAATATAACTACTATAATACTGTTCCTATGTACAAGAATATAACTACTATAATACTGTTCCTATGTACAAGAATATAACTACTATAATATTGCTCCTATGTACAAGAATATTACTACTATAATTCTCCACCCTATGTATAAGAATATAACTACTATAATACTGCCTCCTATGTACACGAATATAACTACTATACCGCTCCTATGTACAAGAATATAACTTCTATAATACTGCTCCTATGTACAAGAATATAACTACTATAATACTGCTCCTATATACCAGAATATAACTACTATAATACTGCTCCTATGTACAATAATAAAACTACTATAATACTACTCCTATGTACAAGAATATAACTACTATAATACTGCCTCCTATGTAAAAGAATTTAACTACTATAATACTGCTCCTATGTACAAGAATATAACTACTATAATACTGCCCCTATGTACAGGAATATAACTACTATAATACTGCTCCTATGTACAAGAATTTAACTACTATAATACTGCCTCCTATGTACAAGAATATAACTACTATAATACTGCCCCTATGTACAGGAATATAACTACTATAATACTGCCCCCTATGTACAAGAATATAACTACTATAATACTGCTCCTATGTACAAGAATATAACTACTATAATACTGCTCCTATGTACAAGAATATTACTACTATAATACAGCTCCTATGTACAAGAATATAACTACTATAATACTGCTCCTATGTACAAGAATATAACTACTATAATACTGCCTCCTATGTAAAAGAATTTAACTACTATAATACGGCTCCTATGTACAAGAATATAACTACCATAATACTTCCCCTATGTATAAGAATATAACTACTATAATACTGCCTCCTATGTACAATAATATAACTACTGTAATACTTCTATGTACAAAAATATAACTACTATAATACTGCTCCTAATGTACAAGAATATAACTAATATAATACTGCTCCTATGTACAAGAATATAACTACTATAATACTGCCTCCTATGTACAAAAATATAACTACTATAATACTGCTCCTATGTACAAGAATATAACTACTATAATACCGCCACTTATTGATAGACTTTCTGATTTTATGGTAAACTAATTTCAGTAGAATCACAGGGGATATTGAGTCTATAATAAGGACACTCATATGTATGACTCTGGTGTACGTCATTGCATAGAACATAGAAGGACTGTGTAGTATCTGTTGATTTCAGTTGGTTCCCCATCATACTTATCATACACATACAATGTTTCTTGTGATGATTGGTTATTAATTTTATGATTACTGTCATATAGTGGTGAATGGCAATTGGGGGATAGGTGGCAGTTTTATTATTTAACAATTTTACAATGTCGAGAAAATGTATATAGTAAATAAATATTATAAATGATTTCCCGTTTCTTTATTTCTCACCCTCCGCTGCCATGCTTAGGGTATCATCTACAGTAACAGTGATACAGACTAAAAATATGGATAGAATTTGAAGAATTCCCATCAAATCTTTATCAGCAGTCTGCCGCTCCTTGTGGTCATGTATGAGCGGAGGCTGTGGATCTTTTCACTTATAATTTTATATTTTTAAGTACCATGATTTTAAAGGAAAGTGCACAATATTACAGGGCTCAGTGATTTACTAAGCTGTTTAAGACAATGGATCAAAGCTGATGGAGGGTCTTTAAGACAATGGATCAAGCCTGGTGGAGGCTCTTTAAGACAACGGATTAAGCCTAGTGGAGGCTCTTTAATACAACGGATTAAGCCTGGTGGAGGCTCTTTAAGACAATGGATCAAGCCTGGTGGAGGCTCTTAATACAATGGATCAAGGCTGGTGGAGGCTCTTTAAGGCAATGGATCAAGCCTGGTGGAGGCTCGCCGCAAGATCCTAGGCTTGTAAAAAAACAAAAACAACAACAACTTATCTTAGAACTTTTTAGAACTTATATTCACCTTTCTGATCCCACGCTGGTGCTGCTCTGATGGTGCTCACTGCTCTACACCTCCTGCTCTTGTCCCGACATGGCAGCAAATGGCTGGAAATACCATTTAGCTAAACATCGCTTGAAGCAATGACCCACCTCAGATAATGATTGGCCGAGTTTCATTTCAAGCCATTTTCTGCCATGTCGGGGGAGGCAGCAGGATGGGACCCTGGCGCCATACAAACAGCAGCTGCAGGGGATAGGGGAGGTCTGTACCAGTTGGTTTATTTTTTTACAACCATAGGATTCCACTGCAAGCCTTTTTTTTTTATTTTTCCGGAATACCCCTTTAACTTTGCCCTAATTGTTGAAGAGGTTTTAGGACTTATAGATGATTGCTGGACAACTTCGATTGATCAAGGGGCTCTAAGCTAAAGAATCCTTTTTAAAAAGGTTTTCAGAGACTTTACTAGTCATAAAAGGTTGACAATCCCAAGGCGGTTACCTGTCCAATTCTGCTCGTTACTTCTTATCAAAACTCCAAAAAGCCTGCTCAGCCAATTACTGACCTTGGTGGCGACGGACAAGGGGTAATATATGCTATGTATGCACTTTCCTTAACGAAAATTGACAATCTGAATTTAATGTGCATTTGTATTCCAAAAGGCTGTATATTGGAAATGGATTAGTTAACTTGCAGTTCTCAGAGACAGTTGCTGGGTGGTGGGCTGGCCCCACCCTCCTGGTTGGTGAGTTATTGGCAAGTAGGCCAAGAGAGAGGACGAGGATAAAGTTGCTAGTGTTTAAAGGGAGTCTGTCACCAAAGTTGGACATAATAGACCGCTGACATAGCTTTGTAGCATCACTTTAGATGAATGAAACGGTACCTTTGTTGTCTTCTTCAGAGCTTCACCTGCTTCAAAAACGGACTTTTATTGATATGTAAATGAGGGCTCGCAAGTGCCCAGGGCGGAGTTAAGTTCTTTGGAGCCCAGGCTGCTCGGCCTCTTTAGTTCTTATCCCCGCCCCTGTCTCTGTCTCTGCCCGCCCTTCTATTGCCTTTCTTCCTCCTCCTCTGGTAGCAAACTCCTGCGCCTGCGCTCAGCTTTGCCTCGGCGGGGCATGCGCACTGCGATGCCCACTGTGGGAACGGCATCAATGTAGCTACTGCGCATTCCCCGGCTGACGCTGCAAACCCAGCTGTAAGCTGGTGGACATGCGCAGTAGCTACATTGATGCCGTTCCCACAGTGGGCATCTCAGTGCGCATGCCCCGCCGAGGCTAAAGCTGAGCGCAGGCGCAGGAGTTCGCTACCAGAGGAGGAAGAAAGGCAATAGAAGGGCGGGCAGAGACAGAGACAGGGGCGGGGATGAGAACTAAAGAGGATGAGCAGCCTGGGCTCCAAAGAACTTAACTCCGCCCTGGGCACTTGCGAGCCCTCATTTACATATCAATAAAAGTCCGTTTTTGAAGCAGGTCAAGCGCTGAAGAAGACAACAAAGGTACCGGTTCATTCATCTAAAGTGATGCTACAAAGCTATGTCAGCGGTCTATTATGTCCAACTTTGGTGACAGACTCCCTTTAAGCAAGGGAAACTGTAGCTGAAGCAGAAAAGAAAGGAGAATCCCTATCCAAGGAAACACCATCCCTGTGAGTGAAAAGCTGCCAGAAAAGCAACTGTGCTCAAAGCTTACCACTGGATGAAAGAAGCATTGAACTTCCGTAGAAGGTTGAGGACCATTAAAAGGGACAGTGTGTGGGCAAGCAAGCCAGCGAAAGGTAACGCACATTTATGGCTATGGACTTCGCTGCATGTGGTTTGGGTTATATTGTTTTAAGGCGCCCGCCACTCTACTGACACAAACTGGCCATCTATTATGTTGGTCATGTGACTGAGAAAAGTTTCTTGCCTTTGGCCATTTGGGAAGATAGTATTGTTTGCTAGAGAAGGAGACTCAGAGGGGACCGTTACCATTTCCATCCCCGAAACGAGTGAAATTCCAATTCTGGCAGCTCCTTTAGACTGAGATGAGGATATCAATGTGATATGGAGCATCGTCTTTGTTCTAATTTCAAGTTCGGATTTAGCCATCTTTTATCAGTCCATAAGTGCTAATTAGCCCATGCCAGTTCTTTTTTTCAGGCTAATTAAGGCCGCAGACTTCTTGAAGCAACATCAAGGATGACTTAATCGTCCATTAGCCTAACTATTTAAGTGCAAGCACTGCTTCTTCTAAGACACCCGGACAGCTGGAAACCTATTCTTTTAAAGGAGTCCTGGTTAACATCACAGTGAGAAGCTTCCAGTAAACAAATGAGTAATTGATGGTTCGGCGCTCACAATGCTACTGCCTCTCTGCCTCGCCATGACTCACTTGTGAACCAGGACTGTCCTCCGAATGCCATAACATAGCAAAAATGATGGTTCTATCTTGAGAATTCTTCTATGTAGATAGTTGCCAAGATTGAAGCCGTAATGGTTTGTTATTACGACCTTTGTTTTTACATTCGACTCTAGCGCTTGAATTATGTACATACTTCAAGACAGTGTTTTAGTCTTTCCTTTGACCTAACATCATAGTTTAGGCTAAAAAAAAAATCAAAAACCAACATTTAGTGTCACAAGAACGAGTTTAGAAAAGGCGTAATCTTTCTCTGCTGGCCATAAATACAAATGTGTTTTTAAAAGAGGTCTTGTTAGTGCAGCCAAGTCCAATGTGCGGCCGTACATCAAATCAATGGAGAATGAACATTGGCTGCTGTTCAAAACGTTAAAAAAATAAAATAAAAAAATTCAATGTTTGAGCCTCAACATTACAGTTGTGTTAAAACAAGTCATAAAAAAGCAAAAAAAAAAAAAGATAAAATAAGCAAATCCAGACAATGAGAAATAATACAGTTGTCAAACTCTGACTGCAACGGAAAAATGTTTCATTATGGACTTGGGTTTGGTCCCATCAATTGCTTGGTCCTCAGGATAGGTTATCAATATCAGATTGGTGGCGGTTTGACTCCCAGCAGCCCTTCTGATTAGGTGTTTTGAAAGGGCCGACAAGCGCCATTGTAGTACCCCAGAGTGGGCACTATCATTTCTACACCTAGTTACTGTCTCTAATGGCTAACAAATAATGTCATCTCTGTATTTGATTCCAGGTCCTTTGATACTGTGCCTAAATAATATTGCTGTGTAACTGTTATGCATTGTATTACATGTAATGTGCCTGGTTGACCAGCAGATGGCAGCGTATCTGGCAGAGAGAAATCTTTAGATAGAATGGAGCTTACCATTCAATTATCCTCCCTTTTTGTGCAGAAGTGGGCTAGACCTGCTTCCTACCAAGGGAGGGGTTCCGTAAGCTTATAGTTGAGTTGAGAGTTGGAAGGAGACGAGGCATGGCGCAGTGAGGGTAACGCAGGCCCCCCACCACCACCACCATACACACAGACACCTGCAGCAGGAGTCTTCCAGGGGAAGCAGCTTGTAGAGTGCCACGACCCCTTGCAGTTTATAGACTGAGTATTACGAGGGGATCAACGGCCAAAGGCACACCACTCACAGGTACCAGAACTGCTTGAAAGTCCAGTAACCAGACTGAAGCCAGAGATTAGCATAGGAGAGAAAGAAAGGTATTTAAGTTTACCTGCCAGTTTACCCTTCATCTTCTGGAGCCAAGAGAAAGATCATGCATTGTTTGGATGCAAGTTTATTCAGGTAAAACTGTTGAACTTTACCACATCTGCACTCGACTTATTCCTCCAACTACAGCTCCCTTGCATGCTACGGAGCCTAACCCTGGGGAGTGACAGTATCCAGGTAGGAGCACCGTGACAAACAAAACTATTAGGTCACGTCACCACTGGGCATTCCTAAAACCCTGGGACTCGGTCGGCCCTGGGGGGGGGGGGGCCGGCACATTACACCATGGCCTTTTAATACTATACCAAGCACAGCGTTGTACATTGTATAGTGGCTGTGCTTGGTATCGAAGCTCAGTCTCATTCACTTGACTGGGACTGCGCAGCAAAAAGACCACATGAGCAATGGCTGTGACATCACAGGCCGAGAAGAGGACACATTGCTCGCGGAAGAGCTGTGCCTCCTTTCATTAGCTGATTGGTGGAGGTTTTGGGAGTCACGCGCCCCTTGATCAGAGCATACTTCATCAATATTTCAAGGGATCGTGTCACCATTAAATGTTATTTTTTATATTTATTAATATAATACTTCATGAAAAACTATTCCCTTTTGTAATTTGCTTTCTCTTACAAAAATGCTCCAGTTGTGAAATATTCTCGTTATTTCCTTATAATGGCACCCCCTGGTGTTGAGTCTGTATAGTAATGTGCACATCCACCTACTGAGGTGGTTGCACATGCTCAGTGCAATCCTTTAACTGCAAAAACCCTTATCTACTGTTGGAAGCTGTGGCAGTGACAGAGAAAGAGCTGCTGCAGAAAAGACCAGCCCCCTGAGAAAGTACATGCCCCCTGAAATGCCAGCCTGAAGAGAATCTAGCAGAGTAATGCTGTTTTCACAGCAGTGCTTGTTAAATATGTCCTTCTGCTCCGCTAAAGAAGCAGAAGAATGAAAATAACGGACATGAACGGACCCTACAAGGTCCCATTGACTATAATGGGATACGTACGGTTTACGTTCTGCATGCAGTATTTTTCTCTCCGCTATCTTTGAAAATTTCTGTGACGGAAGCCCTGAATGGAGCTTCTGACGCAGATGTGCAAGGAGCCTAACTGGAGCAATGAATTGGGAGATCTCTGGATCCATGTGAGGTACAGGGCCGGTTCTGGCTTTGTTAGAAAGAGACTGTCATGTAATATATGATGTATTTTTCAGTAATGGCATAACCCCTTTAGGTCCTAAAAAAAAACTTTAAGGTAAAGCCGGTGTTATGGCCTGCAGCATGGGACACAGGAGTCTGATGACTGGGCAGTAGCTTGATAAGTGATGCCACGCCCATGCCCATCCTGTAGAGAGCGGTACAGTGATGCCCATGAATTACCATTGTAATAGATGGACTATAACTTTAAAAGGGTTTTCCAAGATTCTTTTACTGATGACCTATCCTCTGGATATCTGGATATGTGGATATCAGTAGATATTTCTGGGTTATCAGTAGATCTGATCGGTGGGGGTCCGACCCCTGCAGATCAGCTGTTTGAGAAGGCATGGGCGCTCCTGTGAGCACCATGACCTTCTCCCTGCTCACCAAGCGCAGTGCCGTACATTGTATAGTGTCTGTGCTTGGTATCGGGCTCAGACCCATTCACTTGAATGGGGCTGAGCTGCTCCTAGGTCACATGACACATGAACGTGTCATCACTTGGCCTAGGAAGAGTAGAGAGAAGGCTGCAGGGCTCACAGGAGTGCCTGTGCCTTCTGAAACAGCTGATCAGCGGAGGTCCTAGGTGTCGGACCCCCACCGATCTGATGCTGATGACCTATCCTGAGCACACCGAACAGCCGGAAGAAGCGGTCGCCCCGCGAAACGGCCGTCGCTGTTGTTTGTTACTCTCCATGTGAGTCTGTACCCCCGTGTATGTAAAGAACTCTGCAATAAACGAAACTATCATAATCGGATGGTGAGTGCCGCGGATCTATTTTTACTTCATTTGGATGTTCACTATCCTGAGGATGGGTCATCAGTAGTAAAGTCTCAGAAGACCTCCTTAAGTAGGGAGTGGAGGTCATTCTGAGTTTTGCCATTGAGACCTTAAAAGAGTTTTCCAGTTGGCATCAACCATCTTTAAAACAATCTCTTAAGAAGGTCGCTGTAATTTAGTAATGTGTTTTTTTTACCTTTATTGTTCCTGTCTATTGTTCTGGGCTTTGGTCACATGACCATGTCCATATAGATCTTTCTAATTTTTCTGTGATGTTATGTCCATGGGCAGGGCAGTGATAGGGGAGTGTCTATGTACCTAGCTGGATGGGAGGAGCTATAAACTAGCTGGGTGTTGTTAGGGGCAGTGATAGGGGAGTGTCTATGTACCTAGCTGGGTGGGAGGAGCTATAAACTAGCTGGGTGTTGTTAGGGGCAGTGATAGGGGAGTGTCTATGTAACTAGCTGGGTGGGAGGAGCTATAAACTAGCTGGGTGTTGTTAGGTGCAGTGATAGGGGAGTGTCTATGTAACTAGCTTGGTGGGAGGAGCTATAAACTAGCTGGGTGTTGTTAGGTGCAGTGATAGGGGAGTGTCTATGTAACTAGCTGGGTGGGAGGAGCTATAAACTAGCTGAGCGTTGTTAGGGGCAGTGATAGGGGAGTGTCTATGTAACTAGCTGGGTGGGAGGAGCTATAAACTAGCTGGGTGTTGTTAGGTGCAGTGATAGGGGAGCGTCTATGTAACTAGCTGGGTGGGAGGAGCTATAAACTAGCTGGGTGTTAGGTGCAGTGATAGGGGAGTGTCTATGTAACTAGCTGGGTGGGAGGAGCTATAAACTAGCTGGGTGTTAGGTGCAGTGATAGGGGAGTGTCTATGTAACTAGCTGGGTGGGTCATTGCTGCCCATTTACCCCTGAAGAAGCCAGAAGTCTGGTGAAACATGTCGGGGGGCAGTGTTAGTTTTTAAATGCGGCCTCTCAATCCACTAGCAATCAACTAATTACAGTCTGGTTGGACTTTGTTCAAATGCTTGGCACTTTAGTGTACTGATGTGAGCCGCAGTACTTAACTGCAGCTACCTCTGTTTGCAGGGCTAGCAGCCCTCAGGCTCAATGTCAGTTTAGACACATGCTAACGGTGGCTGTGTTAATCTGACAGTGGTGTGAAGGTACACAAGTCTTCACCACAAAATACGGCAAAGGTGCCGGATATACCTTATTAGCAACTTGCTCTGCAAACAGTGACATCATAGTACGCTATATCTAGCAGTGATAGGGTGGGAGATTGTGCACATCTCCCTACCCTCTCTCTCTCTGAATAACACCCCTTTCCATAGGTGGAGTGTCGACTGTACTTTTAATGAATATTTTTTTTATTTGTTTGGTTTATTAAAGTTGCATTCATCTTACACTTTAACTTTTAGTGCATGTCAAATAAAAGTGACGTTTTATAATAACCTGGGTCAAGATAGGTTTACTGCCCGTCTGGGCATTTGTTAGATAATATTTGTGTTAAATAACCTTACCCAGGCTAGGTCCCATAGATGATTATAGCTGGTGGGAGGAGCTATAAACTAGCTGGGCGTTGTTAGGGGCAGTGATAGGGGAGTGTCTATGTAACTAGCTGGGTGGGAGGAGCTATAAACTAGCTGGGCGTTTTTAGGGCCAGTGATAGGGAAGTGTCTATGTAACTAGCTGGGTGGGAGGAGCTATAAACTAGCTGGGCGTTGTTAGGGCCAGTGATAGGTGAAGTGTCTATGTAACTAGCTGGGTGGGAGGAGCTATAAACTAGCTGGCGTTGTTAGGGGCAGTGATGGGGAGTGTCTATGTATCTAGCTGGGTGGGAGGAGCTATAAACTAGCTGGGTGTTAGGGGCAGGGCTGTGGCAGAGGCAGTAGAAGTGCATCATGGGTTTGGTTGGATACGGTAACAGGAAGTGCTACATACAGGATGGTAACAAACCAGAGAGATAGGTTTACATGGTGAAAATGTGTTAGGAGAATCAAAATTGAAAAAAACAAAACAAAGAAGATGTACATGGGGTAAGAAACTACATGAGCATATCTGTTAAAAACCATAGTAATCCTGATAAACCTCTTTAAACTAAATCTTTATTGCATCAGGCTGTATAAATAAAAATACTGTAGAAAGTTTCCTTGCTTGATTTCCTTGTCCATTTGTCATCACTTTGATGAAAGACTTAAATTCTGGTCCCGTTCAGAACCATGGGACATTTTGTCTTCAAGACTCATATGACAAATTGACAACACAAAAAAACAAAAGGAAGAATTTCCATCTTCTGCTTATAAGCCGTTCCTTTTGAGTTTGGTTATGTTTTGAGTGACACTTCCAGCTGGAATTGGGTTATTGATTTTTTTTTTACAAGACAGATTTGGTCCAAATTCAACCTCAGTAGTTTCTATGAATGTTCGGTCAGGGATCCACTAATTGTCATTTCAGAATGCACAGAGTTGAGAACTTTTTGAGGAACCTAGGAGAGTAGTAAATGGATACATGACGTCTCACAAAAGTAGACCCCAATAAGTTATGGTCCTAGTAGAACAGAGCTTTGACATTTGATATGCTAAAACATGGGGTGCGGGGCTACAAGAGGTCAACCACCTAACGGTACACCCAGTAAAATGAGTTTTTCTGATGTTTGGCCAGAAACACATGCTTCTTGTAGAACAACCTGTGGATCACCAGCTGACAACTGCCAACCTGCCCTGAGAGCTGGAAGTAGTAGTTTCACAACAGTTGTAAATGAGTTCAGGTTCTGGACCTAGTGGCCGAGTGATTAGTATTGCTGTCCTTCATTATTGGGGAGTTGGGCTTCAATTACAACTGATCACATTTGCATGGCATGTATGATCTACCTTCATTTACCTGAATTTCCTTTTTCTACTGTCATTTTTCCCAACTCTCCAAAAATATGATTGGTTTCTCCAAGTTACTTAGGGGGTTATTTATATTAGGCACAATCTGTGACTTTTCCCCACTCACGGCAGGTCCATCTCCTGGCATCCTAAGGGAATACGCCAAGGACTTAACCCTTAGGGTACTTTTACACTTGCGGCAGGACGGATCTGGCAGGCTATTCAGCCTGCTGGATCCGTCCTGCCGCAAATACCCGTGCACTGCCGTGCTGCCGCTTCGTCCCCATTGACTATAATGGGGCGGGGGGCAGAGCTACGGCGCAGCATGGCAGTGCACGGCCGGAGATCGTCGGACTAAAAGTCCTGCATGTCCGACTTTTCAGTCCAGCGATCTTTGCCGTGCAGTGCCGTGCTGCGCTGTAGCTCCACCCCCGCCCCATTATAGTCAATGGGGAGGGAGCGGCAGCACGGCAGTGCACGGGCACTTGCGGCAGGACGGATCCGGCAGACTGAATAGCCTGCCGGATCTGTCCTCCCACAAGTGTAAAAGTACCCTTAGCTGTCCATATAGTGCTATTAGGTCTACAAATACAGTAAAGCAGAACATTTTACTTAACAATACAAGATTAAAACGATTACCCTTTTCGGTAACCCTGTTCTGGTGTGCTTCACATTCAGTGTAGCAGAGCAGTCCACAGACATCCATTAATAACTTCACTGATAGGATGCCAAGACTTATAAGTGCATGTGCTGTATTTCTCTGTGTGATGCTCATACTCTATACTGAATATATCGAGATGCTTCAAATATTTTTTCCATTCTTTTATAATTTGAATATCATTAGCGTGTTTATCAATCCAGTGATTTTCATAATTCTATAGCTTTTTCTTCTCGGTGTTGCAATTTAATTGTCAAGGAGTATAAGAACTATAATCAAAATAACAATCCATCATCGCCAGCTTGCTGACAGTTTCCAGAAAGAAACAAGTTACTTTATGTAAACTCTTTATGTAGTGCCCTGGAGCAGGGCTACTTTGGACTATTGACATTTGTGTGGACATTTGCCCTTATTGCTACTATGCAAAACCATCAACTCCCTACTCTATGATTTTTGCCGTTGTGTGAGCTTGTACTATTTCATATTTATGAACTGCATTTATATGGTTATTGGAATACATCCTGTTCATTTGCACTGTTATTACACAATAGTTGCACTGCACTGTGAAAAGTGTTATTGCACAGCCAAATAATATTGAGAGAATTTATGGCTTTCTGCCTATGCAGAGTTTTGGAGGGAAAAACCGAACACAATAACCTTCTGACTGTCTGTTGTTTATGCCTGAAGACGTGTTTATGTCTGGTAAAGCTGCTTATTCATTCTTATAGAGATACATTGAAGCTCTATGCAAGTGTATGATAGACAGAAATTGCAACTTTGTATCTGTTTAGGCTGTGCTTCTCCACTCCAACCCTCCAACTAGAAGATTATAGTTCAGCTAAAAACTGTAAATAAAGAAAGCAGCCAGAGACTCTAATTGTCTGCAGATAGGGACCGGTGCTCAGTAAGAGAGACTCTGCCAGTCTCTGGGGGACCCAGCATAGCATTGAGGTCACCCCAAACCAGGACACTGCTTTTATAGCAGAGAGTCTGAAAAAAAAAGTTACATATTTTCCTGTTGATAAGATCAGAAACTCATTTATAGATGACCTTTATACAGGGTGGCCCACAAAAAAGTAGCCCGCATCTATAGATAGTATGACAAGTTACAAGTTAAACAAGCAAGTGTATTGTTTTTTTTTTATTACCCACAACCAGGGGAGTAGCTGTAGGGGAAGCAGCAGAAGCGGTTGCCTTGGGGCCCAAACTTAGAAGGGGACCACCCAGGAGGAGGACTAAAAGATTTTATTGTCAGGGCCCCCTCAACAGTATTATAAAATGAGACACTGTAGGAAACGGACAGAGCAGCTGCCGGGCCTTGTCTGAGAGAGCAATCTTTACTAGACACAGAAGTGGGGGTTGCACTGGAGTTGGGGGATGCAAAGAAGATGCTGGGCGGGGGGGGGGGCCCATTCAAGACTTTGCTGTGGGGCCCAGTTATATCTAGTTATGCCACTGGACCACAAGGCACAAAAGATGCTGAAGGCACAAAAGATGCTGAAAGTTCACGTCTGAACATCTTTGGGCATGTCAGATTATGTTGGCTGATGCTGCAGAAGAAAAAATATTGCACCTTAGGGAACTCACTGGCATGGGTTCATGAACTGTTATGGACACCACTTTCCCCAGACTTGTCCACATGCGATTTTTATCTGTGGGGAAATTTAAAACAGAAAGTGTCCGCTAACAATCCATATCCCCCGGATGAACTCAAGAAAAACATCAAAAAACACCATCCGCAGTATCACAAACAGTATCAGCCAACATAATCCGACCTGCCTAAAGACGTGACCGGGGATCCCTTTCAGCATCTTTTGTGACAATCCACTTGCTTGTTCACTTCTCATACTATCGCTGACAGTGGGTGACAGAAGATCTGTGCGACTGGCAGGTTTCCTTGTGGATCAATAAGCGTCTGTTTTGTTTCTGACACTGGCCACACCTCTAACCTCCAGGTGTTGCTATTGTGGTCATTTAATTTTCCTTATTTATAGTTGCTTCTCCCACAATGCTGTGCGGTTTATAGCTTCTATGGTATCTGTGGTCTGCTGGTGTTTGGTTCTCGGCTGAGTTCCTGTTGCTGCCATAACTACTAGAAAGTTAAGTGTTTCCTTTCCCTTTTGCATTTTGTTTTGGTTTATCTGTGTGTTGTTTTCCACTGCTCTTTTTGGTAGACCTGAGGAGACTCCTGTTTGTCCTTTCTTTCTGGAGGAATAGGTAGTCTCAGTCCTGTCACTATCGCCAGGGTCTTATAGGGTGAGTTAGGACTCTAGGTACTCCTTCGAATGAACTCACCTACCTTTGGGGTCTGTTCATACTGATAGCCAGCCAGGACTGTGACTGTGGATTTGACTAGGAGGTGTCCTTCTTTCTTCCCTAGCTTTCAGGTCTTCTTCCTTGTTCCCTCTGCTTCTTCGTCCGGTGTGGTGTCTCCCTCCCACACACGGGCGTGACACCTCATGAAAGAGGACAGGTACTTTTATTTTCCTATTTTTAGACATTTCTTCCAACACAACCATATCAGCATAGAGACAAGCCTTCAAATTCTTGCTAGTGAGACAAAAAATACATTTCAGACATTTTTGTAGCTAAATCTTGCAGATGAAAGCATTTTTATCTTCATGGTCGGTTATAAATTTGTGTATGACACGAGGAGCCGCCATTTATATTCTCTCATGGAAAAATATCCGTTTTCCACGGCTAGAAGTAACAGTGAATTAGCAGTACATTTTAAGACAGGGACGGATATGACGGTGATATTGTCCAGTGCTTATAAAGCTTTTTACCATTTTTATTGCTCTCTAAATTATATTCTATATATAGGGTCAAATGGGAATTTTACTAGGAGATTCATTTCTCAGCTTCATGCTATATATACAGCGTGTCAAGCATTGTTATATAAAATGGTGATGTCCATTAAAGGGTCTGTGGAGAACTTCTGAGTGGATATTGGAAAACACTAGGACAATGCTTTACTGCTGCTTTCTGTGTAATATCAAATTTATATAGTAGAACAGCTAATGCAACGCCTCTCACATCCTATGCCATTACATCTCATCCCATCCTATCCCTCCCCCATATATTCCAAACACAATGCCGTCCACATTCTATTCCAATCCCTTTTCATCCTATCCTATTTATGTCATCCTTGGTTTCCATCCTATCCCAATCATCCTATACCATCCCATTGTATTTTAATCCATTCTACCTCATTCTATGCTATAGCATCCATCCTATTCATTTCATCATTAGTTTCCAAAATTTCCCTTTCTGTCCCACCCTATCCTATCCCTTCCCATTCTATCCCAATTATTTTATCTCATGCTATTTTGACCAATTTCATCCCATCCTACATCACCCCATCTCGTACCATCCTGTTAATTTCATTCTTGGCGTCTATCCTTTTCCAATTAATCCTATCCTAGCCATTCTATGCTAACTCATCCCATCCTACTCAACCCCAATCATCCTATCCCATTTAATCCCAATACATCCCATTCTATATTATTCATTTATATTCTATTCCATCCCATTCTATACATCTTATGCTTTCACCTTCTCATCCCATCCTATCCTTCCCTATCTATTCAATATTATGGGTATCCTAACCAATTCTGTCTTGATTTTCCTTCAGTCCCACAATATCCTGTCGTATTGTTTGTAACATCCTACCTATATGTCATCCCATCCTATATAATCCTGTCCCATCCTATCGTATTCATTTCATTGTTGGTTTCCATCCTTGTTGTATCCTATTCTATCCCAAAGATCCTGTCCATTCCCATTCTTTTCCAATCCATCCTGTTCCATCCTAGATGATCCCCTCTCCTCTCATCGTATTAATTTCATACTTAGTTTATATATTTTGCCATCCTATACCTTTTTACCTATCTACCCATATGGGTTAGATCAAACCCATGCCATCTCATCCTGTTCTATTTATTGCATCTTATCCTTGCCTCATATTCTGTCCCATTCCATCCATCACATCCTATTTAATCCTCAGTTTTTAACCTATCCCGCCCCATTCTTTTCCATCCAATCCTATCCCATTGTATTTTATAATAATCCATTCCTACCTATCTTACTCATTTGTATCCCATCCCTTTGTATTCCAACCATCACAAACTATACATCTCATGCTGACATTCCATCCTTCACATTCTACCCTTTCTTATTCACCCTATTCCATTGGTATTATAACCAGTTCTATCTTGATTTCCCTTCAATACTACAATTTGATGCTCCCTGTCCAAGGGTCTACATACAATAGAGGCAGTCTATGTAGCCGAAAGGAGTATTCTTATCCATTCATTCTCAATGGGACGACCATATCTGGTGCAGTCCCATATGATGAAAACAGTAGTGCTTATTCAAATAGGGGATGTGGGACCAGGGGCGGACTGGGAACTTAAAGTAGCCGTGGAAAAAAATCTAAAAGTGGCCCAATGTAGGGCTGCAGTTATCGGCCATTTTTGTAATCGAGTATTCTATCGATTAATCCAATGATTAATCGAGTACTATAATAACATAAAACTAATTAAAAGAATGTTTTTCTTTATAAAAACTCATCAGACCCCCGGTGCCATCAATCAGCTTCCCCCCTAGTGCTATCAGTTCCTCTCCAGTGCTATCAGTTTCCCCCCCAGTGCCATCAACTGCCCCCTCAGTGCCATCAGCTGCCACCCCAGTGTCATCAACTTCCCCCCCAGTGCCATCAGCTTCCCCCCCCAGTTCCACCAGCAGTGCCATTAGCTGTCCCCAGTGCCATCAGCTGCCCCCCTAGTGCCATCAGCTGCCACCCCAGTGCCATCAGCTGCTGCCTCAGTTCGACCAGCTGCCCCCAAGTGCCACCAGCTGCTCCCCAGTGCCACCAGCTGCCACCCGAGTGCCATCAGCTCCCCCCCGTGCCACCAGCTGCCCCCCAGTGCCATCAGCTGTCCCCCCCCAGTGCCATCAGCTGTTCCCCCCCCAGTGCCATCAGCTGTCCCCAGTGCCATCAACTGCCCCCCTAGTGCCATCAGCTGCCCCTCAGTGCCATCAGCTGCCCCCTCAGTGCCATCAGCTGCCCCCCCAGGGCAACCAGCTGCCTTCCAGTGCCATCAGCTGCTCCCCAGTGCCATCAGCTGCTACCCGAGTGACATCAGCTGCCACCCCAGTGCCATCAGCTGTCCCCCCCAGTGCCATCAGCTGCCACCTCAGTACAATCAGCTGCCCCCCAGTGCCACCAGCTGCTCCCCAGTGCCACCAGTTTGCCCCTCAGTGCCAACAGCTTGTCCCCAGTGCTACCAGCTTGCCTCCCAGTGTCACCAACTTGCCCCCAGTACCACCAGCTTGTCCCCAGTGCCACCAACTGCCCCCTAGTGTCATCAGCTGCCCCTCAGTACCATCAGCTGCCCCCTCAGTGCCATCAGCTGCCCCCAAGTGCCACCAGATGCCACCCGTGTGCCATCAGCTGCCACCCCAGTGCCATCAGCTGTCCCCCTCAGTGCCATCAGCTGCCGCCTCAGTGTGATCAGCTGCCCCCCAGTGCCACCAGCTGCTCCCCAGTGCCACCAGCTGCCCCCTAGTGCCACCAGCTGCCACCCCAGTGCCATCAGTTGCCACCCCAATGTCATCAGCTTCCCTCCCAGTGCCATCAGCTTCCCCCCCAGTGCCACCAGCTGCTCCCTAGTGCCACCAGCTGCCCCCCCAGTGCCATCAGCTGCCCCCCCCAGTGCCATCAGCTGTCCTCCCCAGTGCCATCAGCTGCCCCCCAGTGCCACCAGATGCCACCCGTGTGCCATCAGCTGCCCCCCCAGTGCCATCAGCTGTCCCCCTCAGTGCCATCAGCTGCCGCCTCAGTGTGATCAGCTGCCCCCCAGTGCCACCAGCTGCTCCCTAGTGCCACCATCTGCCCCCTAGTGCCACCAGCTGCCACCCCAGTGCCATCAGTTGCCACCCCAGTGTCATCAGCTTCCCCCCCCGTGCCATCAGCTTCCCCCCCAGTGCCACTAGCTGCCCCCTCAGTGCCACCAGCTGCCACCCCAGTGCCATGAGCTTCCCCCCCAGTGCCACCAGCTGCCACCCCAGCGCCATCAGCTGCCACCCCAGTGCCATCAGCTGCTGCCTCGGTTCGACCAGCTGCTCCCCAGTGCCACCAGCTGCTCCCCAGTGCCACCAGCTGCCATCCGAGTGCCATCAGCTTCCCCCCCAGTGCCACCAGCTGCCCCCCAGTGCCATCAGCTGTCCCCCCCAGTGCCATCAGCTGTCCCCCCCAGTGCCATAAGCTGTCCCCCCAGTGCCATCAGCTGCACCTCAGTGCCATCAGCTGCCCCTCAGTGCCATCAGCTGCCCCCCCCCAGTGCAACCAGCTGCCTCCCAGTGCCATCAGCTGCTCCCCAGTGCCATCAGCTTCTGCCTCAGTGTGATCAGCTGCCCCCCAGTGCCACCAGCTGCTCCCCAGCGCCATCAGCTGCTGCCTCAGTGTGATCAGCTGCCCCCCAGTGCCACCACCTGCTCTCAGTGCCACCAGCTGCCCCCCCCAGTGCCATCAGCTGCCACCGCAGTTCCATCAGTTGTCCCCCCCCGCCATCAGCTGCCACCTCAGTGTGATCAGCTGCCTTCCAGTGCCACCAGCTGCTCCCCAGTGCCACCAGCTGCCCCCTAGTGCCACCAGCTGCCACCAAGTGCCATCAGTTGCCACCCCAGTGTCATTAGCTTCCCCCCAGTGCCATCAGCTCCACACCCCCCAATGCCACCAGCTGCTCCCCAGTGCCACCAGCTGCCCCCCAGTGCCATCAGCTGCCACCCCAGTGCCATCAGCTTTCCCCCCCCTGGTGCCATCAGCTGTCCCCAGTGCCACCAGCTGTCCCCTAGTGCCACCGGCTTGCCCCCCAGTGCCACCAGATTCACTTTAGTGCCATCAGCTGCACCCCAGTGCCACCAGTTTGCCCCTCAGTGCCACCAGCTTGCCCCCCAGTGCCACCAGCTTGCCCCCCGTGCCACCAGCTTGCCCTCAGTGCCACCAGCTTGCCCCCAGTGCCAGCAACTTCCCCCCTAGTGTCATCAGCTGCCCCCTCAGTGCCATCTGCTGCCCCCAGTGCCACCAGCTGCCACCCGAGTGCCATCAGCTGCCACCCCAGTGCCATCAGCTGCCACCCCAGTGCCATCAGCTGTCCCCCCCCAGTGCCATCAGCTGCCGCCTCAGTGCGATCAGCTGCCCCACAGTGCAACCAGCTGCTCCCCATTGCCACCAGCTGCCCCCTAGTGCCACCAGCTGCCACCCAAGTGCCATCAGTTGCCACCCCAGTGTCATCAGCTTCCCCCCCAGTGCCATCAGCTTCCCCCCAGTGCCACCAGCTGCTCCCTAGTGCCACCAGCTGCCCTCCCCAGTGCCAACAGCTGCCACTCCAGTGCTATCAGCTGTCCCCCCCAGTGCCATCAGGTGTCCCCAGTGCCATCAGCTGCCCCCTCAGTGCCATCGGCTGCCCCCTCAGTGCCATCAGCTGCCCCCTCAGTGCCACCAGCTGCTCCCCAGTGCCACCAGCTGCCACCCCGGTGCCATCAGCTGCCACCCCGGTGCCATCAGCTTCCCTCCCAGTTCCACCAGCTGCCCCCAGTGCCATCAGCTGCCCCCAGTGCCATCAGCTGTCCTCCCAGTGCCATCAGCTGCCCCCCTAGTGCCATCAGCTGCCCCTCAGTGCCATCAGCTGCCCCCCAGTGCAACCAGCTGCCTCCCAGTGCCATCAGCTGCTCGCCAGTGCCATCAGCTGCTACCCGAGTGACATCAGCTGCCACCCCACTGCCATCAGCTGCCCCCCCCCCAGGGCCATCAGCTGCCACCTCAGTGCGATCAGCTGCCCCCCAGTGCCACCAGCTGCTCCCCAGTGCCACCAGCTGCCCCTAGTGCCACCAGCTGCCACCCCAGTGCCATCAGTTGCCACCCCTGTGTCATCAGCTTCCCCCCAGTGCCATCAACCCCCCCCCCAGCTCCACCAGCTGCTCCCCAATGCCACCAGCTGCCACCGCAGTGCCATCAGCTGCCACCGCAGTGCCACCAGCTGCTCCCTAGTGCCATCAGCTGCCCCCCCAGTGCCATCAGCTGCCACCCCAGTGCCATCAGCTGTCCCCCCCAGTGCCATCAGCTGTCCCCAGTGCCATTAGCTGCCCCCTACTGCCATCGGCTGCCCCCAGTGCCACCAGCTGCCACCCCAGTGCCACCAGCTGTCCCCCCCCAGTTCCATCAGCTGTCCCCAGTGACACCAGCTGTCCCCTAGTGCCACCAGCTTGCCCCCCAGTGCCACCAGCTGCCCTCCAGTGCCATTAGCTGCCCCTCAGTGGCAACAGTTTGCCCCTCAGTGTCACCAGCTTGCCCCCAGTGCCACCACCTGCCCCCAGCTTGCCCTCCCAGTGCCACCAGCTTGCCCCCAGTGCCACAAGCTTGCCCCCCAGTGCCATTAGGTGCCCCCCAGTGCCATCAGGTGCCCCCAGTGCCATGATCTTGCTCCCCAGTGCCACCATCTCTCCCTCCTAGCCATGTCCATAGCGCCAGTACTTACCTTTCCTGTAGGGGTGCCGCTCCACAGCTCATCTTCTTCTCTGTGCACTTCACTGTAATCCTGACATCACACAGCATCGGGTCATAGTGCGCGCTTACCTGCACTATGACCTGTCGATGTGTCAGAATACAGTACAGTGCAGCGCGGTGCAGGCCGGCGGGTGACCACGGAGCGGTGAGTAGTAGCAAATGCTTTACTTCCGTGGACACATAACACAAACGAATCCTCGATGCAAAAAATTTCAAGGATTTATTGTGTCGAATTACTCGATTCAATCCAGTAATCGTTTCAGCCCTAGCCCCATGTTGTAGGTGGGTCCAAATTGACAGAAGGCAGGTAGGGGAAGGCAATACTGTAGTGCAGAACAAAATACTGCCTCTGCAGAACCAGATACCACAGCGCAGCACAAAATACTGCCCCAGCGGAGCAAAACACCACAGTGCATCACAAAATTCTGCCCCTGCAGAACCAGATACCACAGTGCATCACAAAATACCGCCCCCGCAGAACCAAATACCACAGTGCAGCACAACATACATACCACAGTGCAGCACACAATACCACCCCTGCAGAACCAAATACCACAGTGCAGCACAAAATACTACCCCAGCAGAACCAAATACCACAGTGCAGCAAAAAATACTGCCCCTGCAGAACCAGATACCACAGTGCATCACAAAATACCGCCCCTGCAGAACCAAATACCACAGTGCAGCACAAAATACCGCCCCTGCAGAACCAAATACCACGGTGCAGTACAAAATACTGCTGCCCATGCCACAGTAGGAAATCGTACGATCGTCCTGAGAACGGCGATACAGTTGCTTACGCTGGCCACATGCATAAGACCTGATGCTCCTACATAAATTAATGCTGAAAGCATCAGATCTTTATGTACTTGAGTGGCAGCCGTGAGGAGGGCTCGGGCGGCCCCCTGGCTATCATTCCACTGGGAAATTTCCCTATAGGGTCTATGGCCAGTCCACCCCCTGCACATGACCCCTATTCTTGTGAACTCTGGGTTTAAAATCAGTCAGACCCTCTCTGATCTAACATTCAGGTTTCCCATGACCGTATTTTGGGTCAGCGTCCAATCCGGATTTTTTTTTGCGAATCGCACAGAGACCCATTCATTTCTACGGGTCTGCAAAAACGAGGTCCTCCGTGTGCTGTCCGCACCCGTGCGGCCGTTCTGCAAATTATAGAGCATTTTCTATTCCTATCCGTACTGAGAAGAATGGATATTTCTATAATAAAATATGTGGAATGCACACGGACGGTATTCATATTTTGCGAATCCGCAGTTGTGTACATGAGGCTTTCTCGACTATCCATTGTATAGGTGATAGCTTGTTCTAGCCGGAATACCCCTTTAACCCTCATAAATTGGCATTCACAGCATTATAATGACTAATGGACTGAGCGCTTTACACAACTTTCGACCACAAGTGTTTTCTATTTACACTTGAGCTTAAATGAGTTAAATCTGGGCAATCGCACTCAACGAGAATTCCTTTATTAAGCGAACGCAGAATTACCCAGAATGCCTCAGTGGTATTTTAATCATCTCGCAGCTTTTTTTTTTCTTTCCCGGGGACTTTGATGTTGCCTGTGAATTATATAGGCCATGAAATCAATGTAAAGCTCATTCTCACGGCTGGAGACAAACGCCATAAATACTGGTGGCTGAATATATGGAAGTATATTATGTTCTTTGCCGTCTGCACAGTTTATGTCTACCGCATGGTTAAACTACGGGATTATTAACAAGGATGACACGGCCTTCTGCTTGAAGAAGGGTTAAATATGATCCACAGGGGGTTCTGTATATACAGCCATATCCATGTGATAAACAATAGGATGGGTCTGGTTTCTAGTGAATGGGATTAAGCTGTAAACTCTTCCTTGGGGTCGAGGTAAATGTATGTGTGTCTCTGAGCTCTGACACTAAAGTCTGCTCCTCTGTAGACAATGGTGGAGATTTATGAAACTGGCTAAAACAAGAGCTGTCTGTTGTTTATGGCAGCCAATCACGGCACAGCTTTCATTTTGTATTCTGTTCTTTGAAAATAAAAGCTGCTCTGTGATTGGTTGCTGTTGGCAGTAGTTATGCTTTTAACCCCTAAGCAATAAGTACGGAGTCTGCTCCATGGTTAACCTAACCCATCTAATGCTACAGTCAATAGCAGTTAGACAAGGGAAGGGGCACATTCTATCCTGAAATTATTCCACCGGGCGGTGCAGACGTGAGATGTAGAGCTCATACATACTAATATCCAGGTTAGTAAATTCAGGTCATATAAGCCCCCCTCCTAGGGTTGCTACCTTTCCCAGCAAAAAATATCGGTCAAGTTAAGCCACACCCCAAAGGGGGTGAGGTTGTGGGGTGTGTGGCTTAACACGGGGTGTCGCTATGTCATAATGTGGCTCCAAGTATTAATAGTGCCCTTGTTAGTGCCCCCCAGTAATATTAATGCCCGCCATTAGTGCCCTGGTAATAGTAATGCCTCCATTAGTGCCCCCCCCAGAATTAATAATGCCTCTATTAGTGCCCCCAGAAATAATAATGTCTCCATTGATGCCCCCCAGAATTAATAATGCTCCCAGAAATAGTAATGCCCCCATTAGTGCCCCCAATAATATTAATGCTCCCATTAGTGCCCATCAATATGAATGCTCCCATGATCGCCCCCCCAGGATTAATAGTGCCCCCCTGTAATAGTAATGCCCCCACTATTGCCTCCCCAGTAATAGTAATGCCCCCAGTAGTGCGTTCCCAGTAATAGTAATGCCCCCAGTTGTTGCGTTCCCAGTAATAGTAATGCCCCCAGTAGTGCCTCCCCAGTAATAGTAATGCCCCCAGTAGTGCCTCCCCAGTAATAGTAATGCCCCCAGTAGTGCCTCCCCAGTAATAGTAATGCCCCCAGTAGTGCCCCCCCAGTAATAGTAATGCCCCCAGTTGTGCCCCCAGTAATAGTAATGCCCCCACTAGTGCCTTCCCAGTAATAGTAATGCCCCCAGTAGTGCCCCTTCAGTAATAGTAATTCCCCCAGTAGTGCCTCCCCAGTAATAGTAATTTCCCCAGTAGTGCCCCCCAGTAATAGTAATGCCCCCAGTAGTGCCTTCCCAGTAATAGTAATGCCCACAGTAGTGCCTCCCAGTAATAGTAATTTCCCCAGTAGTGCCTCCCCAGTAATAGTAATGCCCCACTATTGCCTCCCCAGTAATAGTAATACCCCCAGTAGTGCCTCCCCAGTAATAGTAATGCCCCCAGTAGTGCCCTCCAGTAATAGTAATACCCCCAGTAGTGCCTCCCCAGTAATACTGTGTTCAGATGTAGGTACTGAGATGGAGACGCCTTCATCTCAGTACCTACAGCTGAACACAGGTCTGTCTGTATCTCCCTATCTAGGGACTAGAGTTGAGCGAACACCTGGATGTTCGGATTCGAGAAGTTCGGCCCAACTTCCCGAAAATGTTCGAGTTCTGGGTCCGAACTCGACCCGAACTTCACCCCGAACCCGAACCCCATTGAAGTCAATGGGGACCCAAACTTTTGGGCACTAAAAAGGCTGTAAAAGGGCTAGAGGGCTGCAAAAGGCAGCAAAATGTAGGTAAATCCCCTGCAAACAAATGTGGATAGGGAAATGAATTAAAATAAAATAAAATAAATAAAAATAACCAATATCAATTGGAGAGAGGTCCCATAGCAGAGAATCAGGCTTCATGTCACCCACCAATGGAAAGGCCACTTTTACTTATTCAGGCCTCAGCACCCAGACAGAGGAGAGAAGTCCCATAGCAGAGAATCAGGCTTCATGTCACCTACCAATGGAAAAGGCCACTTTCAGTTATTTAGGCCCCAGCACCCAGACAGAGGAGAGAGGTCACATAGCAGAGAATCAGGCTACATGTGACCCACCAATGGAACAGGCCACTTTCAGATATTTAGGCCCCGATACCAAGACAGAGGAGAGAGGTTGCATAGCAGAGAATCAGGCTTCATGTCACACACCATTGGAACAGGCCACTTTACGATATTTAGGCCCCTGGCACCTAGAAGGAGGAGAGGTTCATTCAACTTTGGGTTGCCCCGCAATATAATGGTAAAATTAAAAAAAAGAGGATTGAATGAAGAAGTGCCCTGGAGTCCAAGAATATATGGTTAAGGGGAGGTAGTTATAAATGTCTAATCTGCACAAGGGATGGACAGGTCCTGTGGGATTCATGCCTGGTTCATTTGTATGAACGTCCGCTTGTCCACATTGGATGTGGACAGGCGGCTGCGTTTGTCAGTAATGACGCCCCCTGCCGTGCTCAATACACATTCAGACAAAACGCTGGCCGCCGGGCAAGCCAGCACCTCCAAGGCAGAAAAGGCTAGCTCTGGCCACGTAGACAATTTGGAGACCCAGAAGTTGAATGGGGCCGAACCATCAGTCAGTACGTAGAGGGGTGTGCACACGTACTGCTCCACCATGTTAGTGAAATGCTGCCTCTTGCTAACACGTTCCGTATCAGGTGGTGGTGCAGTTAGCTGTGGCGCGGTGACAAAACTTTTACACATCTCTGCCATGCTAACCCTGCCCTCAGAGGAGCTGGCCAGGACACAGCTGCGTTGGCGACCTCTCGCTCCTCCTCTGCCTTCGACCTTGGGCTTCCACTTGTTCCCCTGTGACATTTGGGAATGCTCTCAGTAGCGCGTCTACCAACGTGCACTTGTACTCGCACATCTTCTTATCACGCTCCAGTGCAGAAAGTAAGGTGGGCACATTGTCTTTGTACCGGGGATCCAGCAGGGTGGCAACCCAGTAGTCCGCACACGTTAAAATGTGGGCAACTCTGCTGTCGTTGCGCAGGCACTGCAGCATGTAGTCGCTCATGTGTGCCAGGCTGCCCAGAGGTAAGGACAAGCTGTCCTCTGTGGGAGGCGTATCGTCCTCCGTATCCGCCCAGCCACGCACCAGTGATGGGCCTGAGCTGTGTCGGGTGCCACCCCGCTGTAAACCTGCTTCATCCTCATCCTCCTCCACATCGTCCTCGTCCTCCAGTAGTGGGCCCTGGCTGGCCACATTTGTACCTGGCCTCTGCTGTTGCAAAAAACCTCCCTCTGAGCCACTTCTAAGAGACTGGCCTGAAAGTGCTAAAAATTACCCCTTTTCCTCCTCCTCCTCGGCCACCTCCTCTTCCATCATCGCCCTAAGTGTTTTCTCAAGGAGACATAGAAATGGTATTGTAACACTGATAACGGTGTCATCGCCACTGGCCATGTTGGCGGAGTACTCGAAACAGCGCAACAGGGCACACAGGTCTCACATGGAGGCCCAGTCATTGGTGGTGAAGTGGTGCTGTTCTGCAGTGCGACTGACGCGTGCATGCTGCAGCTGAAACCCCACTATGGCCTGCTGCTGCTCGCACAGTCTCTCCAGCATGTGCAAGGTGGAGTTTCACCTGGTGGGCACGTCGCATATGAGGCGGTGAGCGGGAAGGCCGAAGTTACACTCTAGCGCAGACAGGCGGCAGGATGTGAATGCCGGAAGCGAGCACAGACGGCCCGCACTTTATGCAGCAGCTCTGACATGTTGGAGTAGTTGTGAATGAACATCTGCACCACCAAATTCAGCACATGCGCCAGGCAAGGGATGTGCGTCAAACCGGCTAGTCCAAGAGCTGCGACGATATTTCGGCCATTATCGCACACCACCAGGCCGGGCTTGAGGCCCACCGGCAGCAAAGGCTCGTCAGTCTGTTGTTCAATACCCCGCCACAACTCCTGCGCGGTGTGGGGCCTGTCCACCAAACATATGAGTTTCAGAATGGCCTGCTGACGTTTACCCCGGGCTGTGCTGAAGTTGGTGGTGAAGGTGTGTGGCTGACTGGATGAGCTGGTGGAAGCAGAGGAGGAGGAAGCCGAGTAGGAGGAGGAGGCTACAGGAGGCAAAGAATAATGCCCTGTGATCCTTGGCGGCGGAAGGACGTGCGCCAAGGAACTCTCCGCCTGGGGCCCAGCCGCCACTACATTTACCCAGTGTGCAGTTAGGGAGATATAGCGTCCCTGGCCGTGCTTACTGGTCCACGTATCTGTGGTTAGGTGGACCTTGCCACAGATGGCGTTGCGCAGTGCACACTTGATTTTATCGGATACTTGGTTGTGCAGGGAAGGCATGGCTCTCTTGGAGAAGTAGTGGTGGCTGGGAACAACATACTGTGGGACAGCCATCGCCATCAGCTGTTTGAAGCTGTCTTTGTCCACCAGCCTCAATGACAGCATTTCAAAGGTCAGTAGTTTAGAAATGCTGGCATTCAGGTCCAGGGCTCGAGGGTGGCTAGGTGGGAATTTACGCTTTCTCTCCAAGGTTTGTGAGATGGAGAGCTGAACGCTGCCGTGTGACATGGTGGAGATGCTTGGTGGGCGGCAGGTGCCAACATTCCTCCCGAGGCGGAGGCAAAGGCCGAGGCAGCAGCAGAAGAGAGAGCAGGGGGAGCCTGAGTGAGTTCCTTGTTTTTAAGGTGTTTACTCCACTGCAGTTCATGCTTTGCATGTAGATGCCTGGTCATGCAGGTTGTGCTAAGGTTCAGAACGGTAATGCCTCGCTTCAGGCTCTGATGGCACAGCGTGCAAACCACTCGGGTCTTGTCGTCAGCACATTGTTTGAAGAAGTGCCATGCCAGGGAACTCCTTGAAGCTGCCTTAAGGGTGATCGGTCCCTGATGGCGGTGGCCAGTAGCAGGCGAACTCTCTTGGCGGGGCTGTTCTGCTTTTGCCCCCTGCTCCCTCTTTTGCTACGCTGTTGGCTCACCACTGCCTCTTCCTCTGAACTATGAAAGTCAGTGGCACGATCTTCATTCCATGTGGGGTCTAGGACCTTATCGTCCCCTGCATCGTCTTCCACACAGTCTTCCTCCCTGACCTCCTGTTCGGTCTGCACACTGCAGAAAGACACAGCAGTTCGCACCTGTGTTTCGTCATCATCAGAGACGTGCGGACACTGATGAGGTGGTATTCCCATGTCCTCATCATCAGGAAACATCAGTGGTTGTGCATCAGTGCATGGAATGTCTTCCACCACTGGGGAAGGGCTAGGTGGATTCCCTTGGGAAACCCTGCCAGCAGAGTCTTCAAAAAGCATAAGAGACTGCTGCATAACTTGAGGCTCAGACAGTTTCCCTGATATGCATGGGGGTGATGTGACAGACTGATGGGCTTGGTTTTCAGGCGCCACCTGTGCGCTTTCTGTAGAAGACTGGATGGGAGATAATGTTGTGAACGTGCTGGATCCACTGTCGGCCACCCAATTGACTAGCGCCTGTACTTTCTCAGGCCTTACCATCCTTAGAACGGCATTGGGCCCCACCAAATATCGCTGTAAATTCTGGCTGTACTGGAACCTGAGGTAGTTGGTTTACTAGGACGTGTGGCTGTGGCAGAACGGCCATGTCCTCTTCCAGCACAAGAGGGTCCACTAACACCACCACGACCATGTCTGCGTTCCTTACTAGATGTTTTCCTCATTGTTACCGTTCACCACAATAGGAAAAAAATTGGTTGGCCCAATGTATTGAATTCAAATTCAGGCCTTTTTTTATAGGCACCTAACACTATCTGGCTATCTATTTATGTACCGTATTACACTAATCCTGGCACAGCAGTAACCACAGATTTAGGGGAATATCAATTGTAGGCCTAGTATTTAGGCCCTGGATGAAAGGTATCCTTTTACGGACAGATTTACACTTGGAGATGCACAGTAGCGTGTGAAAAAATATATAGGATTATGCTTTCAACACTTGTATTTTAACACTTTGTGTAATATACCCTTTAACAGAAAGAAATACACTTGGAGATGCACGCTGAGTGTAATATACCCTTTTACGGACAGATTTACACTTGGCCTGCAAAAGCTGGAACACCAGATTTTGCGTTTTGCTATTTTGGCAATTGAATTTCACCCCAGAACAAAATATATCCTTTGACGGACACTATTAAACTTGTCCAGTAACAGCTGGAACACCAGATTTACGGTATTTCTATTTTTGCAAATGAATTTCACCCCAGAAAATAATATATCCTTTCACGGACACTATGAAACTTGTCCAGTCACAGCTGCAACACCAGATTTACGGTATTTCTATTTTTGCAAATGAATTTCACCCCATAAAATAATATATCCTTTGACGGACACTATGAAACTTGTCCAGTCACAGCTGGAACACCGAGATTTACGGTATTGCTATTTTGGCAATTGAATTTCAACCCAGAACAAAAGCTATACTTTTACGGACACTATAAAACTTGTCCTGCCACAGCAGAAACCACTGATTTAGGGTATTGCTATTTTGGAAATTGAATATATTCTTTGCCAGACAGTATTACACTTGGCTAGCCACAGCTGGAACACCAGATTTAAGGGATTGCTATTTTTTTAAGTGAATTTCGCCTCTCAGTAAAATATAGAAAATTCTATCCCGAGTTTCTAGGGGTGACAATAAGCACAGCCAAGCCCCTGATTTAGGATATAGCAAAAAAAAAACAACTACTATTGATGGATTAATGGACTTGGTGGCAGCTTGTGCTGGCTCACCACAAGACAAAAAATGGCCGCAGGTCACCCCAGAAAAAAGTGACAGAAAAACGCTCTGGGCAGCCTGAAAACAGTGAGCAATTAACTAGCAGAAGTTGAATGATTCACAACTGTAGATCGATCACTTCATTAAGTGTTTTTGCTGAGTTAATCCCTGCCTAATCTCGTCCTAACAGCAGCTGCGTGCTATGCCCTGTGCTCTGAGTCGCGGTGAGGAAGCTGGCATCCAACCAGCGTCTTTCCCTCACGGCGCCTGTGCCGAATACTAAACGGCGCAAGATTTCATCAGAGCACAGGGATGGCAGAAGAATGTGAGCTCTGCCCTACCCTTTCAATCAGGACATGGAGGGAGGCGACAAAGGTGGGAGAACGGAGCCTCTAGGAGCAGGAACAACACCCTCCCTGCTCCTAGAGGCTAATTAGCATATTACAAAAGATAGATTTTTGCCGTAACGGGTGCACTGAGAAAAGTAGGAATAGGCTAGTTAGGTTTAGCTGACATTAGCACATCGCTAATGTCAGCTAGCTTAATAGGGTTAAATCTGGTGACAGAAACCCTTTAAATGGGTTTTCTGTGGCTGAGATTTAAAAAAAGGACTGTTTCTCCTACATGTTTTATGCTGCAGCTCTGCTTGTTCAGATTGGCTTCTGTATATAAGCACAAGCTCACCCAGAAACGAGTACTTGAAGAATTCATTTTTTATTTTACATTAAAGAGGTCCTCTGACAGTAGGACCCATATTCATATGTCCAGACAGAGTGCAGGGGTCAAATAAAAAGTGGCTAACTACTTTTTTCTTCACTTCCGGTCCCTGCTTGACCAGAATTGTGATGTGCCACCTACACGCATGTCACCACTTCTGCCCAGTTAATGGCCTCAGCAGTGGCAATAGTCACGTGCTGTGCCTGCACACGTCAAGGCCACTGATTGGCTAATAGTGGTGACATGTGTGTAGACATGCACGTCACACTTCTGGTCCAGCCTAAACTAAACTCCGTTGACATGTGAGTCTTTTTTTTAACCCCTGCCTCGCAATATCAAAAGAGGTGTTCACTCTCGGAGAACCCCTTTAAGAAAGTGATCAGCACAGAATTTTGGACATATCTTAAAAAGGGTGGACTGTTGTTTTACACTCATTTACAGAACTGAAGCAAGCTCCCTTTATCCCTAATCATTACACGTAGTACATATTTCCAGAGTAGAAAATTGAACATCTCGAGAGGCAAAAGTTACGCCATCGTTCACACCACAAATATTGTTTTTTCGTTTGCTGGATCTCACTTTTGGCGATTTTACCTTTCACTCGATTCATTTCATTCATTTTAAACATTATCACGTCCCATACCATAAATACTATGGATCCCACCTGTCCGTAAAACCCAGCTGTTCAGGCAGAGATTCCTGCTCACTATCCAGCCGTTTCCAAAGCTCTCAGGGAAATCATGTTAACAGCTGTTCCGATTCATATTCATTGCTGTTTATATAAGGAGAGGACGTTTCCGAGCCAGTAGACTATTATAGTTATTGACTGTTTATAAAGGTTATCCAATGGAGCAGTTTTTATCAGCAGTAATTGTTCCAATGATTTAAACTCCCTGGAAACGGCAGGAGTCGACATTTGTGGGTCTTAGAGAATGTACAACAGCGGTGGACACCCTTCTGTATAACCCAAAGACAGATTCCAATTTAAAAGGGTGTTACCCTTTTGGCACGTTTTTTCCCAATATACTTTGTGTATCAATTCTGAAAAATAGTCTAGATTTTTCCAACCAGCACATGGATGCTGGCACTGAGTTATTTAATAAAAATGAATCTTATAGCGCCACCTGCTGTTTGTGTAGTACCCCAGAGGGGGCACTACCATTCTTACACCTAGCTACTGTCTCTAATTGCTAGCAGAGAATGTCATCTGTGTACTTATTTCCAGGTCCCCTGATACTGTGCCTTAATAAAACTGCTATGTAACTGTTATGTATTGTATTTCATGTACTGTGTACTGGTTGTCCAGCAGGTGGCAGAGTATCTGACAGAGTATCTTTATTCAGAATGGAACTTACCATTCTATTCTCCCCCCTTTTGGGGCAGAAGTGGGCTAGTCCTGCTTCCCACCAAGTGAGGGGTTGTAGGAAACTGTAAGAAGTTGAGTTTTATAGTCCAAAGGGACCGGAGATGGCACAGTGAGCATTCCCCCTCCTGCTGCAGGAGCCCCGGGAAGCAGCTTGTAGAGCACTGCGGCTCCAGGCAGTTCACAGATTCAGTATTACGAGGGGTCAACGGCCAAAGGCACCCCACTCGATGGTAAAAAGAACTGCTAGAAAGTCCAGTAACCAGACTGAAGCCAGAGATTAGCACAGTAGCAGAGAGATAAAGCAAAGTATTCATGTTTACCTGCCAGTTTACCCTTAGCATGTCGGAGCCAAGAGAAAGAACAAATATTGTTTGTATGATACAAGTTTATTGCAAGTTTGTTCAAGTAAAAACCGTCACCAAGTCTGGACTCTACTTACTCCACCAACTAAAATCCTTTGTTGCTAGGGAGCCTTACCCCGAGGAGTATCCAGGTAGGAGCACATTGATCCAAACTTTTAGGGACACAACATACCACTCAGCATTCCTAAACACTGGGACCCAATCGCCCTTGGGGGTTGCCCGTTGCATTTGTTCTTTTCCTCATCTCTCTTCTCTTCCCTAGTTACTATTGCTTCGGAAGGGAATATAAACCCTATATACCCAGCCTTTAGGCCTAAAAAAAGTGAAATAGCAATTTACATCAATAAAACAGCAGAAATACATCCTACATTTTTAACCCATTTTAGCAGTGATCCACTGGGTCATTGTCTTTTCAGGTAATAAAAATTTTAGTATTGCAGCAGGTCAAAGTGGGAGGTGGAGAGAATCGGAGTGGTAGTAGTGGCACCGACAGGAGCGGTAGTGGTTCATTTTGGCTGTCCTCACTCCAACGTTCCCTGGGGCTGTGCAGTGAATGGAGGGCACATCTTTTCTTCCCTCAGGGTTACACCTTCAATCTTTTGGGGGTTCATGTCTGATGTTACGTGTAGTGACCTTGATATTAGGTAGGTGGGTGATAGGCAGCAAACACCAAATAGATAGTGGAGTCAATGACTAGGGCTGTTTAGTTGCAATAAATAAAGTCTCTCTTTGCTGAATTGATAATGGCAGTACAGGGGCGTAGCTAATGGCTCATGGGCCCTGGTGCAAGAGTTCAGCTTGGGCCCCCCTTCCCTCAGTGCTTTGTGTGTCTTCTTATGCGGCACAAGGGTCTTTGGGCCCCCTTAGGCTCCTGGGCCCGGTAGAGACTGCTACCTCTGCACCCCCTATAGCTACGCCCATGTGGCAGTAATAGTAGTTCATACAGCAGCAATAGGTATAGTTCAAAAGCATGTTACAGAATAGGCTTGACCCCATGGTTGTGTATAGGCAGTAGCAATGATAGGAATAATCCTCCCTGAGTCTTACTTTAAGTTCACTTTGACCACAGGAGTGCAATTCCATTCTCATTAACTCTTTCTGCAGTTGCCGGTTGCGGGATGCAGATTTTAGATCCAAATGACCAGTCTGTCTCAAAGTGTGGTGGACGTTGAAGCAATAAACCCTTTCCATAGCAGTAAAGTCTTATCGCCATAAACATGTGGTACCTTACTATCTGAGTCCACCATGACCGTGATGGTTCTAAACCTTCTATAGATATCTTTTCTCTGTCTCTCAGGGATTGTCTTTCAGTTAAGTTGTTCTCTGGCAGCTTCTCAGTCTAAGGAATGGTGTTTCCTAGACGAGGCTTCACTTTGGGCCTACTTCACAGGAGCTCACACATGCAGGTCTTGCCTCTAGCTTTGCTCAGCTAAAACTCAATAACTGCGGTACCAGCCCATCACCCTAGGAACTAAGGTTAAGACTGCCAGTGTTAACTGTTTGTTATCCATACACAACCATTTGAGATACATGGTACATAAGAACTTTAACATTAAATCACAACATTTAACTCTTGGAAAACAATTAACCTTTGCAGTAACCTCTGGGTCACTGCAGTATAGCCACAGAGTAAGTCAATAAAATGGAGTTCAGTGCCACCTGCTGTTTGTGCTATTTCTCATTTCTCTGTCCACTTCAGTAACATTGTTGAGGTGGTCGCACATGCTCAGTTCCATCCTTTAACTGCCGCCAGACATATCCACTGTTATAAACTGTGACAGTTACAGGGGGAGAGCTGCAGCAAAAAGAACACAACTACTGAGAAAGGACATACCCCCTAAGCTATGATCAGGAAAGAGCTTCAGCAGAAAGCACATGTCCACTGAGCTGCCAGCCTTAAGAAAATCTAGCAGAGCAAGTGGTGCATTGAATGGGAAGATCTCTGGATCCATGTGAGGTACAGGGCTGGTTCTAGCTTTGTTAAAATTAGATTTTCATGTACTATATGATGTATAATTTTACATTAATCTTGTGATAACTCCTTTAGTTGATTTAATTCTATTTACTGCTGTGAGAACCTCCAAAGTAAAAAGTACTCCAGGAAGGAATAGCTAAGCCAAAAATGAGAACTGCAATGCTCCTAAATCACAGCTGATCACTGGGAGTCTTATCATAGGGAAACCTTGAGATCAAATTATTACCAAGGCACCCTACTAACAAATAGGTGTGGTTTAAAGTGGAGAATCCCTTTAAGTAGGAAGTAATTCACTAGAGCTGGGCAAAGTTTTGAAAAATTCGATTCGGCAACTTTGCCAAAGCTCACCAAGAAATTTGATTTGTTCCAATTTAATTTGTCACGAATCACTATAAATCAGGTATACCCAGGCCACTCTGCCTTAGGGTATTGCCACACAGAGTGGCCGTGCTGCGGGCGGGTTACAGCCAGGGTTGCCAACCATCCAGAAATTTCTGGACAGTTCGTAAAAATAGGAGACTTTTTTTCCTGTGCACGCGTGAAAAAAAAATAGATGTGTCTGTGATTTTTGTTTGAGGCTAGTGATACTTGACTAGATTATTTTTCTAGTAATTATCAGCATTTTACAGCTCACTATCAATGCTGGTAATGATTTCTTATCATTATATTGGGCTATAGAGATGTATTATGTAGAATTGTTATAATTCATTATGGTTTTTCAATTTGTCCATAAAATGTTTTGGCTGTCCACGATTTTGGGATAATTTGTCCGGAAATATTCTGGTTTGCAACTCTGGTTACAGGCATGCTGCTGTGAAGAACTGTGCAGTCAGTTAGCCCGCTTTTTATTTAATAATGAAGACCAAACTGTATAATCGGTCTTCATTGTTAATGGCCGTGCAGCAACTTTAATGCACCTTTAAACAGGTGTTGTTGCTGGTATGGGGACTGGCTGGTTAGTTGGAGCCACAATATGCTGGTATACCCATTTCTCCAACCCCAGCGCTCTTCTACCCTACAGGTTGGAGCCCTTCTTTTGCCATCTACTTTTACTCCTTTTCCACATCATCTAATATCGATGAGAATATGTCATCAGGAACATCCAGCTCCTCCTCTCTCTGCATCTTGCTGACTTTTCTAGGACATGGAGACCAAGAAGGATTATTTAGAAGAAGTAAAGCCAGCCAAAGATGAGGATGTTCATCATTAAGACCTGGCCCCCCTAAGGGGAGCAGACTGGATGGTATTGGTTGGCAGGCTGGTACCGGAATAAAAAAGGTTTCCATTTTATTGGTATTGAATTACATATCTTAGTTTACAGCTGAGTAGGAATAAGTAAATGTAGGAATTAAGAAATCAAACTAACGCAGAATAAGTCTCTCTACACTCTCCCTGCTGTCTCCCTGCAGTCTCCCTAAACTCTCCCTGCAGTCTTTCTGCAGTCTTCCTGCACTCTGCCTGCAGTCTTCCTGCACTCTGCCTGCAGTCTCCCTGCACTCTCTCTGCAGTCTCCCTGCGCTCTCCATGCACTGTCCCTGCACTGTCCCTGAACTCTCCCTCTGCAATATTCTTCTATAGATTCTGCTATATTCTTCCTTAGATTAATTTTGAATTGAAGTTTCCCTATACTTAGGACCGAATTCCGCTTCGAGTGCTGTGCTTTGCTCAACACTAGTACACATAAAATAAACGGAAACAATAACAACTGCGAGAAAAATTATCAGAATTTCTGGGAGGAATTGAACCTTGAACAATATCTCATTCTAAGCAGCAAATAAGACCACGCTGGATGATGACATATCCATGGCTCGCGCTGCTCTGCTGAAGTAGTTACCTTCTGTTTTATAGACGTCGTCTCAAAGGTATTCACATCCAAACTCTCCTGTCTGGTTCTGCCATTTAAGAAGAAGTAATACAGATTCTTAAAGAAACCCTTCACCTCTGTTCATAAAATAGGAAGAATATTTTTTTTAGCCAAATAAAAGTGCGACATAAATATAATTATTACGATAGATGATTTTTTTCAAATGTGCAACTAATTAGTTTTACGCCCATGGCTCCCTGCTATGCCGTTCACCCTCATAGGCCACAGGCCAATATATGAGGCAGTGTACAAACTATGAAGACCCTGAGCTCCCTTCTCCTCCACTTCTGGCCCTATTGATTGGCCAGCAGTGGTGACGTGCATGTAGACAGCACATCTGTCTTCCGGTCCAGCAGGGAAGGGAGGTAAGAGCTGGAATGAGGGTGAACAACTCTGAGTTTTTATTTTATTTTAACCCCTGCACCCCGCCTGCCCATATGAAAAGGGGTCCCCAATCTAGAGAATCCTTTTAATGTAAGAAGTTAATTCTCCATGCACTCATTTCTGGGTGAGCTTGTGCTTATACACAGCAGCCAATCTGAACAAGCAGAGCTGCAGCATAAAACATGTAGGAGAGAAACAGCATTAGGGCTCATGCACATGAACGTACTTTTGTCTGTGTCTGTTCCATTATTTTTTTTTTTTGCGGCTTGTACGCCGAATCAATCATTTCAATGGGGCCACAAAAAAAAACATAAATGGACCGTGTATTCTTGTCTGTTTTGTAGACAAGGACAGACATTGTTACAATGGAGCCACAAAAAAAAAAAAAAAGTGGATATAACACGGATCTTATCAGTTTTTATTTTTTTGCGGATCCATGTTTTGAAGATTTTTGGGTAAAGCAGAGCGGCCAAAGGCACAGGCTCAGACAGCTCATGTGTTAATATTCATTAGTTTCTTTTTTTTTACATTCCCAGTGGTCACATTTTGCCAAGATACTTAAAGCATATTTTTAGTTCAAATTATAAGAAGATTCTCATAAAAAAGGAAAATGTTATTCACTCTGGGGATTTCTTTTTTTCTGTTCATATGACTCTAATTAAGGGAAGCTATTTGCCAAAGACAAGTTGTTTTAAACTGAAAATAAGAACGTTTCGAGCGCTCCAAATGTCTCGTGTCATCCGCGCGATCGCTCTTTTACCTCATACAGCAGTCTAAACCCAATGGACAATGGAGTGACATAAGTAAAATGTATGAAGAGGTGCAAATCTACACCAGCTTTCAGTTTCTGGCGTAAATTACAATAAATTTGTCAGACGGATGCCAATCCCACCCCTTTGACTGGGGACATGTTTGGAAAAGCGGTGAAAATGCTGAAAAATAGACAAATAAAATCACACATGTTTGTTCAAAACATGGCATGTGCAAAATTTTGACAGTAAAGTGAAGTGTAGCCAATGATAAATTCCCCTCAATGTCTTGCAAGAAGGACGGGAAGCAATCAGGATAGCAATGGCCCACCAGTGCATCTGTAGTACCCAGCATTTCACAGCTTGTTTCCTGGCTATTACTACCAACAAGGAAGGTATGGCAGAGGCTGGTAGGCCAGAGGAAATTTAGTGGAAGCTACCGCCACCAAGACTCTGGGTGTTTCACACTCACCATCACTTGCTATAAAGGCCCAGAAACACTTAATTCATCGTGCACCAGCACAGAAGGGATTGATTGGCCATCAGGGATCTGCGCCATGTGCGCCGACATATCAAAGCACCGTCTTCTCCAGAGCGGGAAACCAATGCCCATCCATGGAGCAGGCAAGACGTGTCCTTCTGATGCTCCGCTGTGTGTGGGGGTCCGGTACCTTCAACCAGGCTCCCATTTATTATTTTGCCAAGACCAAAGGGCCTTTGGGCCAGAAGAGTCTTTTTGTAACTGGTGACAGAGGAGATGCCGTGTCGCTGAAATGCTGGAGACAACGTGCCACGTGGTCAAGATGGTAGGAAGATCACCCAGGTTGGAAGACTCGCCGCCGCAACTGTTTTTGGTGGGTGGGATACAAGTGGAAGTGGAGACAGATCGAGGACCTATGCCCATTCTATTTCTATTCAACCCACGAGTCGACCCAAGAGGGACCGGGGACATGGTTCTCCTTGCTCCCAGAGGGAGAGGCCACCTCCACACACGATTCTTCATATAACAGTGGGCTGCGGCTGCCCAAGCCTGACACCCCGGACAGTCCCATGCCCCAGATTTCACTGGGGATGGTGGCATTCAATCCAGATGGCCAAAGAACATTCTAGGCTGTCACCTCTCTGGGATAAAGGATAAGTTAACCATGCTGACCGAGCTGAGAATAAGCGGAGCATCTGCCTCCGTCCTGCTGCTGCCTCCAGCCTACACCATAGGAGCAGGGCATACTATAATTGTGAGCCCAGTGATCTCCATTTCCACTGGTTTGGGGCATTTCTATACTCAGCCTTAGCAAAGCCTGGAGGATCTGAACCAGGTATCGAGTTGGCTCGACCTGCAGCTTCCCCCTCTTTCCCCGCTGTGACGATAAGAGGGTAAAGTCTTGGATCCTGTTTTGCAGGTCACAGATACCAACCCTGCGGTTCCAGTTCCCACCACAATAGGTCGCCAAGGGACTGTCCAAGGAGTTCCTGCAGGAGATACAGACGTCCAGGATACCCCAGCCTGTGGGACCAGCATTCAAGCTCCAGAAGGTGACAAGCTAGCAGCAAAGGAATTCCGACCAGGCCTGAAGTTCTTCACTAAAGCTGGAAGACCAAGAAGCCAGCCGAGCTTCAGGGGCTTAACCCCAGCCTGCGGGACCAGCATTCAGGCTCCAGAAGGTGACAAGCTAGAAGCAAAGGAATTCCGACCAGGCCTGAAGTTCTTCACTAAAGCTGGAAGACTAAGGAGCCAGCCGAGCTTCAGGGGCTTAACCCCAGCCTGCGGGACCAGCATTCAGGCTCAAGAAGGTGAAAAGCTAGAAGCAAAGGGATTCCACCCAGGACTGAAGTTCTTCACTAAAGCTGGGCCCGACGAGCTTTAGGAGGGTGAGATAGCTGGGATGTTTGTTGTTATTGGACCCTATATTTTGCCAACCTTCCTGTGCCCCTGGGCTGTAGGGGTCTCCCCTTCATCCAAGTTGCAGATGTTATGTCCTTTACTCTTCCTTTCTTGGGTTTGTGGAGCCATCTTGCTGAGAGGAAGGAGTACAATGTTTTAAAAGAACTGCAAGTGAGGGATTCTGTTTACTGCAACGTTTTAAGGTCATGGCCCACCTCCAGGACCCAAACGTACCTGAGCGAAGATGTGCTTGGGTACTGTGTTTCTGGGACTCTGGAGTAGAGCCGTAGATCCAGGAAGGTCTATTACCTCATTTTGGATTCCAAAGATTCCAAGGACACTTTTTTGAAAAAAAATTTACTTTTTAAAAATATTTTATACAGTTTTCCCCAAATATAATAAAAAGTCCTATATGTCATATAATAAAAAGTTGCAAAAGATATTTTGGTAGTCCAACAAATAAAAAAGTTACAAGCATTTCAACCACTTGCGCTAAATCACAAAAAAGCGTCTGGTCATTAAGGTCTTTTCAGGCCTGGTCATTAAAGAGTTAACCAATAAGCGTTTTTCCTCGCTAGTAAGGGAAAGTTCTTACTGGTTAGTACTGGGCACCTATAACTGGGGTCAGGAGGCGGTAATAACCAGTGAGTGCCCTCTTCTGCAGGTAAGGAAAGTGTTTACTGGTTAGCGCAGGGCACCTATTACTGGGGGCAGGAGGCGGTAATAACCAGTGAGCGCCGTCTTCTGCAGTGGAGGAAAGCGCTTACTGGTTAGTGCTAGGCACCTATAACTGGGGGCAGGAAGTGGTAATAACCAGTGAGCGCTGTCTTCAACAGTGATGGAAAGTGCTTACTGGTTAGCGCAGAGCACCTATAACTGGGGGCAGGAAGTGGTAATAACCAGTGAGCGCCGTCTTCTGCAATGAAGGAAAGTGTTTACTGGTTAGGGCACCTATAACTGGGGGCAGGAGGAGGTAATAACCAGTGAGCACATTGCACCTATAACTGGGGGCAGGAGGTAATAACCAGTGAGCGCCGTCTTCTGCAGTGGAGGAAAGTGCTTACTGGTTAGTGCTGGGCACCTATAACTGGGGGCAGGAGGAGGTAATAACCAGTGAGTGCTCTCTTCTGCAGTGAAGGAAAGTGCTTACTGGTTAGTGCTGGGCACCTATAACTGGGGGCAGGAGGAGGTAATAACCAGTGAGCGCCGTCTTATGCAGTGGAGCAAAGTGCTTACTGGTTAGTGCTGGGCACCTATAACTGGGGGCAGGAGGCGGTAATAACCAGTGAGCGCCGTCTTCTGCGCAGCATATGAGGCTACCATTTAGGCCTTTCAGGGGTTAATCAGGGTAAAAATGAAAAAATAAAACTCACCTACATTTTCTCGTGTAGCAGCCATCTTGATTGAAGACACCATGCAAAATCTCGCTCAGTGATGTGATGACGTCATCACACTGTCCGGAAGCGTTGACCTCATCACCCTGGCTGGGCGCAATGAAGTCATACGTGACATTTCGTGCGGTATCTTCAAACAAGATGGATGCTCGCAAATGGATGAGATGAGTTTGTATTTTAGGGAAAATTGATTCGTTACCACGAAGCTCCTGGAAATTGTAATTGAATTTTTCCTGAAATTCGGATCGAAGTCAATTCCTTTGACGCGCTCAATACTGTCATCATTCCTCCCCATTCACTTTGCACCGGCCAGTGTAATAGACCGAGTCAAAGGACCGCCGATCAACTTTTTTCTTTTTTGCGGCCCCTTGAAATAGTGCAATGTGACAATGTGGCCCCCTGCTCCATACAGATCACAGATGTCTATTATACGGTGGAGGAACCGTGATAACTATTATGAAGCAGCTATTAGCGTCTCTTCTGACCTTTCTCAGTATAGTAATAACCTGATCCGCCTGTTATACTGAGTCCACTTGTCTAATTAGGACTTCAGTCCCGGGAACAGCTGAGAATTGAGACCCTGATTGGAGATAATCTTCCAGAATTAGAATGCAAGGAATCGCAGGAATTAATAATGGTCATTAATGACTATGCGGTCAACGTATTTATACCAATGTGGGGGGCGCCGTTGGTCTCTCTAATTATGTTGGCGGTTTTATGTTATGGGTTTACACCAATTATCTTGGAATGAGAGCGCTGGGAATCATTAGCGCTGCACTAACACGGGAGACATGAGGAAGAATTCTGTATGTGGATCATGTGCTGACGTCAGGTAGGACGTGCGCAGCGCGCCCATTGTGCCTCACATGGATGAGTTTTCTATTAGGTTATTATTTATTATCATGTGCTTTTAGTGTATCCCTGTTTATACAAGGGTGGCCATAAAGAGTTAAATCAGTGGGCATACAAAGCCCCCTCTTTATGACCCAATCGGTATTTAAAGGGGTTATCCCATGAATGATGTAAAAAGGCTACTTTCACACGTGCGTTTACATTTTTCGGTATTGAGATACGACATAGAATCTCAATACCGAAGAAAAACGCTTCCGTTTTGTCCCCATTCATTGTCAATGGGGACAACACTGAACTGAAAAGAACGGAATGCGTTCTGTTCTGTTTGGTTGCGTTCCCATACCAGGGAGGTTTTCTTTCCATCATGGGATGCGGAGCAAAACGGATCCGGAGCAAAACGGATGCAGCATGACCCACAATGCAAGTCAGTGAAGACACAATAGAAAACGGATCCGTCCCCCATTGACTTTCAATGGTGTTCATGCTGGATCCGTCATCGATATTTTAAAGATAATACAACCGGATCCGTTCATAATTGATGCAGACGCTTCTATTATCAGTAACGGAAGCCTTTTTGCTGATCCCTGCCGGATCAGGCAAAAACGCAAGTAGCCCAACAAACTTAGAACCGGCCCAGTACCTCACATGGATCCAGAGATCTCCCCATTCATTGCTCCAATTGCTCTGCTAGATTTTATTTATAACTGGCAGCTCAGGGGCGTGCACTTTCTAAGGGAGCATTTCCTGTCTGCTGCAGCTGGTGAAAGTTGAAGGATGGAACTGAGCATATGCTTCCATCTCAACAAGCAGGACAAAGAATTTTCAAAAGGAGCAAACAGCAGGTGGCGCCATACAGATAGAATTCAGTGAATAGCTCAGTGGCTATACAAAATTTTTAATTACATGCAAATACAAAAGAATTTTGTAGAATATTTTTCGTGGGACAACCCCTTTAAAGGTGCTGTGCATCGGCTTCCTGTCCTTTCCATGTGGGATGGAATTTTTTCGGCCACATGCTCCATTGTGCATCTTATGTCAAAGACCCTAAGCAGAGGTGGACATCCAGTAGACACCACCTCCCACCCCCAAATCTTCTCGCTACCGATTCCCTTCCATTGTCCTGCCAAATCTCCTATGAACTTTCAAGAACTACTGTTTTACAGGAGACACAATTATTTTGGCCAGCAGGTGGCAGCATTCCACGGTGGCTGCACGTCATATCGGGAGGCTATGGTGGGCCTTTTGTGGAAGGCATATTGAGGCACATGTAGCTTTTACTGGAGCTTTGTGGGTATCACTGTGTCTATGGCTGTATGAGGTGCTGTGGCTTTTCTGCATTCCTTAGTTACTACTCTTAGTCGGGTGGTGAAAGTAACTTGAGGGTTTGGGCCCCATGGTGGGGCTTTCTGCATGAGGCCATGCCACGTCCACCTGCAGCTACCAGTGGCTGCATTACTGCAAACTTGTGCAGCCATTGGTTGCCTCTGGTGACAAGGGAGAGCCACCTACTCTTCTCAACCCTTTTCAAAAACTGTTTCCTATGCAAGACCAATAGAGTTTTGGAGGACACACATATGTTGGAAACCTATTGAAAACATTTTGTTTCATTTTATGGATTATGATATTGCAGTGACCCATCACTGCTAAAGGGTTAAAGCTAAATACTCAGGTTTACTGTGATGCCGACTGTGGTTTACACACTGTGAAATCCAAAAGGCTATGTATGGGAAAAAAATAGTTAAACTGGCAGCCTTAGTTACAGTTCTCGGGTTATGGGCTAGTCCCATTCTCCCCTGGCTAGCAGTAGAGAGTTGCTAGCTGACTAAACTGGAATGAAGCCCTGCGTTGGTGTGCTCTGCCAAGTAGACCCTGAAAGAGAAACCTTATCCAGCAAAACACCATTCCTGAGGGTAAAAGCTGCCAGAAAGAGTAACTTTGCTGAGGACTACCTTTGAGAGATGGAATTATTGCATTTTTTTCCAGAAGGTAAAGGACCATCAAGTTGTTTAAGGTAACACATGCTTATGGTTTTGGACTTTACTGCATGTGGTCAGGGTTTATTACTTCTGGCGCCCGCCACACTTCTGAATTGGACTGGCCATCCGGATCTAGGACTAGACCCTGCAACTGGGAACTGCTTGCACCCCTGTGATTATTTTGTAAAATTGCATGGGATATTTCGAGAGACTTAGAAAGGAGAACATTGTACTGCCGACCCCTAATGTAAAGTCTTCTGGAGAACTACTTCCTTGGGAGCTACTTGAAACAGTACTACTTCCTATATATTAAACGACAACTTCCATCATCGATTCAGCAAAGAGAGACGTTATTTGAACTAAGCAAGTGGGCCTGGTGATTGACTCCACCGTCTGCAGGACCCTGCTCCTTTCCTCCTGCCTTGCACCTTGCCAAACATCCACCATGATGGGCACCCCAGCCATCACCAGGCAGAATCTGATGGCTCAGAGTGTGCACCGAGGAGAAGAAGTATTGCTCCCCTCCATCCACTGCAGCCACACCTAGCGGAGTGTTGGAGCAGGATTAGCCACCAGGGGAACTACAACCACCCTCGTTTGCCTCTGCCACTCTCCCATCTTCTCCAACTCTTCCACGATGCCTCCTCATGGGCCAACATGCCACAATATGAGTCAGAAAAAGGGTGAAGGAACAGAAGGCGGTCATGTGTTCGAGTATTCTCTGTGCCTCTTTAAGAAAATGAGATCCTCGGGAATAAATTTCCCACTTTTCTTCACCACGAAGCAGGAGGCCAGATGTCCACATTCTCCTTTTTAAGCTCTTTTGACAGTGTAACCATCCTGAGCTATTAGAGAAATGTCTTGGCTCTGCTTCCCTAACCCCAAAGCTCCGCTAATAATTGTTTGCTTGTTTCTTCCCATCGAGATTGCAAAAATCTGAAATCCTGAATTAATAACGCGCTCATTTTTCATTCCTCTCTTCTGCCGAATTGCATCTGACATTGAACTTGTTTTGTGAGAATTAATTCTTCTATATTTGTGGTCTGCCGGGTTTGATTGTGACCAGATGCATTTACTGTGCGGCTCCTTCAGATATAAGGTTCTGTAATTCAAATCGTAAAATATTTTCATTACCAAATGGGCCTGGTAATATTCAGCAGGATCTTTTTTTTTGTCATTTTTGTAATTGATGATACTGCTCCCAGACTAGGGATCACAAATAGGATGTTTTTCTATTGTCTTTCAGTAATATAACCATGCCTTAAAGGGATTGTCCAGCGCCTAAGTTAAAATTAATTAAAGGGGTTGGCCCATCTCACTAGCGATATACCACCAATCTGTGAGATGGACCAACACCTTTAAGGGACAGCATTTGTGTGCAATAAAGAAAAAAACATGACTCACCTCTTCCAAGCAGCTTCGTTCCAGTTTCGGCCTCATGCACATGACCGTTTTTTTATGCTGTCCTCAAAAAGGGGTTCCGTTGTTCAGTGATCCGTGTCCGTTTTTGCCTTCCATTGTGTTTCCGTGTGTCTTCCGTTTTTTTTAGCGGACATGACCCAAAAGATTTTACCAAAAAACAGGCTGACAATTTTTGCCAAGTGCCTGCCAAGGGATCCGCAAAAAAAACGGACGTGGAACGCGGATGACACACGGATGGCCATCCGCATTTTTTCACGGTCCCATTGACTTGAATGGGTCCGTGAACCGTTTTTCACAGACAAGAATAGGACAGGTTATATTTTTTTGACGGACTGGAATCACGGACCACGGACGCGGAAGACAAACGGTGCATTTGCCGAGTTTTCCACGGACCCATTGAAAACCAATGGGTCCGCAGAAAATCACAAAAAACGGAGCAACGGACACGGAATCAAACAACGGTCGTGTGCATGAGGCCTTATACTGATGACCTATCCTCTGGTCATCAGTATCTGATCAGTAGGTGTCTGACTCCCAGGACCCTCGCTGATCAGCTGTTTAAGAAGGCACTGGTGATCCTATGAGCGCCACGGCCGTCTCACAGCTTTTCTAGGCCAGTGGCGACATGTTCATCAGTCACGTGGCCTAGGAGCAGCTCATTCCCATAGAAGTAAAAGGGGCTGAGTGGTATAACAAACACAACCGCTATACAATGTACGGCACTGCTTGGTGAGCGGGAAGAAGGCAGCAGCGCTCACAGGAACACTAGTGCCTTCTCAAACAGCTGATCGGCAGGAGTCCTAGGTGTCAGACCCCAGGCCGATCAGATACTGATGACCTATCCTAAGGATCATCAGTATTAAAATCTTGGAAAAACCTTTTAAGTGTGATGTCCTTTCATCAGGTACGCCACTGCTGCCATTCACTGGCCTCAGCAGTGACATGTCCCCATATGGCAATGGACAGGATGTCACGCTTAAAGGGTTTATGCCATCATTGATGTCAAAAAATTAAAATCAGACATCACATAGCACATGACAATCTCTTGCTAACAAACATAGAACCAGCCCTGTACCTCACATGGATCCTGAGATCTTGTCATTCATTGGTCCTATTGCTCTGCTAGATTCTCTTCAGACTTGCACCTCAGAGGATGTGTCGTTTCAGCTGCAGCTCTCTCCCTATCACAGCTCAGGATGCATGTCCTTTCTGCTGTAACTCTCTCCCTATCACAGCTCAGGACGCATGTCCTTTCTGCTGTAACTCTCTCCCTATCACAGCTCAGGATGCTGTCCTTTCTGCTGTAACACTCTCCCTATTACAGCTCAGGTGGCACATCCTACCTGCAGCAGCACTTCCTCCCTATCACAGCTCAGGATGCATGTCTTTTCTGCTGTAACACTCTCCCTATTACAGCTCAGGTGGCACGTCCTATCTGCAGCAGCACTCTCTCTGTTTTACAGCTCAGGATGCATGTCCTTTTGGCTGTAACTTTCTCCCTATCACAGCTCAGGTGGCACGTCCTATCTGCAGCAGCACTCTCCCTATCACAGCTCAGGGGGTTTGTCCTTTCTGCTGAAGAATGGAACTGGGCATTTGTGACCATGCTCATGCAGCTCTGTAGGTCAAGTGCACTCAGGGTACTTTTACACTAGCGTTAAAGTTTTCCGGCATTGAGTTCCGTCACAGGGACTCAATACCAGAAAAAAACGCTTCAGTTTTATCCTAATGCATTCTGAATGGAAAACATTCCATTCAGTATGCATCAGGATGTCTTCCGTTCCATCCCTTTCACGTTATTTGGCCGGAGAAAATATGGCAACATGCTGCGGTATTTTCTCCGGCCAAAATTCAGGAACACTTGGCGGATGTATTAATGCCGGATCCGGTACCAAGTGTTCCGGAAAAACGGATCAATTTTCCCGGTCTGCGCATGCACAGACCTTTAAATCTGCGAAAAAATAAATACCAGATCCGACTTTCCAGATGACACCGGAGAGACGGATCCGGCATTGCAATGCATTTGTTAGACGGATCCGCATCCGCGGAAACAAATGCTATCCGTTTGCATACGGATTTCCGGATTCCGGCAGGCAGTTCCGGCAACGGAACTGCCTACCGGAATCCTCTAACGCAAGTGTGAAAGTACCCTTACTGCTACGTGTATTTTTAGACTCTCTTAGAGAGGAACAGTGATAGCCGAGCATATGTGGACACACCTCCAGTTGTGGTAGTTGTGAGGATGTGGGCCCCACACCTGTGGATACTCAATAAATGTCCAGATGAGAATAACTCCTTACGGGGGTTTTCTGGTTTCATTTTTTATCTGGCCAGAGTACCCAAAACACTACATATTTTTACCCCTTTTACAGTGCCTTGAGAAAGTATTCATCCCCTTTAATTTTTCCACATATGTTCATGTTCCACCCACAAACGTAAACGTATTTTATTGGGATTTTATGTGATAGGCCAACATAAAGTAGCAAGTATGTTGGAAATAAATCTGAAAAGTGTAGCGTGCATTTGTATTCAGCCCCCTGTACTCTGATACCCCTAAATAAAAAGAGTGACCAATTGCCTTCAGAAGTCTTCTAAATAGTAAATAGAGTCCATGAGTGTAATGTATTCTCAGTATAACTACAGCTGTGCTGTGAAGGCCTAAGAGGTTTCTTAGAGAACATTGGTGATGAAACAGCATCATAAAAACCAAGGAACACAGCAGACAGGTCAGGCATAAAGTTATGAACAAGTGTAAAGGAGGATTAGGTTATAAAAAAAATATCCCACGCTCTGAACATCTTACAGAGCACTGTTCCATCCATTAGCCGAATATGGAAGGAGTATGGCACAACTGCAAACGTATTAATACATGGCCGTCCACCTAAACTGACAGCCCAGGCAAGGAGAGAACTAATTAGAGATGCAGCCAAGAGACTCATGGTCACTGTGGAGGTGCTGCAGAGATCCACAGCTCAGGTGGGAGAATCTGTCCACAGGACAACTATTAGTTGTGTAGTCCATAAATCTGGCCTGGAGTGGCAAGAAGAAAGCCATTTTTGAAAGCAAGCCATAAGAAGTCCCTTTTGCAGTTTGCCATAAGACATGTAGGGAGACAAAGCAAAAATGTGGAAGAAGGTGCTCTGGGACCAAAGTGGATTTTTTTTTACCTAAATGCAAAATGCTATGTGTGGTGGAAAACCAACACTGCACATCACCCTGAACACACCATCTCCACTGTGAAACATGGTGGTAGCAGCATCAGGCTATGGTGAGACTTTTCTTCAGCTGGGACAGGGAAGCTGGTCAGAAATGAATGCAAAATGGATGGAGCTAAATACAGGGCAATCCTGGAGAAAAACCTGATAGAGGCTGCAGAAGACTTGAGACTCGGTTGGGGCTTACCTTCCAGCAGGACAACCACCCTAAACATCCAGACAGAACTACAATGGAATGGTTTAGATCAAAGTATAGTCATGTTTTAGAATGGCCCAGTCAAAGTCCAGACTTAAATCCCATTGAGAATCTGTGGCAAGACTTAAAAATTGCTGTTCACAGACTCTCCATCCAATCTGACTGAGCCTGAGCTATTTAGCAAAGAAGAATGGGCAAAAATGTCAGCCCCTAGGTGTACAAAGCTGGTAGAGACAGACCCCAAAAGACTTGCAGCTGTAATTGCAGCGAAAGGTGGTCCTACAAAGTATTGACTTAGGGGGGTTGCACTTTTTAGATTTTTATTTATTAAAAATTTTTAACAACCATGTATCATTTTTTTTTAACTTCACACATATTTGCTACTTTATGATGGTCTTTCACAGAAAATCCCAACAAAATACATTTAAGTTTGTGGCCGCAAAGTAGATAAGTTTAAGGAGTTTGAATATTTTATCAAGGCACTGTACCTGTTTTTCATGTCAACACTTTATTTCCCCTGTTCTCGGCATCACTGCATCCTGGCAGGATGTTTACATGCAAAACTGTTTTCATTATAACATACCCAGCATGCATGTAGTCACTTAGCCTAAGCCTTCCCTCTACATGTAAGTTAGTTGTAGAAAGCCCTGTGGAACATTACAGAGCAAAGCATGCTGGATTTGGCTAGAAAACTTCACAGGAAGCTGATAAAAACAGGAAGTTCTGCATGTAAACATCCTGCCAGGATTCAGTGATGGGGAAGGAAAGTGCTGACATGAAAAACAGGTATATGGGGCACAAATATGCAATGTTTGGGTTATTCTGGGCAGATAAAAAAAAAACTCATTATGAAACTGGAAACCCCCATTAATGGCACCTTAACCTAAGAAATAAGTGTTTAGATTTTTTTTTTGTGATCCTATGGCATCCTATATCTCTAGAGTCTAAATATCTACTTTTCATTGGAATAATGTATGATTCAGAATTTTTGTGTTTTAACCCTTTCAAGCCCAGAGGTTTTTTTTTTTTGCGTTTTCTTTTTGCGCTCCCTGCTTCCCATTGCCATAACTTTTTCTTTGTATGTTCACATAGCCATATGAGGGCTTGTTTTTTATGGGACACGTTGTACTTTCCAACACCACCATTTAATATTGCATATAATGTAGTGGGAAGTGGGAAAGAAATTCCAAATGGGGTAAAATTGCAAAACAAAAGCAATTCTACAGGTCAGTACAAATCTGGCAATACCTAATATGTATAGTTTTTCTTGTGTTTTTAAAGTTTAAAAAAAAAAGCAAAAGTGGGAAAAAATCTGTTTTATTTTTTTGTCGTTAAATTTTGACCCTATAACTTTTTTGTATTTATGTGTATGGCGCCGTATGGGGGCTCATTTTTTGTGGGGAAATCTGAACTTTCCATTGATACAATTTTGGGGTGTGTATGACTTTTTATTTTTTTTTATGTAGAAAATAAAGCGACCAAAAATGGCAAATCGGCCATCTTGACACTTTTTCCGTTTTGCTGCTGGGGAATATATTTTTATGCTATGCGCGTTTTCGCACATTGTGACACACATGGTGTGGATTTTTTTTAATTTTTTGTTTGGAAAAGGGGGGTGATTTGAATTTTTATGTAATTTTTATTTATTTATTTTTTTAATTTTTTTAACACTTTTATATAGTTTCCATAGGGAACTATAACATGCAATCATTAGATTGCTATTTTCATATACTCTAATGCATTGGAGTGTATGAGAAAATTGCTTGTTTCCTATGGAGCCCTATTGCAGGCAAGGGCTCCATAGGAAATGCTATGCAGCAGCCTTGTGTCATTCATAAAGACCGAGGCTGCAGCATACAGTCTCCTCCGATCGCCACACAGGGGAGCCGGAGCACAACCGAAAGTTTCACTTTCGGTTTTCAGCGCGCTCAGATGCCGTGGTCAGGGATGACCACGGCATCTGAGTGGTTAAATGTCCGCGATCGGCATTGCTGTCGGTTGCGGACATGAGTCGCGGGTGTCTGCTAAAAGAAGCAGGCGGCCACCTGCGGCTATGGCTCCCGCAGCGAGCAGGAGTAGGCGCCATCTTTAAAGTAGATCTACGTTATTGGGCGTGAAGGGGTTAACTGCCCAGCATCCAATGGTCCAGTTTTCCAGCCCTAAACTTTTACATCTCCAGTGACCCGGAAGAGAGGATGGGAGTGGTGGTTGCGGCTCTGAGAGGGGTACGGTTCACAGTGGCAATTCTCCCTCTGGCGCGTCCTGGGGCCATGTATTGAATAGAGGCTCAGAGCACTCACTGGTATTAGGAGTCCTGCCTAATGGTAGTTGGGGTGCCCTTGATTACAGATGTTTGGACAGGGTGCACGGCAGAAGGGTAGATGCAGCTCTGGTAGAGTATGGAGACAGGTCTGTGAGGTGCAATAAATAGAGGCGCTTTACTTAGTCGATGATGTGAGTTGTAGCAGGAAAATCACAGTTCATAAGTATCTCACACTGCAGCAATTTCCACCATGGTAGTGTATGGGTAACACAATGATGGAGGTAGTACTATTTCCAGTCTCTCCCTATTAAGATTAGGGTGCAGATCAAGATTTGGGTTACCAACACACATCTGCCTTGCAGCTCTCTTCAGACTAGACTCCTCTAACTAACTGACTAGGGGGTGAACCTGGGTCCACAACCCTAGCAACCTGAATGAGAAACAACGGTTTAACCTCCTAGTTGCCTGTACACTTACCATTGGGTTCACAAAACATATCTAACATATATATTACATCAGTAAAACAGACATTTAACCATAAATCACAACACTGCACTAACAAACTGTAGTTTAACAGATTTGACAACAATAATGAACCATTTGCAGTGCCCCACTGCACATCTAGACTTACACACACTTTGAGCGCACATCTCTCTGTACAGTCTTATCCCCTTAAACAGAGTTATTTTTAATTCATCGTTGTTTTAAGCACTTAGGGCTTTGGCTTGACCTCTAGTCCCCCCCCCTCCCCCATTTAATAGCTTTCTAATAGACCTGTTTATTGAGGCCACAGCAATCAACTCCTTGAGCCAAGGACATTTTTTAACATGTGCATGAGAAATGGTGACCTCCTACTCCCCTCCAGGCCTGAGAAAATCTTTTTTTTTTTTTCTTCAAAAAGTTGAACAATACATATATATAGATATGAACGTGTGCAGCGCAGATGAATGGCCCCTGTAAAGTAATTCGCTGCTGCTGGCAAGGAGCATTAAACACAGCAAGAAAGGAGCCCATGTTTGTGCCTCTGTTACTAATTTATTTTCGGCCAAGAACAATATATAATTTTTTTTTTTTTTTTGAGGTATAAACATTTATAAAGGAATGTGCTGGAGCGAAGGGCTTTGTGCGCTGTTATATATTATGCAGCTCTCCAAACAATTTTAAGTTCCGTTGGCATCCCGTCAAACAGAAGGCAAAGCAACAATAGCAAAATCCCATTAAAGTTGAGAAAGTTCCTTCCTGAGGTGAACACAAGTCAGAAATAGTAATCTTGGCTCACTTTTCAATCTGGCATTGGGGAATAATAATACATGTTCTCTTAATGGAAATTATCTAATTTCATCCAAATGCAGTTCCAGGGAGAGCTAAGTTGACGCACAAGCAGTCAATATAACAACATTCTTCCGCCAGAGCTAAACAATAGGCCTTTGGCGGAGCGGTGATTAATAACGTCAAACGAGGAAAAAACAGAAGGTGTAAAAATAGGCATTTCGAGATTGAACACAGTCCTCGATTCTTCGTACACGAGCCGGCCTGCAGAATTTTTTTTGGCTGCGGCGGGACTAAGCGCTATAAGCACTTCATCAGCAAGTGAAAAGAGGGATGGAGAAATGGGCCTCTATATGAAAGCATATTAAAAAAAAAAAGGCAGCATCTTTCCATCTGGTGCTGTCGTAGGTGCTGCATAAGGACGCCGGCATCCTTTCGGTAAAGCACGCCAATGGTGTGACCCGCACGCAGGCCGCTGGTGGGGTGTGCAGCGTTGGCACGTTTTGGTTTTTAGAAAAAAAGTCGCAGTTGATTTTTATTTCATTTGTATTTTTTTTTTTATTTACGTTTCACTTTTATTGTTTTAAGCGCATGTGTTTATTTTGAATTTCTATTTCATTTTGTATCTTTTTAGCATCTTTATTATATTTTTAGTTTTATTTCCTTTTTATTCAAATAGTATTTTATTAGTTCTTATTTCATGTGATTTGTGTTTTTCCTTTTGCATTTTTATTTGTATCTTTATTTTCTGTTTTTTTTTTATCTGTACTTAAAATGTCCTTTTATAGTTCTTTTGGGAGGATTTTAAAATATTAAAAATTGAATTTTTGTCCATTTAGATAATTTTTTTTTATGTTTGCAGAATGGGGCTATATCATTTTTTGTTTCAATCTTTGTATCAAAAATATTACTCATTCTAAATAAGAAGGAAGATAAACAGAGAAAAACATTATCCTCTTAAATACCCACACAACAACCTCACAACAAAAAAGTTTTTCGGTTCTTAAAATAATTGTATTAATAATATTTCAAATATCGGAAAAAAATCAGGTGCTTAACAAAATTTGCGTTGGTTGCATGGGCAGTTCACGAGAATATTTTTCTGGAATAATAAATTCTCTTTTTTATATTTATTCACTTTTTCATTACATTTTCTGATTGTTTTACAATTATTTTCCTTTTGTGTCACCCCCAGTTCCTCATAGATTGTAAGCTCTTGCGAGCGGGGCCCTCACTCCTAGTCTCTCAGTTGTATATGAGCCAATTACGTTGTGATGTCTTTTGTTTTGTCATGAACCCTCTGAATTTGTAAAGAGCTGCAGAATATGGTGGTGCTTTATAAATAAAGATTATTATTATTTTAAAACATAAAAATAAAAAGTGTCACATTCTCTAGTGTGTGCTTTTCCCTTCATAGTAAATTAAGTATAAAGGTTTTTGCACTGCATGGTATGACGGCAGAGGCGTACACATAGGGAGGGGTTTACAGGGTTAAATCCTCCTCTTGTCCCCTCACTCCTCTGGCCCATCTCTGCTCCTCCTGCTGTTATAAGCTAGAGTTACTGGAGGTTATGCTGTCTGCCATCTGCTGGGGAAACGTGAACATTACATGGGAGATATTCCCATTTTACCAGCATATGGCAGAAATCATAGAGAGAGCACTAGTAACATAGTACATAAGGCTGAAAAAAGACATCTGTCCATCCAGTTCGGCCTGTCATCCTGCTAGTGGATCCAGAAGAAGGCAAAAAAAAAAAACTGTGAGGTAGAAGCCAATTTTCCCCACTTAAGAGGAAAAAAATTCCTTCCCGACTCCAATCAGGCATCAGAATAACTCCCTGGATCAACGACCCCTCTCTAGTAGCTGTAACCTGTAATATTATTACACTCCAGAAATACATCCAGGCCCGTCTTGAATTCCTTTATTGTACTCACCATCACCACCTCCTCAGGCAGAGAGTTCCATAGTCTCACTGCTCTTACAGTAAAGAATCCTCTTCTATGTTTGTGTAGAAACCTTCTTTCCTCCAGACGCAGAGGATGTCCCCTCGTCACAGTCACAGTCCTGGGGATAAATAGATGATGGGACAGATCTCTGTACTGACCCCTGATATATTTATACATAGTTATTAGATCTCCCCTCAGTCGTCTTTTTTCTAAGGTGAATAACCCTAATTTTGATAACCTTTCAGGGTACTGTAGTTGCCCCATTCCAGTTAATACTTTAGTTGCCCTCCTCTGAACCCTCTCCATCATATAGTACATAATAATCTCTTTCTAACAAAACTAGAATCAGCCTGGCAGCTTAGGGGACGTGTCCTTTCTGCTGCAGCTTTCTCCTTGTAACTGCCACAGCTTCTTACAGAACATATGACTGTCGACAGTTGAAGATTTATACTGAGCACATTCGTCCAGACCAGTGAGACGGACAAAAAACATAAGGAAAAAAACTAACAGCAGGTGGCGCTGTACAGATACATTTTATTGACTAGCTCAGTGAGACTATACTAAATTTTTAATTACATACAATTGCAAAAGTATTCAGATCCAGGTGCTGGTTTAAAAAATGTAAAACATGCTTTGTGACACAACCCCTGTAACTCTTTTACCAAATTCATAGCCCTATCACATAGATGTAGTCAGGGGTGGACTGGCCATAGATCCTTCAGGGAAATTTCCCTGTGGGCCTATGCCCAGAGGGCTACCTGTACCCTTCTCCCCGCCATTGGCCGGATACATAAAGATGTGATAGGAAGCATCAGGCCCCTGGTGCCCTCCTGAATCAACTGTATAGTTGTCCTCAGAACAGTGATCCAGTCCAATCCTGCTGTGGGGGCAGCAGTATTTTGTGCTGCACTAGCTCCCGTCTACTTGCATCCCCTTCCACTACACCATTCCCAAAAGTTGCAAAAGATAACACAAATATAGCATGCACCATAATTTATGACTTGCCAAAAAAGTCATGTAAAGGTGATAAAATCCACCCACAGCTCTAGATCATCAAGTTCTAAACGCGTGCTGTCACCACTAGAGGGAGCTACTGCGCTTACTGCATACTGCTTATTGAACTCAATTATAAAACAACTCCAGGCCGCTACAATTGTATATGTTACCTATGTCTCTGCAGGGAATGTGCAGCACTGTATTAGAAAGCTCTTACCACTAAAGATATGCTAAAAAAGGATTCAGTGTCGGATATCGGACCTAATGGTAAAAGGGGGAAAATTCATTTTTAAGAATAAAATGCCTCTTTCACTGTTCTTTCTCAGTTATCAAAAGTCGTGGCATTTAAAGGCTTGGCTACTTCTTTGATGAATAATGGGGATAGGCAACCTTCGGCACTCCAGGTGCTGTGAGACTACAACTCCCAGCATGCACACTTGCTTAGAATTAATAGGAGGATTCTGAGAGTTGTAGTTTCAGAACAGCTGCAGTGCCAGAGGTTGCTAATCCCAGCTGTTGTGAAACTACAACTCCCAGCATGCATAGTTGCTCTGCTCTTCTAAGAACTTACATAGAAATGAATGGAGCATGCTGGGAATTGTAGTTTCACAACAGCTGGGAGCCGCAGGTTGCTGATGCCTGCCCAAACCATGCCATCAATGTCAGAGTCAGACCCACTCCTATCTTCAGAATGGGGCCCCCGGAAGTAAAAGAAGTGCGGTCACACATGCACGGCCAGCCTCTAATCACTGCTTTGGGAGTTCTGCAAATAGCTGAGTGCTGGCATGTAATCTATGCAGTACCTCCTCTGCTTTCCATCACAAAATCCCAACACATCCCATTACACAATGAGCCTCTAGATGGCGCCAGAGCACAGTCTATCTGCACAGTGTACAGGTGGGAGTCCCAGAGAGCAGGGCTCCATCCAGCAGTCAGCAGCCTCCACTCCTATCTGCTTGAGGTGCAACCAATGTAAACCTTATCATCACACTAGCTATAATGTATCTGTTCACAATATGTATCTGACATGTATAATAACCTCAATATAGAGATTACAGAGCACATGGAGGGCTGGTCTGGCTTGCAGAGATGGGTGGTACTGCTATAGGCTGAAATGCATGCACCCTGTATACTATAGTTACATTGTCTAGCCTATACCCTCCCAGACCTTATATACAGATATACTTGTACTATATACTGCTCTGTGGAGCTATCCTATAGTAATAGCACTGATGAAATGATTAGTAATATAGAGCATGCAGTGAGTGCATATTGCAGAGAGACATATAGTAGCTTTCCTGCCTGCAAATACATGGCTGTATACAGTATATGCACCAGGCATGGTATATACTAAGAGGCTTCTGCATATCATACAGTGTGAGACCTCTGCTTGAATGGGCAGAAAGACATGAAACCATGTAATATAGTGTTATAATACCACACATTCATATACAGGACTAGATATACTGTATATACACTACAGGACTAGATATACTGTATATATATATATATATACTATAGATGCAGCCATATACAGGGCTAGATATACTGTATATACACTACAGGTACAGCCATATACAGGACTAGATATACTGTATATACACTATAGATGCAGCCATATACAGGACTAGATATACTGTATATACACTACAGGTGCAGCCATATACAGGACTAGATATACTGTATATATATACTACAGGTACATCCATATATAGGACTAGATATACTGTATATACGCTACAGGTACAGCCATATACAGGACTAGATATACTGTATATATACTACAGATACAGCCATATACAGGGCTAGATATACTGTATATACAGTACAGGTACCACCATATACAGGGCTAGATATACTGTATATACACTACAGGTACAGCCATATACAGGGCTAGATATACTGTATATACACTACAGGTACAGCCATATACAGGACTAGATATACTGTATATACACTACAGGTACAGCCATATACAGGACTAGATACAATGTATATGCACTACAGTTACAGCCATATACAGGACTAGATATACTGTATATGCACTACAGGACTAGATATACTGTATCTATATACTACAGGTACATCCATATACAGGAGTAGATATACGGTATATATACTACAGGTACAGCCATATACAGGACTAGATATACTGTATATACACTACAGGTACAGCCATATACAGTACTAGATATACTGTATATATACTACAGGTACAGCCATATACAGGGCTAGATATACTGTATATACACTACAGGTACAGCCATATACAGGACTAGATATACTGTATATACACTACAGGTGCAGCCATATACAGGACTAGATATACTGTATATACACTACAGGTACAGCCATAAACAGGGCTAGATATACTGTATATACACTACAGGTACAGCCATATACAGGGCTAGATATACTGCATATACACTACAGGTACAGCCACATACAGGACTAGATATACTGTATATACACTACAGGTACATCCATATACAGGACTAGTTATGCTGTATATACACTACAGGTACAGCCATAAACAGGGCTAGATATACTGTATATGCACTACAGGTACAGCCATATACAGGACTAGATATACTGTATATATATACTACAGGTACATCCATATACAGGACTAGATATACGGTATATATACTACAGGTACAGCCATATACACGACTAGATATACTGTATATACACTACAGGTACAGCCATATACAGGACTAGATATACTGTATATACACTACAGGTACATCCATATACAGGGCTAGATATACTGTATATACACTACAGGTACAGCCATATACAGGACTAGATATACTGTATATGCACTACAGGACTAGATATACTGTATCTATATACTACAGGTACATCCATATACAGGAGTAGATATACGGTATATATACTACAGGTACAGCCATATACAGGGATAGATATACTGTATATACACTACAGGTACAGCCATATACAGGGCTAGATATACTGTATATACACTACAGGTACAGCCACATACAGGACTAGATATACTGTATATACAGTACAGGTACAGCCATATACAGGACTAGATATACTGTATATGCACTATAGATGCAGCCATATACAGGACTAGATATACTGTATATATATACTACAGGTACATCCATATATAGGACTAGATATACTGTATATACGCTACAGGTACAGCCATATACAGGGCTAGATATACTGTATATATACTACAGGTACAGCCATATACAGGGCTAGATATACTGTATATACACTACAGGTACAGCCATATACAGGGCTAGATATACTGTATATACACTACAGGTACAGCCACATACAGGACTAGATATACTGTATATACAGTACAGGTACAGCCATATACAGGGCTAGATATACTGTATATACACTACAGGTACAGCCATATACAGGGCTAGATATACTGTATATACACTACAGGTGCAGCCATATACAGGACTAGATATACTGTATATATACTACAGGTACAGCCATATACAGGACTAGATATACTGTATATGCACTACAGGTACAGCCATATACAGGGCTAGATATACTGTATATATACTACAGGTACAGCCATATACAGGACTAGATATACTGTATATACACTGCAATATAATAGCACTATAGTTATAAATACTGTCTATTGTTAGAATCACTCTCATCATCTTCCTGGTTGTGATCTCAGGAAATTATTACTGAGCAGATCTGACATCCACAGACTGCAGATTGTATCCACTCCTAATAGAGATCACACAGAAATAATGGAGGAGGGAGGAATAAATGCTGGGAACCACCATCTATAGATACTGAAGGAAAAACTGTATAAAAGTATATCTATCTATCTATCTATCTATCTATCTATCTATTATCTATATCTATCTATCTATCTATCTATCTATCTATCTATCTATCTATCTATTATCTATCATCTATCTATCTATCTATCTATCTATCTATCTATCTATCTATCTATTATATCTATCTATCTATCTATCTATCTATCTATCTACCTATCTATCTCTATCTATTTTTACTAAAATCCTTTTTATTTCTTGCTTGCAATTCTAGTTTATTGTAAAATTCTCTTGTTACTTCTACAATTACAGCTTAATTTCAGCAATATTCCACTTTCTGTGTCTAATGAACACAATGCTATACAGCATAAGATATTCTATATATCTATGATATAACACACCATAACATAATACAGTATAACACACTATCACATTTTATAGCATAATATATCATAACATAATATTCTCTAATGTAATATACCATGAAATATACTGTATATAATATAATATGCTATACCAACCTATAATATAACAATATAGTACACTAAAGCATACTATACTATATGTACTATTACATAGTATACTATAATACATTATCATATGACATTACATGGTATACTATATTTTAACAATATAATAAACTATAGCATACTAAAATGTATACTATTAAATAGTATACTATAATATAAAATACTATAATATGACATTAAATGGTATACTGTAATTTAACAATATAGTATAATGTATTATGTGGTATATTAAACAATATAATATACTATAGCCTACTATACTTTCATAAGATATTATCTAGCATACTATAACAATACAATATATATAATATGATATTGCATAGTATACTATAATATAAAAATAGTATAATATAACAATATAGTACACTATATTACATAGTATAACAATATAATATATGATATTTCATACTATAAATTAAAAATATTACATATTAGTGTACTATAACAATATAGTATGATATTACATGGTATAATAATCTATTACACAGTATGATATAATAATAAATTACACGGTATAATGTAATAATATATTAATATATTACACGGTATAATAATAATTATATTACACCTATAATAATGTTTTATTACAGGGTTTAATATAATAGTATGATATTATACATATAATAATGATATTGCACAGTATAATAATATGATATTTCTGGTATAATATAATAACGATATTACAGGATATCATATAATAATACAGGGCAGGCCGTCCACAGGGGACAGGACCCGCTCGGCTCTCGCCCATCTTCTTCTCGGGCTCATTCGCTGGGATAGAAGGAGCAGATGGAAGCCGATATTTCTGGCGCAGCTGGAGGCGGATTTGCGTCATTCTCGCAAGTTGCTGCTGGAGATAAAGCCGCTGAGGAGGAAGCGCCGGGAGCATTACAGGGGCCCCGGAGCCCCGCTCCTTCTCCGGAAGAAATAATCAGCGCCCGCCGCTCCGAAAATACCGCCCGGCGCTAATAATAGCAAAGAGCAGCCGGAAAATCCGCTCATTATAGAGGCAGAGGGCGGAAAACAGGATGAGGCGGACAGCGGCCATTGTTCTGCTATTCACAGGCCGCTCACTGCCTGACGTGCGCCAAATGTGCGACACCTCAGAGCTGACCAAATGTCACCCCAACCCCAGGACTGAGAGGAGCGGTGTGCTCGGGACACCCTGTATTCTATCTGTCACATGTGTGTGTGTTATTACATGTATGTATGTATGTATGTATATATATGTGTATGTATGTATGTATTTATATGTATATGTGTGTATGTATGTATGTATGTATATATGTGTGTATGTATGTATGTATATATATGTATGTATGTATATGTATATGTGTGTATGTATGTATGTATTTATATGTATGTATGTATGTATGTATATGTATGTATGTATATGTATGTATGTATGTATTTATATGTATGTATGTATGTATATGTATGTATGTATGTATGTATATATATGTATGTATGTAACTAATTCATAACATAAGAGACAGCAAGTAATATAAGACCTGTACTGGTGTCTGTGTTTTATTACTAGATAGATAGATAGATAGATAGATAGATATGAGATAGATAGATAGATATGAGATGATTGATAGATAGAAGAATAGATAGATAGATAGATAGATAGATAGATAGATAGATAGTAGATAGATAGATTGATTGATTTTAGATAGATAGATAGATAGATATGAGATAGATAGATAGATAATAGATAGATGGTAGATAGATAGATAGATAGATAGATAGATAGATAGATAGATAGATAGATTGATTGATTTTAGATAGATAGATAGATATGAGATAGATAGATAGATAGATAGATAGATAATAGATAGATGGTAGATAGATAGATAGATAGATAGATAGATAGATAGATAGATAGATAGATAGAGGATAGATAGAGATAGATAGATAGATAGTTAGATTGATTATAGATAGATATGAGATAGATAGATAGATAGATAAAAGATAGATAGATAGATAAAAGATAGATAGATAGATATGGTATAGATAGATAATAGATAGATAGATAGATAGGAGATAATGGATAGATAATAGATGATAATTAGATAGATAGATAGATAGATAGAAGATAATAGATAGATAATAGATGATAATTAGATAGATAGATAGATAGATAGAAGATAATATATAGATAATAGATGATAATTAGATAGATAGATAGATAGAAAATAATAGATAGATAATAGATGATAATTAGATAGATAGATAGATAGATAGATAGATAGATAAATTGATAACCCGTTGTCTTCATGCCGCAGTCATGATTTCTTTCCCCCGCAGATTCCAGATGTAATTTCGATGCTTCCTCATTACTACAAGTCTTTCCTGTTCTGTATAATAAAGAAAGTGAATTCATTGATTATTTCAGGAATGTCAGTAAATAATAACGGATACACATCTGCCCTATAATGCCCCAGGATGACGTCATTAGTGGAGCCTAATAACCACTGATACAAGGTGTAGCCTCGGTTGGTATACAGGCGGTAAAGAGCGGCTGGTTTCCATGGTGACGCGCCCCTTACCGTACGAGCCGCTCAGGCCTCTCCTCACTGTTTAGAACTTTACGGTTTGCGACCTGAGCTGAAAATCAGTTTGATTGGCTGCTGATGGAAAAGGGGCGGGGCTTTTAGTATGAGCAGCCTACGGTGCAGGGGGCGTGGTTAGAGGTAGAAGGAAAGACGCTGCGCCGATTGGTTGGGCTTGTGGCCAATCAGAGAGGAGGGGGAGAACTCTTGTACTGTGCAGAGTTCCAAAGTTTCAGCCAAAGTTTTCTCAGCGCTGCCTGAGCTGTGTGCACTGTGCCTGAGCCTCCCCCTTATCCAGGACTGCTGGGGGCCCATCCAACAGCTGGAGGACCTATCCTTACCCAGGAGCTCCAGGGACAGATCTGCACCACCCAGGACTGCCGGGAGGATCCAGGGAACTTCCAGGACTAGTGCAAACCACCAGACTCCTGAGCCCAGGCTGGAAGATGTATGCCACTGGGCTGGCTCCCTTCTATGCAGCTTCTCATTTCAATCTATGGTCTGCCTATTGCTCTGGGGGTGCGGGAGGGGGTGCTGGATTCCCCCCACTAGACCCCGGGAAGAAGCCCTCATTTTGCATCGCTGACATTCTGCATGTTGGGGATCCTGACAGCCCCCCTAGTTCCTCTGGCCTGACAGCAGCAGCTCACCTGGGGATCCTCCACCCTGCACAGTACCAGCAAGCAGGGTCCCCCCTAAGACCTACCCCAGTCACCCCAGACTCTGCTGCCGCCTTCCACCACAGGCTTTCTCCTCTGTCCCCCTACCAGCCCCATAGATCCCTATGTAGCAGCAGCAACCCCAGGATACAGCATGGCGGCTCCCAGCCGGCTCCTTCCAGCAAAGACCTCAAGTTCGGGATTGATCGGATCCTGTCCACAGAGTTTGATTCTAAGGTGAAAGAAGGAAACACACTGCGAGGTGATTACATGCTGAGTATAACCTGACAGCTGTGACGTCACATACTCTGTATACTGTGCATGCATTCCCATGACAACCCTGCCTGTAGCTTACCTGCTGAGAGGGGAATCATTAGGCATGCAGATTATATTCATATATTCAGGTGGCAAGTGGAAACTCATTATAATAAGCAAAAGGCTAGCCATATATTCAGGTGACGTCACTATAGATTATATACTGTGATTAATGTATGCAAATGATATCAATATATATCCAGGTGACGTCACTATAGATTATATACTGTGATTAATGTATGCAAATGATCTAAATATATATCCAGGTGACGTCACTGTAGATTATATACTGTGATTATGTACTTTAATAATACATAATAATCAAAATAATATATGCAAATTCTATTAATGTATTCTAGCGGCAACTGGGAATTCATGATTAGAGGCCTAAAAGATATCGAACTATTCTGGTGACGTCACTGTAGATTATATACTGTGATTAATGTGTGCAAATCCTATTGATATATCCACGTGACATCACTGTAGATTATGTGCTGTGATTATATACTTTTATAACACATAATACTAAACATAATTATAAAATATATGCAAATTAGATGAATATATTCAGGTGACAACTGGGAATTCATGATTAGAAGCATAAAAGATATCCAACTATTCTGGTGACGTCACTGTAAATTATATACTGTGATTAATGTAGGCAAATTATATTCATATATTCAGGTGACAACTGGTAACCCATTATTATAAGCAAAAAATGAATCTATTACATAATATATATCACAGTCACACATCATATATAGGTAGGACATCCAAGAAAGTAAATAATATTCAGGTGACAACTAAGACTGTATATTACACCCCCTGCCAGCATTAGTCTATATATGAATACGAAAGATGTAGCAGAGCTAAAACCTGACATTACAGGACAATGATACATCTTGCTCAGCTCTGCTACATCTCTACCAACTGAGAGGGCACCAAGGTAGAGTTTTCTATGGAGAATGTCATTAGGGAGGAGGCGAACTGATAACAGTAATAGAACATGGCTAATAGGTAATTATTCAGCTACAAACAGACGGATATTTGGGGAGAGAAGGGTTTGTTATGTGCAGATACTGGGAATATGTGATTATACTAGGCGGCCTGCTCCATCCACATCCCAATGACACCATCTATCAGGGGCCACTCTGAGGGCCACTGGAAAGCCTATTACTGAGGCTGCTTGTGACTGCAGGGTCATAACGACACAGAAATACAGTAGTTATTGCCTAAATGGGTTATAAAAAGTGATTAAGTTTTTAAAAAAAGGAAAGTTTAATCAATAGATCGAAAATATTGCACAGAATGAATAGTAAAGAGCTGAAAAAAATAATACTAATGATAGTAATAATATTAGTCATCATCATCATCATCATCATCATAATAATTATTATAATCAACATTATCGAATTCTTATGACAGTCATAATGTATAATAACAATAATACTAATAATCATCATTATATATGACTGCTGTAATAATAATAATATTAATACGAATCATTATAGTATATAATAGAAGTAATAATAACAGTAAGAAAAATCATCATAAGACACTCATTTTATGGGAGATAATCAGCAAAATCTATTTGTATCTTACAGATAACCAGTAACACATGTACAAGCTATACATATTACATACACATACTCTCTCCTTCTAGTATTTATATTTCATATACTATATTTTTTGAATATTCAGAATCTGCATATTTCTATTTGGGGATGCGGTGATCGGTAGCTGAGCACCTGCTTTCTGTAGAGATTTCCATGCGATCGTTGCTGCCGGTGATTTCTCGGGGGATCTGACAGAACATTACTGATCTCCAGTCACTTCTCCTCAGTGGCTTCTGATTTTCCGGGGGCAGAAATCACACTGAACTGCTTTCTATTTCTTTTTCTTATAGTTATTACCTTATTGAACTATTAATCCTATTTTATAATATTAATATTAGATTCAATGCTTTAAGTTTAATCATAGAATCTTTTCAGAAATATTTTGTTTCTGATTCCCCCGTGAATTAAAAGCAGATTAAAAAATAATAACAACATAATATAAATGCAGATCACACTTGAAATAATCTTCTCTTTGCTTCTAATAATAATAATAATAATAATAATAATAATAATATTAATAATAATCATCATCATCATCCGTGTGCAGACATGCCGATAGTAATTGATCCGGGAATATTATTTATTGGGTTTGTTATTTTGTTGCCATTATTTTTGTGTAAAATACCAGTAATAGTAATATCAATATGTTACATATATGTAACCGTGTCTGTGCGGGGATCAATGCTTACATCCAGAACATGTTATACATGTGGGCTTTATTTCAGGGAGGCTCAGTGGTTACATAGAGACCATGTTACATAGATGTGGTTGTATTTATGAGGGCTCAATAGTTACATACAGAACATGTAACATATATGTGTCTATGGGGGGACCAGAGCTTACATACAGAACATGTAACATATATGTGGTTGTATCTATGAGGGCTCAGTAGTTACATACAGAATTTGTTACATTTATCTGATTGTTTTGTCTGAGAGGGACCCAGTGGTTACATACATAACCTGTTATATCAGTGGGTTTTATTTAAGAGGGCTCAGTGGTTACATACAGAACATGTTACATATATGTGTCCATGGGGGGCTCAGTGGTTACATACAGAACATGTTACATATATGTGTCTATGGGGGGCTCAGTGGTTACAAACAGAACATGTTACATATTTGTGTTTGTGGGGGCTGAGTGGTTACATACAGAACATGTTACATATTTGTGTTTTTTGGGGGCTCAGTGGTTACATACAGACCATGTGACTTATATTTGGGTGTTGGATTCAGTCTATAACAGAGCTCTGTCCTTTCTGACCACAGATCTGACCTCATTACTCAGCTCAGGCCGCCAGTCAGGGGTCCATGCCCCCCACATGCAGTCCTCAGCCGGACAGTTCTTCGCCTCCCTAGAGCCCCTCACAGAGACCACCTCAATCCTAAACCAAAGGAACTCAGTGCAGCAGCAGTTCCAGGACACCTTCCCAGGTACTACTCTCCCTATTATCCTCAGCAGTAATAGTAGTAGCATTAACCCATATCACACACTACAAGTTACATTGTATCCATGAATCCTGATCAGGAGAGACACTAATCAGCTCCGATTCATTAATGGATTTGTATCAGCGATTCTTTAACCCTTTCACTGCCCCCCTTCCCCCCCATCCTGTGTCTGGATGGTTTTTGTAGTCATGTCCCCATCTAGAAGAGAGTCTATGAGGCCTCATCACCCACAGACCCGAGCCCAGGGTTTACTATTATAATTGTTTTTTGTTTTAATATAAAAATGCTAAAATTGTTACATATTTTCTATTTCTGTTGAATTGCCTTCTTATATTAATTCACACCTGTTCCTACATTATTTTATATTTATACTTTATCCTATGTCCTTAGTGCAGGGTATGTTCTCCTGTTTGTATCATAAGAGATTGTGTAGAAGTCCTGCAGGACATGGATGAGGGGCGCTGTGGGTGTCTGCTGGCTTTACCAGAGCCCCCCAGAGGCTTCTCCTTATTGACCTGGGCTCTGTCCTCCCCTCAGGTCCCTATGCAGTGCTCACCAAGGACACCATGCCCCAGACCTACAAGAGGAAAAGGTCCTGGTCCAGAGCCGTCTTCTCTAATCTGCAGAGGAAAGGGCTGGAGAAGAGGTTCGAGGTGCAGAAGTATGTCACCAAGCCTGACCGGAAGCAGCTGGCAGCCATGCTGGGCCTGACTGATGCCCAGGTAAGAGCTGGCACCGTGTGGGGGCCCTCTGCAGTCCCATCTACTGACTTGTAAAAATAAGGTTCTTTGGAACATTGATATAAATATTATAAAAAAGTCAAATTAGAATATTACATGGAGGACTGGGGGTCCAGCAATGGTTATTATTCCGCAATGTATGTGATTCTTCATGGAATAAAAAAAATCAAATCTATCAAATCTATCTATGTATCTAGAAATTAGATAAATAGACATGTAGGAGATACAGTAGACAGTAACGTACATAAACATACTTCTATCTATCTATCTGTCTGTCTATCTATCTATCTGTCTGTCTGTCTGTCTGTCTGTCTATCTATCTATCTATCTATCTATCTAACTATCTATCTATTTATCTGTCTATCTATCTGTCTGTCTATCTGTCTGTCTATCTCTCTATCTATCTATCTATTTATCTAAAAAAAAAAGAAAGAAAAAATTGTACCGGATCGCACAGCAGGTTCCAAAGTGTCAAAATGGAGTGCCAGTGGCTCTGAGGACAATCCCCTATGTCCACGGAAATATAGCAAAAGAAATTCCACAGCACTTCCTTATCGGTAAAAAAAGGTTGCTACTTTATTGATCGGGTAAAAAGCGACGTTTCGGTGCACCCAATGACACCTGCTTGAGAAAGGTGCCATTGGGTGCACCGAAACATCGTATTTTACCCGATCAATAAAGTAGCAACCTTTTTTTACCGATAAGGAAGTGCTGTGGAATTTCTTTTGCTATCTATTTATCTATGTATCTATCTATCGATCATCTATCTATTTCATATCTGTTACCTATATATTATCTATCTATCTATCTATCTATCTATCTATATATCTTATATCTATCTATCTATCTATCTATCTATCTTCTATCTATCTATCTCCTATCTATCTTTCTATCTATCTATCTATCTATCTATCTATCTATCTTATATCTATCTATCTCCTATCTATCTATTCATATCTGTTACCTATATATTATCTATCTCCTATCTATCTATCTATCTATCTATCTATCTATCTATCTATCTCATATCTATCTATCTATCTCTATCTATCTATCTATCTATCTATCTATCTCATATCTATCTATCTCATATCTATCTCCTATCTATCTATTCATATCTGTTACCTATATATTATCTATCTCCTATCTATCTATCTATCTATCTATCTATCTATCTATCTCATATCTATCTATCTATCTCCTATCTATCTATCTATCTATCTATCTATCTCATATCTATCTATCTCATATCTATCTCCTATCTATCTATTCATATCTGTTACCTATATATTATCTATCTCCTATCTATCTATCTATCTATCTATCTATCTCATATCTATCTATCTCCTATCTATCTATCTATCTATCTATCTATCTATCTATCTATCTATCTCATATCTATCTCCTATCTATCTATTCATATCTGTTACCTATATATTATCTATCTCTATCTATCTATCTATCTATCTATCTATCTATCTATCTATCTATCTATCTATCTATCTATCTATCTCTCATGGCAGTCTATGTATAGGTCTGGACATGTAATATTGGGTTAATAAACAGGCAGTTGCAGATATGGGGAAATGGGAGATCAGGTTGGGCTGCGATGAGGCGACTGTTACATGGAAATAGAAGTTTCTCTCTATCTTCTATTGTGAAATTCTCTATTGAGGGGAAGTGAAATGGGCTTTTGTTCTTGGTGCAGGGATTGATGAGATGTGAGGAGAATAAAGGGCGATGAGCGGATCTCCTGCACTTGTGGTCGCAGTGAAGAAACCTTATGGTTTGGGCACAGAACGAATTGAAAGTCTAAAGCTGACAATCCTTCAGTCTTGCTCAATGCAGAGTCAATGTGATGGGAAACTATAGAGCAGGGGGCAGAAAGGGGAACCGACCCCCCCCCCCCCACCACAAAAAGAGAAAAACCTGCACTTCTGCTTTCCTTTTTCTTGTTTTCAGCTAAGATCGGGTGACCCCATCTTTACTACAGATAATATAATTATCAGGGAAACAGCATCATATCTGCAGGAGGGAAATCAGTATAAAAGGGGTGACCCCCCTGTGTCAGGGGTGATATCTATAGAGATGACCCCCCTGTGTCAGGGGTGATATCTATAGAGGTGACCCCCCCTGTGTCAGGGGTGATATCAGTATAAAGGGGGTGATATCTATATAGGTGACCCCCCTGTTTCAGGGGTAATATCTATAGAGGTGACCCCCCTGTGTCAGGGCTTATACCTATAGAGGTGACCCCACTGTGTCAGGGGTATTATCTATAGAGGTGACCCCCCTGTGTCAGGGGTGATATCTATAGAGGTGACCCCCCTGTGTCAGGGGTAATATCTATAGAGGTGACCCCACTGTGTCAGGGGTGATATCTATAGAGGTGACCCCCCTGTGTCAGGGCTTATATCTATAGAGGTGACCCCATTCCTGCAGGGGTGATATCAGTATAAAAGGGGTGACCCCACTGTGCAGAGCCTATATCTATAGAGGTCACCCCATTCCTGCAGGGGTGATATCAGTATAAAAGGGGTGACCCCACTGTGCAGGGCTTATATCTATAGAGGTGACCCCATTCCTGCAGGGGTGATATCAGTATAAAAGGGGTGACCCCACTGTGCAGAGCCTATATCTATAGAGGTCACCCCATTCCTGCAGGGGTGAAATCAGTATAAAAGGGGTGACCCCACTGTGTCAGGGCTTATATCTATAGAGGTGACCCCATTCCAGCAGGGGAAATATCAGTATAAAAGTGGTGACTCCACTGTGTCAGGGCTTATATCTATAGAGGTGACCCCATTCCTGCAGGAGGGATATCAGTATAAAAGGGGTGACCCCACTGTGTCAGGGGTGATATCTATAGAGGTGACCCCATTTCTGCAGGGGTGATATATTCATCATGATTATTATTAGATCCTTTCCTGGTGTTGGGGGCACATTTAAAAACAAAACAGAAAAAAACCCTCATCATCACGTTAGTAGTTCACTTTCTTTGCAGGGTAAACACCTAAAAACCCTAAAAAAAGTGAAGAAATGACCCTAATTCTTGTGAGCTATTACCAGACCCCACTCCTGCTGAGGGGGGCAGCATGCACCCCCCATCCTAGTCTATTACTGGAGACACTGCCCCTCCAGCCACTCCTTCCTGCTCTCCTGGGGACAGTAGTGACATTTTCAGACCAGTTATGGTCCCTGTCGGGTTGATGTGGGCATCTTACCAAGCACCAGGCTGGCAGCACTGTTTGATGTATGAGGCCTTGCTGCCACCTCTATTATGAATCTGAATCAGCATGCTGGGAGTTGTAGTTATAGGTTTCATAGCTTACTGGTCTACTGGGGGCTTTCTGATCTATTCACACTTGGCGTTTTTTCCCCCCACAATTTTTTGTTTAAACGATTGCAACAAAAGCTGATGAAGGAGGCTTTCTGTGCATTTGTATTAATTGCCTGTTTTGTTTTTTTTGTACTTTGTGTCTTCAGGTGAAGGTTTGGTTCCAGAACAGGCGCATGAAATGGAGGCACTCGAAAGAGGCGCAGGCACAAAAGGATAAAGAGAAGGAGGACAGTGAGAAGTGTGAAGCCCCCTGTGCTGGAGAAGTGGACATGGGCAGGAGCAATAGCCCCTACAGATCTGATGGGGACAGTGACTCCAGTGACTCCGACCTGCTGGACATGATGCCCAGTGACACTGAAAGGACTGAAGGTGGTGGCTCTGAGCCTCAGCAAACCAGTGTCATCAGGTCCTCCTCCACCTCTGACCTCTCCACACAGCAGGCTGCCCCTTGCCCAGGGACCCCAACTCACACAGCCCCTCTGTGCATTAATCCAGAGGACTAATGAAGGGACATTGGGTGACAGCCTGGTCTTCAGACTGATGGCCATTCTCTCCTCTGCAGGGGACACACTGTGAAGATGTCTGGGCTGGATCATCAGTGACCATCACTGGGGACAGTCAGTGGTGGCAGTGGCATCAGGTCTGCACCTCCATCTCTGCCTCCATACAGGACGGCCAGGGGCCCCCAAAAATCAACGCCCCTCCCCAACTGCTGCATCAAGACCCCAAATAGAAAATAATTTTATTTCTACCATTTCCGAATATCCCCAAATCTGAATAATAATTTTGTATTATTTCTTTAGCATTTACAAACTGCATTTACAACCTCCAGGACACCAGGACCCGACATAGTCACCGATTCTCAGAGTACACCACAAATTAGCCAAAGTACAAACATTTGAAGGGATTTATTTACTAAAAATATAAGCGAATTGTCTAACAAATAAACAACAGCGAAAAGTAAAACGTAATGAGACAAGCGAATCATGAAAGAAAATTCCGAATCAGGGAAAATTCGGCAAATTTCGTTTATATTATGGAGCCGTATTTGTCGCATATAGACAATGGAACCTGAAACCAAGGAATGTATAGATCCGTATGTCAGACTCCATTGTCTTGTGTCTCATACCCCCCACCCCTAGAAAATTCGCTCCTTGGCGAAACGCCGAAATGTACCCGTTTCTCGCTCATCTCGGTGATTATATACTGCAAAGACTCAAATAAAGGCCATGAAGTTCTTTTGTAAACTTCACAACTGTAGCTGTTCCGAGTAACCTTCGGCTTATAGAACAATGCTGGGACTTGTAGTTCTAGCTCCTTCCCGAAACAGCAGAGCACTGTCACTGACTATTCTACAGAGGGTCTGGAATGAAAGTGATGAATATAGAGGATCGCCTTCTCCTTCTCTATGGGTACAGGATGCCCCCGCTGAGTGCCCCCAGGGTATTCCTCTGTAGAGGCCTCCTACAAAATGTGAAGCTGCCCCTGTCCGTGTAATGTCCGTGTGATGTCCGTGTCATCTGCATCAGCCTGCACCATGCACTGAAAGTACTGTAAATAAAAGATTTATTATGGTTTTCCATCAAGTGTGTAAATGATTGTGTGTGAGAGAGAGCAAGTGTGTGAGTGACGGTGTGAGAGAGCAAGTGTGTAAGTGACGGTGTGAGAGAGCAAGTGTGTAAGTGACGGTGTGAGAGAGCAAGTGTGTAAGTGACGGTGTGAGAGAGCAAGTGTGTAAGTGACGGTGTGAGAGAGCAAGTGTGTAAGTGACGGTGTGAGAGAGCAAGTGTGTAAGTGACGGTGTGAGAGAGCAAGTGTGTGAGTGACGGTGTGATGGGAGATGATACCATTACTGGTCAGAGCCGGGAATATAGGAAGAAAACCTCGTGGAAGATTCAAGTTTTTTGTCTTTCTGACTATACAATGCGGTTTTGAGGTTGTAGATGAACAGACATATAGATAATAACAGAGGTGTGAGGGGAGGTAATATAGAGATGATATATACATAATAACACATGATGGATACAAATATAGAGGATTTATAGATGATACATAGGATGGATAAATAAATGATAGATAGATAGATAGATAGATAGATAGATATGAGATCGATAGATAGATAGATAGATAGATAGATAGATAGATAGATAGATAGATAGATAGACAGATATTAGATAGATAGATATGGCGGATGAAAGAAAGAAAGAAAGGAGATATTAGATAAATAGATGCAATAGACATAGATTGACATATATAGATTGATAGATAGATATGAGATAGATAGATTGATACGAGATAGAAAGATAGATAGATAAATAGATAGATAAATAGATAGATAGACAGATATGAGATAGATAGATAGATAGATAGATATGGGGGATGAAAGAAAGAAAGAAAGGAGATATTAGATAAATAGATGCAATAGACAGATAGATCGACATATATAGATAGATAGATTGATATGAAATAGATAGATAGATAGATAGATAGACAGATTGATAGATAGATATGAGATAGATAGATATGAGATAGATAGATAGATAAATAGATAGATAGATAAATAGATAGACAGATATGAGATAGATAGATAGATAGATAGATAGATAGATATTAGATAGATAGATAGATATGAGATAGGTACATAGATAGATAGAAAGATAGGAGATCGATAAATAGATAGATAGATAGATAGATAGATAGATAGATAGATAGATAGATAGATAGATAGATATTAGATAAATAGAAACACAGACATGAGATAAAAATTGTATTCTCTTAAGAACGAACCATACCAAGTTCCCAGCAGATGCTCTCTCTGGGGCCCCCACACTGGTCATAGTGGTAATAATCTCACTACAGGGCTCCCGGTATCGCAGCTTTATTATAAATGATATAACCACCACAGATATAGTACTACAACCACCAGCAGGCTATGGCACCCGGCACTGTGACAGGATATGCTTTCCAAAGAGTATGAAGCTTGAGGATGGTGGGAATCCTGGTACCCGTAGTTCTTCAGCACCTGGAGGGGAAGAGTGCGGGGGCCAGAGCTCCACAACAGAGAGAAAGAAAGAAAGAAAGAAAGAAAGAAAGAAAGTGATTTTATCTATTTGTAAACAAACAAAAAGACAACAAAAACAGAATAATAATAATAATCATAATAATAACGGAGTATACTGATAATAGTGACAGATGTACCAGATATTCCACTATAATAAGCCAATGAGGATAATAAAACATCGCATTATTATGCATTTTGACATCAAATTAAGGCTCAATACCAGCTTATTCCCAGTATTATTATTACTGATTTTTGTCTGTTTTTCAAAAGATTTCGATTTTGTAATACATTTTAAAAATGATTCATCATTTTATTATTACTATACTGTTCGTCTAAATTCGTTTTTCGGGGAGTTCCCTCTTTGTAGCAATAATAAAGATTATTCTGTTATTATAGAGAGTAAAACATGTGAAAAGCTTTGACTAAATGGGGGGAAATGATCATCTCCTCCTTATCATTTATATAGATTTAGAATATAACTGTGGTAAAAAATCATAATATATTAGTAATTATGATAATAATGTAGGAACACTGTGAAATGTATAATGCATTAATTAGGATCAGCAGTAATTAGGTGATCATTTATAGCCTAAAGTGTCATTTTTTTCACCTACATTGAAAGGAAGGAAAAACAAACACAAATAAATAAATAAATATATAAATAAATAAATAAATAAATAAGTAAGTAAATACATAAAGCAGTAAGTTTCCGCAGTGATGCCGCCCCTCCTCCCCGTGTGCAGACAGCCCAGCAGGGAAATGTCTTTTCAGGCTGTGCACATGGAGCAATAAAGCAGGAGCGACTTTATGAAATGTCTCCTGGCAAATCATAAAACCCCGAGAGCAGCTACTGTCACCTCCTGAATATCCTCCATTCACTGCAGTCATCTAGTCCAGGTCTACACCCTGAGTTCATGATCTCCATTCACTGCAGGCAGCAGAGGGTCTATGGAGAAGTAAGAGATCTAGAGAATAATAATAATAATAATAATAATAATAATAATAGTGATAATATCTGATGTGCTCAGTGACAAACTATTCACCAACCCACGAGCGATTGTCTGATTCACTATATACATAGATAGATACATGCCACTATATATATGGACTATCTATCTATCTATCTATCTATCTATCTATCTATCTATCTATCTATCTATCTATCTATCTATCGTCTATCTCCTCTTTATCTGCTGGTCCCTGGCTCGGTCCCTCACATGTACAGGGCAGAGGGTAGTCCCAGTGATGGATGGGGTGTGAGCCGGCTTGTGCCCTGGCTCTTATTCTTACAGATTTGTGTCAGGATATGTAATATTTGTTTTAATACTTAATCTGTAAAATAATACTATTTATTAAGCTGGATGACATCAGAGACTGGGCCCGGGACTTGTTGGCGTCCTGTGCGCTCCTTACAGCCGGGACCATGAGTCACTCTGTGGGGCTCAGTCCTGGGAAATAAGACCCGGCAACAGTCCCGGGGATACAGGACGATCCAGGGACCGAGACCGCACTGCTGGTGCCTGCTGATGAGGGATCCGAGACATCCTTCCCCTCTCTCTCATAATTATCTATCTAACTATCTATCTATCTATCTATCTATCTATCTATCTATCTATCTATCTATTATCTATCTATCTATCTATCTAATTATCTATCTATCTATCTATCTATCTATCTATCTATCTATCATCTATCTATCCTTCTACTCTCTAAAATATCTATCTATCTATCTATCTATCTATCTATCCTTCTACTCTCTAAAATATCTATCTATCTATCTATCTATCTATCTATCTATCTATCTAATATTTATATATCTATCTAATATCTATCTAATATCTATCTCTCACATCTATATATCTATCTATCTATCTATCTATCTATCTATCTATCTATCTATCTATCTATCTATCTCATATCTATCTATCTATCTATCTATCTATCTATCTATCTATCTCTCTCTCTCTCTCTCACACATCTATCTAATATCTATCATCTATCTATCTATCTATCTATCTATCTATCTATCTATCTATCTATCTCATATCTATCTATCTATCTATCTCTCTCTCTCTCACACATCTATCTAATATCTATCATCTATCTATCTATCTATCTATCTATCTATCTATCTATCTCATATCTATCTATCTATCTATCTATCTATCTATCTATCTATCTATCTAATATTTATATATATATCTAATATTTATCTATCTAATATCTATCTATCTATCTATCTATCTATGTAATATCTATCTATCTATCTATCTATCATCTATCTAATATCTATCATCTATCTATCTATCTATCTATCTATCTAATATCTATCTATCATCTATCTATCTCTCTCTCTCTCTCTCTCACACATCTATCTAATATCTATCTATCTATCTATCTATCTATCTAATATCTATCTATCTATCTATCTATCTATCTATCTATCTATATCTCTCTCTCTCTCTCTTTATCTATCTATCTATCTATCTATCTATCTATCTATCTATCCATCCATCCATCCATCCATCCATCCATCCATCCATCCATCTATCTATCTATCTATCTATCTATCTATCTATCTATCTATCTATCTATCTATCTATCCCCTCACTCTGAGGAATGTTGATGGTGGACATATAGCTGTAGCTGTTATGCGCTCTCCATTCCCCGGACTCTATATGTACAGTACAGATTGTGTAAGTTTGTGGTCCTTTGACCCATCAAGTCTGTGTGTGAACTCAGCTGCTGAAATGATCACTCAACATGAAACTGACCAGAGAGACATTTAACCTGATCAGGGAGCAGAAGAGGACCTGACCTAAGCACACCGCTGTAACCCACCCCAGTGCACGCGGAGGACAGGGGGGCATTTACTTCTTAGAATGAGTATTTGATACTCTTCTGGAGCCGATGAAAAGTGGGTGACCACCAAAAGTAGAGCTCAAACCTCCAGAACCCTGTACTGCAGCCCTCTGGACCTGTCCAGCCATAACTGCCCACCTGCCATTGGTGACAACACTTGAGGAAGCTATCATGGGGACCATTTATTCTTCTTTTTAGGGGAGGAAGCATTACTTCACACCACACATGCACCATGTATAGCATACAGCGACCCACGGGAGATGTGTGAGGTGGAGAGGGTGGAGGTAGTAGCCATGGCAATAATGGTGGTAGTAGTTCTCACAATGCCAATCACTCTCCAACTTTACCCTAGGCCAGTGCAGTTCAGTGAAGTGAGGGGCACAAACCTTCTTCTCCTCGGGGCACAACCTGGACGTTTGGGGAGCTCCTACCCGGTGGTGGCTGGGGTGCCCTTGATGTTAGGTGGACAGGCAGTGGGGACATGCAATCACTCAATATACTTTCTTCAATGCCCTGTCTGTGGGGTGCAGTCCTAGATTGGATGGCCAGTCCACCTCAGAAGTGTGGTGGGCGCCAGAAGCAGTTAACCCTTACCACAAGCAGGAAAGTCTAAAGCCATAACTTACTGTCTCAGTCCAGCACAAACTTAAAGGGGTTCTGCAGTTTGTTACCACTGATGATCTATCCTCAGGATAGATCATCAGCATGTGATCGGCCGGGGTCTGACACCCGGGACCCCCGCTGATCAGCTGTTTGAGAAGGCCGCGGCGCTGCAGGAGAGCCGCGGCCTTCTCACTGTTTACCTCTGCTAGCGCCCCGCCCAGTGACGTCACGACTTGTATCCAAGTGGCGTGGGCGAGGCTAAGCTCTGTTCACCGAACGGAGCTTAGCCCCGCCCACGCCACTTGATACAAGTCGTGACGTCACTGGGCGGGGCGCTAGCAGCAGTAAACAGTGATCGGCGGGGGTCCCAGGTGTCGGACCCCGGCCGATCACATGCTGATGATCTATCCTGAGGATAGATCATCAGTGGTAACAAACTGCAGAACCCCTTTAAATTGGTCCTAAACTTTCTGGAAATATTCAGCGTGTCCTTACCTCAGCAAGTATGCTTTTCTGGCGGCTTGCCACTCTCAGGAATGGTGTTTTCCTGGATAAGTCTTCTGTTTCGGCCTGCTCTTTAGCAGCAAGTACAAACAGTGCTTGTCTCTTACCTGTTCAGCAGAAAACTCTCAACAATGTAACCGGGGGGCCGGGCCAGCCCACTACCTGGCAACTGTAACTAAAGACTGCCAGTTAACTATTTCTTACTTATATATAACCGCACAGATTATCTCAGTAAACATTTTTACAGTTTTTAAGATATGGCTACAAGGCAATCTTGGTTGCGACCGCTGTCACGGCCAAAGATCGCAGTGTGGCAATGCTAGCATAGAAATTAATGGGTTCACAGCACGACTTGCACATTTGCCACGACCCCAAAATCGTAAAAAATCTGTCAGTGTTGCATTTTTTGCAATTCTGGGGTCACAGTCGTGGTACGTGTATGATTTACGTTGTGACCCCACTTAATTTTTATGCTGATACCGCTAAAGTGCGATTCCACTGCGACCCTTGGGTGTGACAGCTGTCATGCAATCAAGGGCACCATGCAGCCGAAACCTTACAGTAGGAACCATGGCATTAACCCTCTAGTATACAATTGCAGTATTAACCCCTTCACAGAGATCCAGTGGGTCACTGCATGTTTTATTGTTGATGGGATATTCTGTGTTAGCTTTATCCCACATGGAACGGGGCTCATGTCTACCAAAAAGTTCCCCCGAGCATTACCCCTTTAGGATTAAGAAGGGGTTTTTGGCTAAATGTAAGACAAGTCTTTATAATGGTGGAGACATTTTTGGTAGGTCAATTTCTTCATGAATGACTCAACGTTCTTCCAAGTTTTCTCAAGTTCGGCATACTGATCTTCATGGGGCCCTTTTGGCTAACTTGTAGTTTATATTGATAGCATATGGTTTCTTAAGAAAATGTTTAGCTTTCTTCCTAGTTGTGTCAAGAAGACAACCAATGTCAATTTCCCATATTTGACCATATGGACTTCACAAAGGCCCCCCCTTATTAATCAGAATGGAGATCCTCAAGGAGACCGTGCGTTACATAGACGACCATTCATCTTTGGTTTCTTTAGACTATTCCCCTTTGCTTCATCAGCTCTTTTAGGAGTCTGCTCCTTGGCGATCAGACTGAAACTGCTTGTGTCTGATGAGATAATCCCTTTAAGTAACTTTAAATTCAACAGGGTCGTCAGTATTTGTGTCTGGCTGTGGTTTAATTCGGTTAATCGGTTGCCTTTCACAGGGGGTCAGTTGATGTTGGATAATGTTTTTCTTCCATTAATCCCTGTCCTTGTCTTAAAGGGATTGGCCAACAAAAAAACATTTATCACCTACCCACAGAATAGGTGATTGTTGGGGTTCCCATTGCTGGGACTCCCACCATTTATTTGACTGGGGGGGGGGGTCCGGAGCCCCCTGTTCTAGAGGAGTCTATAGGACTGATGGAGAAAGCAGTACCAGTGCTCGGCTGTTTCCATCAGTCCCGGAGAATGGCTACCCACTCCGTAATGGGGGGCCTGAAATGCCTGTTTTAGGGACCAGTGGTGGGGCCCCCAACAGTCATTCCTTTATCACCTACACGATGGAGGGGTGACAAATGCCCTTCGTGGGATGCCCCCTTTCAATTATCTTTTGTTTACGGTTTGAAATAGTTTTGTGTACCAAAATAGAAGAGATCTGAGAGGGGGCACATACTTTTCATGGCACAGTATATGTCGAATGACTTCTCACGACAGCTTTTGTGTCCCAGTTTTTTTCTTATAATTCTCAGAGTTTTTATGTAGTTTTTTTTCACTCACTTTTCCCCGAAGCTTCTTGAATGTACGATTGGAATTCCAATTCTCTCTATATCTAAACCCAATCATCATGATTGACTATATACATTGGGTGATTTATACTCGCTTACTGTGACCTGTAAATATTTGTCTTGTGGGGATGGTGACACGCTGCCGGGCAAATTACACCCAGTGATTTGTGAGGCTGTTTATCTAGTGCTCTGCTGCAGCCACACAGGAAGACCTAACAGGAGCAGCAGGGTGAAGAAGACCACTGACCACATCACAGGACCATCTAGAGATTATATTGCTATATGACGGGTATCACAGCAGACAATGGAAACCAATCTCCCAGACAGTTATATGATAATTATGTTTTCAGGTGTACAGAAAGTACAGCAAAAATGTCCAATTTTGGCCTTTGACATACCAAAACTTTTTGTTCCTTGCATTTAGACAGCCATGACTTTTTATTTTTTTTATTGACATGGCTGTATGAGACCTTGTTTTTTTGAGATAGATTGTAAAAAAAAAATTTCCACTATTTTAGGTACCATCTTCTGGTTGCAGTTTTTTTTAGGTATCATCTTAGGGTTGTAGTTTTTTTTTTTTTAGGTATCATCTTAGGGTTGTATTTTTTTTTTTTAGGTAGCATCTTAGGGTTGTAGTTTTTTTTTTTAGGTATCATCTTAGGGTTGTAGTTTTTTTTTTTAGGTATCATCTTAGGGGTGTAATTGTCTTTAGGTACCACCTGACAATTGTAGATTTTTTAGGTATTATGTTACTGTTTTAGCTTTTTAAGTAACATCTTAAAGTTGTAGGTTTTTGGTACCATGGTACTTTGGTACTTTATTTTAGGTCCCATCTTAGGGTTGCAGTTTTTTGTAAGTATCATATTAGGGTTGTAGCTTTTTTAGATATCATTTTAGGGTTGGATTATTTTAGATATCATCTGAGAGTTGTCGTTTTTTTTTTTTTTTTTGCACCATCAGATGTTGTTACCTTTTAGGTACTGTCCAAGGCTATTTCACACTAGTGTTAGACATATCTGGCAGGCTGTTCTGGCAGGGAACAGCCTGCTGGAGATGTCTGGTCTGACACCCGCCGGCCCCATCCACTTTAATAGGGACCAGCAGAGATATATCCGCAATCCTATAAACATGGCGCAAATTTGCTGGACAAAAAAAACGCTGCACGCAGTGGTTTACGCCAGGCCGATTCTCAGCATATTTGCTGGGTTGCGGCTGGATCTCCGCTGGTCCCCATTATAGTGAAGGGTGTCGGACGGCGATGTGGTAGCTTCTGGCAATGCCAGAATGCAGAGAGATACGGCACGCTGAAATCACTAGTGTAAAACTAGCCTTAGGGTTCTCATTTTTTAGGTACCATTTGATGGTTGTCTTTTTTATGTATTATCTTGGGCTTGTAATTTATTAGGTACCATCTGAGAGTTTTAATTGTTTTACGTATCAGATTCATCTTAGGTTTGTACCATCTTTTGTACAGTGTATATACACTTACACATACTTATTGTATATGTTTGTGAAACTTTTTAAAATGTATTACATTTTTTTACATTTTGTTTAATTTTATTGAATTGTTACTTATTTTTATCATTATTAAAATGTAGGAGAGTATTCCTTTAGGACAGTACATTACATTCCTTGCCATTTACAGACTTTACATTGATACCAGACCAGAAGGCCTTTCTCTATGATGCCCAAATGCCCTAAAAGGCCATATTGAAAGGGAATTTTGTCCTCATAACAACCCCTTTCATTGATCGTCTACTTGAAGATTGTGTCTAGTCATTTAGACATAGCTCAATGTGATGTGTCCTTGACTCCTTACAAAATGTATTTTATTTCCCCCTAACACAAGGATGCCTGCCAAATAGTGAACTTTAGCCTGTGTTATAATGCTAATATAAAATTGCTCCACAGAAATAGCAAATAATACACATTTATTACACCCAAAAATGAATAGACTCCAGATCCCCAATAATCAAATCCAGAGCCCAGCCCAGAACTTCTAAACTAATACAGATCCCAGATAGAACCTCTGAACTAATGCAGACCCCAGACCGGGAACCTCTAAAAGTATACAGACCCAATACTTACAGAGCCTGGATCCACCAAAATAGTATAGACCCCAGACTCACACAGACTGATACAGACCATAGTCCAGACCTTCGAAACATATACAGGCCCCAGGCAAGATCCCTAATACAGACTTCAGACCCTAGATACAGACTTTAGACTCCTTAACATGATATAGACCACAGACCACACCCTTAAAACATATACAGGCCCCATGCCAGATCCCTAAATACAAACGTCAGACCTTCTTAACCAATACAGACCCCAGACCAGACCCTTTAAACAAATGCAGACCCTGGACCTACCAAAGTAGTAGAGACCCTACACAAGATGCCCTAAAGTAATACAGACCACAGACCAGGCCCTCTAAACTAATATAGACCCCAGACCAGACCTGATAAATAAATTCAGACAGACTCTCGACCAAACCCCTAAATACAGATCCCAGACTCACCAAAATAATACAGACCCCAGATCAAACCCCTTAATACAGACCATAGACCTATCAAAGTAATACAGATCACATATAGTACTCTAGACCTGGGGGTATTACAATTTGTATATTCTGGACATAGTTCCGAGCAAGGAATGGACAGCAATGGTTGGCAAAGAACAGGGCAAAACAGGTTCAGGAACGGCCTGAGTGAGTACCCCATGACACAACACTTCATCAGGGCCACTACCACTCCCAACATCTACACTGGCTCCTCAGGGGCTTGCTGCACACAGACAGACCCCAGACCCACCAAAGTAATACAGATGCTACACCAGAAGCCTTAGGGTAATATAGACCACAAAACAGACCTTCTAAATAAATTCAGACCCCAGACCAAACCCCTAAATACAGACCCCAGCCCCAGCAAAGTAATACAGACCCCAGACCAACCCCCTAAATTAATACAAACCTCAGATCAGACTGCAGACTCCCTTCTACTTGTTTCTGAAGCTTGCAATGCTCCTCACTGGTTGTGCTACAGACAAAGTCTTGACTTGGGCCAGAATCCAGATGTTGTCTTCTGAGGCGGTACCCGAGACTGAACAGCAGAGTAGGAAAGGGAGAATATTTGCCTACTTTCCTGGAGACCCACACTTTTTTCCAGGACTTTCTTGGACATTCTGGGAGATGAGTAAGTATGCTTATAGTTAGACGGGTCATTGTGCGCAGCGATGCTGTGTGCACAAGCCCTTACACTGTAATTTGTAATGGCTCAGAAACCAATGTGAATTATCCAAAGCATCCAATGAACTGTTTATAAGACTGGGACTATAGGAATCAGCCTCTCTGTACACTGCAGGATAATACATTAGCATTGTATAAAGAAAGGATGATCATCATTCACACTCAGGAATGCCTGGCCTTGGTATTTCTCATTTTTTCAATCATAAAAGCCTCGATACGGCCTGTTTAGTGTCTATGGGAGGGCATGAAAATGAGACAAATATAAGGCTCCATGCGACTTCAGATTGTCCTTTACTCTCATATTATGATTATTATTTAATATTATTAATGCTCCATTTATTCCATGGCTCTGTACATATGATAAGGGGCGAGGACCCTGCCCTTGAGGGCTTACAATGTACAAGGGGAAGGGAGCACAATACAATGAAATGCAGAGGTGGGAGATTAGAGGGGTTGTGTCTTCATGTCTATTACGCTGCGGTTATAATAGGTTTTAACTTCTCATTTATTGGACTGTTTCAGAGTAGGTTAAAGGGCATCTGTCAGCAGATTTGTCCCTATGACACCGGCTGACCTGTTACATGTGCGCTTGGCAGATGAAGACATCTGTGTTGGCCCCATGGTCATATGTGCCCGCATTGCTGAGAAAAATGATGTTTTAATAAATGCTAATAAGCCTCTAGGAGCAACGGGGGCGTTACCATTACACCTAGAGGCTCCGCTCTCTTTGCAACTGCTTCACTGTTTCATAGGTACAAATCTGCTGACAGATGCCCTTTACAGGACATGTCTACTTTTTAACAATATTTTACAGTTAACTTATAAATATATTGTACAAATTATTGTACATTACTATCTCGTAACTGATCCCCAGTTGTTTTATACTTCGGAGCTGCACTCACTATTCTGCTGGTGGAGTCACTTTGCACATACATTGCTTAACCTGTACTGATCCTGAGTTACATCCTGTATTATGCTCCAGAGCTGCACTCATTATTCTGCTGGTGGAGTCACTGTGTACATACATTGCTTAACCTGTACTGATCCTGTGTTACATCCTGTATTATACTCCAGAGCTGCACTCACTATTCTGCTGGTGCAGTCACTGTGTACATACATTACATTATTTATCCTGTATTGATTCTGAGTTACATTCTATATTATACTCCAGAGCTGCACTTACTATTCTGCTAGTGGAGTCACTGTGTAAATACATTGCTTAACCTGTACTGATCCTGAGTTACATCCTGTATTATACCCCAGAGCTGCACTCACTATTCTGCTGGTGGAGTCACTGTGTACATACATTACATTACATATCCTGTACAGCTCTTGGTGTACATCTAGTGTTATACTCCAGAGCTGCACTCACTATTCTGCTGGTGGAGTCACTGTGTACATACATTACATTACTTATCCTGTACAGCTCTTGGTGTACATCTAGTGTTATACTCCAGAGCTGCACTCACTATTCTGTTGGTAGAGTCACTGTGTACATACATTACTTATCCTGTACTGATCCTGAGTTACATCCTGTATTATACTCCAAAGCTGCACTCACTATTCTGCTGGTGGAGTTACTGTGTACATACATTACTTATCCTGTACTGATCCTGAGTTACATTCTGTATTATACTCCAGAGCTGCACTCACTATTCTGCTAGTGGAGTCACTGTGTACATACATTGCTTAACCTGTACTGATCCTGAGTTACATCCTGTATTATACTCCAGAGCTGCACTCACTCTTGTGAGTGTTGTTGGAGCTTCGATGGAGTGTATGGTGACCACCACCACTAGTTTCTCCTCACAACCTTACTTTAAATTTAAAGGGGTTGCCCAGTTTATATATTTTTTGGCTTATGGAACAAGAAATCATAATTTTTTTTCAAAAATTCTGCCCACTTCTGTATAGTGCCTGCAGAATCATGAATGCAGCTCTGCAGAGTAATACCGTCTGTAAGGAGAAGATTCAGATGCTGCCACAGTTGGAGAACTGGCCGAATCTAGATCTTGAGCTGGTCTGTCACGTCCCACCCCTGGCCATAACTCAGGATTAATACAAGATAAGTCATGTGAGGTACCTTCTGAAGTTACTCAACTTTTTCTGAAGAACAATCTTACAAAACACATACGGACATAAAGTGATCGCCCACTTTCGTATTGCTGAACAGCCAGGCCGATTTGACACTGGTGAGACATGGAAATGGTGACAAACCCAGCCATACTGGTTACCCAACTTTTCTAGAAAAATGTGACTGAATATGTTATTGATCAACTTGACACAAGACCATTCCTCAAGGACATGGACATACTTGAAGGCTAGGTCGAAGCCTTGCATCTCGAAGTAACATTTGTCTGTAAGGATCTGTCTGCCGGGGTCTTATTGTTGGTTTTAAACCATGTTTTTCCTTGTGTTTCCTGCTCAAAGTCATCTCCTTGTAAGAGCGGATGTCAGTGTAAGGAATATCTCCTCAGCTTTGCAAGAAGAAAACAGCAAATATGTTAAGACACCAATTAGCAAAGGCTAAGCCCATTAATGAAGTGGTAGATTTCTTGGTTACAGCCAGGTGGCACAGATCAGATCTCCTTTACCCCTCGGCAGGAATCCCCATCATATCATTAAGTCTGGGACCTCACAGCGGAGCCTGACATCAATAATACACTTAATGGCTCTCATTAGAGGAAGGCCTGGGCTTGGGCAACACAGCCACTTCCCCGCCTCTGTCCGCACCACACTGCTGGAACGTGTTTGGAGAAGGACACTCTTCTTGTTTGTTGACATTCGAGATCTGAGGTCGTATAAATCCGTCATTCATGCTGTAGATCAGCTGCCAGCAAGCTTCTCCCAAGGACAAGTGTGTGTGGGCATGGGGATATTTCCTTGCAGGGCTTTATTGGAGGGAGAGCACATGGGCTACATGTCTTGAGGCGTCCACCACTTTGAGCACCTAGGAAGCTTCCACCACCATCCTTGCTGCTTAGTCTGGTTGTTCTAGTTGATTCTTCCTAGCTGTGCCTCTGTCAGTCACTATTAATATTGGAAAAGAATATACTGTCTCAGTAAAAGGGTGTCCCTTGACCCCTATTTGGTGATTCTATCCAGCAGTTCTTGGTGGGACATGGCAACCATGCTACGAAGATTAGGTCCTGATTCAAAAATTGACATTTCACATACATGCATTAGGGGATCAGGTGGGGGTTTGGGTTCCAGGATGGGATGAGGCTCCCACCCAATATTTATCCCAGGGACACCACTACCAACCTTAAGCCAGTCCTAGTTCCTCACCATGATATATGTAGTAAATGGGGTGGGGTGGTATTCAATCCTGGAAAACAAAGGAGCAATACGAAACAGAAATAAAACTTATTAAAAGGGAACCTGTCACATTGAACATGGTTAAAAATGAAAAAGGAAAGCCAGCACTCGTCGCACGGAGAGCGTTGCAGCAGGAAGGAGCGCAGCTCCCTGACCATGTAGAAAAAATCCCAGCAACTCCGAACTGATTTGCGATTTAATCTTTTATATTTTATTCAGATAACGCGTTTCGGCACACTGCCTTTATCAACATTGATAAAGGCATTGTGCCGAAACGCGTTATCTGAATATATCTGATGAAGAGAATAAAACATTAAATCGCAAATCAGTTCGGAGTTGCTGGGATTTCTTCTACACATTGAACATGGTGTCTGACCTACAGACAGCATGTTAGAGAGTCGGGCGAGAAAGACTGATTAATATATGACTTTGTGGAGACGGTTCAGTATAATTTGTGTTTCATGCTCTCCAGCTTCTTTACTCACCTCTCTGCAGCTCTGGTCTCTTTTGTGGACCGATGGCAGCTTCTCCCATGTGACCAGTAAGCACCTGCATTTCCCAGAAGTGCACTGTAATAACTCCTTCCTCTCCTCCGTAGAAAAAAGTTCCTCACACACAGCACCAGTGAGTAAGCCCCAACAGTTTCAGGTACTTTACTGTGAGATCGGTATGTTGGCACTGAAAGGAGGAAAGGAGCAGGGAAGCAAAAAAGAAAACATGATAAAATTCTGACTGCTTCCAACTGCCACTAGGGGGAGCTGAAACTGACTTAGCTTTTTTTTTTTCAATTTAAATTTGTCAGATAAATCTGTCTTCAATATGCTCCCCCTAGTGGTGGCTGCAGGCAGCCATCAATTATATAATGGGAATTAAGCTATATAACAACACAGTATTTTATTTATTGTAAATTCCATTATCTGGGAAAGTACTTTACCAGATGTTTTCTAATGGCTTCTGTTAATACAAGGATTATCTCTTCATACTTACTGAGTGGGTGTGACTTTACTGGTGTGATGTCACATCCCTGGAAAACTTCAGCTGCATCTCCCTCCTCTCCCCTCCTCTTTGTCTTCTGGTTACTGTTTTACACTAGACGGACTTTTTGGTGACTGAGGAGGTTAGAGAACCTTCACAGAGGAAATAAACTGTAGGATTCTAGGAGGCGAGGAAAACGGCACTTTAAAAAACTATATTACAAACTTTCTTGTGTTCACGTGTACTGTGTATTTATGCACAAAAGCCTAAAGCCACTGAGATTTAAAGATCCTACATAATTTAATATGAAAAAGTCCACAGGGGAGGGGTGAATAATTTGAAAGAAAAGGAAACATAATAAAACTTAGCTGAAGACCGCTGCATATCTCACGTCACGTCACTGATATCCAGGGCAATTAAATCTTTATTGTGTGTTTTTGCCAAGTGTCTGCGCTCTGTTGTGTTCTGTTACACCTCCCTATAAAGCAGCAGACCCTGATACTGACCAACACACCGCCGCCTTCAGAACCGGGATATTTATTTCCAGGTTCAAAGGATAAAGGTGCCCAGAAGGATTATAGGAAAATATAAAAGTGACAAATCAACATCGCTGCTACTCATCACCTTCCTAACATGTGCAGGGTGGGAGTAGTAGTCACCTAGTTACATGCATAACGAACCGGCCAGAATGCTGTTGCTAAGAAAAACAGAACCTGGTGTCATCGGCTCAGATCCTTCTAGGAGTCCCATTGATTTATTTACTACTTCTCACCGAAAGCTGATATGAAATTATACCAGGATTTACCACAGACTGAGCGGAGCAAAGGAGGAGTCAGATAGACTGGAGAAATACATGATGCTTATTTACCTTCAAATGCATAGAGGGCAGTATTGTAGTAGTCTTATTCTTGCACGTAGGAGCACAGTATTATAGTTGATATATTCTTGTACATAGGAGGCGGCATTATAGTAGTTATATTCTTGTACATAGGAGCGGTATTATAGTAGTTATATTCTTGTACATAGGAGCAGTATTATAGTAGTTATATTCTTGTACATAGGAGCAGTATTATAGTAGTTATATTCCTGTACATAGGAGCAGTGTTATAGTAGTCATATTCTTGTACATAGGAGCAGTATTATAGTAGTTATATTCTTGTACATAGAAGCAGTATTATAGTAGTTATATTCTTGTACATAGGAGGCAGTATTATAGCAGTTATATTTTTGTACATAGGAGGTGGTATTATAGTAGTTATATTCTTGTACATAGGAGCAGTATTATAGTAGTTATATTCTTGTACATAGGATGCAGTATTATAGTAGTTATATTCTTGTACATAGGAGCAGTATTATAGTAGTTATATTCCTGTACATAGGAGCAGTGTTATAGTAGTTATATTCTTGTACATAATAGCAGTATTATAGTAGTTATATTCTTGTACATAGAAGCAGTATTATAGTAGTTATTGTCTTGTACACAGGAGCAGTATTATAGTAGTTATATTCGTGTACATAGGAGGCAGTATTATAGTAGTTATATTCTTGTACATAGGAGCAGTATTATAGTAGTTATATTCTTGTACATAGGAGGCAGTATTATAGTAGTTATATTCTTGTACATAGGAGCAGTATTATAGTAGTTATATTCTTGTACACTTGAACAGTATTATAGTAGTTATATCCTTGCACATAGGAGGCAGTATTATAGTATTTATATTTTCAGTGCAGAACAGCATTACAGTAATTTAGCTCTTTTTACTTATTTTGTGAAGTGGTGGCTGAATGCCCTTAATAATTGACAACCATTCATCAGTTGCCAATTACTTTACCTCCTTCCTCTTGGCAGATGATACACAGTACACTGCCCACCCGGGGTGACAAGGAGCACAGCAGAGATCTGTGATCCATCTCTCAAAATATATTTCTGTCCTATTCTGGGATCTCCTTTGGTTGAATTAGTTCTGGGTTAATTAATGTAATTGTTCTATCTCATTCATGTATATGGGGTGGGGGTAGGATAATTGCTGTCCAATGCTGAGAATTAATAATTTATGGGGGCTTCAGGCACAATGCAGGTATTCCAGAATATGTTAGTGATCTCTATAATGGGTTTAAATGAAATGTAGCACACACCAATATAGAGATACTTTCTTCTTCTAGACTTACTTTCTACAAATAGAGGAGAGATAACGGGCGCGTCTTCTTCATCTCATATGTCTGGAATGAGGCTTCTCTATCACAAACAAATTATAAAGATAAATGTTTAATCCCCCCTTAGCTCCCCATATACATTGTATATATCATATAATCCGCAGTGCCGGCCATTAGAGATACGGAAAGAATGGAGGCTCCTACAGCCAGGCCCAGAAAATGAACGTCAGAATAATTTATATGATAGAATGTTGTTCTATTATTACTATTATTATTATTATTATTATTATTATTATATGTACTATGTTTATTATTATTATTATAATATGAATTATCTTTATTATTATTATTAAAACTATTATTGCTTTTATTATAAAAAGTTATTTTTCGTATTTGTATTAATAATAGTTTTATTATTAGCTGTATTTGTGCTATTATTAGTATTATTAGTCTAATGTTTACTGTCATTAGCAGTTTCATTGTTAGTTCTATTAGTATTATTAGTTTTATTATTCATAGTATCATTAATAGTTTTTATTATTAATATTATCAATTTTTTATATATATTATTGGCATTATTAATTGCTATTATTATTAGTGGAATTAATATTAATATTTTAAATAGTTTTATTATTATTAGGATTAGTAATAGTTTTATTACTATCAGTACAGTTAGTATTATTAATATTTTTATTACTAGTATTATGATAACTGTTATTAGTAGAAGCATTATTGGTATTATTAATACTTGCATTATTTGTATTATTAACACTTATTGTTATTGGTATTACTACTATTAGTATTATTAATGCTTTTATTTTTTTATTATCAAGACTTTTATTATTAGTATTATTAATTTTATTATTAGCATTATTACTATTATTATTATTAGTATTTTACATTCTGATCTTTTACTTGCTTTTGAACTTACAGATGATCGTTCAGCTATTGCAGACAATCCATTGTCGCTGGATTTTTGTGGTTACTTGTAATATTTTTTCCTTGGTCATAGGAAATCAGTGCGGTCCTGCCACTACTGAGTCCTGCAGTTATGTTGCAGCTTATGTGCTTTTTGGCCTGGTTCTCAAAAAGACAGATGTGGATCCGCAGAGAATGGCAGAGAGGCAGATGTATAAAAACTTTTTTTTTTTTGCCTCTAGTCACTGCACAACTTTCGGCACAAAATGAGTCTGCGGCTACTTGTTGATCTTGGCCACGATATCCATCAATCAACCACAGAACGCTGTATGGCAGTTCATCCAGGGTAGGCCCGACCCCTTTTGTGAAACATCATACCTTATTGTTATGTATGACACCCCTCAGACCCTGTATGGGTGTCGGGGCTGTGCCTAATGATGCATTATCCCTGTGCCACATACAGTTGGAGCTCATGGAGCGACCTTCATTAGATGCAGCAGAGATTTGCTAACTCTTCCGAGGACCTCCTGGACTTGGGGGACTGTTTTTGCAATGCATGGCGCTGACCTGCAATACCACACAAGACCTGTGGACAGGTGTGGCGCAGAATTTTCTAATTCTGTACAACCCCTCTAAGTAGATTTTGGGTCACCCACTGAGGAATCGAAAAGTACTGCAGCCTCATCCTTACTGGTGATTTATTTTGGGTGGAAATTATTTAAATCTACAAAATCTACAGAAACCATAAAGATCTTCATGTTAAATCTGATGATTGTATCATTAATGACACGTATGGAAAATCTTCTTGTTTCTCAGTAGATGCCAGGTATACCTGAGTGCTGGAGTAAATTGTCTAAAGTACACACCAAATCCAGCCTTCATTTAACACGGAACTGATTACTTGATATCCTCGCGGCAGAGGAAAGTTCAAAGCCACATACCCAGTGCAACTGAGACCAGTTTATTAAAATGCCGGACGATGCACAGATACTTCTGAGAAGGGCACAGTAAACAGGACTCAAGAAAATAAGTGTCTGATATACTCCACAGGGGGATCATGTGACCGGGCCCTTTCTCTAAATGTAAATTAAGATGTGGGAGTAGGGGGGCAGGATCGGGGGAGCAGAGATCGAGGACAAGCAGGATAATTGTGGATCGTTGAGCAATATTTTTATACACACACAGATAGATATGAGATAGAAGGATAGAAAGAATTTCTTGTTTCTTGTATTTGTATATAATGTATGTGTAACCCCCTTTTGATGTACAGCGCCATGGAATTAATGTGCATACAAAAAAATAATACCGGTAATAATAAAAATAATTAATAATAATAATAGGATAGATAGAAAATAGAGAGATAATAGGCAGGTAGGTAGATAAATAGACAGACAGATAGATAACAGATAGGTAGATAGATAGATGGATAGATAGATAGATAGATAGATAGGAGATAGATAGATAGATAGATAGGTTAGATTAGATAAATAATACATAGGTAGGTAGATAGATATGAGAAAGACAGGCCGACAAAGAGACATACGCATTGTAAGAAAAAAAGAATAAAGGAAGGAAAGATAGGCAGATAGATAAGTAGATAAATGGATAGATAGATAGATAGATAGCTAATCGTATCTTTGAAAGCTGTACTCCTCAGTTGCGAATTAAAGGCACATTTGCAAATGTGAGATTGCCAGCCATAGATTCCTTAGGAAAAGACTTGAGAAATATAGAGCGGTGGTGTGCCCTCAGAGGGCTGTGCGCCCTCCTTTTACTGCACAGCCCTAGGGAGCAACAGAATGAGGAAAACCACTGTGATAAACTATTGGCAGCCCCAGAGCCACTACTACTCCCATCCTGCCCTCTGGCTCCTCCTGGGCTGTTTCAATACAATTGGCTACATCAACAGTATACCCATCCTCTGTGTCCTACCAAGCAAGGTGCCTTACTAATGTATCGGAAGCCCTAAAAGAGACTTTATACATAAGGGGGCTACTGGCACATAAGTGGGGGCTTCTGGCACATGATAAGGGGGGGCTACTGGCACATAAGGGGGGACTACTGGCACATGATAAGAGAGGGGGGCTACTGGCACATAAGGGAGCTACTGGCACATGATAAGTGGGGCTACTGGCACATATGAGGGGACTACTGGCACATGATAAGGGGTGGCTACTGGCACATGATAAGGGGGGGCTACTGGCACATAAGGGGGCTACTGGCACATAAGGGGGGGCTACTGGCACATGATAAGGGGGGCACTCTGGCTACTGGCACATTATATGGGGAGGGCTCTGGGGGGGGGGGCACCACAAGATTAGCTCGCACAGGGCGCCTGAACACCTAAGGCCAACCCTGTTTACTATGAATGCCAGGATACATGTCACCGGCTGCGCACAAGCCCAGAAGGGTTTAATTAGCTGTCTTGTATCCGAGCTTCCATCGCTGAAACTCTGCTTACTCCTGAGCAGGAAACAAGAGGGTACCTGCAAAGAGCATGTGCCTTGTGTTGCTCCAGGGAAACCTCAACATCCAGTTATGCTACCACAAGAAGCCAACCCCAAAGACTGCCTGGACTTTCAGGAAGAGAATATGCCCAGCATAGATACCGGTAAAATGTGTCTGTAGAGTGTTCCTCTTTTTTCTAGATGTTTGGCACCTTCAGTTGGACATCATTTTCTTATTTTGACAAAAAAAGGTTTCAACCAAGAAACATTTGACCTAGAGCAGGCCTCATCACACTGCTGCTAGGGGCCCAACTCCTGGGGATCGGGAGCAGGAGAAGATGTCCCACGCGTTCCGTACCATCAGCGAATGCCCTGTTTGTGAATCAGCCATCAGCATCCAACGCCTGTTCCTGGGACAGGGAACTCCGGTCTGTCACCAGAAGCCACCTCCCTAAAGACGTTAGCCGCTATGGACAGATGGAGGCTCACCATGTGGCAAGACAAGAAACAAGATGGTGGGAGTCACTCAACTTCCCAAGCCTCTTATGCCCGTTTCACCTGCCGAGATCTGGCTAGAAGACTGGATGAGACCCTCTGAATCCTATGGGCCCCTACCGCAGCCAATACTGGAGCCACTCATCCTGAGGTTGCTGGGACCGACAAGTGCAGAAGATGACCAGCCTGCAGCTCCAAATTTTGCCATAGGAAGTCACCAGGGCTCCATCTTCCCCTCTACCAGATCTACAGACAGCAGGACTAGCCTTGAGGATCCATCAAAGATCCAGCTGCTGCACCAGAGGCTGTAGGTACCGACCAGGCCTGAACCCTTTCCTGTTGATGTCCTGAAAAGGAAGAATACTGTAGCCAAAGAGTGTGACTAGGGTGAGAGACTTATTTACTGTTTGTGTGTTTCTTGTCATATATAGATGCCCTAATGCCTCTCCATCTAAAGGGACTCCATCACAGTATATATCCCAGTTGTGCACATTGCATCTTCTCCTTCTATTCTCAGGCCAAACTCATGTGACCGAGATCTTTGCAACATACCAAGCCAGGTACCCAAAGAAAGACGTCACTAGAGAGCTTTTTGTGTTTTTGTTTTGTAACATTTAGAAGATCTGCACCCATTGTCATGTGACTCACACATACTTGAGCAGCAAAGTGCCCTGGTTTTGTGTTTCCATGGACTTTAGTATTACCAGATCGGCAACTTGATTTTCATTTTAGTTAGATAGGTACCTCTCCTTATGGATTGTCACTCTGGACTCACTTATTTTACTGCGGTAGTATCTAGCTAGTGCCGAGGCTTTGTACTGTTTAATTTATGCGCACGCCTTAACTATTTGCCTTGTAGCTGAAGAACAAGGAAAGAGAGCCAAATGGTACCTGCATCTCTGAGCTCATTCATCCTGCTGCCACGGAAGAGACCAAGCACCAACCCAAGGAGGGCTTGCATTTCAATGGGGGTTGTGCAGTACCCAAGAGCAGGGGGTTGTCGCAAATTTTTTGCTGTTTAATGCTTGTCATGTTAGTTAATGTCATTTTATGCTCTGTATACCCAGTGTGTTTATGGATGGAAGTGACAGAGCTAACAACTCTGGCACTGCCCCTACATGAAGCTTGGGTGTGGATCCTAGACCCTCTGCAGCTCAGTCTAGACAATTCCAGTAAGTAGGAAGTTCTAGTCAGAAGAGGAAGAGTGAAGAAGCAATTCCATGTGCTCCATTCCTTACAAGACTGGACAAAAGCTACCACGACTCATCGATCTCTTGATGATTGAGAAAAAGAGACAGTAAGGTTCTGAAATCTGCATCGCTGAGTGTTGCTACTTAAGCTATTTAGGCTTTACTGCAGTGAGGGGAATACTGTTAAGACACCCTTCACATGTTGACATGACTTAGCCAGTCATATCTTAAAAAATGTACGCCTCAGTTAGGAATTACAGGCTCAATTGCAAAAGTGATATTGCCAGCCATAGATTATGTAGGAAGATTGAGAGGAAGGAGAATAATAATCTCCATCCTTCCTTAAATCCATATAAAACCAGCTGGGGAGATGCACTGTGTATTGTGGGAACTATGTTTTGCCATTGCTGGATGTACTACAACCCCTATTTTGCACTTCAGTAAAGAGAGATGTTTATTCTGTTAAATCGGGACTGGTTACTGACTCCTGCACCATACGCTGGCCATTGCACTCTACAAGCCCTGCCTTGCACCCGTACAAACACCCAACATCACGGGCACCCAGACTACCATCAGACAGGAGCCTCCACATCATGGTGTGCCCCAAGATAGATAGAGAGAAAAATAGATAGATAGATATGAGATAGATAGATAGATATGAGTGAGGATAGATAGATAGATATGATATAGATAGATAGATAGATAGATAGATATGAGGATAGACAGATAGATAGATATGATATAGATAGATAGATATGAGGATAGATAGACAGATATAAGATAAATAGATAAAATATTTTTGGGATTTTAGGACCCTTTCAGTAGAGAACCAGCTGTACAGCCCCATCCTGACAGCGCACACATTACAGTATAAACTAACCCCGCCATTCCTTTGAAGTCCGCAGTCCACCCTCTCAGTCCTGTCATACCTCACACAATGGTATGTATCTAATTTACAACCTGTTTGTGCATTTCCCGTGAAAGACGATAAACAGTGCAAATTTTAGGCGCACGGCTTAAAGGACCCTTGCACTCCGCGGCTTCACAAGGCCCAGATTTCCTGTGTAACCGGCGTCCTGCCGCTCCCCAGGCCCCAGCGAGGGCCTTTATTTCTATAAACACGTTGCAATCTTTCCATTTACATAATTTTTGACAGATTATCGTCTTTCCAAATGGAAAGTCCTGTTCCCCGGCAGCAGCAGAAATCTCTCTTTCTTGTTAGCAGTGATGATTTTAAAAGCATGCAATGATCTAAGCCGTAATACTAATATTATGCATCATCCGGACAGGATAACGATGCCACCTTGTCAAGGCTTACCTCTTAACACAACCCATTTGCCGAATATCACAGTCATAAGCACTTGATGAATGAGGACGAGAACATCTTTTGGCTTCCCAGACTTCTTCATAAGCATTCCCCGTATAATCCCATCTCTCAGGAATGCGACCGATCGTACATGCAATTCCTTAAAGCGGCGGCGCTCTGGACTACTCATATTTATAGTCTGTGTATATTTCCTGGCTCCAGATAGTGGTAATGTAATGGATGGTTATATTTTATGAATCCAGAGCCAGATCCCTCAATCGGGAGCCCGGCCTTGTATGGTGTCCTTATGACTCTCACTAAATCCTCACTCCGGGCCATAAAACTTCCAGCTAAATGTGATGTGTGATACCAGCTGAACATTTATAGAGGGGAGAAATGGTTTTTTTACTAAACATATCTTTTTACGAGCCGGGCCTTTAAGACGGCCATTAAGACAATATTGACATTTTACTGAGTAAAAATCTGTGAAGATGTTTCCCTATAAATGTACAAATGGTGTAAAGCAGATAAAATACTGGGCCCTCGTTTAGAACAGGACTTTTTTTTTTTTTACTTTTTTTTTATAAATATTCAACTGGGATAATTGACAAAAAAAACCTACATTGTAAAGTTAAAGGTTATCAGAAAATTATATATTTTTAAAAATCAAGATTTTATAGCCAACCCCTATAATCCCCCCAAAATACCCGGGTCCCTCATACTGGTCATACTTACCCCATTCCCCGTCACTAGTGTCGCTTCTGGGGATGAGCGAATCAACTTCGGATGAAACATCCGAAGTCGATTCGCATAAAACTTAGTTCTAATACTCTATGGAGCAGGAGCTTCATACAGTATTAGAATGTATTGGCTTCGATGAGCCGAAGTTATTGCTTTGCGAAGTCTCACGAGACTTTGCGCAATACCTTCATAAGTTAATTTGTACTGTAAAAAAACATTTCCCGAACTCAGGTTCGGTTCCAACTTGTACCTTGGAACCGAACCCGAGTTCGGGAAATGTTTTTTTACAGTAGAAATTAATTTATGAAGTTATTCGCGAGACTTTGTGAAGCAATAACTTCGGCTCATAGGAGCCAATACATTCTAATACTATACTGCATCTCCCCATCGCGCGTATCAAATCTGGCAATGTGGGATGGCGGCTAATAGCAGGCTGCGACAGGAACAAGCCCCCCTAATATCGCGGTGACGCTAGAAAGGCTAGTTCCCATCGCGGCCTGCTATTGGCTGCCCCCCATCTCTGGATGTTTTGATCCACGCAATGGGGAGACTGCAGCGGCAGCCGTTCAGGCATCAGAAGCGACACGAGTGCTGGGGAGTTGGGTAAGTATGACCAGTATAAGGGGCCTAGGCATTCTGGGGGGCATTATAGGGGTTGGATAACCGCTTTAAAGATATGTTTAAAGAATCTTGGGTGACATATTTAATTTTCCATGACACTATCTATATTTCCAAAAATCCAGCAATTTTCACATTGGCCACTATGTCTAAAAATAGATGCCGCTTCATGGTCTGTACAGACCACTTTCTAGCAGTTAGGGGCATGCTCTGTGACCTCCACACAGGTCACAGAGCATGCCCATAGCACTTTCCCATAGGTGACATTGATTCTCCTCTAGTTCTCTGTGTTGTAAATAATGGTGTGTGTGTGTATGTGTTTGGGGGTGGGGTGGGGGGTTAAAGTGGTTGTCTCATCTCAGACAATGGGGGCATATCGCTAGGATATCCCCCCATTGTCTTACAGGTGCTATAAGGGAATGGAGCCCCGCAAAGTGGTGACTGGAGGACTCTGGTCCGGCCACCACTAAGCGCTCTCCCCAAAGCAGTGAATGGGAGTGCACCGCGCAGGACCGGCCACCGCTCCCATTCCATGTGCCCGACGGAACATGCGCAGTGCACCCTCCACCACTTTCGGGGCTCTGTTCTCGATCTCCCATTTGAGAGACCTGCACCTATAAGAAAATGGGGGCATATCCTAGCGATACGCCCCTATTGTCTGAGATGAGCAAAGAGATATTCTGAACATATTCAAAATACTTCAAAATCTATATTCAAACTTTTTAAGTTCTTGAATGCCTATTTTTAAATTCCAGGGATTTGCTTTATAGCAGGTACATGGGCATAAGAATTCTAAGTCAGAAAACAACCTATTGTCTTGTATGGCAGAGTGTTGTGGGCATGCTCTGTGACATGTAGAGGTTACTGGGCAGTTGTTTAGAAACATTTGGCCCATATCGGTGGGCAGTTTTTTTTTACTTTTTCACTTGCTGGGGCTATTTTCCATGACATCTTGCTCCATGGATTTGCTTTACAGGATATATGGACATAAGAATTTTCAATCAGCAAACAGCCTATTGATTTTAATGGTAGAGAGTTGTGGGCATGCTCTGTGACATATAAAGGTCACTGGGCAAATGATTTGGCTCATATTGGTGGTGGGGTTTTACCTAATTTTAAGAAATAAATATTTGGAAAACCTATTTTTAATGTATATGAAATGATTTATTAATTATTAGTAAAATCTAATAATCCAACATCAATCAGACAAGTCAATTTTGGAGACTTATTAAGAATTTTAGTAAATTCATAAAAAAATAAAAATAATCCTTTCCGAATTTTCCTGATCATGAATTAATTCTGGGACATTATGGGGGGGAATCTGGTAAGTGTGAGGTCAGAGCACTCTATCCTATCTCCCGTCTAAACGCATGGGCGGTCAACCACAGGGGCGTTAATAGGTGTGAGACAGTTGTGGCTGACCTGAGACAGAGTGCAGATAGCACGTCTGATTAATGGCCGCCATTCCTGATCCCACATGACTGTTTTATGGCTTTTATAGGCACCAGGAGGATGAATAATTAACAATTAGCTGGTATCATGACCGGGGTGGTCTGTCCTGACAGAGGTCTAAATAACATTAGCCACGAGGGGTCAGAAGCTTCAGTTTGGAGCCACATTGATCATATTAGGGAACTGCTTTATCGTCTTGAAGCTCCTGCCCCCCCGTGCAAAACCCGAAAAGGGCCCCCATTTACCATGTGCCATATGGGGTAGAGGGGCATTTGGGCTTTGCCAGGCACCAGGAGTGTAACTGCTCTCCCTGCACCCCTATAGCTATATGTGGTAGTGATAAGAGTAGCTGTATGATGTGTATACGGTATACGTGTATATATATTGTCTATCTGTGTATGTAGTGTACATACAGTAGTATAATGCCGCAACTTCACTCGACCCAGCCCAATATAGTACATGACACGTAATAATGGTTGGCATGCAGGAATCATGGCCATGTAAATGATGTGTGTAAAATATTACAATATTATTATTGGAGCACTGTAGCGGTATTCATTCAGTGAAATGTATAGGGATGGCGGCATTATTTAGATACTGTACAGTAATATTATTTAGCACCCTATGGTGGTATTATCTGAGCCTCCTGCAGCATTATTTGGATTTGTGGATTTATGATTTGAACACATAGCACTACTATGAGTGCACTATATGCATTATTATATTTTATCACTGTATGGCAGTATTATTACTTAGATTATTTTTTTGGTACTTTTTTGGCCACTGCGAGCGATTGATATTAGGGTACTTTATGGCAGCCTTATCTTACCATGTGCACACTGTATAGGGGTATTCTATGGACATATCGCTATAGCAGGGGTATTGGGTATTGGGTAAGTGGCCATTCACATGGCGGGTTTCATGTTTCGGCAAAATCCCACCAGCAGCCACTACCTTTCTGACACCCATTCATTTCAATGGGAGACCATGTTGAGGATTGCGGAGCGTCGACTTAAAGCCTCATCATTATTATCATTACCACACCCACATCAGCTGTACGAGAAGGCAACGAGCGCCTCGGCCTTCTCGCTTTTCCTAGGCCAGTGACGTTACGTTCGTCTTTCACGTGGCCTACTGTAGGAGCGCTTCTGCCTTCTCAAAACAGCTGATCTGTGGGTGTCCCGGGTGTCAGACCCCCACCGATCAGATACTGATGACCTTGCTTTTAAGCCGATCCTCAGCGCTGACTCCAATTGAAATGCATGGGAGGCAGAAACCACGTGACTGCTGGTGAAATTTTAGGGTGTGTGTCTGTGGCAAAGTTTCACGACAAAAGACGCAGTGTGAACACACCCTAAGGGTACATTCACATAACAGCCATGTGATGGCCTTATTTTTAATGGCTGTCAAACGGCTATTTTCAGAACCGTTTCCGTCTATGGTTCCATTCACACAGCTGTTTTTTGAATGGGCTGTGAACAATGGCTGTCAAAAAATAGGACATTTCCTATTTTGTCCATTTTTACGGACTGAAAACCCTCATAATATTCAAGGGGTTAAAAATGCCCCCATAATATTCATGGAAAAATGGCTGTTAAAAATAGACCGTGTTTACCAGCGTTTTCTTTCTGGGGGTGACGTCTGACTTTGGCCCTATGATTTCTATTCACTCTACCTCTCTGGCCGAACACTGCATATACATACATAATGCAATTACACATATTAATTTGCAGTAAAAGGATTAGTCTGCGGTATTTTATGGATAATATGAGTATTTGAGGTGGATTAATTTAATTTCATGTTGTCTTAGATAAAACCTAGGAAGAAAAATGAGCGGCATTCCTGAGACATGATAGCGTTCTATAGAATTTTATCTGTAAAATTTAATATTAAGAACCACATAACTCAGGAGTAAGTAATGGTCTTGCTTTTGATGGTGCTCACTGTGTATAGGTTTAGACAGCTTCCATAGACTCTGTAATAACTATGTCTTCGCCAAGCTCCCCCTAGTGGTGGCTTCTCACAACCAGAATTTATTATTAATAAAGATAGTAGAATATTGATGACCTACCTTCAGGATAAGTCATCAATATCTGATCAGTTGGGGTCTGCCACTTGACACCACAGCCGATCAGCTGTTTGAAGAGGTCTCACCACACAATACCAGGCACAGCACCTTATGTTGTACTTGGCGTCACTGGCCTAGGAAGAGGCCACAGCACTCACTGGGATATTACAACCTTTTGATCAGTGGTGATATGAGGAGTTGGACCCCCACTGATCACATATTGGTGACTAATCTTGAGGTAAGGTCATCAATAATTTTCTCCTGGGACATATACTCATGTCACGTAGTTCTCCGGGAACATGTAATCATACATATAATCATATCACGTGGGTAGACTTTTGACAGAGAGATGGTGTATAAATGGGTCAGCTGCTTTATCTATCTGCCTGGTGGAGCTGCAGATCCCTGTGACTGCACTCTTACTTGCTGCTTGATGAACTCCCTAGATGCTGCAGTCAATAGTGACCATGGCATCTAGGTGGTTACACAAAGAGCGGGGGCTTCCTCTGTCACCCCACTGGTGCCTTGACATGTAATCATGGGGACCATTGATGTATTGTAATGATGGGCTGGGGGCCTAACAAATGCCCCCAAGCTTACCACAGCTGCATGCCTGTTAGGCCGTGCCAGAGGCGCAGTCTACTCGATTGCCTGTCAGTTTATTACTGACAGACAATAAGGTTACTAAGGTGCATCAGTGCCTTATATCTGCAGAAAAAATCAATCAATCACAACGTGAAGTCCACTAGTGGGATAAATAAGGTTTCATTAAAAAATAAATTTTCCCCCTTACAAAGTGTTTTGCAAAAGTGTTAAAAAGTACAAATATATGGTGTCATCACAATCGTAACAACCCATATAATAAAGCTAACACATGATTCCAGCTGCATGGTGAACTCTGTAAAACAAAACGAAAAATTGACAAAAACCATAACTTTGAAATTACTTTTTTTTCCCATTCCCCCACACCTCCAAAAAATATAACCTGGATCTAAATACTTATGTAGTTGCATGTAATTAAAAAAGTAGTATAGACACATTCAATAAAATCTATCTGTATAGCGCCACCTGCTGTTTCTTCTTTTCCTTATTTCTTGTCCACCTCACTGAGGTGGTCACACATGCTCAGTTTAAGGCCTCATGCACTTGTACGGGTGTATTACTGTACTCCAGCGGCGGCATGAAGCGCACGGCGTCATAGCAACCAATGACGCTGTGCGCTCCTGCTGTCAGCTGGATTCCAGGCCGGGATACCACGGTTCGCGCGCGGCCGTGTTCCTCGGCCGTGTGCATGAGGCCTAAATCTTTAACTGCCACCAGTTAGATCTTTTGTTAGAAGCTGCTTTGGCAGTTACAGGGAAAGAGGTGAATAAGAAAGGAAACGTCTACGCGATGTCTGCTTAAAAATATCTAGTAAAACAATTGGAGCAATAAATGTGGAGATCTCTGGATCCATGTGAGGTACAGGCCTTGTACTAGATTATGTATGATTTTAATTTTTTACATCAATCATGGCATGAGCCCTTTAAGCATTTTTTTTATATATTCCCAGAAATGTTTCTATGAAATATATGGCACGTTCAGCAGAATAAAAAGGTTATGGCTTTTCTGCGGCAGTATATCCCCATGAAATCTGCTGTTATTGTGCAAATAATAATGGTTCATACAGACCCACAGGTTGTCCATGCCATACCATGTATGCCTTAAATAAAAAAAATGGTGGAGTTGGGTTTTTTCTCCATTCACTACCAGAAAAAAATGACAAAAAATTACTCAAAAAGTTACCCCCAAATAGTTCTATTGAAAAATACAATGCATGCTGCCAATAACAAGGCCTCATATAAGTCAATGGAAAAATTTGAAAAAGTTATTGCTCTTCTAATGCGGTCATGTAAAAAAAAAAAAGGAATAAAAAGTCTGGTAAAGAAGAGAGTTAGTCCGTCTGGTAAGGAAGTGGTTAATTATTATTATTTTAGACATAGTCATTTTTATTACATTTTGCATTTAAAATTGGCTGATCTTGTGGCAACTTTTAGAAAATATATCACTTGAATTAAATTAAATAAAAAAAAAATTTCAGCAAATTTACCTAATTTGTCTTATCTTAGCCGAGCGGACGGGTCACGTGGAGAGGTACCTGGCTGTCAAGAGATTTTATGCAAACCACATTTGTCTTTCAGGGGGCTAAGAGGTTGATAAACACTGGCCTAGTTCCTCCATCTTTATCTATATCCACATTGAGTGTTTACAACAGTATTTTATCTGTGAACTTCTCTGCAGCCCGAAAAGGGTCAACATTCACTCCGAAATGATGTGTTGTTATGAAGTAAAAAGCTCATTTTATGCTCCCTGACACATTTATGTCAGCAAAATGTAGATCTTTTTTAAAGGGGTATACTGGCGCGTTACCAGAAATAATAAACACAGCGCCTGAAGCTTTTTTTCCCCTTCAAGAATAGATAATAGGACTGCTTTCAGTTATTTAGGAAATGTAAAAAAAAAAAAATTGAACAATTTGTGGTAAGATATACAAAAGACGTCTATAATAGGCAAAATAAATAAATAAAAATGTCACACCAAAATAATAATAGAAAAAAAGGTTGATTAGGAATCTTAAAAAAAATGAATAGTGATTGTAGTACTTATGGTATATAGTTTTATGTTTTTTTTCTTTAGTTTTTTTAATTAACAGAATGATATTCAATTTCAAATTAGATTTTAAAAAATGCAGATTTTTATACTATATATAAATATATATATATATTTAATTAAATTAAAAATTGAATAAAAAAGTTACTGCACACTATAACCAGTCAATTGAATCTGTGAATATGTTTTTTTATTTTTTATTTTACCATAGCTTAAGTATCCCAGGGCAGCTGCTAACCATATCCTACAAAACTGCTGACCTGCATGGTAAATATGAGTAAGGAAATGAACTCCATAGTCCAGCTGGAAGACTATAACAATCTGTGCTGTATTACTCCTAAAATCTATAATTTTTAGACATTTAGGTATTTTACTATTTATACTACTTTTACATATTTATATTAGTTTTATTATATGAGTGTCAATTTTTTTTCTAAGAGTAGGACTGAGAAATTTTAGGTTACAACTTTGCAAAACGTAATTAAGTTACTTTTAAGTAAACTAAAAAAAGCTAATTAAAATAAATAAATACCGGATTTTCGGATTCTGCCAGAACAAGCCACAACCTCCTTCGAGGGTAGGCATCTGAGTTTTGCCTGGTTAGTTGTTACCTAATCTAATAAAATCTGGCATCTGTGGGAATGGGTAGTTGACGAATAATCAGAAGGAAGAGTATATGGAGCTTAATTGTAAGAGTAAAAAAACTTTTAAGAAGAACACGCAAAATAAAATGTTAAAGCCAAATCTTCTACTTTAAAGTTTTTTTGGCCTATTAAATAAAGGAAAAAAATATTCAAAGTGGCATAAATGATAAAATAAATTATACTTGCTTTACTGATCCCTCTTCGAGCCCTTTGGTCTCTACTTCCTGGTTCCTCCGCTCAACAAACAGGAAATGATTGCTCAGCCAATCACTGGCTGTGGTGGGTGGGATGGGCCAGTGCTTTGGCCACTGATTGGCTCAGCAGACATTTCCTATGTGTCGAAAGGAACCAGGAAGTAGAGACTAGAGAGAAAACGCGAAGAATCACTGCTTTTTTTAATCTAATCAGCCAAATAACCCCTTAGACTATATAAGAGGTTCTAAATTTTGGACTTATGACATTTAAAATGATATGGTAGTTCTGTTCTGAAAACAAGTATCGGATTATGGGACTTTCCGGTTTATCGGACAGCATAGTAAAGGAATTTCACTCTAATAAGTGTATGAAAACAAGTGCATGGGAAGAAAATAAGAGGCATACTGTGCGTGTGGAGTAGGCCGGATGTATCTATCTTACCCACCCACATGTTACTGACTAGTTATGTGTGATTCCAAGCCCACAGAAGCCACATAATGTGTGGAGTCACAGCAGGCTTGTGTGGAAACTTAATAAGCTCTTTGCACAATATTTGGCTTCCTGTAAAAAGATTTCACACATTGCAGGTTCAGAATAGCAGACGCTCAGAGTAACAGGCTGAGGCGGAGAGAGGAATATACCGGATTGTAGCAGTGGTACTACATCGAGCAGAAGGGGAGGCCTAGATAAGATGATAATGGGCCACACGTTTCTATCACTGGCTGTGGGGCCGGCTGTCTCCCCACAATTGGCCACCACAACGCCTTTGATTGATGACAATGTTTTCCATCTTAAGACTAGAACCTTACAATGTATCTGCAATAAAAACTTATTCATAAAGTGAGGTCATCAGAATAATTAACATAAGTCCTAAAAATTTCCACAATCTTAAAGGCCGTCTAGCACCACGAGACTGTGAGCCTCTCAAAGAAGATATCCCACTGCAGACCATTTTTTACAGTTCCCTTATAGACATAATCTATATAAATACAGTAACTTTATTATTACATTACTGATCTTGAGCTCATCCAGAGTCACATCCTGTATTACTCCAGAGCTGCCCTCACTATTCTGCTGGTGGAGTCACTGTGTACATACATTACATTACTTATCCTGTACTGATCCATAGTTACATTCTGTAATATACTGCAGAGCTGCACTCACTATTCTGCTGGTGCAGTCATTGTGTACATACATTACATTACTTATCCTCTACTGATCCTGAGTTACATCCTGTATTATACTCCGAAGCTGTACTCATTATTCTGCTGGTGGAGTCACTGTGTACATATATTACTTATCCTCTACTGATCCTGAGTTACATCCTGTATTATACTCCAGAACTGCACTCACTATTCTGCTGGTGGAGTCACTGTGTACATACATTACTTATCCTGTACTGATCCTGAGTTACATCCTGTATTATACTCCAGAGCTGCACTCACTGTTCTGCTGGTGGAGTCACTGTGTACATACATTACATTACTTATCCTGTACTGATCCTGAGTTACATCCTGTATTATACTCCAGAGCTGCACTCACTATTCTGTTGGTGCAGTCACTGTGTATATACATCACATTACTTATCCTGTACTGATCCTGAGTTACATCCTGTATTATACTCCAGAGCTGCACTCACTATTCTGCTGGTGGAGTCACTGTGTACATACATTACATTACTTATCCTGCACTGATCCTGAGTTACATCCTGTATTATACTCCAGAGCTGTACTCACTATTCTGCTGGTGCAGTCACTGTGTACACTCTGAACCTAAAATGCCCTCTAACCTTTATAGGAGAACTTAATGTGACCTTCTCTAAACTTTTGAATGCACATGTCCAACTGTTCAATGCTTCAGTTTTGCACAACTTGCGGTTTTCAGGTGTTTGATTCATGAATCGCCCAATAAATGTCCTGGTTCAGTTAGAACTGGTATTTAAAGGGAACCTGTCACCAGGAAATTCACTGATAAGCCAGGCATGCTGCCTTGTAGGGCTCACTCTGCTGAATATAATGATACCTCTCACTTGGTGATCTGTTGCTTTATTGTGGAGAAAATGTACTTTTAATCCATATGCTAATGAGCTGATTGGAGTCCAGTAGTTGATATGAGTCCAGCGTTTTTTCTATTCAGAGCTGTAGCCCCTCCCCTATTCACTTCAGATATAAAGGGGCGTGGTTTATTACATCATTCATTCATTTTAATAATTGGCGGAGAAATGACTAACAGGGAATGCTAAGGTATTATATAAAAAAGGGGGAGGAATACACTATTGAAGTTAGTAATTATAATAAGGGCTAGTTTGTTCATGGAGTGATAAAGATCTGAATAATTGAATAGGGGCGTGGCTACAGCTCTGAATAGAAAAAACGCTGGACTCATGTCAACTACTGGGCTCAAATCAGCTCATTAGCATATGGATTAAACGTACTATTTCTCCACAATAAAGCAGCAGATCACCAAGTGACAGGTATCATTATATTCAGCAGAGTGAACCCTACAAGGCAGCATGCCTGGTTTATCAGTGAATTTCCTGGTGACAGGTTCCCTTTAAACAGCCCTCCTCATCATGCTGTTCACATTTTCACATCATGAGACCAAGACGACATCTAACAATTGATTAACAGCACCTTGCCAAGATTATTGCCTCGTGACAATGCTTGATGGGAAACGAATATGCAAAGAGGTGTCTCCCAAGAAAGAGAACCATCTCTCAAGATCCGTCTTTCCAACAAGCCTTGAGATTTGACAAGGGAATACAGCCAGGCCAGACATCCATCTGTAGACAGCTGTTTTGGGGTGCGTGCCCCTCATCGGTACAAAGTAGGATTCTGCCTGGATCAGTGCGATGTCGTGGAAGCAGCTTAGACAGGGGGTTGGACCTCCTTAAGGAGACCACACTGTCTAAGCTTCTTCCAAGGCATCTCACTGAGCCAGCCATAATCTTACTCCGTACTGATGAGGGGCACGCACCCCGAAACAGCTCTCTATGGAGGGATATCTGGCTGTATTCCCTTGTCAAATCCCAAGGCTTGTTCGATAGTCGCATCTGGACTCATGGGGAGACGCTTCCAATAGGTGGCGCTGGCGAGATGGTTCTCTTTCTTGGAAGATACCACTTTCCATTCTGGGCTTGCAGTTTTTATTTTTCTAGGACAGAGACAGAAAAATGTACTAATAAAAATAGAATAATTGCCTAATAACTATAAAAAATGGAAGTAAAAATATACTCTAATAATTATTAGGCCCGCTTCATCATATATAGCCGGGCACAACTGATTTATGTGAACTGCACTTCATTTACGTAGCAATATGTTCTATATTCTTCATAATCCTGGTCTCCGGAGGACTGAATCGTTCGCGGGCCTGCTCTTTTGGTCACGAGATGCTATGTCAGACACAGTCTCCATCCACTATATTTCAAGCCCAAGCCCCATTAAAATCTGCAGTGAATCACTACAGATGTGCGAGATCCCATCCCCGGAGACCATTCATTTAGCTTGAATGAAGTATTGCATTCCAGAGCTTAAAGGGACAGTGACCAAACACAGTGACCTGTCTGCAGCTCTCACCCTCTCCCTGCCCACCGGCCGGCCACGCTGACCGCCCTCTCCCCATTTATCATGACGTCACCCACCATCGGAGATGATCGAGCCCACAAAGGCCGATTCATTACGGAATTATGAAGTGATACAAGCACAAACCCCCTATTTCCTCCCTCTTTCCCTGGCAGGGAGGGGTTAAATCAATGGATTTGCTAATAATGTTTACCTACGGAAATGTAATTTCGAGTAATTTTCTGGTGGTTGGACGGGCGCATGTGGAGGGAAGGCTGAGAAAACAGCTTTGTTAGAGAATTTGTAGAGTGCTAAGAAATGAGATGGGTTATTAAGAAGCACCTAATCCCAGAGAAATCACATCATGGACTTGTTGGCGTTCGTCTTGGAGCAGATCCGTCTTACGCGTTGGGAGTTGCTCGCCTTGTAAAGCAGAATTAAGAACATCTTTCGCTCCCTTTACTAAAGGACATTTCTCAAAACTGGTTCCATGGACCAGGAAAACCGTGAAGTGCTTATTATAGTCCTGATGATGGTTCTTCTGTATTGTGGTCATGGGTTTGGGGGAGGGGGTATAGCGGGCAACTTGGATTAAGGTCTGTGGAGTCACCTGGAGGTAGCTCAGGAAGACCAGGTAACAGGTGAACAAGCTGTGGCATAATAATAATACCGCCATATGTTGTCTAAATAACAGTGCTTTAAAGCCCAGATAACTGAGAAGCATAATGCCTAAATAATAATGCCGTACTGTGCCATAATAATACCGCCATATGTTGTCTAAATAACAGTGCTTTAAAGAGATACATAATGCCTAAATAATAATGCCGTACTGTGCCACAATAATACCGCCATATGTTATCTAAATAACAGTGCTTTAAAGAGACACATAATGCCTAAATTATAATGCCGTACTGTTAATAATACCGCCATATATTGCTTACATAACAGTGCCACATAATGTCCGAAGAACTGAGATAAATAATGCCTAAAAAATAATACTGTATTGTGCCATAATAACACCGCTATATGTTCCTTACATAACAGCGCTACAAAAAGCCCAGAGAACTGAGATACACAGTGCCTAAATAATAATACCATACTGCGACATTATAATACTGCCATATGTTGCTTAAATAATAGTGCTATATAATGCCCGAAGAATTCAGATAGATAATGCCTAAATAATAATGCCACCATATGTTGCCTATATAACAACTGAGATATATCGTGCCTAAATGATAATGCCCCACTGCGCTGTAATAATACTGCCATATGTTGCCTAAATAACAGCGGTATATATAATTTCCAGAGAACCGAGCTACACTGTACCTACATAATAATACCATACTGTGTCATAATATATACCGCCATAGCTTAGTCATTAACACTCATTTATTCAAGGAGGACTATATCACATTACCATAGTCCACGGCTCTTACACTTCCCGGCCTGGTCACAGATATCCTCTCTCCACTCTGCCTTGTCCTCAATTTCATACCCTTGATACATTGCCATCTCTCCGCTCACCATATACATGAATTTACACAATACAGCCACTGATTGCCCAAATAATACCGCCATATGATGCTAAAAAAAAGATACCTCCACCCCAGTATCCGAATACACCTATAAGCTCTGATCTACCTGACTACCGAATGCTGAGAGTAGAGTGAAATGTTTTCTGCTCTATTCTAAGGTTGTTCTGCTCCCCCACCCCTAGGAAATAGAGTCCTTAGGCAGCTGCCCAGTTCTCAACCTCCTTAAAAACTTGACCAAATTCTGACCCGACCTCCAGATTAGGAATTCGCTGAGTACCTGGCTGGTTGCTGATGACTACCTTGTGACCCTTGGATAATGGACTGTCCTGGATTTAGTCCATCTACGAGCTGGAAAACAACTTTTGCCGAGATAGATCATTTATGACTAAGATGTTAGCGGACAGGTTATAATTCAGATGAGGAAGGCCGCGGACGTTCCGGAGACACAGGCAACGTTCAGACCAAACAGAAGTTATGACGACTCGAGTCTTATCATAAGCCATTTATTTCGACATTTGTACCTGGACGCCAGCCAGCTCCCATAGGAGCCTTTCATGATTTCTGATGGACGTCCCAGACCGCCATCGCGTCTGCTGAGCTAATGAGGGAGCACGTGAGTTTACATCGGGGAGCGAGGATCCAACAGAAAGCGCTCATGTCACCGAGATAACTTCAAGATGAAAACTCTTTATTGCTGCCATAAACATAAAATATGGCTGCTGATAAAAACCGCCGGTATGCGCCTTATATTAAAATGATTCATGTAGGATTCATGGAAATCAGGCAGGACGGAGGAAACGATAAGGGTCACATCCTATAGGCCGAGATAAAAACAGAGCTCTAGGATCTCGATAAACCATGGATTTCCATCTGGCCGAGAGTTTACCATCATAAATCCCACAGCGGCGATTTTACGCTGAGCTCTGCCTGTTCTGTTTGGCTGCTGTCTATCTGCACAAGCCCTCCACAAACCCAGCTGGAATTCAGCCTGGGATGTCTAAAGAGATCGAATACTGGTTGTTTTAAAGGGGGACACGTTGCTGTCAGTGGTTTCAGTGGCACACGTGAATCCCCCCCCCCCCATCTGTGCCAGAAGTTTACAAACAAGGATCGGAGGACGCTGGACCGAAGGAGCCAAAGCCGAGCAAAGGGGGGGGGAATCCAAAAAATGTTATAAAAGCAGCATATATACAATATGCAGGAAGCCGCTGAGCGCCACTTCGTGGTGGCAGCAGGCATATTCTTTGCAGGGGATTTGGAGCTTTGTATCAGAAAAGTAAGATTTTAAGAAATTAATCAACAGGGGATTTCAGAGCTACGAGCTTCACCTTAGGGATTTCTTGTGCTCTGGAAAACTCTCTAATTCTGTTCCCCAAATGGATCCGACCATGCTATGTTTTTTTTCCCCTTGTTACTCATTTTTCCCAATGTTATAAAATGCTTTAAAAATCCCCCTTGAATTACAAACATTGAAGTCCTTTTGGCATGTTTTAAATAATTTTGTTACATTTGTAATGTTTTTCAAGTCCTAAACAGAAGCTTATGGAAAAAATAACAGAAAATAATTCAGAGTGTGCTGCAAAGGGAAATAAATGGACCTCAAAACGCAACAAACTTATATGTTTTCTATCTATTTATCTATCTGTCTGTCTGTCTATCTATTATCTATCTATCTATCTATCTATCTATCTGTCTCATATCTATCTATCTATCTATCTATCTATCTGTCTCATATCTATCTATTTATCTATCTATCTATCTCATATCTCATATCTATCTATCTGTCTATCTATCCTGGGGTGGGATTCAAATTTTTAACAACAGGTTCTCTACTCAACGGCAGACACGCTGCGTCACGACACTGGTTTACATATCCATACACCATATATACACTACACACACATACCACCTAATTTTTTTAAATCCTAAGAAGCTAAACTGAGCGCTCATCTCCAGCTGCCCCCGCCAGAGCACCGGATCGGGATTCAGACGGTAAGCTGGTTCTCCGATCCGACTGTAATTTTAATAACCGGATCTGGAGAACCTGAGGGAACTGGCTGAATCCCATGCCTCTATATATCTAGCTAATATCTATCTATCTATCTATCTATCTATCTATATATCTATCTATCTATCTATCTATCTATCTATCTATCTATCTATCTATCTATCTATCTATCTAGCTATCTATCTATCCCTCTATCTAATTTCTATCAAATCAAATAAGCTTTATTGGCAGGACTAAATACATTTTAGCATTTCCAAAGCAAGTGGGAAATAATTATGTAGGGTTGGGCGATGAGGACACATCCAGGGTGGGGATATAGGAGTCCATGTTATATCGGGCTCTTCTCAGTCCATGGCAGGCAGTAATATATTGTGCTGCTATGGCCGCTGTGTTCTCCTCTTCCCCCAGCAGTATGTAGAGTTTCTTCCTCCTCCATGGAGGTGAAGTCTGGGCAGAGATCAGACAGTCTCCTGAAGTGAGAGTCCCTCACTGCTGAGTATTTGGGACACCGCAGCAGGAAATGGGCCTCATCCTCCACGGCCTCCTGGTTGCACTGCTGGCACAGTCTGCTCTCTCTGGGCATTTACCTCGGTTGGTGACGCCCGGATTTAATGATCAGGCTGTGGGCGCTCAGTCTGTAGTGGCTCAGGAGACCGCTCTTGGATTGTGGAGTTTCTCCAGAAATGGGGCCAGTTTGTACTCCCTCTGCAGGCTCTGGTATACTGTCAGCTTCTGTGATTTTCATATGTCGTTTCTCCAGACGCTGATATAATCTATCTATCTATCTATCTATCTATCTATCTATCTATCTATCTATCTAATATCTATCTATCTATCTATCTATCTATCTAATATCCATCTATATATCTATCTCCTATCTATCTATCTATCTATCTATCTATCTATCTAATATCTATCTATATATCTATCTATCTTCTATCTATCTATCTATCTATCGATCTATCTATCTATCTATCTATCTATCTAATATCTATCTATCTATCTATATATCTATCTTCTATCTATCTATCTATCTATCGATCTATCTACCTATCTAATATCTATCTATCTATCTATCTATCTATCTATCTATCTATCTATCTTATATCTCTCTATCTATCTATCTATCTATGGTCCAGCGCCTCTACTCTGTCCTCTTCACCGGGCTTCATCCAGTGATATACAGCGGTCCCTCAAGTTACAATAATAATTGGTTCCAGGACGACCATTGTATGTTGAAACCATTGTAAGTTGAGTAATTGGTTCCAAAGCCCCAAAATGTCATCCAAGATAAGAGACAATGAAGATTTAAGAAAAATAAGCAGATAACTAAGACAGAATCCTTACATATACCAGTCAGGACTAGCTGCTAACTAACAACTAGTCCAGCTACTTTACCAGAGAAGGGGCCATGCTTGGTTGGGTCTGACCCTGAGACATTGTACGCTGAGTCTGGTTTCACCTTACGATGGGTCAGAAAAGACCATTCTATGTTGAAAATATTGTATCCTGAGCCCACTGTATCCTGAGGGATCCCTTGTATTATTTTGGCTGCAGTACATGGCTGCAGCGGTCTCCTGCCATACACTGCTGAGGCCACTGATTGGCTGCAGCCTGGGTAAGAGGAAGGAGCACTGGTGCTGGATCGGCGGCGAGTGTAAATGTATTTAATATTTTATCAGCAGTTTCCCAAAATAAAAAAAATAACATAAAAAATGCATCTCTATCTGGAGAACATTCTTGTTTTTACCAATGAAGGAAGAATTAGAAATATATATTTTTTTATTAAATATCTTTTTACTGAAACGATGAAAAGTACAATTAGAAATCTGTGAGGCTAAACCCTTTGCTCCTTCTCTATGTCCCAGGTAGACTGTGAAATCAATCACTCTCAGCCGGTTGCATCATGTGTCCGGGGCGGCAATAAACGTGTCTTCTGCGCTAATCTTTCTCCTGTAACGTATGAGGTAAGGGAAATACTTGACTGACGTCCCCTCCGCGCTTCCTGCAAAGTCACAATATCGCCAGTAAAGCGTAATGTGTAACATCTGCTCGACAGCGTAGGTGCGGATCCCTGCGCCGCGAAGACCAAGGTTCCTCCTGGCCGAACGGTGGATGGGTCACGTGGAGGACGGCGACTGTACGCAGCCGCGCTGGTAACTACCGTCAGCGGTTTGCAGAGAGCGAGGCCTTTATCATCGCGTAACCTTCACCGGAGGGCGGCCGCACACTTGTCCTCTGCTATCAGTCAACATATGCTTCTACTTAAGTGCATCATTAATAACCGTGTTTTAAAACACATGGCGGGGGCTCTTTAATTAGGTCTTTTGGCCTACGCAAAAGGTGGAGATATTTTCAGCCTTCCGTGGAAATAGCTCTCCGAGAGCCGCCAGCGCTGGAAAACATTTTTTTGCATGACGTCCGCTGCAGATCATAAATTAATAAATGATTTATATCTTAGAGAGAAAAAAATAATAATAATTGCAGTTAAAGGCCTGGGCCGCGACGGGCTGTGGGAAAATGATTTCTACGACTGAGTTTCCCTTAAGGAGTCCCAAAAGTGATTTTTTTTTTTTTGTGCTTTTTAAAAAAATTTTTTTTTACTCTCTCCTCTCTCCCGGATGGACAGGATATCTCTCGAGAAAATTCAGCTTTTCTAGCAAACCCCCCCTTCCCCTTCAGCATCTTGAATTTCACTCTCCATCTGTCTTCTACCTGATTTTATGGGCTCATTAACCCCCTGGGTGCCGGAGCGCGTTGGAAGGGGAAGACGAGGATGACATCCTAATCCGCTATTCAGTTGGCAGCGACGGGTCGAGAGGTGATAGCGGGTTTTAAAGGCAGATGCTCCAATTAGTCGTTTTGGAATCCGGGACGCTTGCGACTAATGAATTGGCTTTCAAGAATGCGCTGGTCGCTGACCTGTATATGGGCCCTTCATTCCGGAGAGCTTCTATGAACACGCTGAGGATAGCCTTTAAAGCCTAGCTCTAATTTGTATCTGCTTTACGGAAAATGCGAGGGAACTGTCCGCTCTCCTGTTTTTTTTACAACGTTACATTGTGCCGTTCCTCTGCTATTCCTGCTAGAAAGTTCATGAAAAATGCAAAGCTGGGTAATACCGGTTGAGGTGTGTGTGTTGCGTCCTACACTGACAGTACGGAATGCATAGGAACACCCAAGGGGAATGGTGACACCCAGTGGTCAATTTTTGCTAATATTTCCAAGAGGAATAAGAGAGTAGGGTTATAAGAAAAACTGATCCAGAATCGTAATTATTATAGGGGAATCAGAAGGGGAGAGGGGTCTTCTTTAAGCAGTAATTTCCATATCGGAACAAGGCGGCTTTACCCGAGGGCTGTAACGTAAAATGGGTGCTGCGTCCCCTGTCCTGGTATCATGAGATCCCGGCCTAAGGCCTCTGTCAGACAGCGCGCCACGTTTTGATGTCTGTAGATTAGCCACTAATCCGAACTGACGGTGTCATAAAGATCTCCAGCGCTGATAGTTCGGGTCAAGACTTGTGGCGCTGAAGTGCAGCTCCTGTACCGCCATCTGAACGAGGCCTTAAAAAGATATCCCCCCTTCATGTAAAATGTTATTAACTTATTAGGTTCATGAAAGAAATAATAGAAAAATCTAAGAAATAAAAATCCCAAGTAACGTCGTGTGTTAAATAATATTAATAAATTACTCTAACAATAATCAGTAATAAATAAAGAAAAAGTGCTACAAAAACACAAAATATGAACAGGCTGGGAATTTAGCAATAAAAAATATAAGTTTCTTAATATGTATTTATTTAAATGTTTTACCTATTCTAATTGTAATTGTTTCTATCTATCTATCTAATATCTATCTATCTATCTATCTATCTATCTACAGGGTCAATAAACCACTATTTTTTGGATATCGGAGTGCTGACTTGCGTTTCCACCTTCTACTATTCTGGACTGTGTTGTGGGTCCTAGCAGGAATTGCACCCAAGGTTACAGTGTGCTGTTTCTCATTTTCCCCTTTTATTTATCTATCTATCTATCTATCTATCTATCTATCTATCTATCTATCTATCAATTATCTATCTATCTATCTATCTATCTATCTATCTATCTCATATCTATCTATTATCTATCTATCTATTATCTATCTATCTATCTATCTATCTATCTATCTATATATCTAATATCTATCTATCTATCTATCTATCTATCATCTATCTATCTATTTATCTATCTATCTATCTAATATCTATCTATCAATCATCTATCTATCTATCTATCTATCTATCTATCTAATATCTATCTATCTATCTATCTATCCATCTATCAATTATCTATCTATCTATCTATCTATCTATCTATCTATCTCTATTATCTATCTATCTATCTATCTATCTATCTATCTATCTATCTATCTATCTATCTATCTATTATCTATCTATCATCTATCTATCTATCTATCTATCTATCTATCTATCTATCTATCTATCTATCTATCATCTATTATCTATCTATCATCATCTATCTATCTATCTATCTATCTATCTATCATCTATTATCTATCTATCATCTATCTATCTATCATCTATCTATCTATCTATCTATCTATCTATCTGTCTAACTATCTGTCTAACTATCTATCTATCTATCTATCTATCTATCTATTATCTATCTATCTATCTATCTATCTATCTATTATCTATCTATCTATCTATCTATCTATCTATCTATCTATCGTATTATACAGTCACTTATTCCCATAATTGTTCAGAACATTCTTAATATGTATTAGATGTGTAAGAACGCACCTCTTCTTTTTGGGGTACCAGTTAAATATGACCCCCACCCCCATTTTGTCACCTTCATCGCTCTCCATGTAATAAAGAATATTTGGAAAGATTTCCTCATTCAGAAACAATTCTAAGACACTAAAACCTGTCAGACATTTTGAGAGGTACTGAAAATCCACTTTACAGCTATTAAATCTTGTCCCTGAGTCAGGGGGATGCTATGCGGAGCCCAACGTGTCTGTGAGAAGCGGGAGGCCGGGGGCGTCACTCCTCCCTGTGCCGCAGGTGTATGTTAATGCTCTGTATATTTAATAAAAATCTAACAATGAATGGAAAGAATTTAAAAAGACACGCATCCCTTTAAGTGAGTGAGAGCCCCAGGTGTCCTTGTGAAAACACGTCCAAATGAATGAGCGGACAGAACACGCTTTGTTTTATAGCCTAGATCCACGGAACACTCCGATGTCTATGTTTTTACTTTTTTGTACTTTTGTATCTTTTTTTTCTAATAAAATTTATTCTATTTAGTTTTTTTTTTTTAAATAAATACATTTCCAAGTTTAGGAGGAACTATTCCTACCACGAGACGCTGCTGGACTTACATCTTTTTTCTTCGAAGGAAGATATTCCGTTTCTCTAAGCAAAGCGACAACTGTTTAAGTGAGTAGTAAGTAAAGGACTGCGGTGGAGGTCGGGTGTTTTACTTTCATGATAACAATCCGGGTCTTTGGCTAATAATTTTAAAAGAAAAATTAGGCTTCATTCGCACACTCATGTTCATGGCATGTCTGTGACGGCACAGTCTGTGTTTATCTGTGATACTATCTGTGGTGGGATCCATCCACGTTTTATCCGTGGTTCCTTGATTTTTATTCCGTGTGTCATCTGTATTCGACCCACACTGCTAGGCTGAAAAATTAATTTCCACAGAATCTTCTAGCACGGACCAAACGTGGTTTTCACAGACCCATAAATTATAATGGGGCACGCTTCCATGGTATCACCAAGAACCCGTGGTCTGTAGAAAACCATTTATGAGCGAACACACAAATTAAAGGCTATGGACACATTTGGGGTATTTTTTTTTTTTGTAATTATTGCATTTTGCTAATTTTGGGCTAAAAATAGATTAAAATGTTTAGCCAGGGGTTAAAAATCAGTCTGTTTGCAGGCTGTCAATTTATGTTTTCTTTGCAACCCATCATCTGATGGCTCATGTGTAGCTCTTTTCTCTGATCTCCCGACCTCCTAAACACTTATTTAAGCCATATACTTATCAGGTTGATAAGAAGTGAGCTATAGTAAGTGTTGGACAGGAGATCAGAGATAAGAGCTACACATAAAACATCAGTTGAGAGGATTCAAAGAAAGTAGAAACCAACAGCTTATAAACAGACTGATTTTTAACCCTGTTTCTCAGAAACAGCTGAAGATTTCTATTAAATGTCTAGTGAAAAAAATAATTTTAGCCCAAAATGAGTAAAATACAATCATGCCCTGATGGTGTCCATAGCCTTAGAAGTCAATGAACATATGAGCGGTCCGTGGAGGTCACAGACAGCACATCTCCCTGATTTACTTTGTGGAAAAGTGCTTAAAGTACACATTTAGCTTAAAAAATACCAAACCTATATCTGTGGTGAGCACGTGTATGAGTGTGTACATGTAAGTGGTGAGTGTGTGTATGAGTGTGTCCATGTATGTGGTGAGCGTGTGCATGAGTGTGTCCATGTATGTAGTGAGCATGTGCATGAGTGTGTCCATGTATGTGGTGACTGTGTGTATGAGTGTGTCCATGTATGTGGTGAGCGTGTGCATGAGTGTGTCCATGTAGATGGTGAGTGCATACATGAGTGTGTCCATGTATGTGGTGACTGTGTGTATGAGTGTGTGCATGTATGTGGTGAGCGTGTGCATGAGTGTGTCCATGTATGTGGTGAGCGTGTGCATGAGTGTGTCCATGTATGTGGCGAGCGTGTGCATGAGTGTGTCCATATATCTGGTGAGCGTGTGCATGAGTGTGTCCATATGTCCATAAAGTGTGGAAGTGTGTGTGTGTGTGTGTGTGGGGGCTTGTACAAAAATTTGCTGTGGGGCCCAGTCAGTTCTAACTTTGCACCTGATGGCACTGCCATTGTATATTTACAGCATCTGAAAACCAAGCACTGACACATGTAGCATAAAATAATATCTGCCCTGGGTTCCAACCAGGATTGGAATCAGCAGTGGAAAAACCTGAGCAGATGCCAGGACCCACTGGGCATGGGAGGTCCATGGGTGGCGACCAAGGTAGATAAGTCAAATACATTTCATCCCAAGCCCGTTGCTGAATTGTATTCATACTCACTTCTTCTCTTTGGGTAGACATCGAGCTTAATCTATCATAAAGCGTCCCATACATGGTCACTGAGGTCCCTCACAAGTCCTTAACCATATCCAGAATGAAACTCAGCACATGGATGAAGTTTCTATGGCTAATCAAAAACACACAAGCCTGAGATCATTCTGCACAATGCCAAGTGCTGGCTGGTACGGTGTAAAGCATGTAGTCATTGAACTGTGGGAACTTGATGAATCACTCCTTACCATATGGACAAAGTGGTAGAATATTTATCTGGAGCAGTTTCTCATGATTTAGGTCTGCTTTTCCAGCAACAGTATACATTGGAGTTCTAGAAAATTGAGTGCTTCCAGCTTTGTGGAAGGCCATTTTCTTGACACATGGCCCACAGTATGTGACCAAAATGAAGTCCTTATTAAATAGTCTTCTGATTTATGTGTGGAAGAACTTGACCAGTCTGCACAAAACCAAGACCTCAGACCCATTGCCCAACATCACTGCTTAACGTGGACCAAGAGTTTGTCCCAGAAATTGAAAGGCCTAGGCCATTTACCACTCAGCCTCATCAAGCCCCATCGTTCCCCATGGTGGTGGAGCAGAAGAAGGTACTAGGTAGTGAAGGAAATAGGCCTTTTACCAATCACTCTTGTCATGATTCAAAAACTTGATGGATCTGGGCAGAGCCCTTACCTCAACTCTATTGCCCAACATCATCGCCCATTGTGGTGGACCAAGAGAATGTAGACGGTAGTAAAGGGCAAAGCTCTTGACAGGAATGAGTTAGGCACCCCAGAATTTCTCTGTTTAGGGGCAGAGGGGGCACGCATTTACATGGTTTCCAGTGAGGGTATGGTCAGTAGGTTACATGGTATCTTATGAGGGATTAGTAAGAGAACCTAACATCAACGAGGGAGGGATCATAGCTCAACCGGTGTCCACCAGATAGATAGGTCAGTCACAAGTGTCCACTGGAAATGTTAGTTAGGTACCTAGCACAGGTTGCAGTTTTATTTGGATCTTCGTGCATGAGTGGGCCCGATAGCCCAAGACTATAAATGACTTGATATATTGGGGAAAATGTTACAGATTTTGATTGCTTCTGGAAGGTGTGGGTTTGGGAGCTGGTCTCTTGGTCCTCGGTGAAGGTTCTTTAACCCAAAAAATAGTGGAGAAGAACTTCATAAAAATGCCCAGTTGCCCATGGTTCAGGTTTTCACATATTTTTGCTGTAGAAAAAGATTTTCCTGGGATAAGAGGGAAATCATGAACCCCAAGCTGCAGTAGCAGGTGAAGGAGAGCACTGTGACCTACCCGGGGTCCTTGTGTTTTGGTTGCATTTGTTGATTTATTCAGTTTCCTACTGTGCGGACACTTCAATCTCACTGTAATGTAAGCCGGGCCAGCAGCCCTCCGGCCCCCCTCCCGTCTCACAGATACTTCTAACTTCACCATGATGACAGATATCTTCGGTTTGTCCTCATTTAACAAGTGGAACAGAAATAAGAAGCAGGAGGGCCGGCTGGGCAGATGTTTCAAGCCACGAGGAAATGTTTGACATCTTTATGTGGCACGGACATATTTTTTTTTATTGTTTTCATAACCAAACCATTTACAAATGAATGTTAATTACCTAAAAGTCATCAAACACTTCCCCAAACCGAGGAGAGCAACTGGGGTGAAAACGATTGCAATAAAAGTTAAAAAAAAAAATTTTCAATGTGCCATTTTTGTTTTTTTGAGCTTTTTCCACGGAATAAGAAAACTTTTTATTTTTTTTAAAAATAAGAATAGTCTAAAATGTATATTTATCCCCTTGAGAGGAGCGGGTAACTCCACAAGGATATTTTTGGATTTTTTTTAGATGTAATTTTTTTTTAAAAGTATTCTATAATTTTTTTTTTTTTTTTAAATCCCTTTTCGTAGACCATAAGGCAGACTCACAATCTCTATTTGTGCAGTCCTGGAATTTTTATCTGCATTTCTGGTTTACGCTGATCCTATGGGTCTGTTTAGGGTCACTCCCTATATATCTATAATCCCATGTTTATACACACACATGCAGTCGTGTAATCGTCCATGGCCTAAGATCTATATGGAACGAGTTCATCTGCTGAGCCTTGTGGGAAGAAAAAAATGGAAAGGAAAAACAGGCCGGGAGCAGATGTGTATTGAGCTCTACAGTAATGAATACCCTATTAAACAGGCATACAACCTGGTAGGGTTGATCCTGCTGAGTGATCTGCTGACAGTGGGGTCATCTTTAATAGAGAAGGTTCTGTCTTGATCAGTCAACCCCTTTAAAGTGCACCTATCAGCAGGATCAACCTCATAAAACCAGGCAGTTAGGGTTGATCCTGCTGATTAAAGTGATACCTGTCTTGTGAAGATCGGTTGCAGTGTGTTCATTAGAAAAAAAATACTTTCTGCAAATGAGGGCTTAGGTGCACCAAGGGGTGGGGCCTAGCCTCTCAGTGCACCTCCATGTCTGGCCACTTCCCTTGGTGCACTGGAGCCCTCAGATGCATGAAGAATAAAGGTCTTTTATTCTTAGGAACTCCACGACTGATTTTCACAAGACAGGTATTATTTTAATCAGAAGAACCAACCCTACCAGACAGTATGTTTGGTTTAATAAGGTTGATAATGCTGGTGCATTTTAAAGAGGTTGACTGATGAATATTATATCCCTTAATAGGAAGAATACTGCAGACCAGGGTTGTTCTTATGACACAACCCTTTAATGACCCTTTAATGATGCAGGCACTTACTTTGCCTAACCCCTTGTTCTGGACAAATGACTAAGGTTCGACTTGTTATTGTGTTACAATTGAACAACTGTATTACGGTACATTTTAATAGTATATTGCAGTCACCAGCATGGCACTGAGAGCTAAGGTGACTTACAAACCCTTTGTGGGGTGCAGGATGCACCACTGAAAACTTGTGTGAACTACTACCAAGAATCCAATCACTTATCTTTCTCAGGTATTAAGTTTCCTTAAGAACTGAAAGACAAGGTCTACGTGGAGGGGAAATAGATCTTAAAGACACAATGGGATGCAGACTTTCCTATGGGGAAGGAAATCTCACTCATTTCATGTTTCCAACGAGCAATCACTGCCTGCCTTTTATCACTTCACTGCCATAAGGATGGTACAAGCAAATGTGGCGCCAACTGCAAGACATACTGCATGGGCCTAAACATGTGACCAATACTGAAACCTATGTTTCCTATGTACAAGAATAAAACTACTATAATACCGCTCCTATATACAAGAATATAACTACTATAATACTGCTCCTATGTACAAGAATATAACTACTATAATACTGCTACTATATACAAGAATATAACTACTATAATACTGCTCCTATGTACTAGAATATAACTACTATAACACTGCTCATATGTACAGGAATATAACTACTATAATACTGCTCCTATGTACAATAATATAACTACTATAATACTGCTCCTATGTGCAAGACTATAACTACTATATTACTGCATCATATGTACAAGAATATAACTACTATAACACTGCTCCTATGTACAAGAATATAACTACTATAATACTGCTCCTATATACAAGAATATAACTACTATAATACTGCTCCTATGTACTAGAATATAAATACTATAATACTGCTCCTATATACAAGAATATAACTACTATAATACTGCTCCTATGTACAAGAATATAACTACTATAACACTGCTCCTATGTACAGGAATATAACTACTATAACACTGCTCCTATGTACAAGAATATAACTACTATAGCACTGCCCCTATGTACAGGAATATAACTACTATAACACTGCTCCTATGAACAAGAATATAACTACTATAATACTGCTCCTATGTACAAGAATATAACTACTATAATACTGCTCCTATGTACAAGAATATAACTACTATAATACTGCTCCTATGTACAAGAATATAACTACTATAATACTGATCCTGTGTGCAAGAATATAACTACTATAATACTGCTCCTATATACAAGAATATAACCACTCTAATACTGCCTCCTATGTACAAGAATATAACTACTATAACACTGCTCCTATGTACAAGAATATAACTGTTATAATACTGCTCCTATGTGCAATAATATAACTACTATAATACTGCCTCCTATGTACAAGAATATAACTACTATAAGGCCTCTTTCAGACGGGCGTTGCGGGTGCACTCCGTCAAACAGTGCGGGTGCGTTGCGGGAATCGCCGCGATTTTTCCCTGCGAGTGCAAAGCGCTGTCATGCGTTTTGCACGCGCGGGAGAAAAATCGGCACTTTTGGTACCCAGACCCGAACCTGCACTTCTTCACAGAAGTGCATGTTTGGGTCAGAAATAGTCCCGCTGGTATTATTTCACATTATAACATAGTTATAATGTAAAATAATACCCTTGGCCATCTCCCTAATGTTTAAACAGGTGCAGAATGGGTTAAAAATAATAAACTAATCATAACTTACCTGTTCCATTTGATCGCGAAGCCCGGCCTCCTCTCCGTTAGCTTGAAAGATGAAAAGGACCTGTAATGATGTCACAGCATCACATGGCCCAATCACCTGCTCCATCACTATGGTGATGGAGCATGTGATTGGTCCATGTGACCACGTGACATCATCCAAGGTCCTTAAGCACTAGCCACAGCCTGAGGATAGTGATTAGGACCTTGGATGATGTCACATGGTCACATGGACCAATCACATGCTCCATCACCATAGTGATGGAGCAGGTGATTGGGCCATGTGATGTGACGTCATCACAGGTCCTTTAGATCATCGATGCTGCAGGGAAGAGAGGACAGATCGCGACTACGCGATCAAGTGGCTAAGGTAAGTTAACTTTTATTATTTTTAACCCTTCCTCTTCATTTTACACAGCATTCTTTATTAAGAATGCTATTATTTCCCTTATAACCATGTTATAAGGGGAAATAATAGAGATTGGGTCCCGTTGCTAAGCAACAATGCGGGAAAATCGCAACGCATCCGCACTTGGTTGCGGATGCTTGCGATTTTCCCGCATCCCCATTCACTTCTATGGGGCCTGCGTTGCGTGAAAACGCAGAATATAGAACATGCTGCGATTTTCACGCAACGCAGAAGTGATGCGTGAAAATCACCGCTCATGTGCACAGCCCCATAGAAATGAATGGGTCCGGATTCAGTGCGGGTGCAATGCGTCCTCCTCACGCATTGCACCCGCGCGGAAAACTCGCCCGTGTGAAAGGGGCCTAATACTGCTCCTATGTACAATAATATAACTACTATAATACTGCTCCTATGTACAACAATATAACTACTATAATACTGCCCCTATGTACAACAATATAACTACTATAATATTGCCCCTATGTACAAGAATATAACTACTATAATACTGCTCCTATGTACAAGAATACATAGGAGCAGTATTATACCATGTAGTAGTAGTAGTAGTAGTAGTAATAGATATGTTCTTGTATATAGGAGGCAGTATTATAGTATATATGTTCTTGTATATAGGAGCAGTATTACAGCAGTTATATTCTGGTACATAGGAGCAGTATTATAGTAGTTTTATTCTTGTACATAGGAGGCATTATTAAAGTACTTACATTCTTGTACATAGGAGCAGTATTATAGTAGTTATATTCTTCTACATAGGAGCAGTATTATAGTAGTTATATTATTATTATATAGGAGCAGTATTATAGTAGACATATTCTTGTATATAGGAGGCAGTATTATAGTAGACATATTCTTGTATAAAGGAGGCAGTATTATAGTAGTTATATTCTTGTACATAGGAGCAGTATTATAGTAGTTATACTTTAATTACATAGAAGCAGTATTATAGTAGACATATTCTTGTATATAGGAGCAGTATTATAGTAGTTATATTCTTGTACATAGGAGCAGTATTATAGTAGTTATATTCTTGTACATAGGAGCAGTATTATAGTAGTTATATTCTTGTTCATAGGAGCAGTATTATAGTAGTTATATTCTTGTACATAGGGGCAGTGCTATAGTAGTTATATTCTTGTACATAGGAGCAGTGTTATAGTAGTTATATTCCTGTACATAGGAGCAGTATTATAGTAGTTATATTCTTGTACATAGGAGCAGTATTATAGTAGTTATATTCTTGTATATAGGAGGCAGTATTATAGTAGACTTATTCTTGTATATAGGAGGCAGTATTATAGTAGCTGTATTGTTATCATCACCTAGCTTTATTTTGTGACATTGTGCAAGCAGACGTCTATGCATAGTTAGATATATATGACCTATTGGAGTTTAGAAATGGTTGAATGTAATTTCTGAGAATTTGGCAGAAGACGAGAACTGAAACGTTTATATTTACTGGTGGTTTTCGATAACCTGCTCGCAATGGTGATAACAGCTACAACCACATGCCTCTCAATTACACTCCCCATCATGTATCACCCTAACAATGAGACACTAGTGGCTGAGTGCAGCGCAGGACATCAAGGTTTTATATACAGTGAAAAATCATGAACACCTACTCAGGGTTTACAAAATAATAAAATTATGGACAATAAAATCTGCGCCCTTCCACTGTTCCATTTCCTTTTGTATTCAGACTTCATTTTATGGGTTCGGTTCTCAGCTGAAAAATGAATAGGAAATGCAATAAACTATTTTTGCATGAAAGGAAAAAATAGAAGATCTATGTTGCTGTACGGACAACAATGAAGCATGACATCGTGAGTTGGGCAGATGAATTATTAAAGGGATCGGTTATGGCGGGAAGGTTAAAGGGAATCTCCCCTTTTTAGTACCGTGCTGTTGTCAAGTCCAACCTTTTGTGCTAATTTATTTATTACTATAACTTTATAGTAACCCGTGTTCAGTTTTTTTTATACAGAACTCAAATGAGTTAAACGGGTTTTCCAGGACTAATATTTAGATGATCTATCTGACTGAGGAAAACTATATGGGAGTCTGACTCTGGGCACCTCCAACAATCAGCTGGTAGCTGCAGGAAGTAGTGTATGGAGCCAGAACAGTACAGCACCATACACTGTGTAGTGGCCATTCTATGGTACTGCAGCTCAGCTTCGTCATTGGAATAGAAGCATTACCCAAGAACGCCCACTAGACAGTACATAGCTCTATGGAGTTTCAGCTCCATATACTGCTTATTTATGGAACCCTTACAGATCCTCGTTGAGAGTGCTGGGTTTTGGACCCCTGGCGATCTCATATTGATCACCCATCCTATGGATAGGTCATCAACATGTTGGTCCAGGAAAAGCCCTTTAAACGAGAAAATTCTTGCTGCCTGCAGCCACCACTAGAGGGAGCTCAGGAGCGTATTATATATTGTTTTATTATTTAATGTTCACATGGTATATTATCATCTCCCTAGCTCCCTCTAGTGGACAGGATGTTTCATTTTAACCCCAAGACTAGCTATTTAGAGCATTTAAAATCTAGAATTTTAGCTGCTACAAAGGTAACTTATAAAACTAATTAGGACATAATGTTTGAAGGATGGATATGTTCAGATAATATTTATTATAATGTACGACATGAGTTTGATGATCTAGAGATTAAGATCCAGTGGATTATTTCTTATGATGTATGCAAATAAGCAGTACCTATGAATTGTACAAGGGTCCATAGAGTTGAATCTTCAAATGAAGACTCCTGGATTTAAAGGAATGTTCCATGAATAGTTTAAGGGTCCATAGAGTTGATTCTTTAAATGGAGACCCCTAGATTTAAAGGAATGTTCCATTTTATGTTAGCTTCCCTTTTTAGAAACAGATGGTTTATGTGAGTCTAAGGCTGGCAACGCATATTAGATGGCTGATGGCCGAATTCATCTGTCCCCATTTCTCCATACACATGCGTTCTTGGCTTATCCAAGCATTCTGGTGTCTTGAACAGGGAGACTTCTCTGAGCAGTGGCCTTACTCCACCAAAACAATAAGATTGGGTATGTTGAAATCCATCTGCCCAGTCCTTATCTTCTCTGACATCTAAGATTGTGGATGGGTTGGGAGGCCCTCATACACATTAGATGGTTATCTGGTCCTGCTGAAATCATTGGGATTGGCCGTCAATGATCCAGTGTGTGCGTCCAGCTTAAGTGCTCCCCTGTTGACCTTCCTAGTGGACCTAAAGGCCAGGAATCTTTCTTAGTGACAGAACATCTAATAAAGGGCATGCTTAATTTTGCTATTAAGTTTCCTCGTTCAGACATCTTTTCTTTAACCGCTTTCTGCACAAAGCACGGGAGATGGGACGTGAAGTAAAGATCATGGGGGTAGGGTCTGTTTGGATGACTAGTTGATGAAGATCTCTATAAGCCACCTCTCCCCGGACTGCAGTGGAGAGAGAACAATAGCTTGAATTCCTCTCTTCGGCCAATGGAGACCATAGTCCTTAGGTTCAGTGTCTCTTTGACTGCAATTAAGGTTGAAGGGAATCCACAGAGCAGTAAACTGATATGATGCCCAGCTGGCGGCCCTCCTATTACAGGGCAGGGTGCCTCTCCTTTACATTGGCATAACTTTGCTCCAGATAAGACGTATGCTGTTTTGACAAGCAGGACCTAAGAGATGTGTTACGATGACAATCCAACAGCGGGAAAGTCTACATATAGCCGCGCACTTACGACGAGGCCATTAAATATTTAGATTTTGTTACACCAGATTTGTGGCTCCGATGGGGGTAGTTCTTCTGTTCTGTAAATAATTACATGTGTTTTCAGACTCTACTATTTTTAAAGTCTGATCGCTAGACTTGCAAAAATATACACACCCTTCATCATGTCTGCGGGTTCATAACAGGATGTCTGTAATGAATGGCATTCTTTGGAGGACTATTATACAATAGGTTTTGATGCCTTTTTATACTTTGAATACCATTTATAAAGAAGCCTTAGTTTACTATACCGGTGATGAGTTTTTCATCATATGCGGTGTACCTTTAAAGGAGTTCTTCAATTTGGACAATCTCTATTTGATACAAGAGTCCCTTGGCCAAAAGAAAATCCCCTTCTGAGGACCTCTAGTGATCAGTTGTTATCTGCAGGGGAACCTGGCAGTGAGTGTTCAATTTCCCTGCAGCGCCACCGCAGGAGAAAGTTAGCATTACACTGTGTCCATTCAAATGAATGGGATGTCTCTGTAATGCAGGTCCTCCAGAGTGAGAGACGCTCTTTGTCACCAATCTTGACTCTGGCCAAGGAGACCCCCACTTCTGTTAAAGCAGGAATTCCCTCTTTCAATTATGCACAAGTAAGGAATATCCAAAGTGGAAAACCTCTTTAACTAGGCAGATTTAAAGGGAGTCTCTTACCTGCAAAATGACATAGTTTTCCTTTACATTAGAATTCCCTTCAAATGGGCAAACGCAATATTTAAATTCCACACTTTCTGCATGCTTAAAGAGGTTGTCCAGCTTCACGGACTTATTTCACGGACCCATGTTCTGTTGAAAAACTCATAGGCCCCTTTCACCCACACTGAATCCTGACCCATTCATTTCAATGGGTCTGTGTACATGAGCGTTGTCTTTCACGCATCAGTTCTGCGTTGGGTGAAAATTGCAGCATGTTCTATATTCTACATTTTTGCACGCAAAAAACTGATGGTTGCTAAGAGATGTTGTTTGTAAACCTTCAGTTATTTATCACGCGAGTGAAAAACGAATCAAAACGCATTGAACCCTCGTGGAAAAAACTGAACAACTGAACGCAATCGCAGACAAAACTGACTGAGCTTGCTTGCAAAATTGTGCGAGTTTCACTAAATGCACCCTGAACGCATCCGGACCTAATCCGTCACGCTTGTGTGAAAGAGGCCATACTCACCTGTTTCCTGCCTCTCCGCTCTTGCTCACCTGGTTCCCTTCTGTGGTCTTTCAGAACTTCTGGAAGGATGGGGCCATGTACACTGATGCAGCTAATCATTAGCCTTAGTGGATTACGTGTCACCAGGAATCATGTGACCCAGCAGTGACCACCTGCCACAGGACACTTCACTGCTGAGGCCAGTCTTTGGCTGCATCCGTGCTTGTGGCCCTGTACTTCCAGAAGTTCCTGGATGGACATCGACAGACCACTGAAGGGAGCTACGGAGCAAGAACGGAGAGGCAGGGAGCAGGTGAGTATGTTTTTCAACCAGTACAACACGGTGCAGGGGTCTGGTAAAGCAGTCCCCAAAATTGTACAACTTATCTGACACTTCCATTAGAAAGGAGCATTTTTTAAAACTCTATATTTATAATAAAAAAATGTTTTAGGACAGGTTTTGTGTGTACTAATTGCTCCCCAGACAAAACGAGCCACTATAACTAATGAAAGGTATTTAGAAATATATTTATAACAAAGTAATATTTAAGTATTTTCATTTTCTTAATTTCCAGAGAACCCCTTTAAAGAGCCAGGACAGGAACTAGAATACACAGAGAGACTTTAAAAAATTATATCCAGAAAATCATCCACCTGTTTTTTTTTCTTTTTAGTAAAAAAATGTATACGGTATTCATATATAGGCCGTTAATATGGAACAAAAAAATGTTGATGGCAGTGTCCCTTTAAAGAAAATTAGATGCAAACACCCTAAAAAGGTATAAAATGCATGAAGCCAGGTTGACTAATGGTCTTATTTACTGAATGTTGATATGGGGAAATGGCTGCAGCTGCTTTGGAAAATGTTGGAGCTGTCGGCCGTATATTCAGACCACATCATGTTAGTATATAGTCCCCAAACAATTCTCAAACTATGCTTCGAGAAAACCTAATCTCCGGAGCTGCTTAATAGATCTGTGTCTGACCGTCCTTAATTCTACTTCAGTGAATGAAAAGAAATATGTTTTATGAAACAAATCCTGGATGGAGAGGAAGCAGAAAGATTTATACCTGGGCCTCGTTTACGAGAACTTCTGGCAAATTGACTCTGTGGATTTTTCATAAATCACAATATTGCACAACATCTCTCGTCATCTGAGGTTTTAGAAAAGCAATTTCCCCCTGAAACCCATATTAGGATTATTAAATCATAGGTAAAAGCCGGTTTTGTTAGAAAGTCGAAAAACGTTCATCTGACCAATTAGGCAGGGATATACAGAAGACACAAATATTTCTGCCAACGCACCAGTAGACCTGCCAACAGGACCTTCTCCCAAAATATGATCCGTGAGTTGTGGTGATGGGTGGCGCCGAATACCAAATAAGCCCATAATATGTGATGATATAAATGCTACTGGACGTCAGCGGAGAAATTAATTTGTGCAATTCCATGTTAAAGAGCCTTATCCCTAGGTGTGGGGAGAGGGGGCATTTGAGGGCACTGTGTGTGTACCAAAAAAATTAAATAAATTAAGGTTTCTCCACGACTGGAAAAGTAATGGCCTGCACTTCATATAGGCCATCATTATCAAATATTTGGGGGCTCAATTCTTGGCACCCCCATCATCTAACTGATTGAAGAGGCTGTGAGGGTCCAGTGAGAGCTGCTTTCCTTCATTGTTTAATGTCTGTGCCTAAGTCCCAGCCACTAGGTTGAGATGGACTTGCAGTGGACTGCAATACCAGGCATGGCCACTTCCAAAAATATGGTGCTGTTCCTGGTAAACAATGAAGAGGATGTGGCACTTGCTGGAGCACTAGGGTCCCTTTAGCCAACTGCTTGGCGTGGGTGCCAAGAGTCAGGCCCTCACGGGTCACGTTAATGGCTTATCCTATGTATAGGTCATCAACATTCTAGTTCTGGATAATTCATTTAAATAAATAGTGACAATGTTTGAACCTACAGCTTTAAAGGAGCTATATGTTCAGAAAATGACATATTTAGCATTTTTGTTATTGTCCACACTAAAAAAAATCTTAAAATAATTCCAGTTTTCATACAAGTTATGACCACGATCACGTCATAATACGACTGATGCTTCATGTTTTCACTTGTGAGCTTTGTTGTATAGACTGGGACAGAATGAGCAGAATTATCTCACTATTATTACAGGCAAGAAATTAAAAAAATGTTTCAGCCTAAGACATTTCTAAGCTATTCACTAGGAAATGCTATGGGACCAAACAGGACTGTGCCACCTTTCTCCAGCATCCATAAGATCATTTTCTATAGTATGTAATTTGTGTTGTTTCTTTTCTTTCTTGAGGGAACTTATCTTGAAAAATTCCAGTTTTTACAAAGGTCGCTAGAATAGTCATAATATTTAATGTTTTCTGCAGCTTTCTGAGCTTTGCTGTATATACTGGAACAATATAACCAAAGTCATCTCATTATCATTAGAGGGCAATGGATTTAGAGGAGTATTGCAGCCTATGGTATTTCCTATCTGTCCACTAACAATGCAGTTCTTATAGAGAAAAGAGTCCTCAATAGGCCCCCCTCACCCAGTTGTAAGTGGGATGTGACCAACCAGGACTACCTGTCTTTAGGATCCACGTGGTCTTTCTCTATAGAATGTGATCTGTGTTGTTCCTGAGTGCACTTCCATTCATTTTGGCTGGGTATGACTTTTGCTGGTCAGTCTATAGTTAAAGCATAGCTACTTTACATTTTCAGGTAACTTTTCAGAATAAGTTGCCAATGTGTGCGTACGTGAGTGATAGCACTAGATGGCCACTATGTGGCTTGTATCTGGAATATTTTAGCAGTCCTCTCCTTTACATGCTACATCTATAATTGTCAGTCAGTTGTTCCTGAGCTGGCATGTAAAGACTAACTGCTCACAGAATACACATGGTAACAACAAATACTGGGAAATATCTGAACCTGTTCTGTGTTTAGACCCGCGCATGGTTTTGGCTCAAAATCACTGACCGAACACTGACTGTGTGAATAAGGTCTCACGTGGCATGTTGTAATCTGATCCTTCAGTAAGCAGGCAGCCCGTCTTGGTCTCACTATATGGATTGTATCTGGAATATTTTAGCAGCTCTCTCCTTTACATGCTACATCTATAATTGGCAGTTAGTTGTTCCTGAGCTGGCATGTAAAGAAACTGCTCACAGAATACACATGGTGATAACAGATTCTGGGAAATATCTGAACCTGTTCTGTGTTTAGACCCGCGCCTGGTTTTGGCTCAAAATCACTGATGGAAATCACTGATCGAACACCGACTGTGTGAATAAGGTCTCACGTGGCATGTTGTAATCTGATCCTTCAGTAAGCAGGCAGCCCGTCTTGGTCTCACTATATGGATTGTATCTGGAATATTTTATCAGCTCTCTCCTTTGCATGCTACATCAATAATTGTCAGTTGTTCCTGAGCTGGCGTGTGGAGACTAACTGCTCACAGTATACACATGGCGACAGCAGATTCTGCTCCCTAACTCTTTCATGGTTACTTAGTAGCAGCATATAGAATATTATAGAGAAGTACTGAGCAGTACAGATGTGAATAAAGCATTTCGGATGATATATAACACTGCTGCTGAATCATTCCTCAGCTTCTCTCTGCACTTCCTCTCAGCCTTCTCTGCACTTTTCTCTCCATAGTCTTATGTCTTCGGCCCCATTCAGACATCTGTAGTGTGTTGCGGATCCGCAAATTGCGGATCCACAACACACCATGCCGGCACTCCCCATAGAGATGCCTATTCTTGTCCGCAGGCTGCAAACAAGAACAGGACGTGCTCTATCGTTTGCGGAGCTGTGACCGGATGTTTCGGGGCCGAAACCCGGAAGTTCGGGGTTGCGGCTCCAGAAATGCTGATGCGGAGAGCACATAGTGTGCTCTCCACATCACGTCAGGCCCCATTCACAATGAATGGGTCCGCATCTATTCCGCAGAATAGATGCGGACTAAAATGCGGAAGTGTGAATGGGGCCTTTGGCCTCATGCACACAACCGTATGTGTTTTGCGGCCTGCAAATTGTGGATCCGCAAAAAAAGGGATGAGGTTCCGTGTGGCATCCGTTTTATTTGCGGATCTGTTATTTTTGCGGATCAATTGTAATAATGCCTATCCTTGTCCGCAAACTAGAAAAAAATAGGACATGCTCTATTTTTTTGCGGAATGGAAAAACGGAGATACAGAAATGGAATGCACACGGAGTACCTTCCTTTTTTTTGCGGACCCATTGAAATAATTGGTTCCGCATATGGTCTGCAAAAAAAACGGAACAGACACGGAAAGAAAATATGTTTGTCTGCATGAGGCCAAAATCAGAAGGGAAGCCTACACAGACATAAGATATAAGGGAAAGATCTGAACCTGTTCTGTGTTTGGACCCGCACTTGGTTTTGGCTCAAAATCACTGATGGAAATCACTGACTGAACACTGACTGTGTGAATAGGGCCTCACTTGGCATAATGTAATCTGATCCTTCAGTAAGCAGGCAGTCCGTCTTGGTCTCACAATATGGATTTCTCATAAATTTCATAGAGAAAGTTTGTTTAGAATAGGGGCCAGGAGAAGCAGCTGATAAGTGGAGAACAAGGCATTTTTTCTCTGCTAAGATCACAAAGTTTCTTACATTTACCTGTGCTATTCATTTATGCCGAGTTGTCTGAAACTTCTGGGTGATGTCTCCATCTATCACAGTGAACTGAGTCTTCCATATTGTGTGACTAAAAAGCGTAGTGATCCAGTTCCAGTCCAAACAATGATTTGACATAGCCATTACCGAGTATTAGAGTGACAGCATTAAATAAACAGACATGAATATTCCCTAACCTTCCATCCATAGAGGGAATTCCAGCTCCAAACTTCAGCCCATAGCCAAGGAATGTCCAGAGATAGATAAAGGGCCCACGGAGCCAAATAAAATACAGTATGAAATTCTATTGCTGCTAAGTCTTACATTTCATTTCCCACCATATTGTAAACACAAGTCTTGGATTTTGCCTTGTTTTATTTCACAATTTCCCAAAACTATGCACATTCCAGGGTAACACCTTTGCCAAACAAATAAACGGTGAACTGAGAGCATGACCACAACAGCCGTAAACTATTCTGCTATCGTACGGCGGTAACAAAGCCTGAGTATGGATTTGAGGGATATTTCATCTATCATGGATGATAATGCTGAATATCTCTTTGTGGTTTGCCGGGGGATTTCAGATGTTTTATTTTGTGTCAGTAATGCACCCTCACAAAAAGTTCAAGGAGGACAACGTGAAACTAGAGACTAAAACCAACAGGATTAAAGACCAAAACTAATACAAAAGCTTGGGTTTTCACAGCGACGTCTTTGGCTCTTTTTTGTTGTTTTTTTATGTCATAAGAGAAAAATGTAATAGAAAAGGATGAAGGAACATAAAATTCAGGATGTAAAACAAGCACAAGGATCACGCACATGGCCGTGCTATGGATCTGTACCGTACGGAAACCTGTGGAGGTCAACAGGTCCATAACGTACTGCAGTTTGCTTTTGTGGAATGTTTTCTTGCATGCTGTGTGATTAGGGGCTTAGCTATAGGGGTTCAGAGGTAGAAGCCACATCTGGTCAAGAAGCCTGAGGGGTCCCAAAGGTCCCTTTGCCATATAAGAAGACACCAGTCTTATAAAAGGGACATGTTAGATGGGGCACTTATAAATCTCGATCTGGAACCAGGAGCTTCAACTAATGCCTGTGTGTAAACGGTAGAAAGGTACCATATGGTGGTACACGGAGTGCCTACAACTCTGCATAGGGGACTTCAGAGACTCTACAGTCCTCCAGTCCTTTTCAAAGTTTTTTTCTGTGGAAGGATTTGGATAACTAAGGCATGCTCCATTGGATTCTGTATGATAAAAGGTAGAACTGAAAGGGGTTGTCCCATCTGTCCCATCTCCAAGAATATGCCATAAATGTCCATCAGTTTTAGCTCCCACCTCTAGGATTTGCTCCTATTTGATGTGTCTACGAATAAAGAAGAGTCCGTACATGATATGGTAGTGTCCATTCACTTCATTGGGACATCCAAAAATAGCCGAATGTGGTTACTTCACTATTTTAGGAAGTCCCTTAGAAATTACTCAGCGGTGCAAGATGGGGCCTTGTTCTTGAGATAGGAGTGGGTCCTGGAGGTCCCCCTGCACCTATTAGATATTTATGACAGGATATGCCTTAGGTGTCCAGATGGGACAGATTTAAGCAGGGCATGAGCAGACGAAGCATGACACTGAGTGGAGTACACCACCTATGCAAACCCATCCTAGATATAACACCTTGCTCCTCTAAGGCTAGAGCTCTGTATCCACACAGGATATCCTGCGAGTCGCAGTAAAATCACAGGACTCATCTCCTCACCCCTGCACTTACAAGATCCTGGGCTCTTGTGCAAAATTAGGCCTCCACCTACCATCATTGGTGTCTTCTTATGTGGCATTTGGGTAACAGGGCCCAGTAGCTACCTCTGTACCTCCTATAACTACACCCTTTGTTCTGTGGAGGTGGACTTCTCAAACTCCTAACTATACGAATGGCTTCTTTTCACAATGTTCCTGCAATTCCTGCATTTAGCTTAGTGAATGAGATTTTATTTGTGCAGTTTTTTTTATTTTCACCTTTGCATACCTAGTAGCATTGAAGTTGGTAAATTAGGGATGCATAGACCCTGAAGGCTGACCAACAGGACAGAACAACCAATTCATGGATAGGACTGACACAAGCCCAGCCCATTTTGGCCCAGGACTAGTGATGAGCGGCAGGTGCCATATTCGATTTCGACGAAATTCGCGAATATTCGAATGAATATTCGTTTCATATTCGTCGAAATCGAATATTCGTCATTTTTTCTAGTTATCGCGATTAACATGCTATTTAAATAATCGCATATTGCGATTTGTACTTAAGGCTACTTTCCTATTGGTTTCATATCTAGAATTAGCGAGGATGACGAATATGACGAATGTATTCGTCTATTCCTCAAAACGAAGATAACGAAGTATTCTACATCTTCGCTTTAGCTACCTATTCGTCAACTTCGCTAATTCTAGCAATCAAATAGGAAGGTTGACTATAGAGACAGCTGTGTTAAATTCGCTATGCGATTTTTTTATTTTTTTAATAAATAGAATACTTATAATAATTTTATCAAGTAATATAATTATTGTATTAAAAAAAAAAATCGCATAGCGTAATTTAACACAGCTGTCTGGTAAGTCAACCTTCCTATTTGATTGCTAGAATTAGCGAATAGCTTAAGTTGACGATGACGAGACGAATAGGTAGCTAAAACGAAGATGTAGAATACTTCGTTATCTTCGTTTTGAGGAATATGACGAATACATTCGTCATATTCGCTATTCGCTAATTCTACCAAGCCAACCATAACTTCTGTGCTCATGGAGCGTCCCCATCACCATGGGAACGTCTCCATACACTAAAATGTACTGTCGGATTTGAGGAATTACGTTGAAATCGCAATGCGATTAATTCAAGTTATATTAATCGCATTGCGATTTCAACTTAGAGCTGGGTTTATAATGGGTCAGCTTGCTAGAATTAACGAAGTTAACGAATATGGAATATAGCAGCAGTGCTAAGTTGAAATCGCAATGCGATTAATTTAACTTAAAGTATTCGCATTGCGATTTCAACTTAGCACTGCTAGTGCATAGCATTAGCTATACTCCATATTCGTTAATTCTAGCCTATGTAAGATAGCAGTGTTAAGTTGTAATCGCAATGCGATTAATTTAACTTAAAGTATTCGCATTGCGATTTCAACTTAGCACTGCTAGTGCATAGCTATTAGCTATACTCCATATTCGTTAATTCTAGTTTATGTAAGATAGCAGTGCTAAGTTGTAATCGCAATGCGATTAATATAACTTGAATTAATCGCATTGCGATTTCAACGTAATTCCTCAAATCCGACAGTACATTTTAGTATATGGAGATTCTCCCATGGATGGGGACGCTCCACATGAGCACGGAAGTCGGCAGAAGCGGCAACGGGCACTGACTAGAGCAGCCAGGAAGCCAGGAATCCTCAGGACAGGTAAGAACTACTTTTGGGAAGTAGGAAAGAAAAAAATATAACTAAAAAAAAACTAAAAAAAAACGAATATTCGAAATAGCGAATTTATAGCGCTATATTCGAAATATTCGCGAATTAGCGAAGTGCCGATATTCGCTAAAAAATTCGCTTTTCGAATATTCGCGCTCAACACTACCCAGGACAGCCCAAATGTGCAGGGACTGTTTTTGAAAATGATGGACACATGGGTGTAGGAACCCCCAAAAATCTGGGGGGGACAGCATTTTTGCTCGCCGGGTATATTCTTATTCAGTAAACCGCGAGTTGTTTATATCATTAAATTTTAAGTGTGTGTGTGTGTGAAAAATCTCTTATATATAATTTACTTACAGTTCTGAAGACTCAGGGATGCTGCCTGGCTTGGCCTCAGGGGTGCTGGCTGGCTTGGCCTCAGGGGTGCTGGCTGGCTTGGCCTCAGGGGTGCTGGCTGGCTTGGCCTCAGGGGTGCTGGCTGGCTTGGCCTCAGGGGTGCTGGCTGGCTTGGCCTCAGGGGTGCTGGCTGGCTTGGCCTCAGGGGTGCTGGCTGGCTTGGCCTCAGGGGTGCTGGCTGGCTTGGCCTCAGGGATGCTGGCTGGCTTGGCCTCAGGGGTGCTGGCTGGCTTGGCCTCAGGGGTGCTGGCTGGCTTGGCCTCAGGGGTGCTGGCTGGCTTGGCCGGGCAGAAGGAGTGTGGAAGACTGTGAGGCCTTTTTCTCCAAGCTGCTCCAGATCAGTGCTCTGGGCAGCTGGGCTGGAAGTGAGCACAATAAGAAAAAAATATTTTTCATTACGCCTCAGGTCAGACCACCAATCAGACCCCCAATATTAATCAGACCTCAGCTAACAGCCCCAATAAGATCCCCAATGTTAATAAGACCTCAGATCACACCTCAGCTCAGACCCCAATATGAATGACCCCCAATCAGACCTCAGATAGGAGCCCCATGCCTCATAGCAGCCCCCAGTGCCTCTTCAGCAGCCCCCAGTGCCTTTCCAGCAGTCCCCAGTGCCTCTCATCAGCCCCCCCAGCGCCTCTCATCAGCCAGTAATAACAGACCCCCCCCCCAATCATGTGCCAGTAATAACAGCCCCCCCAGTCATGTGCCAGTGATAACAGGCCCCCCCAATCATGTGCCAGTAATAACAGGCCCCCCCAATCATGTGCCAGTAATAACAGGCCCCCCCCCAATCATGTGCCAGTAATAACAGCCCCCCATTATGTGCCAGTAATAAAAGGCCCCCCCCCCATTATGTGCCAGTAATAACAGCCCCCCCCATTATGTGCCAGTAATAACAGGCCCCCATTATGTGCCAGTAATAACAGCCCCCAATCATGTGCCAGTAATAACAGCCCCCAATCATGTGCCAGTAATAACAGTCCCCCAATCATGTGCCAGTAATAACAGGCCCCCACCAATCATGTGCCAGTAAAAACAGGCCCCCACCAATCATTTGCCAGTAATAACAGGGCCCGAAATAACAGGGCCCCACCAATCATGTGCCAGTAATAACACTCCCCCATTATGTGCCAGAAATAACCCCCCCCCTAATCATGTGCCAGTAATAACAGCCCCCCCCATTATGTGCCAGTAATAACAGGGCCCCCCCCAATCATGTGCCAGTAATAACAGCCCCCCCCCAATCATGTTCCAGTAAAACTAAGTATTGTATAAAATAAAATTAAAACCCTTATACTTACCTCTGCCAAGTGATGCGATGCAGGCCTCTTCCGGCCTGTGTCCCGCTCTGTACGGCTCAGGCAGCGCAATGACGTCATTGCGCTGCCTATGCCGGCCTCTGATAGGCTGCTGGGCCGGCAACCTGTCAGAGGAACAGGAAAGGGACACACCTCTCCGCTGCTCCTCCGCACAGACTTCTGTTTATATCGCTGTAATGAGGACGGCGATACAAACAGATCAAGATGAGCCGAGCGCTTTCACAATCGCTCATCTCAGTGCCCCGCCGCCTTACACATTACCCCGCTGCCGCTGGGGGGGATTTCACCAGACCTTTCCCCCCCCGCATTATTTCCTGGGGGGGATCCGTCCCCCCATCCCCCCCGCTTCCTACGCTCAGCTGTTCTTGGCTTAGGCAGGGTGCTGAATCTCCTTAAAGAGACCCATCCTGTATGGAGAATTACTGGAAGTAAAGCTGTGCTCTGATTGGGTAATATGGTCAACAAAGACAGTTTTCGGAATTCCACCTGTGTGTGTGAAGGAAGCCATAAATGTCCCTAAAATGGAAATTCAACTTTGTCATGAGGTGGGAAAATGCATCATTCCAATTCTGGCAGAATTCTGGTGGTCACACATTTTGGTGTATGCCATTCTTGTGTAGCTTTTTGTGATTTTTTTTTTCTACCCTGCTTTCGCCACTTTTGAAAAATGTGAGCAGAAGGGGAGTACTGTAGATGTACTCTAGATTTATCTAAGGCACAATAAGAGGAGCAATCTTACTCCAGTAGGGGGTGGTATAAAAAATGAACCCCTCTACACAAACCCGTTATGTTTAAAGATGAGGCCAATTTTTAGTTCACGTCACGTCATGGCAAAAACTGAGCCGGTATATTATGAAAGGTCTGCGCCAGTTTTCTGACTTAGCTAGCGATTTTAGATCTGGCAGGCTGTTCTGTCAGAGAACTGCTTGCCCGATCTCACTGCATTCTGGCATTGATGGAAGCTTTCGTACTTCCGTCCGGATCCCTTAACTATAATAGGGAGCAGTGAAGATCCGGTCGCTACCTGGAAAATATGTCGAGAATAGGCTGGATGAAAAACACTGTGGGCAGCGGTTTTTGTCTAGCTGATTCTCGGCATTGTTGCCAGGTTGTGGCTGGATCTTTGCCGGTCCCTATTATTGTTAAGGGGGCTGGCGTGCGTATCGGGTATCCAGACATCTCCGGAAGGCTGCCAGAACTAGCCTTAGAAAAATTGGCTCAAGTCCCGTTTTTGCACCAAAATCGGTGACTTTTGCCCTTACACTGCTGTCGACACGTCTGAAAAGTAGACGGGAAGTGGGTGTGGTCTGATATGTTAATTTGTTTTACTCCAGATTTATTACTGTGACTTAAAAAAAGTCTCCAAAAAAGTAGAAAAATTACCCCAGTAGGGGGGAAGTGTAAAAAATAAGAGTAACTTCTCTAGGCAAAACTTTGGATACATCAAATTTATCATTTGGCGCAGATTACAGCAGCTCGGTCTCAAGAAAAAGGGACTTCAAAAATTCCCTTTATGATAAATTCCCCAACCCCCCCCCAGAAGTACAGAAACTAAATTCTGCTCACTCTGTATGTCCAAGATGTCGGATTACTTTGTCCCTTTATAGCGAGCTCATCCATAGTAATCTGAACATGATGAAAACTGAGATTCAGCAAGGGTCGAAGCTACGGAGAGTTAAACTGGGGGGAGGCGTAAAACAAGGGGGCGATCAGAACCAGCGCTAACGTTTAACATATTATTAGGCTAAATACTTAGAACCCACCTTGAATTGAATATCTGGGTGGTGCGTCACATCGTGCCAATTACAGTACAGGGAGCTATAGGACGGCCGAGTGGTTAAAATAATGTAATGTAGGATGTTGGAATGTGTTCTGAAGGCCTAGAACGTGGGTGGCCAGAAGGAAAAGCGTTGTGCAGCCCTGGTCTGTGGCCGAGTAATTGAAGATGCTTCTTTAGATGCTGAAACTTGGGTAATTGGATTTGGTTCCTTAAATTTATTGAAGTGCTAAATCTGTCTGGTGTTTGTCATTGCAGCCCAGGACCACCATGAGCACCACTGATGATTGCAGGCCATCTCCTATTGACACTGATCAGATACATCAGGCCTTATCAGCTCCAGGTTTACAGGGTTAAAGCCCATCAAACATTTACACGTGTAAATAAACACTGTAGCTTTATGGCCTGTTACTCAATGTCAGTAGGGAGGAGGGACAGCCAGGCATCATCCCACAGTTCAGATGGGACGATTGGGACTTTAATTTGTTTCGCTAAGGGGCCTGGACACAAGCGGACATCACATACTTTTTGGCCCTTGGACTGTTAAAACAAATAAAGTTGACTGAAGGGCTTAATTAAGGACATGGACATTGACGGGCAGAGGGTCGGCTAATTACATCCGTCTTGTTAATGAGCTCCATGTCACTTTTTAGGCAATAAATGTTTTTTGAAGACGTAGGATTTTTGCCCATAGCTCTCAGTTATGTCTAGTCTTGCCCTCTTAGATTCTATTTATTAAAGGGATCCTCGCTTTTTCGTTATTGAAGGACTGTTTAAAGGGGTTTCTGGGATTTTATATTAAGGGGTTATACTTAGGGTTCATTCACACGACCGAGCTTCGTTTTGCGGTCCACAAAACACTGATGTCACCCATGTGCTTTCCGCAATTTGCGGAATCTAACGCGGCCCATGATAGAAATGCCTATTCTTGTCCACAAAATGGGGGCCACGGAACGGAGCAACGGATGCGGACAGCACACGGAGTGCTATGCGCATCTTTTGCAGCCCCATTGAAGTGAAAGGGTCCGCATCCGAGATGCAAAAAATTCTTCTTGGATGCGGTCGTGTGCATGTGCCCTAATTTTTCCATTAAAGGGCTGTTCCTATTTGGGACATTTATGGCATATCACTAGGATATGCCATCAATGTCAGATAGGTGTGGGTCCACATCTGGGACCCGCACTTATCTCCAGAACGAGACCACCTGTCCACTACTTGGCTATTTCGGGCAGTCCTATAGCGGTGAAAGGTGGCCGCGCTAGCTTAGCTATTTTTGGAGCTCCCATAGCAATGTGTGGTGTGCTCTCCTTCAGTGGGCCCTATTCCCTAGATAGGTCTGGCCCCCATCCTAGTGATCTGCCATCACGCTCCCAGATGGGCCAACCCCTTTAAAGGGTTTTTCCAGGGATTTATTATTGATGGATTATCCTCGGGATTAGGTTATCTGATGCGTGAAGGTCCAAATCCCAGCAAACCCACCACTCAGCTGTTTGAAGTGGTGCCACATTCATTGGCCACGTGGCCTAGGCGCAGCTCAGTCCCATTCAAATGAATGGGCCTGGGATGCAGTACCGAGCACAGCCACTATACAATGTACGGCGCTGTGCTTGTTATGCTGTGAGTAGGGTTGATACAAATCCAAACCCGATTCTTTTAAAAACGACTTTAATAATATGGGCTCCGTCTTACTATAAAATGTCTGTGATCCGCAGAGGTCTTTCCGAAGTTTCTGTGAATATCGTAAGACTTACTTCGGCTCGCTTTTATCACACGTCAGTTCGTTTATTGTTTATTGACATAAATTACTGTATCAAAATATGAAGCTGGCTTAGTTTATCTTGGCTTAGTTTATCAGGCACAAAGCCAAGTTTGGCTTAGTAGTTTGATACAGTAATTTATAAATAAATGAAATGACGTGATAGTTGCTTCTAACTGTTCATGATATGGTCCTCAGACTTAGGCTAGCCATACACATTAGATAGACTTAGGCTAGCCATACATATTAGCTAGCCGTCAACTATTCTTCCCGGCCTCCTCATAAACACGCGTGCTCATCTAAGCCGAGTGTGCATGTGTTGTTGATGGAGAGGGGGTTACGCTGCCGCCAGGGTCCTCAGGCTGTGGCTTCTCTTGATTCTCTTATAATTTACAGCCCCTGATTAGGTGGAGGCCTCACTCTGATAAAAGTATGTCCAGAAATGGGGATGAGCTGTAATGTCAGATGCAGACTCTGGACGAGACTCTGGATGATTTTGGAATAAAGCAGCCAATTTTTTTCAAAATTTATACCACCCTCTCTAATAAAAAGGCACTGGGGACAGCGAAATGAATGTGAAATAACCTTGGGATCTGAAGATTTCCTGTCCTTCATATACATACATTTAAAAAATGTATATAAAAAACTATAACAAAGTATACTGTAACATTTCAATAGGTTCCTGTGGGACAACCTAGGTCAGAAGGTTGGACATTTTAGCATACTCTTGTCTGGTTCACAGATGGAGAACTTTTTTTGGAAGTGTCAAATAGTGTAATTCGCCGGACGTGTATTGACCTCAAACGTCTCCTGGATGGACACGTCATTTTTTTTTTTTTTTGTAAAATGTATAGCATTTGTTTCATCCATTTAATCCAAAACACACCACTAAAACATGGTCTGAACACAACTTTAATGCTACTGCAAGTGACCAGCGCAGAAAAATCTCTCTTGGGGATTCACAATGTACCTGAACGCCCTAGGTCCCTGAAGTTCAATATGATATGTTGGGTGGACAACCGTTCATTTAGCTGACCCCTCCACCGATGCCTTTTGGTTGCACATGACATCATGAAACCCCACCCCATTGTCAATGGGTTCCGTTGGGTGAATGGAGCCTTATAATAAGGTCCATCAGGCATCTTTGCCAGCACTGGAATGTTTTTATAACTTGTCAGGCAGGGGCTTGGCATGAGGTGGTGATTGTTGGCCATGATTTGCCATGGAACAGTGTTTAATCGCAGACCCCTAAATTATCCTAGACCTCAGACCATACCCTGACCAGACCCCATCATTCAGACCACAGACTAAGTCTCAAAAATGTAGAACAAAAACAGACTCCAGACCAGACTGCAAAATTGACACCACAGATCAGACTCCTCTGAGAGAAGTAGCTTTGGGGTAAGACAACTACCCTTAAAAAATTAGGACCTTTTCTTGTCACCAGGACCTGTCGGACTCCAGCGCCAGTATGAACAGAGCCGTACCATTCAAGAGACTGCGAAAGCTGTGTGCCAACCTCTTATAAGGAGTGTCATGGACAAGTGGTTGAACTTGTCACTTTTTGAAAACCTGAATAGAATTGGAAATAACACAAGCGACGAAGACCACTGACGGATTCAAATTTTCTAGAGTCTTATTTGGGGGATTTAGTCAATTTTCACTTTTGAGGAAAGAAATAAAGAAGGTTAAAGTGCAGGAGAAGTGGAGGAAACGGCCACAATCTGTTTTGTCACATCAAAATGAAGACGATCTGTGAGGAGGAAATGCTGAGGGATCTAAACAAATATCACTGAAGGATATTCTCCTCAGAGTCGTCCAGAGGGAGTTCAGAGAGGACAACAGAGACTTATTTTCTTCCGGGCAGGAAGTAAACATCCTCCCTCCCCAAGATGGAGCTGGGTCCATCACTCCACACCGCGCAGACATTTCTTACCTGCGTCTTAAGTGTCAAATGGTTTAAGTGCTGCTCTCATGAGAAAACACCAGAGGAGAACTTTTATCACTTGGCCGATGGGACTGGAATCTAAGCCTCTCAGGACACCTGCTGTATAGAAAATGCTAGAAGACATCGGAGGAGATTTACTATGAATGTAAGAATGTAAGAGGCATGAAGAATGGGGCAAATGTCACCAAATTTATCAAAACTACTGGTCTTTGGTGAATGGAAAGCACTCCATGGGGGGAATGTATCAAGAGTTGTGTTCCATACGCCAGTCTTGATCTACTTTGCGCTGAGTGAGATGGACCTCATCTATTAATTAGGTATATCTTTGGTCCCCTGTGCCTTTCTGATGCAGCTCTATCTCCATTACAGCTCAGGGGCTGTGTCCTTTCTGCTGTAGCTCTCTCCCTGTAACTGTCACAGCTTCTAACAGTAGATACAGCTGGTGGCAGTTGCCAACTGAGCATGTGCGCCCCCTCAATGATGTTACTAAGGTGAAGAGGACAGCAGGTGGCGCCATACAGATCGATTTTATTGAATAACTCATTGGCTAAACTAAAAATCTATAATTACATGCAATTTGAAAAATACTTAAGTGCTGGTTTGCAAAATGTGGGATATTTATCATAAGACACCTGCTTTAACATTGCTAGGACCCCACCAATGATTATAAATTGAAATGTTAGCCCTCCATCATGCCCAAGCAGGATGACACCTGACACTCCTGTGGGCCCGTGGTTATTAATAGCAATGAGCGTCAGGGGCAATATTCGAATTCGCGATATTTTGCGACTATTTGGTAGAATATTCCTCATATATTTGCGAATTCGCAAATTCACTATTTTCTTGATTGCGAAAATCGGCAATGTAATATGCATGTAATGCACTACATTTTTCAAACTGCTCGAAGTTTACTGAGACTGGAGAAAATGGTTGGCACGGCGGAACATTACAACAGCTTTATATGCAGATAGAGTGCTCCGATATATTTGCGATTGCGAAATCGGCACTAATGTTGCGAATATTTTGGCGCAATACGTGCAACTTCACATTTTAGCAGGTCTGACTACATATTAGTGATTGGTGCACTTAGTATTGTTGGGAACTTGTGACATCACAGCACTATGTCTGTAGCATATATGTATGGACAGGAGAACCTATCACACTACCTAACACCCTGCACTGGAACCGGCTACACTATATCACTATCTAACCTACACTGACTATCTCCCACTAACTATTTGTATTATATATATAAACTAACTAACTATCTATTTAATGTAATATGACACAGGAAAGCAGAGAGCACAGCAAAGACTCTGCTGTCTCTCAGAACTGTAATAAACTGCAGAAAATGGCTGCTGGGGAGGTTCTTATATAGTAAGGGGTAGGCAACTTTCCTATTGGTTGCTAGGGATGTTGCTAAGCTCAGACAAAGACATTTCAGCCTTCTCATTGGTCCACAAGCAAAAAGGGAGGTTACTGATGAAAAAAAAAGTAGAATATTAGAAAATACGAATATATATCACTATATTCTAAATATTCGCAAATTCTCAAAGTTGCGATATTCGCGATTAAAATTCGTGATTCGAATATTCGAGCCCAAAACTAGTTATCAATCAAAATTGTTCTTGAGCTACTGATCATGTGACATAAATGGGAATTCTGGTTATCAAGGAAAGAAGGAAAAGCCATAGAGGACAGAGTGAAGACCGAAATAGTCTACATTTTTCATGTTCTGAACAGACTTGCTGCTAAAGGAAGCCATAGTTGACTAACGTCAGATCCTATGTTTTACCACAGGGCCCTAAGACTACTTGTTACACCCCAAGCCATAAAGCATATTTTCAATCAGTATGCCATAAGCTCCTGAGCTCCCCCTGGTGGTGACTGCAGGCAGTCAGAATATGAGCTCCACCTGATCTAACCATACATTGAGAAATGAATCAGTGCACAATACTAGGACCTAAAGCCACAGGTTAAGTTGTCTTTGCTGGTCATCGAGGTTTGATGGACAGTCGCGTCTTTTGTAAAGTGATTATTGCGTTCTTCTGACCGGTGCAGCATGTGGTGCAGGCAATGAGACGTTTAATTTGAAGGAAATACATGGCAAATTAATATCAGGTTTTTTCCCTTGAAAACATAACTATTTGGTCTTCGGGGAGTGATTAATGGCAGAAAGGCAAAAATAGCAGCATCTGTTTGCCATATTTATGTCCCATCCATCCCTTACATCCTTCTTCTATATTTTCCTTTGCTGCGTTGTCCTTCTCTTAAGCAGGCCCCAGAGATATGTACATTTTTATTACATTTTTCACTAATTTCAGAAAAAGGAAGCCAAGGTCCTCTGGGTGTCATGCTCTGGATGTTTTAACATATGTATGTGTCTATATATGTATGTATGTACCTCCCGTATACACATATTATAGTGACAGACTCCTTCATTTGCACGCTCTGATGTCATCTCTGTTCTTAGATGGACCTGCAGAGTATAATTAAAGAGGAATTCCACCTTAAATACTGTATTTATGACTAGATCTGATCAACACGAAGACCATGAGGCAATTCCCCAGGTTTGCCTTCACGTCTTGTGAATTTCTGGCAGCTGACACGGAATTCTTGCTTATAGGAAGAACGATCCAGCTATTAAAAAAAAAATATATATAATGCAATTCCATATCCAGTGGTCTGGGGGACAAAGGGTGAGACGGGAGGGGTCAGTAAACCACTCTGTGGTGGCATTTAGATACAGAGCTTCAGGCATTAGACCCCTTTTATGGGTCTAGTGCCTGAAGCTCTTCTCCCGTGGTGCCCCCATGACAACGCCATCTGTCCTGGCGCTCTGGCATTTCAAAGGCACATTTATCAAATTTAAAACAATGAAAACTACCATTGCCTAAAAATATAGCGGGAATCAAAGGAGAAGTGGAGTACTTGCCAAGAAAAGTTGAGTAGTTTAGTAAAAAAAGTGGAGTACTTGCCAAAGAAAAGTGGAGTAGTTGCCAAGGAAAAGTGGAGTAGATGTCAAGGAAAAATGGAGTAGATGTCAAGGAAAAATGGAGTAGTTGCAAAGGAAAGTAGAGTAGTTGGAAAGGAACAGTGGAGTAGATGTCAAGGAAAAGTGGAGTAGTTGCAAAGGAAAGTAGAGTAGTTGCCAAGGAACAGTGGAGTAGTTGTCATGAAAAGTGGAATAGATGTCAAGGAAAAGTGGAATAGATGTCAAGGAAAAGTGGAATAGTTGTCAAGCAAAAGTGGAAAAGATGTCAGGGAAGAGTGAAGTGGTTGCCAAGGAAAGGTAGAGTAGTTTTCAAGGAACGTGGAGTTGTTATCAAGAAAAAGGGAAATAGTTGTCAAGGAAAAGTAGAGTACTTGTTAAGGCAAAGTAGAGTATAGTTGTCATGGAAAAGTGGAACAGATATCAAAGAAAAGTGGAGTAGTTGTCAGGGAAAAGTGGAGTGGTTGCCAAGAAAAAGAAGAATAGTCGCCAATGAAAGTGGACTTTTACCAAGAAAAGTTGAGTAGTAATTGGCCATGGCAACCAATCAGTTTTCTGCCATCATTTTCCAATGAGCTATTAAAAACTACTCAATTTTTTCTTTCCATAACTTTTATGATTAGATTATAATATTTGGGCCAACCACCATGTATATGAAGACCATTCTAACACGTGAATAAGTGAATGGGACTTTTAAGTCACATCCTGTGAAAGTTATTTACAAGTAACTCAATGACCTTTAACTGATACATCTATCAGATGTTTCATGGGGACAGAGATGTGCCCAAAATGTGAAGATCCATACATGGTCCTTATGAGCCAGACTTGGAAGTAATTGTTAAAGCATGGTTTAAGTGGAAAAGAGGAGTACAGGGTGGGTAGTACTTCTGAAGTCCCTCTAATTTATTGTCCAGAAAAACAGGTGATGCCAAAACCTGGACAATTCTGACCTTTGTAGTTAGAGATACGTCATTACACTTGAAAATCTGTTCTAGGTCTTTCATTCCTGTTCCATGAAGTTCTGTATCACTCTACATCCTTGACACAGTCAAGAATGGTGGGTGACTGGCCGTCACTGTTGTCTTGCAGTATTGGGGGCTTCATTTTGAATCTCCCCATGTTTGATGGGAGTTTTCATTATTCTCCAGATTCTTCCCAAGCTCAAAAACACCTATTGATAGACCAATTGGTTTCCATAAAAATTGTCCCAAGGTGTGAGAAATTGCATTGGTAGAAGAACCATTCAGTACAGGGATTGACATGAATGGAATATGTAAGCAAAAAAAAAATACAAAATTTTTAAATTAAATATTTTTTGGTACGTAGATGGCGAGTCTAGTTCGACCACCTTCCAGCCTGCGGCAGTAGTGAGTGAATGTGCATCTCTTGTATTACTTAGGAACCTTGCACCTGACAAGACTAGAATATTCCCGTCCAGTCACCAAACGAATCTTCATCATTTGCGAATGAAATTTGATGACCATTGCCTAAAATCTATCATAAAGGCAAAGTATCTACGTGCAGGACAGAATAAATAGAATATCTGTGGATGTGAGGAAAGTGCCCAGAACAGCACGTCCCAGCCAGCTGTGGTCTACAGCTTCCTCCATAAATGCCCAAATCTGTGCAAAGTTTCTGGAAAATCTGCAAAGGAGGCTTACCTAAAATATTTATCATCTACGCTACATTTGACTTAAAAAGATGCAAATTCAGCAGTTTAAATTATTACTTGACTAATAAATGCACCAGAATGTTCATATAAATCCTGGCAGGACAGTAAATTACTCCAGAGATTGTCTCCAGAACTGCTGAAGAACTTCATTCTTCAGGATATGGTCATTTCAGGAGATTTTAATCTGAACTCAAAACCCTTGGATTTCATCAGCAATTACATATAATTTTTCTCTAATCTCATTTGAGATTTATAAGAAGAAGAAAAGGTAATTCATGATGAACCAAATTGCAGAAGTTCAGAGCAATTTGGTCTCTAAGGCTACTTTCACACTAGGGTTAATACTTTCCGGTATTAAGATCTGTCATTGGGCCTTAAAGAGGACCTTTCACCTCTTTTAACACTAAAATCTACCTATACCTGCGGGCAGAGCGGCGCCCAGGGGTCCCCCTGCACTTACTAGTATGCCTGGGCGCCGCTCGTCGCTCGTAGGCTCGTGTCCAAGCTCTCTGGTTGAGGGCGGGCACTTAGGAGGCGTGCTCTGCTGCTGAGCTGGCCAGTCACAGCGCACAGCTCATAGCCTGGCTATGAGCTGTGCGTCAGATTGGCCAGCTCTGCAGCAAGGGACACGCCTGATACAAAGTCCCCACCCCATACAACAGAGGGAGCTCGGACACCGGAGCCTATACCGGGTGAACGGAGCGGCGCCCAGACATACAAGTAAGTGCAGGGGGACCCCTGGGCGCCGCTCTGCCCACAGGTATAGTTAGTTTTTAGTTTTTAAATCGGTGAAAGGTCCTCTTTAATACTGGAAAAAAATGCTTCCGTTTTGTCCCCATTTATTGTCAATGAAGACAAAACGTAACTGAACAGAACGTAGTGCTCCAAAATGCATTCCGTTCTCATACCGGAGAGCAGCATGCTGCGGTTTGCTTTCCGTCCTGGGATGCGGATCCGAAAAAAAAAAAAAAAAAAACGAATCCGTTTTTTTCTGACACAATAGAAAATAATACGTCTTGGCAATGTTAAAGATAATACAACCGGATCTGTTCAGAATGAATGCAGATGGTTGTATTATCAGTAACGGAAGCGTTTTTGCTGAACCCTGCTGGATCCAGCAAAAACAATAGTGTGAAAGTAGCCTTACATCTAGATAATGGCAGAGTTTGGAAACTACAATTGCAAAGCAATGTGGATTGAGGATTTTTGGGCCGACCAGAGATGATTTTCTACATCTACAGAGAATAGTACTATTAATTACACATGATATTCTACGTAGTTACCATTTTTTCACGCAAGGCATGTCATGAATAAGATAAAATTTTAATGGTGCCGGTTGTTCATAATACTGCAGAACTGGACTTTATCTATAGCAGTCACCCTAACAATGTCTCCCTGATACCCTCAGGATTTACAATAGGGCCAAATTGTATAACAATGGGATGGTTGCAAAAATATTATAAAGAACATTGGAAAGTAGCAAATGAATGTGAGTAAATGGATGATGTCATATATGGATGGAGATGTCAGTCAGGTAATGAAGCAGACAGATGATGATGACAGTCAGGTATTTGAGCAGATGGATGAAGATAACCAGGGACAATAAACATACAATAATTGACTCTAGCTAGAATAATGACCTTAAAACTAAACACCACTGACTCTCACTGTTTCTGAAGATATCCCTATGAAAAGCCTAATCTAAAACACAGACCCTAACATGAACAGAGAGGCCAGGTGCCAGGACCCAGAGACAAGAAAACCAAACTGAGTATCTGTGGGGTTAAATGATGGGGATTGGTGTTATCTCCAATCCCAGTCACTGTGGGCATATTACAGCTTTCACCCACCTTATATGGCAAGTGATGGCTCCATACATTGCCTTTGCTGTTGTGACATAAATGTACATAAAGATGCATATTTGGCTCAGATGAGCATGCATATCTTCTGAATGTAGGGAGGGAAGCAAGTTGCTTCCAGGCACCTCTGATGTTGGCTTTCATGAGAACAAAAGAATCCTTCTTTTCCCTAACATCTGATGTTGTAGGAGAGTTGGGAGGTCCCATACACATTAGATGATCAGTCTGTTCCACTGAAGTTCTGAGATTTGGCTGAAATTGATCTATCTATTGATGTGTATGGCCAATGTTAGCACTTCTCTGACATCCTTAAGGTATAATCTTAGTCCATGGTCCTTCTGTCTAAGATCATCAAGGTACAATCATAGCCCATGGTTCTTATCCTATCTGAGATAATCAGGGTACAATCATAACCAAAGGTCCTTCTCCTATCTGAGATAACCAAGGAACAATCATAGTCTAGGATCCTTCTCCTATCGGAGATCATCAAGGTACAATCATAGTCCATGGTCCTTCTCCTATCTGAGATCATCAAGGAACAATCATGGTCTAATCAAACTGCCCATCTTCTTATGCTGACTGAAATCACTCCATATTGGAGAGCTGCTCGTGCCTAGTTTACAGGTATATAGCAGTATCACCACTAGTGTTATATTTGTAGGTCATGATTGACTCTTCCTACACATATAACCCCTATATTTTTAAAGCCTTTTTACATTTCGCTCCATCGCACAATGTACTTCATTCTAGATTGAAGTCATGTGCAAATAGTAATAATAATAATGAGAGGTGCTGTAACAGATATCAAGGGGCTTAAACTGTAGACTAAAATATCCCATACTTTGGATTTCAGCCAAACCAAAAATTAGTTGTATTAGTGTGACTCAAGCAGGAGAAGTTAAAAGATGCGACTGAAACTCAAAACTTTCATGAGAAGACCTTTACAAAACCAATAGACTTCACTTGTAAAAGTGTTAGAACATTACTTGAAACCCCCATGTCTGCGTCCATATTGACCGTACTCCAAGAAAAACATTCAAAAATCCTTGAACAAGATGCTTAAGTGGTATCTGACCTTCATCTTTGGACAGCTGCCCTCAAATCAATTTAACAGCTCCGGCACGCAGACAAAAAGCAGCTCAAGATGGATTCCTGCCACTCGCAAGTCCCCCAGAATGTTATCTACGGTAGCAAATGAAAAATCGCTTAAATGAATCTTTATACTTCAAACATTTACAAAGGAAAAAATGGTGCACTACAATGGAAAATGCAATTGTCAATATATGGCTAAACCCTCACAATGATATTAAAATGAGACTTTTGCCAAGATATATCATATATCAAGAACATACAGGAGCCCACACACCTCGTCAAGGTCTCTCAAAGTGGCCTCCTCCCATTGTATGTGTGATTTCACGCTGGAGGCAACTGGGAGTTGTTGGCTGTGTGTCGGACTCAATGCCCTTATCCGTAATTGCTCATATGGCCTAGATAGGTTAGCGTTAAGTTCCGTGCCACTTTGAGAGACCTTGACGGGGTGCACGGGCTCCAGTATGTTCTTGATATAAGAATATATTGGCGAAAGTCTCATTTTAATATCAGTGTGAGGGTTTAGCCATATATTGTCAATTGCATTTTCCATTGTAGTGCACCATTTTTTCTTTGTAAATGTTTGCTTTATATAGTTAATTACATCCACACATTTGGCTCCCCCGATGTTTTTGTGGTACATGTGGTCTGTTGCGGGCATCCTCAATTGTATGCATTTTTTTCTAGGGATTTCTTTAGCAACTGATCACATGTGCAGGATTTTCTCCCCCGATTATATTTGCACAACAGCATATGGGGTTTTGAGCATCTTTCTGCCTTTTATGACCACGTTACTTTGTTATTTAATATGTATACTTTACCATATGTGAAGTCAAGAAACCCATCATTTGGCCATAACCTTTTTTATTTTATTATTAGATTTTGTTTCAATGAAATTTTTTATTGCTGACGTCAGCAAAACCAAAGACTCCTTTAAAAGGAAGAATAACCTTCATGTAGAGTAATCCAATGTTTTGGGGTTCTTGCTCTTCAGCAAGGAACTTGTTGGCTGGTTAAGATGCCTCAGGCTCAGCTCAGAGAGGGAGTTACTGAATCTCATTGAAGAGACCCGGCGGATTAATGGTGACTTCTTTTCAGGCAATGTTCTATGGGAAGAAAAGTATGCAAATTAGCTTATATCAGCCAAACCAGTTTTATTATATTTTATACTCCACTGTATCTGACAGCTTGCTAATGAGGTTCTCAGCATGCCAAACTCTGATGATGCCCTTTAAAGGCCTATTACAGCCATTGATTCTCTGTTTCAGCTTGTGTCAGACATAGATGTCCCCATATCAATCCAGGTGGGCCCCACAGCCCTCAATAACAGCCTGTATCAGCCACAGATTCCTCCCATAAAATCCAATCCATATTTGCATCCCTCTCACATCATGCAGTCCCATAGAAACAAAAAGAGAGAAACTGCAGCTGCATCTCCCTCCCCTCCCTCCTCCTGTCTTCTATTTACTGATTTACTCTAGATTGATATTTGGGGACTGATGAGGTTTTAGAACATTACAGAGAGCCTACAGGAAAGGAGGAATTACAGACGGCTACACCCTCACGCCACATAAAGACCATGTGGACTTCATTGCTTATTCTTTAGTATACTCCTAGGTAGGCCATGTTTGAGATCCCTTGCCTCCAACTTAACAGAAAGAAGCATGAGCACAAGACAGTGGCACAGACAGGACAAAAGGGGCCCCACAGCAAAGATCACACTGGGGGTCCCATTATGGTGAAAAGTTTTTCCTATCCAGAACAGAAGATCCACCCTCTTTCCATCACCCTTGGACCAAAACGCCACCCTCTTGGTTGTTAACCATACAGTTCCTTGAGAAGGGAGTGCTGCACAGGCTCTCATCTTATCTCAGCTGCATGGTCTGTTTCTATGGTACGCATGCCTAGCGTACCAGGAACATCTGTCCACACTTGCTCTAAAATATACTAAAAAAATGCCTCAAAATTTAGGATTCACCTAGTGACCGCCAAAAACTTTCATAGATTTATTTGAAAAAAATATATATATACATTTTTTGTTACCATTTATCCTCAGTTATGTCTCACTCATCTCCTTGCTCGGTGTCTGCTCCTGTAGCTGCTCAGCAGTCTTCCAAGTTAATATTTTATGAGATAAGTCATTGAGAACAAGCGGCATTGATCGTTCCTCCGCACATCTGTTCCTCATTCCCCCAATCTGAGGAGAGGAGGGTGATGCCGTATTGGGTACTGCGGTCACCTAATAACCATCAGATTTGCCTATAAACAAAATTTAACATATCCTGTGCTTATTGCCGAGGTGACACTGAGGGAATTCACTATGAATCACAAGATCTCATTTCACAATATCTAGTGCACGCATTGATATTCTGCGTAGCTGCAGAACTTAGAGTCGGCCCAGCAGCCATTTTGTGTAGGATCACATATATAATTTGCTTAACTTGTTCTAGTGTGTTTGTGGGATCTAGATAGAGAGAAAAACAAAAAGTTGCAAATTTAGAGAAAGGCTAATATAATGCATTTTTTTTTATTGCTATAATGCATAAAATGAGAAATGAAGCAACTTTGCAAATGACTTTGCTTAAAAATCTCCTACTATTTTGTGTATGTAGCTTCTAGGCAGACCGATGGGTGTGCCCTGTGTGGTGTATTCCTGCAGGCAGAGTCCTTGTTAATTGTTTGTTATCATAAAGCAGGGGACAGCTAGAAGAGAGTGCGACTTCACAATCTGACTACACAATGTTAGTTTGTAGTCTGTCACCATGGAAACACATATCTGTACAGAAGCTGTAGACACATAATATTAGGAGATTTTGAATAATACCCATTGCGGTAAAGCGGCTTAATGTTTTATTTCAGGTGCAATGGTGAAATAAAAATGATGCCCTTTAAGTTGTGTCTCCATTTTAACTTCCTTTTTGGTAATATTTCATGGGCAAATTTAAGCAAAAATCATAGTCAGATAAAATTTTTATGGACAAATTGAAAAAACTCTGGGGCGTTGTTTTATGCAACAATGTGGTATTTGATGCTGTTAGGGAGCTGTTTTGTACTCCAATGTGGTATTTGGTTGATGCCGCTGGAGAATTGTGCTTTAATGTGGTATTTGATGTCGCTAGCAGGGGCGTAACGATCGCGGTTGAAGAGGGTGCGACCGTGACTGGGCCCGGTAGGGGGGCGCAACCGTGCAAGTTCTTTTTTAAACTGCGACGGCTGCGGACTCTCCCTATAAGTGCGTCTGCGCTGCGGAATGTAAACTATTAATCAACCAGGTCGGTGACAACAGAGAATCCGACCTGGCCATGCGAGAAGGGGGGAGGGGGGGGGAATGGGGGGCCGCAACCTGCCGCAAGTGCTCTTTTTTAGTGCGGCGCGGGCCCTCCCATTAGTGTTGCTGCCTGCGTGCTGCGCTGCGGAATGTAAACAAATCGCTGTGTGATCCCACGAGACCCGCCGTGACCTCCCACAGCGGGTCTCGCGGGATCACAGTCGACGAGCAAAGTGACGCGCACCTTACTGAAGCCCGCAGCAGCATGGAGCGGAATAAGTTGCAAACACCACACTACTGTGTACTAGGTATTACTATTACTTTTTTTGCAAGAAAAGTTTAGCATATACATACAGTATAAGAACGGGGGATCGGCAATGATGTCTGAAATCGGAAGGGGGTTTGTTCATCACGAGCAGTGATGTCTGAAATCTGGGGGGTAGGGGGGGTTATGTGGCTTTGGGGTTTGACCATCATGGCCAGCAATGATGTCTGAAATCAATCAGGGCGGGAAGTTTGTCCATCACGGGGCAATGATGTCTGAAATCCGGGGTCTGTCTTTGGGGTTTGATCATCATGGCAATGATGTCTGAAATTGGGGTGGGGGGGCGGAGGCTCCCGGGAGGGGGGGGGGTTGCAGAATCTCGCGCGGGGGGTGTTGGACTGCCGATCTAGGGAGGGGGGGGGGGCAGAATCTCGGGGGGTGGGGGTGGATGGCGGCTCGTGGGGGCGGCTATTCTACGTTTGCCCTGGGGCCCATAGAACTTTAGTTACACCACTGGACGCTAGAGAGTTGTTTTGTGCTGCAATGTGGTATTTGTTCGCTGCTGTTGGTAAGGCCATTTGAACTGCTCTATGGTAGTTTGGTTGCACTGGGTACGTATTTGGCACTGCTGGGGGAACTTTACATTGCATTATGGTATTTGTTTGGTGCCCTGGTGTAACAGACTATGGTATTCAGTATATCTTTGCACGTAGATATCTACAAGCACCTTACAGTATTCAGTACACCAAGCATATGAATCAGATTTATGGCCCAAATGTGGTATGAAATCATCCTAATCCGGCATCTGATATAACGTGTATTTCTCATGTATATATGTTATTGCAGGCAATTTTTAATCTATTTTTCATCCTAAATCCCTTCTTCAATTTTTCCGAGTATTTTCAGGGTCTATTAAGGTGATTTAATTGGAAAATCAGAGCTTTCAAGCCCCTTTCCTTCAGATCTGACTATTACTTTTACAGCCAATTTTGGTCAAATTTTACTCAACCAGTTTTCCGCTGCCCATGGCAAAAAGTAAGTCCTCAAAACGATGGCATAGACTACTGGAATTCCACAAACGCTGGAAAATGGTTCTGGATCTGGTACAAAACTGACAACTTTCTTATAGATTTCAGTGAATGAAAATGAAGGTTTAACAGGAAAATGTTTGGCGAGACATAGACGAGTTTAATGTGCCCACACAAGACACTTCTAATGACCATTCATTCATAATAACCTTGTCAATCCTAACAACTGTGCGGTTACCACAAGAATTTTTGGATCCTTAATTTCTTTTTTAATTTGTTGCCTTTTGCTGCTTTTTATACACACAGTGAACACACCGAAAATAAGTATGTACTCCCTGTTAATAAAGCAAGTGGCGGCCATTTTTTACTTGGTTGATATTTGTTAGGGAGAGGCAAGTGCCCAAATGGTTTTATTTGTTTATTTATTTATATATTTATTTATTGCTTTTTTATGTTATTTTAGTAATAGTTTACGAATGATCTTAATGGATTAACTCATGTAATTAAAAATTTTGACAATGAAAATACCTTATCCTTAAGTTTATCCTTCGGGAAAAAAAAGAAAAGCTTACATTCACGGTATATATTTTTTCTCTTTTTTCTTTTTCTTTTTTGATAGGGGGGATTCAGCTAGAATTCTACCATTTATCTCAATGAGTACAGGAAGCAGGGATTATCAGCTCCATAGGAGACATGTATTAAGACTGGTGTTTTACACGCCCGTCTTCATCTATACCCTGCTGGAGTCAGATGTGCCCCAATTATTAAGAGGCGCTAACCTCGTAATAATTGTGTTACATCTGTGCAGGTCTTTGCGCCAGAACAAAAATCCACACCTGAAAGGGAGCAGTAGATTTCAGGTATAATCTACGTCAGCTGGCTATGGCCTGACCCCATTACCTGCTCCGTCCACTTTTTGGAAAAGTGGCAAGTAAGGCTGAAACCCTCCATAATTTTGCCCAAGTGGGGCATGGGCCAAATTTTGTGACTTTTGACGGCAGGATAAAAATAAATAAAAAATAAATAAATGTCCCCCTCTGACTGACCCCTTTTGAGATATATGATGAAGTTGTGGTGGACATTAACTGTAAAGTACTAGTAGGTTTGGTGGATCTGTCTCTTAGATGGTGGGCCCTATTCTGGATTTCACTACGGGACCCTATTATTTCAGTCTGTGCCCCTGGACTGATGATCTCCTCCAGCTTCCAGAACTGCCGATGTTTCTTATTTATCTTGATAGTAGAAGAAGTAAATGGAGTTGGAGATTACGGACCAGAATTCTGAAGTTTTTCCCGTCTGGAGCTTGTGGTCTGGTGAATCCTCCAAAGTTTTTGATTTGATGAATTCTCAGTGATGACATCAGTTGCTGATGAGCCTTTGCTTTTCTTTTCCATGTGGGATTTTCACCACTTTCCAGCCTCCAGATTATCTGGGCCTTTTCAACAATGGTAGGAGCCGTGCACATTATCAGTCTCCTCAGAAGTCATTACATCTACTGTCTACACTTATACTTTACTTTTCTTCTGCCTTTCATCCAGCCGGAGCCTCCGTCTTTCACACTCCTGCTACAAACACTTTCTCTTATCTTGTTACTCAGGAATTGTATGAGATAAAAAAAAAAGCTTGCTTTTATTTTCAGAAGCAGCGCCACTCTTCTGCGTGGGCTGTGTCTGGTACTGCAGCTTACTCCATTTTGGGCTAAACTGCAATCCCCTGACACAGCGAATTGATAACAGTGGCAAATGAAAGCCAACACTTTTTTTTTTTTAAATCTCACACAGCCCCTTAGAGAGCACTTAACATCAGGATCAACCCTACTAAACCAGGCACACTGCCTGTTAGCGTTGATCCTGTTGTATAAAATAGTACCTGTCTTTTTCACTTCCTAGAAAGCACATATTTTTAATTCCGGAATGAGTCCTAAACAATTTGTATAAATGTATGCTTTATAGCTGTTGCACCATATCTACCATGGTTCCTGTCGTGTCCTCTTGCTTTGGATTATTTAATTTTATCCATGTACATGTGACCGTGGCAGCCAATCACTGAACACAGCGATTGTCCCTATGGACAGTGACAACAAGTTCCTGGTATCTGCACAGAGTTTACATGACATGTTGAATATGCTAAGCAATTTTCTTAGTGGTCAGTAAACCCCTTTGACGGTGAAATTAAAGGGATGATCCAGACAAAAACTGGTACACTATATTATATATATTGCAGGCCTTGGGGACAGAGCATGAAACAATATTTCTCTCTTTGGGGGTTGTTTGATTTCCTGTGTCATGCTCCGCCCCCGCAGAACCTTTTTCCCCCCCCAGCATAACACGGTATATCGGTTTTGCCTTGAGAGTTCCTTTCAATCTACAAAATTCCTATGAATTTATTATTCAAATATCATTTATTGATGCAGTATTAAAGGAGTTATCCAGTGATAGATAATGATGACCTATCCTATATGACACCCAGCACCCTGCTGATCAGCTGTTTAAGGGAGCCACTGCGCTCCCCGGAGCTCTGGGCAGTTCAGCCGGCTCCTGGCAGATTTCCAAACACAGCGCCATACATAGTATAGTGGCTATGCTTGGTATTGCAGCTCAGCCCCATTCACTTCAATGGGGTTGAGCTGCAACAAGGCCACGCGACCGATGTATAGTGACGTCACTTGGCTTATGAAGAGACCGCGGCGATCATGGAACACTAACAGCTGATACAGATGTCCTATTCTGAGGGTAGGTCGTCAATAATAATTATCAGATAACTCCTTTAAATATTTTAGTAGTGATTTTTTTTAGGGTTTTCTTCTTTTCTTCACTCATTTCAGCTTTACCAGTGCTATATACAAATCACCTAAAGGCACTAGGAGTATATAAAGTGAATGGACTCCATTTGCTGCCTCCTCTGATACACACAGAGGTTTCACTGTTAGATTTTTACAGTAAGAGTAGAGATCCTCATTGTTTACAGTTGGGATAGGAAACGCGTAAATTTATATCACCATTAAAAGTACGAGGAGAGCGATCAGTCAATCGTGGTATAGACTTATCTGTCTGCCAGACGCACCACTGTTATGCTCTGTTCCATTTCATTCCCAGTTTGTTCTGGGCTCTGTACATTTTAATCCTTCGATACTTTTGTTTGTTTCTTTTGGATATATAAGGGCATTAAGGAACACCCATCTGGAATTTTATGATTCCAAAAAACAGAGGTGGGCTTGGACAGTCATCTGTGAGACATAGAAATTTTACATATTTAACCTCCCCTTACAATTAAATTATGGCATATGCTGTCATCTACGGAAGTCGAAAATATTATTATTGAATTATTTCGAAACGGACACCGGGTAATAATCTGTCAAGGGCCCCATCTGCGAGATATTAAATTGTCAACGCCTTAATACCAACCTTGGTAAGTTGATCAGAAAAGCTCTTTTTTTTCGGTCTGCTTGAAGCCGATTCTCGGCCAAGAATATCATGTCACCCTTTAGTGGTCGATGTGTAGCTATAATGGATATTTTCTATTTTATGTCTATATTCAGCTCAGATTTATAAATGGTAGGTGGAATTTTGTTTATTTTTCCTCCAATCTTTCTCTTAAAGATTTAAGTTTTTGAAACGTTTTCTTTCTAATATATCTAGACTAAACAAGAGAAATATGAATGCGATTCGAAGTTAATTTTTCTAATCAAAAGAGTATATCGCAGCTGATATTTTTTTTTACAAGTATTGTAAATCCATATAATAAAATATGAACCAAGTTTAATCCATTTTTGTTCATCCAGCCATCCTACTGGGGAAGGCTCTTTACAGATGTTACTCGAACGGCGGTCACTCCAAAAATTCCCTTTACATTATGTGGGCAGTACATCCTCTTTTTATGCAGGTAGCTGTTTTGCCACCAAATTTGATGTTTACATGGGGCAGTGATGGGGCAGAAGTAGCGTTCATTTGCATGAAGATCAGTCTTTGTATAAGATCCTTTAGTGGCCCTCCAGTTAGGTCTTAGCCCTTCTAAAGATCCTGAAGAACCTGGAGAAAGCCAGGGTGTAAAGGACAGTTGGTTCTTTTCCAGATAAAGGTTCTGAGATGCCCTTTAGAGAGAGAGAGAGATAAAACTAGATCTATTTGTTCATGGTATAATATAGATAAATAAGAACGAGAACCCACTTGGTGACTATAGACATGATTGCCTGGCCTCATCCTTTGGTCTTGTCAATGGGTCTTGTTCTTGTAGTGTCAGATAATGGTAATTGACTGGAATCATTGTACGGGCTTTCAACAAACTCTCAGCAGATGTGATGGGCAAATAAACAATCATGAAGAAGTTAAACTCCAGATAAACATAGAGCTTTCCTGGACATAAACGGTCTACAACATCATCTGCTCGGTCTTCAGTGTCCATCAACAGTAGGGGCTCCATTCAATTATCAACACACATTAAACCTCCAATAAAGCATTTAAGAAAAATCTCATAAAATCTGCCAACTGACGTAGCAAAGCCTCTTTATATGGGTTGAGGATCGGAGCAATTATCTGGCATGAACATTCCTACAAATTCTGTTCCCAATAATCCCTCATTTGTTGGGTGATGGCATCCTTCATGAGAGACCTAAAGTCATCGTTTGTCATCAGCACATCTCCTTATGCTATCAAACAATGAATTTGTAGTAGGATGAACGATCACAGTAATGATCATTCATCTCCATACATAGATACATAATTACGGCATGTAAATGCAGCTAACGAGTAAGCAAGGATCAGGAATGAGTGGTTCATTCACGATTCTTATCCTGTATGCTGGACAATATAAATGGGCCCTCAGTCCAGAGTCCTAGAGTTCATCATAATTATGAGATAGCTGATGGCTGAAAATTTGGCTTGACCAACAGTTATCGATCCCTTGCCTTGCCATATACATGCACATTCAGATCATCTGATTAGGCATGGCTGGTTCCATAAAGAGATGGGTAAAACTCTGCCACACCGCTCGGGCAGTAGCTTATTACCAGGGAAAAAAGGATCAGTGAAACATTGGGTGACTCTTTGTCTGCACATTCCTTTGTATGTTTCGGGCGCAATAATGGGGAACGGCGATTGCGCCACCCCCATCATTGAACCCCTCAGATGCTGCATTCATCACTGATCGCAGCATCTGAGGCTACAATTTTAGCCTTTCAGGGGTCAATCAGGGTAAGAAAAATACTTACCTTATCCATTTGCTTGCGTAGAGGCCGTCATGGCCATCTTGTTTGAAGAAACCACACTGGACGGACATGGAAACGTCATCGCTGATGACGCCACTGCACCTGGCCAGAGTGTCGGCATGGTGACCTCATACATCACCCCATGTAAGATTTCACGCGGTTTCTGCAATCATGATGCCCACAACGGCCTCTTCGCGCGCAAATGGATGAGGTGAGTATGTTTTGGTTTTTTTTAACGCCATTTCAGGAAAAATAGATTCATTACTATGAAGCGCGAGGAAATTTGGCTTTTTCCTAAAATTCTGATTGAAGTCTATTGGTTTGGCTTCAATTCGCACAGTACTAATTGTGAACCCACAGGTTACACAGCTGTAAGGTGGAGAAAATGTATTATCATGATCAAAGTGAAGGTGGTGTGGATCCAGAAGAAGCAAAAACAAAAATGAATGGAAACATAAGTTCCTACGGGCCAGACTATGTCTGCTGGGTGCATAAGGACTAAGACTATAGAGTAATTACCCACATCAAAGAGATCTAGGGATATCTGTTTTTACACCACTGTTTTATTATGAGCAATTTTATGGATGTTTTACTGATCACAGTATTTCTGTCCTTCATTGCTTACCAGGCACAGAGCTGTATATTTGGTAGTGGCTCTTGGTGGTACTGCAGTTCAGTCCCATCGACAGCTCTGCAGTTCCAGATATATCCACTACCAAATTAGGGCACTGGACCTTGTAAACCATCAAATGGAATGGAGTCTTCAGTCAGCTAATGGTTGTACCAGAAAATAAACACTAGAGGATCACAACTCTTTCAGTCAACTGTTCAGTAGGGTTGCCAGAAGTCAGATCTCCACCAATCTTGATGGCCTATGTTTAAAGATAGGCTGTCAATATTATAGTCCCAGAAAGTCTCTTCAAAATCTAATTTATATCTACAAAGAAATTAGAAAAAAAGCTAGTAAATTCTCCAAAAAGTGTGAATTAGAAACATCACCTATCAATAGGATAGGACATAACTATCAGATTGGTGGGAGACTTACCATTGGGACCCCAACCAATAACGAGAATTGGGGGCACCATACCCTGTGGAGCCCCCTTGAACCGGACGGAACGGCTGTTAACAGCCGCTCCATTCATTCCTGTGGGAGTGCCGGCTGAGCGCTGGACTTGGCTATTTCCGTCGCTTCCATTGGAATGAATTGAGTGGCAGTGTACTTTTTCGACCAGCCCCTCTGTCCATTTTGAGAGAGCTGCACAGGGTATGGGGCCCCTGTTTCTGTGATCAATGGGGGTCCCAGGGGTAGGACCCCTCCAATCTGAAAATTATAAGGGGAAAACTTGTTATAACCGGAATACGCCTTTAATCATAAAGACAATAAAAATAATCTGATACAAAAATTACAAATGATGTTACTTTAAGTAACAAAAAATATTATTATTTTTATGAACATCCAGGAAAAAATATTTCCCAATTGTTCAAAAATATCTTCACTGCTATCCATGAGAATACTAGAAGTAAAAGTATATAAAACACCTCTGTAAAAAATGTCAAATATTTTATAAGAAAATCTTTGGAGCAAAATGTAGAGGACTTTATTATAAAATGATTAAAGTGGATTTATTGAGTATATTACAATCCAAGGGAACTATTAACAAAGTGTGAATTCCAGGAACATATAAATCTATGGATTTAAGATTGGAGAGTTTTACTATATGTAATGAAATAGAAAAAAAAATACTCTTAAACGATTCTTTTTCTCCAAAAACAATTTCTGTTATTTCTTTTTTTTTCCCAGTTTTATTTTAAGGCACTTTAAAGGAACCGTTTAAAGCTATAGGACTCTCATTTGGTCAACCACTGTGGTCTTCATGCTTGGCTGACCAACCATACATGTTAAGTAAGCAACACCCTAGGGCATCTTTTTCTATGAGCTGGTGGCAGCTAATCAAGTGGTTAATGATTGGACAGCGAGATAATGTAATGAGTCCTACAACAAGGTTTATTTTAATCTCAGGGAGTGAGTGTTTTCTAATTCCACCAACTAAGCCAGAAACATAGAGCCTATCTGCTTTGTGTGAGGGCCCCAGATAAGGGCACAGGCATTTGACAGATCCTTCTGTGAACCATCTCCACTCTGTATTAGCACCATGGACCTTCCTTATCTTGTCAAGTAAAGTCTTAATGATATCATCATCTTGTTGTCTTTGATTACACCTAGCTTACATTGCATAAGAATAAATCTTAAGTTATACTGAGGAATATTCAAAAAATTTTTTAAGAAGGAGAACATCATATTTTTACATTTTTGATGAAGAACGTGGATACAATCAAGTGGTATCCAACCCAACATTAAGTTCCCATCTTGTTCTGGAAACCCTCCTCTCCCATTTGACTTTTTAAACTAAAAGGTGGATTGGATCATGGCACAAGGGTGATTGGAAAGTCTTCCCTACATCAAGTTGCTAAGCACTCATATGTCTCCTCCACTCCAATGTTGGCTTTGTCTTCTACCGATCAAGCCAAAGTTTACTTTTTCTGGATGCATTTTCGGCTCTTAAATTTAAGATACTATCACTACTTATAATTACTGTCATATTACTAAGTCTGGCCATGATTAAGACCATAACTTTGGCATGTTCCCATATTATACTCCTTCCTTGCTCTTAAATTTTGTTGTCTGATTCTTGTGGTTCTTCTGGAACTAACTGACTCCTGACTTGTCTTCTGGATACGTTGATGTTTGATGATCTGGCTTGTTGTATCCTGACTCCTATTCTGTTGATTGGCTATTCCTGACTTTAATTCAAGTTCCTCACTACATTTCGGATTTGAAGAGCATGAATCCACTTTGACTATTTTTGATTAGATGACAATAATATGCACAACATTTCACACCACTAATATTTGCCAGAACACTGAACACATATGTCAATTCTGATAATTTCAAGTTATTAGCATGTAATACCATCAGACATACAAAACTTAAATCCTACTTGTAGCCCTGCCTGAAATCTTAGAATACATTACAGCTGCAAAGAAAATGACTCACATGCATGTGGTTAATGAAGAGAACTGAATGTGCAATATTTATTAAATGAGACAGTATAAAAGTGAGAACTACATCTGTGGCAGATGGGGGGGGGGGGGGGGGCTGGTTGTTAGGAAGCCAGGCTACTTCCACAAAAAAAAAAATTCTGAGAGCATTTCCCCCAATGTACACAAACACAGTTACTATAATACTGCCTCCTATGTACACACATTTAACTACTATAATACTGCCTCCAGTGTACACGAATATATCTAGTATAATACTGCTCCTATGTACAGTAATATAACTACTATAATACTGCCTCCTGTGTACAAGTATATAACTACTGTAATACTGCTCCTATGTACAAGAATATAACTACTATAATACTGCCTCCTATGTACAAGAATATAACTACTATAATACTGCTCCTATGTACAAGAATATAACTACTATAATACTGCCTCCTAAGTACAAGAATATAACTACTATAATACTGCCTCCTATGTACAAGAATATAACTACTATAATACTGCTCCCATGTACAAGAATATAACTACTATAATACTGCTCCTATGTACAAGAATATAACTTCTATAATACTGCCTCCTCTGCACAAGAATATAACTACTATAATACTGCCCCTATGTACAAGACAATAACTACTATAATACTGCTCCTATGTACAAGAATATAACTGCTATAATACTGCTCCTATATACAGGAATATAACTACTATAATACTGCTCCTATGTACAAGAATATAACTACTATAATACTGCTCCTATGTACAAGAATATAACTACTATAATACTACTCCATATATACACGAATATAACTACTGTAATACTGCTCCTGTGTTCAAAAATAAAACTACCATAATACTGCTCCTATGTACAAGAATATAACTACTATAATACTGCTCCTATGTACAAGAATATAACTACTATAATACTACTCCATATATACACGAATATAACTACTGTAATACTGCTCCTGTGTTCAAAAATAAAACTACCATAATACTGCTCCTATGTAGAAATATATAACTACTATAATACTGCTCCTATGTGCAAGAATATTACCACTCTAATACTGCTCCTATGTGCAAGAATATAACGATTGTAATATTACCCCCCTATGGACTAAAATATTACTGCTATAATACTGATATCTGCAGAAAAAATATATACTCATATGGGAACATCTTGGTCTAGTTGCTCTGTGCACATACACTGGGAAGCTCAGACACTCCAGTTATCTGACAAGGAGAGAAGAAATAAAACAGCCTCATATCAGTCTGGAGAAGAACACCTCTTGCAGGGTCAATGAGCAAAGCACTGTACATTTTCCTGATTCTCAGTGACATGGAGGAATGAGATGATCCTTTCCAGTGAGGGAGAAGGCCATATACTGCACATCACATATCCTCCCAGATACACCGTCTATACAGCTGGAGGAATCGCGTCTCCTTATCAGCGGTGGAAATTATTATGATTATTAAGAATAATGATTCAGAGCGATAATGACAATTATTGCAGATCTGGATGTTTGCACTAATTAAGTTGGACTCTGTGTTATCTGCTCAGTGTGTTCTGTGTAATGTAAAATGCCCGAGGAGCCAGGGTGAGAGAAACGTATCGCGAGTCTAGTACGAGGATCGAGCTGCTCAGTTCTTCACCCTAATCCTTGTCCAACCTTAAAGTTATACAGAGCTGTAATACCGCCCAGTAGCCTTTAATGGACCGGTGCTATATAATCCTCTGGAACGGATAGGTCATCAGTATCTAATAGGTGGTGGTCCGACAGCCGGACCCCGCCGATCAGAACTTTGAGAAGGCATTGGCTCTCTCAATAGTGCTGCAACCTTCTCATAGCTTTCCCCAGGCCACGTGATGTTATGTTCATAGGTCACATGGTCTAGGCGCAACTCAGAACCATTGAAGTCAATGAGGCTGAGCTGCTATACCAAGCACAGCCACTATAAAATGTACGGCGCTGTGCTTGGTCAGCAGACAGAAGGCAGTGGCACTAAGGAGAGCACAAGTAACTGTTCAAACACTTGATGATCTATCCAAGGGATAAGGGCAACAGTAACAATATAACTGAAAACCCCTTTAAAGAGTTTATCCCATAAAAAATATTCCGCAATTTTGAAACCAGCACTTTTGCAATTGCATGCAGTTAAAAATTTAGTATAGCCACTGAGTTATTTAATAAAATGTATCTGTATAGCTCCACCTGCTGATTGTTTTTTGTCTTATTTCTCTATCCACTTTGCTGAGGTGGACACACATGCTAAATTTCGTCGTTCAGCTGCCTCCAAAGCCGTGACAGGGAGAGAGCTGCAGCAGAAAGAACACATCCCCTGAGCTGCAGCAGAAAGGGCACAGTCATGAGCTTTCAGCTCGATGTAAATCTAGCTGAGCAATTGGAATAATGAGATTAGAGATCTCTCTGGAGGCATGTGGGGCTAACTTTTTTAGAAAGTGATTGTCATGTCCTATAGGATGTCTGATTTTCACTTTTTACACTAATAATGGGATAACCCCTTCAAAGGACAGACCAAGAAGACAAGTACTTCTTTAATAGTGTCATCAGAGTGCCCACCATAAATAGTGCCGGCCAATAAGCAGTCCTATGAGACTGTCTTTACATACCGTATATACCGGCAAGCATAAGGCCAGAAACAGTGCTTGCAACGAGTTTCACATGCATTGTGTAAGGAGAGTTCTCCTCCAAAGTCTGCAAAGCTTCTAAACCTTAGAAGGAGGCCCACCTTCTCTATAAAGTTGGAGTTGAGCCTATTTTCTAGGTTTTGCAGCTCTCAATCACCTTGAAAATCCAGTAATGGTTCGTGAAAATCTGTCACGAACCAGCAAGTGTGAACCCACTGTGCCACGTGTCCTACCTCCTCTAAGGGCGTTGTCTAAATGAACCCCTTGATCTTCACAGTCCCCCTGATAGTAGGGATAGACTTTTCCCCGAGGTCGCTACCTCTTGATGAGGATTGACACACGAGGCAGCTGGACCAGGAGGTACCAGGAGTCGTAACCAAGAGCAACAGTGTAGGACTGAAGGATGAGGCAAAGGCGAAGTCAAACAGACAAAAGGTCAGGGCAGGCGGCACAGGTACAGGTCAGGACACCTGGGTCGGCAACAGGAAAGTCAAGGCAAGCAGGCAGGGATCAAACAGGTAGCAGAGTTCAGGAATACAAGTACGGGTCAGGAACACAGGAACACAAGCAAAGATAACAGCAACCTAGCAGGACACAAGGACCTTGAAACTGAGGCATCTGGGAAAGGGGCTGAGCCACTTATATATGTGCAGGTGGTAGGATTGGTCAGCGAGGTCACATGACCTAACCCATAAAGCACAGGAAGTGACACGTGCCAGCCCTTAAGGAAGTGCTGCAGGAAACAAGTAGCAAGCAACCTGTGGCCAGGGCTGAAAGGAAACTGTGGAGTGGATCCCAGAAGAACAGTACCTACAGAGACAGAGCCTAGGACTGCAGCGGTGAATGGGAAGCACTGGCAGCAGATCACCGCTGAACAGCAGCGTACAGCAGTCACTGTTTCAAAATCATTGTTCTCCACAATATGATGCTCTAAATCATGGAATTTCAGGAACACGTTGCACTTATGAAATCACTATTGCTACAGGAGGCAGTTCCAACGTCACGATCCGAGAAGGGGTGCACCTAGCCTTTCTGCTGCCTGAGGCAAAAACTGAAACAGCGCCCCCACCAACCCCCAATGCCAATTTCTTAACCTAACCCCTTCCCTTCAGCCCATGGCTCTCCGGCTGTCCCTCTCTTGCCCCTACTTGGTGCTGCCTGAGGCAATCGCCTCACCTGGCCTCATTGGTGGTGCACCCTTGCACCCGAGCCACCAAGTTCCCTACAACAGGGAGGAAGGAAACACCTACATCCAAAGGAGCAATATCGTAGTAAATCATAAAAAGGCATAGTACAAATAAGAACCTCAGACAAGTGCTGAAGGTTCCCCACCAGACCCCGACTCGAGTTTCGCCTTGATGGTCTCTTTCTGTGCTTGACCCCCTTGACACATGTGCATTAGGATCTCATTATAATAAAATAAAATTTGAAAAAATAACAAAAAAGAATATAAAAGATTTGAACATTTGTGGCGAAATTAACTCCGCCACTGGGTTTTGGAGAGGCTTGAGGGCTAGCCTCTTTCCTACAGACTATGGACCCAGATCTATGGAGACCCCCCCCCCCACCTCATTATTCTACAAAGGGAAAAATGGGTAGTTTTTGCCTGTGAGTGATTACGTTTTCCCATTGTGTTGGTTAATTGTCCATTGCTGGAAGACCTTCATAAAAGGATGACATGTAGCCCCAATAAAGTGTTCCTGTTTAACCCTCAACTTAGAGCCTCATCTCATGTGTGGGGGGAAAAGGCTGCATCTACACTGGGGAATGCTATACCCTGTATACTCCCCTGGCTATAATACCTGAGCTCTTTTAAGAGCTTGTTCCTGTATCGCTCTCTGAAGGAAGAGTGGTTCACCGACTGGAACCTGGAAGCCTTGTCGTATGGCCAGGGTGGGTAGAAGACAGCGAGATCCCAACGAAGCTACGGCGGTTCGTGGGGTCGGCAAATTCTGGCTTAAATTGCACCCAAAAACTGGCATATCTGTTTGCACCACATTTATTATGTGTTTTAGACATTTTTTGTACCTTGCTCTGCAAGGGATGGGGCTTAAAATTTGCCAATGTGCTTCTAAAGTAAAGGCATTGCATGGGCTGATGCACCAAATGTTCCCGATACTTACCTGACTGTGGGTAGAGGTGAGAGCTGCCTTTTCATGTAGCGATCTCTAGGAGGCAGGTGGAGAGCAATTCTGGCCTGGACGTACCCTTTTTATGGTATATCCTAGTCACGTCCCATAACACTCAGTGATGGAAATCGCTCCTTTAAGGGGTTAAACCATTCTTTGATGCAATGACACAGGCGGCCACCAGGTGTCACTTATGCGGAAGACACAGAGAGTTGCACTCGTCACAAGAGCTATGCACATAGAAGGCCAGGACATCTTATAAAATCTCTGCCGACAATGTCTCTGATGCAGAACAGTTTTAGATAGAAGCAAGTTGTGGGAAAAGTGAGATGAACTCTCGAGGCGGCTTCTAATAGCTTTCTGAAAAGTAGAAGCAACGTTCCCAAATGCAGAAGGAATTTTGATGATGGAGACCACATGGCAGTGAGATTTTTATGCACATGCCCCGTATGGCGTCTCGTCATGATATAAAGGATAGAGCGCGAGTCAAATATGCGTTCTGGAACGAGAGCAAAACAAATGCTTGTAAATGCTTGGAATGGCTACAAAGCCCTGACACGCAATGTGCAAAAAACAAGCCGCACACAATGGAGTAAACCCTAACATAAAAAGTGTTTCATTATCTCCACAAGCAAAGGCGCTATAATAAAGCTTACAGGGAATGTGGCGATACTTATATAAAGTATATTTCCCATAAATTGTACTGCACGGGCTCAGCGGGAGGAAGTTATCAAGAGGGGAATTTTTTAAGTCAGTTTTTCTGGAGTTTGTGTTGCCATTTTTTGCGCCGAATGTATCAAATGTTGAACTTTGATAAATTTGATGCATCTTTAAGTATAACCCTTGAGTAAGTTGATAGTTTAAGTGGTGAAACTTGCGTCAGATCCCAAAAAATTGCACCTTTTTCATGCAACTTTTGGGCATGCCCAACTTTTTAAAATCAGAAAACTGGTATAAGAGCTCATGCACACGACCGTATTTATTTTGCAGTCCGCAAAAAAGGCTGATGACATCCGTGTGACCTCCATGCGTTGTATCTGTTTTTTTGCGGATCCATTGTAACAATGCCTTTCCTTGTCCACAAAACAGACAAGAATAGGACATGTTCTTTTTTTTTCGGAACCGACATGCAGACATACCAACATGGAAGGCAGACGGAGTCATTTTTTTTTCTTCAAGCCACCATTGAAATGAATGGTTCCGCATATGGACCTGTAATAAAAATGAAACGGAAATGGAAGAAAAATACGTTCGTGTGCATGAGCCCTAAAGGGCATCATAAATCCTCCCACAGAGTTTAAATACGACGTGGGGGCAAGTTTACTAACTTTTGCAACTTTTTATGATAGTTATGCCACTTGGCCACTCTTGAAAAGTAGGTGGAAAAGTGCGTTAGCAAGATGATTCGGTATTTTTAACAGATTTATCAAACAGTTGAATTTTTTTTCAAAAAGTTGCCAAAAAATGGCTCAGTATCCCCCCAGTAGGAGGATGGTGTAAAAACTGGACTTCCATCTCTAGATAAACGTAATATTTATAACAATGCAGCAAATTTATCAAAATACAGGTGATATTTGATAAATTAGATGCAAATTTTGGCAACATGAAAAATAAGCCCCTGTGATTTCGTGATAGAAATCATAGATTTGTGACTTTGATACTCACTGCCATGCTCGAATGTGACAACCAAAAGTACTCAATATAGTCCAAATCATTGCAAAGTATAAAGAAGAGGACAGTAAGGCTATGTTCACATGACCGGAATGCCTGATCCGGAAGATATGTCGGCTGACAGCTGGACAACGCTTTCTGTCTGGCCGAAACCCGGCATCTATGCCAGAAAGCGGATGGATCATCTCTGTACCCTATTATAGTCAGGGAGGATCTGGTGGAGAACTGTAGAACTCGGCGATGCCAAATCTGGCGAAACCTAGTAGGCCGTTGGGGCAGAGAGATCTGCTACCACAGATGTGGCCGTACCTGTAGGAGTAGAGAGAGTTGAGCATTGTCTGTGCTTACTTGAGTCAGGTGGATGACTAGGTGACCAAAAAGCAAGCTGTGTCGCTCCAAAATGTCGTCTGATAGCTACAGCTGTCTGAAGAGCAGCTCTGGAGCACAAACTGCAGCTCTTAAAGTAAAATCTGTCTATAAGAACAGGAATATGTTGAATCACATTTAAAAATTAACCATGAAAAATCTCGAGCAACTGAAGAACGTTGCGAGAACTTCGGATCCACCACGACATGGCGTGATAGCCTCTGATCGGTATTTTCCATAGTTCACTAAAATCTCAGATTACCCCTTTAAGTGAATATGTGCAGGCGGTATAGAGTAGAAGTGGCTGATTTCGCTCTATTATCATCATATATTTTTCACTTCCAACGTGACCGTATTTATTTTTGGTTTCCTCAGCTATAATTTTTGAATCGATTTTGACGTCCCGTCACCGGCGCCATTTTTAGCAACCTCTGTTCCTTCTCGTACCCAGCTAAACTATCATATCTCCATTTATTTTCCTTCACAGCTGCAGTTTAAAATTACCACCGGCCTCCTATTTGGTAGCTGAGCGGTTGATATTCTGTCCGCGACAGTCTAGAATGTTTTCAGTAGACATCTGTGTTACGGCAGGACGGAACATGGTATGACTGCCAATTAGACGAGAAATTAGAGACCTTATCAGCCGGGCTTCATTGCACTAATCCGACATCACTGAGCGCGGCCTACATCGTGCACTTAAGGAGAGCAATTTTCTCCTGTTTATATAACCTTTTTAGTAGGAACGTTCGTAAGATGTTTACAGTGAAATCCGGAGATCTGAGCAGCCAGTAGCTCAGTGTTGAAAATATTTCACATGTTTTCCTAAAGTCTCGGCAATTACTCCAAAAAGAAAAAAAAAATGAAAGAAAGTTAAGTTCAGTCAAAACTTGGACACACTACGAGGCTTTGATCTTGCCAAAGTTTGTTTTTTAATGTCAGCGTCATACGAAACTGTTTTCACCACGATAACATTATCTGCTAACCCTAAGTTCATCCATCCAATAGGACGCGTACAAGGCAGTAATAATGAGCGGGGTGTTCCTGCCGCAGGAAGTGTCCTACGCTCAGACTCATCTATGGTCTGACCTAAAGAAAAATAAATCCTGTTCAATAGCTGTCGAGTGAATATTAATGACGGAAATAACAATTGTTTTTTTAATTTTATTATACTTTTATTTTATAATTGCATTGTATATATTTCTTATATTATTATTACACTCATTGACCAAAAAAATACCGCCCAGATAGTAATGTTCGATTGCTGCAAAAGTGGGCATGTGGTTATGTATCTGTGGACTGACAGACACTGGGTCCTACCATAAGAGGGTGTAAAAGTGCTAACCTCGCTGTCCTATAAAAAGGCTCTCAGAGGCTACTTTTGGGTAGTGTACCTCTTGGTGAGAAATCGTTGACTGCTAGACATTTTGCCCAGTTGAGACTTTGCGAGGGGGTGCATCATTGGACTAAGAGAAGCAGGATGGCCGTTTCGATGTTCTGACTTAGTTGTTGGGAGGTGTTGGGTGCAGTGGTTAGGTGAAGAGAAGACATGTACATAGGCTCTGGACAGTCCAGATGCACCACTGCTAACAAGCATGAGCAGTTCCCGCGGTTTAGTTGTCCACCACCCAGACACTGGTGGCACCTTCATTACACCCCCTGTCTCTGCCTGGACCATTTCCAGGTGCTTAGCAGAAGGAAAGTTTGTCTCATGGTGACCATTATGTGTCCTCCCACTGACAGCAAGAGTCTTCATTTACAGTGGTGTAGTGAATGAGAAACGTGGAGTGCTATGGACTGGAATTGCATCATCTTTAACGATAAATCCTGGTACTGTTTGGGATCTGTCGGGGTTTTGTATGGAGGCCTCGTGGTGAGAGCTTCAATCCTACCTTTGCTGTGGTGCAACAACCTGCTCTAACCCCTGGTGTGATGATCTGCGGGGCCATCTCATATGACAGTCGGTCACCCCTACGAGGGACACTAACAGGTCATGACGTCCTGTGGCCACGTGTGTTCCTCTTACGGCAGGGCTTCCATCTGACATTTTTCAGCAGGATAATGATTGCCGAAGGTTTCCCAGGAATGTCTCCTCCAGATCACAACACTTCCTCGGCCAGCTGAACATTGAACGGAGCAGCAGCGTTGCACTTTTTCATTCATATCTATTGGACAGCCAAAGTTGAGTACATTGCTCGGATATAGAGACAGCACACTTGCTCAACCACCACTCTAATTATACAGAGGACTTAGGATTGCCCTTCTTGTGATCAGTGGGGGTCCCAGAGCTTGAACCCCCCCCCCACCAACCAGACACATCAACTAAATCTTCAGACAACTTCTTTAAGGTTAAATTCATGGTAAAATTGGTAGATTTTCAATGGGGATGCCACACAAAAAATTTGCAAAAATGTACAGTACAATGTGAATTGAGCTTTATATGGAAGTATTATCTTGGTACTATATTGTGATGTTATGTGGGCTGTACTGTATATGGAAGTATTAGCTTGCCACTATTTGGTGGTATTATTTGGGCTGTAAGTAGTGGCATTATGTGGGCTGTATATGGTAGTATTAACTTGGTACTCTATTGTGGTACTATTTGGGCTGTATATGATGGTATCATGTTTTTACAATATGGTGGTATCATGTGTGCTATATTTGATAGTCTTATCTTGGTGTTATTCGTTATTCCCAGCATATGGTAGTATTAGGGCACATTCACACGGCCGCGCTGTACGGATCAGGACGGGCGGCCCATTATAGAAATGCCTTTTCCTGTCTGCGATTGTGGACAAGAATAGAACATGCTCTATCTTTTTTGCGGGGCTACGTATACTGTCCCCATCCTTTGCGGCCCCATTGAGATAAATGGGTCTGCACCCGTTCTGCAAAATTGTGGAACAGATGCGGACTCATTCATATGGTCGCGGGAATTAGCCCTTAGAGTTGGCCGGTATATGACAGTGGTATCTTCTTGGCACTGAGTGGTGAAATTATGTGGTCTGTACTATACATGGTTGTATCATCTTTGCACTATATAGTAGTATTATATGTGCTGTATATGGCACTATTTAGTGGTATTACCTGGGCTGTATATGGTAGTATTATCTCGGCACTATTTGGTCGTATTACGTGGGCTGTATATGGTAGTTTTATCTTGGCACTATTTGGTGGTATTATGTGGGCTGTATATGGTAGGATTATCTTGGCACTATTTGGTGGTATGACGTGGGTTGTATATGGTAGTATTATCTCTGTACTATTTGGTGGTATTACGTGGGCTGTATATGGTAGTTTTATTTTGGCACTATTTGGTGGTATTATGTGGGCTGTATATGGTAGGATTATCTTGGCACTCTGGTGGTATTATGTGGGCTGTACATAGTAGCTATGTATGGTAATAACCATGTGAAACCTGCCTCTTAACCTGCATGTAACACAAGGGCATGGCATTGCAGATTTTCCGGCTAGTTCCATATCATATTCTGTATGTGAACCGTATTTCACAACACATTCACGTTACTGCACTTTGCTGCGAAATTTTCTGTGCAGAATCTTTAGCAACAATCTGCAACAAATCGACCGCGTCTGAACATAGACTTATCAATATTTACAGGATCTAATATGGTTTGGGAATATTTTACTAGAATTAGGTGCCGGACTCCAATTAAAGGAAATATGGATTAAAAAAAATATATATTTTGCTTTAGTGATGGCTGTGAAGCAATTGACTATAAAGTTAGGGCAGGCTCCTGAGCCATCTTCTAGCTGAGGGTCGTATTACAAAAATCACTCATTTTGTGGGCAATGAAATGAGGACAAAAATTGTTTTAACAACCACAGAAGTATGTGTGAATGGAGCGCCTGCAGCCGACCCGCACAACGCAGCTCAGCAACTACTTTCCAGCCATATAAAAAGGCAGAAGCCTTGAAAGCAGCTTTTGTTAAATGCAGGACTACGGCCTGTCTGGTAAATGGGAGCAGAGAAGGACTGGACTAAATGTGACTACCATGTGAGGTCAAGGAAGTGGAAGTTATTTCTAGGAAGATTTTACAAGGTGATCAAGTGGGCCTGACACATCCGTGCAATAAAGGGGTATTATACTTAAATGATCCCTATAGTAAAATGGTGTGACCTCTAAAGTCTATGCCCAGCAAAATATCTGAATGGTAGCCTATTGTGGGACAGTATAGGATAGAAGGGGAGACAGTGAGCAGAGAAATAGATATGTGTAGATTTCTGTGATTTCTTTAGCAGTTTGATAAAAAAAAAAGCTGATGACTACTGTCAGGACTCAGAGAGAAAACCTGTGAGTCCAGTCATAGAGAAAGCCTCTGAGTTCTGATTCTCTGGCTCACTCATAGAGAAAGCCTGTGAGTCCTGAATTTCATTCTCACTCATAGACAAAGCCTGAGAGTCCTGCTTTTCCTGCTAACTCATAGAGAAAGCCTGTGAGTACAGCTTCTCCTGCTCACTCATAGAGAGACCCTGTGAGTACAGCTTCTCCTGCTCACTCATAGAGAGACCCTGTGAGTACAGCTTCTCCTGCTCACTCATAGAGAGACCCTGTGAGTACAGCTTCTCCTGCTCACTCATAGAGAGACCCTGTGAGTCCTGCTTTCCCCACCTACTCCCAGAGAAAGCATTAGAGCCCTGCTTCCCCTGCCTACTCATACAGAAAGCCTTTCAGTTTTGCTTCTCCCACCCACTCATAGAGAAAGCCTGTGAGTCCTCCTTTCCCCTCCCACTCATAGACAAAGCCTGAGAGTCCTGATTTTCCTGCTCACTCATACAGAAAGCCTGTCAGTTCTGCTTCTCCCACCCACTCATAGAGAAAGCCTGTGAGTCCTCATTTCCTCTCCCACTCATAGAGAAAGCCTGTGAGTCCTCCTTTCTCTTCCCACTCATAGAGAAACCTTTGAGTCTTGCTTTCCCCGCCTACTCTTAGACAAAGCCTGAGAGAGCTCTGCTTCTCCTGCTCACTTATAGAGAAAGCCTGTGAGTCCTGCTTCACCCACCCACTTAGAGACAGCTTGTAAGTCCTACTTTTCCCACCTATTTATAGAGACAGCCTGTGATTCCTGCTTCTCCTGCCCACTTATAGAGAAAGCTTGTGAGTTCTACTTTCCCCACCTATTTATAGAGAAAGCCTGTGAGTCTAGCTTTTTTGCCCACTCATAGAGAAAGCCTGTGACTTTTGCCTCCCCTGCCCTGTCATACAGAAATTCCTGCTTCCCTCGCCCTCTCCTAGAGAAATCCCGTGAGTCCTGCTTCTTTGTCCACTCATAGAGGGGCAACAAGAGGCTGGAAAGCTAAGCGGCAAAGATGGGCAGAGGTTCACCAATCTGCGAAAAATGCTGGCTAAAAATGTGGAACAATTTCAGAAAAATGTTCCTCAACATAAAATTGCAAATACTTTGAATATCCTACCATCTACAGTACATATTAACATCAAAAGATTCAGAGAATCTGGAGAAATCAATTTGCACAAGGGACAAGGTCAATGGTCAATATTGGATACTTGTGATGTACGGGCCCTCAGGTGGCACTGCATTAAAAACAGGCCTGATCCTGTACTGGAACTCTTGGGGGGCTCAGCAACACTTCCAGAAATCATTGTTTGTGAACCCAGTTAGCTGCACAATCCACAAATGCAAGAAGATATGTCAACATTTTCTCTGGGCCAAAGCTATTTTAAATTTTTGGATGGCATGTTCTGAGGACTCAAGATGAGAGGGACCATCCAGCATGTTTTCAGCGTACACTTCAAAAGTCTGCATCTCTGATGGTTTGGGGTTGCATAAGTGCCTAAGGTGCAAGCACCCTACACCTCTAGAAAGGCAGTATCAATGCTAAACAGCATATATTGGTTTTAGATAAACATATGTTCCCATCCAGACATTGTCTCTTTCAGGGAGGGCCTTGCATCCATCACAAGAACATGACTTTACAGAAGAAAAGTTCGGGTGCTGGACTGGCCCGCCTGCCGTCCAGACCTTTCACCAAGAGAAAACATTTGGTGCATCATGAAACAATAAGTTCGGCAAAGAAGACCCAGGACTGTTGAGGGGCTACAATCCTACATCAGTCAAGAATGGGAACACATTTATCTCCCAAAACTCCAGCAATTGGTCCCCTTACTTCCTACACAGTGGCAGACATGGCCCTATCCCAACTTTTTGGAGATGCGTTGCCGCCATCAAGTTCTGATATGTGTTCTATGATCTATTGTGAGTAAAATATGGGTCTATAAGATGTGTTAAGCATTGCATTATGTTTTTATTGACATCTATTTACATCTTACGCAACATCTCAACTTTTTGGGAATTGGAGTTGTGTATTGTGACTTCTACCAACTCCCTATGGACAGTAGACCAGCCCCGTATTTGCTTACAGCGGGCCCTGTGGCTGCTCGCAGTGTTCTTGGCATGCTGACGTGTTGTAATTATCACATTATATCCTGAGGAGGTCTGCTTTGTTTTGTGGTTGGAGTCCTCTCCTGACAGAGACATTATTCAGATGTGAAGTCAATTGACTTTTATTACCAGTTAACCGTATCTTCTGCCTAATCTCCAAACTGTCCACAATCTCCATTCTTCTGTTTATTAGTACGTGAGTGAAGGAAAGCAGCCGCCTCCTCCGCCATAAATAAGATGCCTTTAAAGAAAACACAAAGCCTATCAATTATGGTGGATAAAACCTGCATGTCCAAACATCTTTATGTCCAAATGTCCCGACCCCGGTGAAGTTAGCAGGCTGGCTGTACAAGAGAAAAAAATGTATTGCTTTCCTGAAACAAAAATTTCCAATTATAATCCAATCACTAGTAATAAAACCCCCCACCAAGAACATAAAAAAAAAATAGACTATTCTGATACCACCTTTTAATCATGATTGTGCGTATTGGCAAGTGGAAGTCTAGAGGCGTTAACTGTATATTGTTTTGTGTTCCATGTTGTTAATATACATGTATTTTACAGACCTTGTGCCTTTAACGTGCTTTGCACTGTAAACAGTGGGCTGTTCTGAACACTGGTCATGTGTGTGGATTGTGTGGATACAGTAGCATTGTGTAGGGGCCTTTGATAAGGTGGAGCCAACTGTATAATGAGGTGTTTGGTGCACCTCGGGGGCCTTATAAGGGCCCTGTGGTTCTACGGTGCTCCTGTACTGAGGAGACTGCCCCAGCCTGAGAGTGTGAGCAGACATAGAGAGAGTACCAGGTCCTTGTACCGTGAGTTCCTCTGTGACATTAACAGAGACTATACTTGCCAAGCTGTGTGCCATTACTTGTAACCACAAAGAAGTGGCCATCAGAGCCTGTAATCATCAAGTCATGTGCTCCTAGATATTGTAACCACTAAGCCGTGTGCCCGTAGGGACTGTCCACTTGAGATTGTAACTTCTAAGCTTGGTGCAAATTAGAGACTGTAAGCACTAAACGGTGTGCTCATTGAAGGGATTGACTCACCTCAGACATTGATGGCATATCTGCTATGAATATCAGATAGGAGCAGGTCTCAGAGGTGGGACCCACACCAATTTTCATAACTAGCCCCATGAAGTGAAGGAGATCATACCAGGCAAGCATGACTATTCTCCATTTACCACTGTGGGAGTTCCAAAAATAGTTAAGCGTTGGATCAGCTATTTCTGGCAGTGCCATAGCAGAGAATGGAGAGGTGGCTGTGCATGGGGGTGAGCTTTCCTTTACTTTGAGGGGCACGTTCTGGACATTGGAGTGAGTCCTAGATGTGAGACTCACACCTATCTGACATTGAAGGCATATTCTTACAATATACCATCAATGTGTGAAATGACCCAAGACTGTATTCACAAAGCTGTGTGCCCATTAAAGACTATAACTACCATGGTGTGCCCCCATAGAAACTGTAACTGCTATGCTTTGTGCCGATTAGAGACTGTAACCACCAAGCTGTGTACCCACAAAGACTCCAATATACAGCCCTTGACAGAACGTGTGGGAAGCCGAGTCCATCTTCATCCTGGCCTCCTCCCACGCCATGAGACATTTCCGGAGTAACTGCCCCCCTTATTTATGTAAAACTACAATACATATATACAACAATAAATAATATTTTATGAAAATGGGATACATCATCTTTAAACCATGATAACAACAAATTTTTCCCTATTGCTCAGAGTAATCATATGAAAACAATAAAACCGCAGGTTTCATTAGGTTTCACTATCCAATATATGTAATACCCCAGAGTAGGCACTACCATCTTTCTACCCAGCTACTGTCTCTTACCATTCCCTTCTCCCTCTTTTTGGGCAGGAGTGGACCAGTTCCGTTTCCCACCCAGGGAGGGGTTGCTGAGGAAGTAGTTGGTTGGAGTTAGACTGTGAAAGAGACCAGACAAATGGAGTAGTGAGGAAATGTTTTCCCCTCCTGCAGCAGGAGTCTTCCAGGGGAAGCAGCTCAGAGAGCACCACAACTCCTTAAATTTAATATTATGACTATTATGGCCAAAGGCACCCTCACTCAAACATACCAGAACCTCTAGAAAGTTCAGTTACTAGTAGACATGAGCAAATTGAAGTTGATGAAGTGGAATTCGATTTGAATTTCAGGAAAAATTCGATTTGCACCTAATCTGAATTTCTGACGCTTCGTGGTAACAAATTGCATTTTTTCCTAAAATGGCTGCTGCACTCTGGGAATGAGGGATCACCCACAATGCCATGCATGCATCCAATCAGCAGCCAGCCAGCCATGTGATGTCACAGCCCTATAAATAGCCTCAGCCATCTTGGATTCAGCCATTTTCCAGTGTATTTAGTGCTAGGAAAGACTGGAAAACTTTTATTTTGCTGAACAGAAGTTCAGGGAAAGAGCATTAGAAGTGCAGGGAAAGTATTGGGAGGAATTATTCCACAGTATTGAAGCAGAACAAGGTCCAATAGGGAGTGTACAGCCTGGTTAATAGGAACAATCCTATTACACCTTATTGCACTGACTGGGGATCCAAATTGCCATTATACTGCTACTTTCAGGTTTGCAATAGATGATACCTCTGTAATTCCAGCAAACCGTTCTTTTTATTGGGGTGGAAGTGCTGTGTAATACAGCCATTAACAGAGTGTATTACTAGGAAATATTCCGAAGTCTTATTAGCCCTTGTGCGGTGCAGTTAAATGTTCTAAAGCCTCTTTTGATGTTTATAAGTGGGAAAAAGGGCTTATTTTCCGTTCAGCATTGCAGTTATATTTTGTAAAGCCTTTTTTGGCTTGTATAAGTGGGGAAAAAAAAGGGCTTATTAGCCGTTGTGTGGTGAAAAGAAAAAATTACAGCCCTTTTTGGCGTGTATTAGTGGCAAAAAAAGTATTATTTGCTGTTCAGCTGTGCAGTTATATGTTCTAAAGCCTTTATTGGCGTATTAGTGGCAAAAAAAAGTATTATTTGCCGTTCAGCGGTGCAGTAATATGTTCTAAAACCATTTTTGGTGTGTATTAGTGGGAAAAAAGGGCTTATTAGCCGTTGTGTGGTGAAGTGAGAAAATTACAGCCCTTCTTGGTGTGTATATAGTGGCAAAAAAAAGTATTATTTGCCGTTCAGCGGCGCAGTTATATGTTCTAAAGCCTATTTTGTCGTGCGTTAGTGACAAAACAAAAGTATTATTTGCCATTCAGCGGTGCAGTTATATGTTCTAAAGCTTTTTTTGTCGTGTATTAGTAGCAAAAAAAAAGTATTATTTGCCGTTGTGTGGTGAAGTGACATAATGACAGCCTTTTTGGGGGTGATTTAATTTCCTTTTTAATTAATTACTTAATCTAACAGTATGTCAGACAGAGAAGTGCCAGGCCCTGCACAGGGGAGGGGCAGAGGCCTAAGTGTTTCTGATGCAGGCACAGGTCGCAGCAGAGTAAGGTGGCGTGGCAGCAAGGATCACTTCCAGAAGCCTGAGCTACCGGTGTCAGCTAGCAGTCATGTCTTAACCAGCAACCCAGCGCTTCTTGAATGGTTGACTCGGTCATCCACTTCGTCCCAAGTGACATCAGACAATCCAAGCCAAGAGTCGGTGGGTTCGTTAGGCACAACTCTTAGTTGGCATGGCACAGAGCAGGCTCTGTGCCCTCACCTGTCCTTATCCTGCCTCTGTCCTTTTCGCTTCCCTTACCCAGAGAGGTATTATATGCTGTGGGCTTAGCTCCACTATACAGAGAGGACAAGCTACTAGAGGACAGTCAGCAGCTACTGCCCAGTTAGCCAAGATTTTGAGGAGACATCCGCTGCTTCCTCCGGTAGGGGGGCAATTAGTGATGAGGAGAGTGGTGTGGGAGCTGGTGTTGTGAGCGGTCAGGCTCCTGGCATATAAACTAGGAAAGGGTAGCTAAAATATAACTTTTAATGAACAAAGGATAAGAAGGCCCAAAAGTGTGGTCTGTGTAAATAAAGCTTGTCAGCTCGAATCAACCTAGATCAGGCTCCTGGCTCAGAGACCGTTGAGGAGGACATCAGTGACGTGCAGACAGTACTCGATGATGATGTAGCTGATCGTAATTGAGAGACGGGTAATAAAGGGGCTACATCATCATCGGGAGAAGAGAGTGGCAGCTTGCACGTGAGGCAGCGGAAGAGCCAGCAAGTCGGTAGCGTGGCTGGGAGTCAGCAGGGTGGCAGCAGTGGGAGGTCGGGAGCCAAACGTGCCCGGGGTAGACCACCCGCTTCGCAGGCGCCTACCTGCCCAGAAAGTAGTGGTGCAGGGCTTCATGGAGGTAGCGGCGGTAGCAGTCAGTCAGTGCGGAGTGTTGGGGGTAAAATCACCTACTCGGTGGTGTGGAAGTTTTTTGGTAAGCCGCGGGAGGTGGTGAATGTGGCCATTTGCCGAATCTGTGGGAAGAAGGTGAAGTGTGGCCAGGGTGCCAATGTTGGCACCACGGCCTTGTATCAGCATATGCAGAGTCACCATAAAGTAGCCTGGGTGAACCGTGGCTCCAATGTGGTGGTTTAGCCTGCCGCAGCAACCGCTGGCCTACTGGGTAAATGTGGTTCCTGCCCAGCCAAACCAGAAACTTGGCCAGGAGACGCCACTTCCGCCTCCATGTTTTCATGCGGCGCCGTTGGTCCTGCGACAACATCCGCCTCTGCCTCCTCATCCTCCACGTGTCCTCAGCCTCCTCTGCAGGGACAATTCACAGTGCTCCCCTGGCATACCACATGTGCAGGGCACGGCGGTGTCACGCTGTTCTACAGCTCGTTTGCCTGGGCGAACAGAGTCACACACTAAAGTCTTCCACCCATCTACAAGACATCTTAAAAATGGCCAGGAAACTTTGCATGCACTTCAGCCACTCGTACACCGCCAAGCACACCCTCCTTGAGCTGCAGGTAAGAATGGGGTCCTTGCCACTTTGTGGCCTCCTCATGCTGCTGCTGCCACGTCCACACTATGTAACCTTGCCACTCTGTAGCCTCCTAATACTGCTGCTGCTTGACATTCTGTGGTCTCCTCATGCTGCTGCTAAATCAAGACTCTGTCATTGTGCCACTCTGTGGCTTCCTCATGCTGCTGCTGCTTGCCACTCTGTGGTCTCTTCATGCAGCTGCCACCTCCACGCTCTGCCATTGTACTACTCTGTAGCCTCCTCATGCTGCTGCTGCCACTTCCATCCTATGTCACCTTGCCACACTGTGGCCTCCTCATGCTGCTGCTAAATCAACACTATATCACTGGGCCACTCTGTGGCCTCTTCATGCTGCTGCCACCTTCACACTAGGTCACCTTGCCACTCTGTGGCTTCCTCATGCTGCTGCTAACTCAACACTATGTAAATGGGCCACTCTGTGGTCTCCTCATGCTGCTGCTGCTGCCACCTCCCCACTATGTCACTAGGCCACTCTGTGATCTCTTCGCGCTGCTGCTTCCTCAGCACTATGTCATTGGGCCACTCTGTGGGCTTCTCAAGCTGTTCTCCCACCCTCCCCACTCCATGACTGGGCCACTACTTTGCCTTTTGGCCTGGTTGACATAATCATTTACTTGACCCTTCTTCTGATCTGTCAGAAGGAAGAAAAAATGAGACACACAATGGATCCTGTCTGTATAGCACCTGTAAGGCTTGTATGGTCCCATCAGAATTGGCTTATGATTTGGTAGTCAAAAGCAGGAGTGGGTGCAAAACACAGAAGACATGCACATATTCCATTCACATGTCATCTCTGTTTTGGATCCATTCATGTTTTTTTTTTTTGCTTTAGCAATACTGATGGATTACTGACCAAATGCTGACCGAGTGAAGGTGGATGCTCAACAGTCAGGATCCGTTTTTTGGGGTTTATTGTTCTGACGGATCAGAGGAAGGGAAAAATAATCAGTGACGTCAACACAAACTTACTGCTGACACCCTCTACACTCTGTCGGGGGGCTCTACTTAAAGAGACGTGTAATAGAACAGGTTCTGTAGACATCTATGTGGAATCAGCTGACGATGGTGTAAAAGGAGTGCGCTCTTTCACACTACAGTAGGATCTTGGGCCTCTGACCTGTTCTTTATACCTGGTGCTAACATCGACCTGTAAGGCTCAGTTTACACTTGAGTTATTTGGTCAATTTTGGCCCCGTAACTGCCTATATGTGTTACTGCAAGGAACAGTGTTCTACACCACTATACAGGCTCTCTGCAGCCAGGAAATAGCTGTTTTTAACGAGATTCGCCGCAAATTAATCCTTTTCGGAAAATTCTTGAGAAATTCGCTCATCTCTAGTTACCAGCCTAAAGCTTGCCTGAGATTAGCACAGCAGAGAGAGCAGCATTTAGAAGGCCTGCCACCATATTGCATCCTGCTAGAACCAACTAAAGGAAAATTGCACTAAACGCTTTGAAACAGGTTGTATTGTCATGTTCAAGTTACTTAAGTAAACTCAATTGAAACGTTCCCAAGTCTGGACTTCACTTTATTCTTTAACTCAGTCTCTACAATGGAGACTGACCCCCAGGAAGAGAGCCTGAAGGTAGAGGCACCGTGACACAAACAGTGGGCCACAGTATACCACTCGCATCCTACACACCGGGACTACTCAGGGGCAGCACTCTGCATACACCTCCCTTTTTAATAATGGTTTCCTAGTATCTACGGTAATTAATTCTCCCTCACCTCAACATACTAAGATACCTGCCATTTAATGCGTATACACGATGTTTCATACCAAAGAAATGTCTCTCTGTGTTTACATATCTTCCCAGCTCCATTTGCACCATCTATGTCTAAACACTCCTTGACTTAATCTCATTATATTTCCTAATGTTCGACCTGTGTTCATTCAAGCTACATTCACATATGCGTTGTGAACTCCGCTAGTCTTTTCCGGCAGAAGAACAGCCTGCCAGAGCTCACAGTATTCGGCTATAATTGGATCTGATGTAGATCCAACAGGATTCCGGCATGAATAGCAGCTTTCGACCAGACAAAAAAAAAAATCCTTACATAACTGAACAGATAAAAGCTATGGCCAGAGGATAGGTTATCAGTTAAAAAGTGTTGGAAAACCCCTTTAAGCGCTGTATATTGAAATCTGCATGATAATAAAACAAATAATGAAGGTGAGTGATACCCATGGAGCAGAGAGTGTGAATAATTTCACTCACTAAAAAGTTAAGGAGAACTGCTGCCTGCGAATCTGTGTTATAGTGAGTACAGTGAAGCTCTGGAGAGATGTGGCAGTGATATTTTAATTGTTGGTCGGCGTATTATTTGAGACTACCCTCAGAGACTGCAACCACCAAGCTGTGTACCTATAGAGACTGTAACCACCAAGCTGTGCACCTACAAAGACTGTAACTACCAAGCTGTGTACCCAGAAAGACTGTTACCACCAAGCTGTATTCCTACAGAGACTGTAACTACCAAGCTGTGTACCTATTAGAGACTGTAACCACCAAGCTGTGTACCTATTAGAGACTGTAATCTCCAAGCTGTGTACCCATTACAGACTGTAACCACCAAGCTATGTACCTATTAGAGACAGTTACCACCAAAATGTGTATCCATTAGAGACTGTAACTGCCAAGCTATGTACCCATTAGAGACTGCAACCCCTAATCTATGTGCCAATATTTGTAACCACCAAGCTGTGTATCCAGACATACTGTAACCAACAAGCTATGTACCTACAGAGACTGTAACCACCAAGCTGCGTACCCATTATAGACTGTATTCACCAAACTGTGCACCCATTAGAGACTGCAAGCACTAAGCTGTTCCCACAGACACTGTAACAACCAACCTGTGCACTCATTAGAGACTGTAACTGTCAAGCTGTGTATCAATTAGAAACGGCAACCCCTAATCTATGTGCCAATAACTGTATCTACATTGAGGAACATTTGTAGAGAAGAAGCAATTTGGGAGCAACCAGCAGGTCAGGAAGCCCTTGATGGCCTGAAACCGAAAATGTGCCACCTTTGCTGTCTACAGGGGCGCACCGACAGGGGGGGTTTTAGGGGTCTGGACCCCCCCTAGAACTCAGATCCAATTTTTTTTAAATCACTCAGGGCCGCACCGCCGATCGCAACAGGCGGCGCGGCCCTGGTTCCAATTGCAGACGGCGGTGGGGAGGCAGTAGGAGATGAGCGCTTCCATTGCGGAAGCGTTCATCTCTATATTCATCGATCTGTGTTGCCGTCCTCAGGACAGCGATACAGATCAATGTGCTGTGGCAGGGGAGGGAGAGGCATCTCCCTTCCCTGTTCTTCTGATAGGCTGCCGGCACTAGTGCCTGCAGCCTATCAGAGGCCGGCTCAGGTGGCGCGATGACATCATTATCATCGCGCCGCCTGAGCCGGGCAGCACACAGCGGCCGGAAGAGGTCTGCTGCTAACCTCATGAAGGTAAGTATTAGTGTTTTTTTTTGTTTTTTTAATGGTGGCACATTTTAGGGGGCACCTGGTGGCATTTTGTTTTGTGGGGGCACTCTGGGGGCATTTCTCACTGGCCCGTTTTGGGTAGAGGGCACTATGGGGGCATCTGGGGGCATTTATTTGTAGCCCATTTTGGGGGCATACTATAGGGGAATCTTGTGGATTTTTTACTGCCCCATTTGGGGGGCACTATAGGGGCATTATTTGGGGGCACCACACCATGGGGAGTGGAGCATTATGGGGGCATTTATTTATTTATTTCTATCCCATTTTGAGGGCATTTTTACTGCCTTATTTTGGAGGGGCCCTATTAGGGCATCTGGTGGCACTATAGCGGCATTATTTGGGGCACTATGGGGAGTGGAGCACTATGGGGGCATCTGGGGGCTCTAAAGGGGCTTTTTATAGGCATATTATGGGGGCACTATGGCATCTGGTGGCACTAAGGGGCATTTTCACTGGCACATTATGGGAGGCACTATAGGGGAGAGCAGCACTATGGGGCATCTGGTGGCACTATAGGGGCATTATTTGGGGTCACTATGGTATTTTTTTACTGGCACAATATCCCCTATATGCACTATGGTATCTGGCTGGCACTAATGTGTATTTTTACTGGCACATGGGAGGCACTATAGGGCCGGGCATCACTATGGGGCATCTGGTGGCACTAAGAAGGGGCATTTTTAACTGGCACTTTATGGGGGCACTATGGGGAGAGGAGCAGTATGGGGGCATCTGGTGGCACTAAGAAGGGGCATTTTTAACTGGCACATTATGAGGGCATTATGGGTGAAAGAAGCACTATGGGGGCATCTGGTGGCACTAAGAAGGGGAATTGTTACTGACACAATATGAAGGGCACAAAGAAGGGGCATTTTCTACTGGCACATTATGGGGGAGAGGAGCACTATAGGGGCATCTGCTGGGGGCACTACAAAGGGGCATTTTTTGCTGGCATATTATAGGGGGCACTATGGGGAAGGGGAGAGAAGCACCATGGAGGCATGTGCTGGGGGCACTAAGATGGGGTATTTTATACTGGCAAATTATCGGGGCACTATGGTCAAGTGGGAGAGGAGCACTACGGGGGCATTTACTGGGGCACTATATAGAGGTATTTTATACTGGCATACATTATGGGGACATTAGCTCAACTGCGGGCACTAAGCAGGTATATTTCTTGTACTGTAATATTATAGGGAGAATTATTACTACTAGGGGGCATTATGGTGAGCTTTACTACTACTGGGGGCTATGGCGAACATGATCACACTAGTATGGGCACTATGAGGGCATTATTACTAAGTGTGCTCAGGCAGGGAATTATTTCTATTGGTGGGAATTTGGTGAGCACTGTTACTTTGGTGGGCACCCTGGCACAGTATCAGCTTAGCACAATTATTTTTGGGGACAATATGTTTATTCTATTAGTGTCAGGGATACTATATACTGGGCACAGTTATGTTTTTAGAGCACTGTGTGCCAATATTTGTAGATGGGGGCACTATCTGTGTGGTACAGGTATTTTTCAGGGGATAGTTTCTGCAGTATAGTATTGAGGAGCACAGCGGGAACAGTATTGGGGATGGCAGGATGGGGTGTTCAGAAGATATGAAGATGATAGAAAAGTGGGAAACTATTGTCTATTTGTCAATCTCTGCAGAGACAGGAGATGGGTGAAAAATCATCATGGCGGTCTGGTCTGAATGGAGAAGATGAGAAAAGAGAACGTCTACATCAAAGATGACATCACTGGATGTAGGAGGTATGTGGCGCTATGTAGGATAGGAGATGCACCGGCTTCTCCTCCTGCCATTTGCAAAAGGAGGATTCAGAGCTACGTGAGGACGGCCCAAGGGGGTGGCAGGCCAGGGGCGGGTGGCGGATGGTGGGGGGGAATCACAAGCCTTGAGCAAGATCTGGGGAGGGAGAAGAGTGGAGGAGCTTCCTGGCTGTAGCCTGCTGTTGTCCATTGTATAATGTGAAGCAGGCAGTGCAGCCAGGACACGCCATCCCTTGGTATGATGTGTAGACCCGGGCTCCTCCACCCGGACCTACACACCTTTAATATCGCGCAGCTCCTCCTCCACTCCACTTTTGGTGCCTTCAGGACTAGGAGGGAGGAAGTGAAACTGCAACAGCTCCTGCCACGGAGCTACGTGGGGGGCAGTGAGAGTACAGGGGCTTTATGTTGGGCCCTGTATGGTGAAGTATTAGGTACAGTGTGTCTATGTAGGATGAGGGTGAGACTCTTACCGTCATCCTCATCAATATCATTTCAGCTGTACAGTGTTTGTTGGGAGTGGCCTATTATATGTAGGATGGTCTTAGAAAAATGGGCGGGGTCAATTTTTTGGCGCTGCACAATTTTTTTTCTTTTCGGACCCCCCCTAGACAAAATTTCTGGGTGCTCCCCTGGCTGTCTAGATGACTCTAGTAGTAACTTGTTTACAACTTGCACTAGAACTTGCATCAGTCATCAAATTGCAAACACATTATGTGATCCTTTTGGACCCCGGTAGACAATATATCTATAGCAATGACCCTACCTGCAATATGTGTGGTGTCCTCTGATGTATCACAAGCGCTTCCAGGCTTCCTCAGGCACCAGGGCCCAGGAGCAGCTGCTACATTTCCACCACCTATACCTACTCCCATAGTTACACATTTTCTGGTCAACTTTGCATACTCTTAGATATCACAAACCTCAAACAAGCCCTGGAAGGTTAACCAACAACTTCCAGAATTTAGCTGTAGCTTTTACGCTTCCAAAATATATTTTTTCCTGTAAGTACCCAAGGGGTGACCCAGTTCTCAAAGAACATATACTGTTTCATATTAATTTCCTCCACTGAACATGTGGCCACCACCACTTCCGCGAAAACCAAAACCCATTGTAAAATGCACAACACCATAACGGTTGCTTGAGCCTGACCACCGGGCTATTCGATTCTTGGATATTCTGTACTGTTTGCTACTTTATAATTCTTAAAGTATTTCGTATTTAGTGAATTATTCACATTTTCCAAGTTGCTTAAACCCGTGGAAAATATAAATAATCTCCATGTGTGATCTTCACTTCGCTTTGGTTTATCCAAAAAAGAAAAAGAAAACATGATCTATTACGTTTCCACTTGTGGAGGCTTGACCAACATTTAAGATACTTTCAGACATACCAGAAAGTACAGAAAACTGTCCATAGACAGTATAGCCCCTCCCCAGAGACCAGGGAGTGGCAGAGGAGCTGCGTACTAAGCCGTATCTGTGTATACTGTATATTGTGTTACTTTACTGATTTATCTAGGCCTTCAGCAGAACAACAGAGCTGTTCTTTACTCACCCAGCCACTAATGAAAATGAAATGACTCAGCTAATCCAGTCTCTGTCTACACAGTAAAGCTGACAAGTAAATTAAGAAGTAAAAACAATTTTTCAAGAACCTCAAATATTGTTTATAATAAAAACTTGGTTTTAATAATTTGTGATTTGTCATGATACATTCCGATTAACCATAACTGAACCAAAACACAACTAACAGTATTGGAGTTATGGTACAATTTGGAATTATAGTTATAATTATGCCCAGGATTTAGCAAAAAGTAGTCGCTTGTCTTGGATAATCCAAGTGGATCCTAAGCTTTGAACTATTTGAGCCAGCTTAGGCAGGGTGCTGGCTGTCCTTAAAGAGACCAGCCCTGTATGGAGACTTATTGACAATGCTCTATGGGAAAACGATATGCAAAGAGATACCTCCCAAGGAGAGAGAACCCTCCTGCTGGCGCCACCTTTTGGAAATGGCTTCCTATGAGTCAAAGTCCAACTTTTTAACAAGCCTTGGGATATGACAAGGAAAATTAGAGAAGCCAAATATCTATGGGCTGTTTGCCCCTCATCAGTAACGAGAAGGATTCTGGCTGGTTGAGTGTGATGCCTTGGATGCAGCTTTGGCAGGGTGCTGGCTCTCCTTAAAGAGACCAACTGTGTATGGAGACTTATCGACAATGCTCCATGGGAAAAAATATGTAAAGAGGTATCTCACATGGAAAGAGAACCACCTCGCTAGCAGCACATTTTGGAAGTGGCTCTCTATGAGTCATCCAGAATCCTACTCCGTACTGATGAGGGGCTAGGACCCTGAAACAGCTGTCTATGGATGGATATCTGGTCTGGCTATATTCCCTTGTCATGTCCCAAGGCTTGTTAAAAAGTTAGATTTTGACTCATAGGCTGCCACTTCCAAAAGGTGGTGGGTGGCGCTAGCGAGATGGCTCTCTTTCCCTGGGAGATACTGTATCTATTTGCATACCTGTGTGAGCCAAAACACAGAATTTTGGGATTTTATACATTGACATAAGGTGGTACATAGGGTCTCCTTAGTGCACTGTAGGTGGCTTTGTCAGGCTCTTGAGACCTAACATTACACTTATTAATGTGAGATCTATGCGTCGCCACCTGGTGTTCACAAGTCATACTGCACGTTTGATACTTTTTAAAATTTGCAATAATATTATGTATTTAAAGAGGTATTTTAGCTTTTACAAATAAAATAACAAACTTTGCCAATACACTTCTTATATCGATTTCTAATGGTTTTCAAGATCTCTGCTTGTGTGTCATCCAATACCAACTTTCACTGGTGCTTGCAGTGAATAAAAATCAGTACTGTTCACGTGATGGATACACAGGTTACAAGAGACAGCTCTGAAATCCGTACTTTGAGGAGCTGGGCACCTGTGTGTCCATCACACTACCAGGACAGGTTTTTAACCCTTTGTAAGTAACAATGATGATTCCTGTTGAATGGCAGCAAGCAGAGATCTTGAAAAGTTTGAGTCATTGCCACAGAAAACATATTGGTAAACTCTATAACTTTTCATTAGAGCTTTATTTGCTGAAACTGGAATATCCCTTTAAATACACCTCAACTATACTTTGAGATATTTCGGAGGGAGACGTTCCGCTCGTACTCAGAGGCAGTAACATGCAAAAATCATTTTCGGAGCATTTCCCCGCTGTCAGCTTGATCATGTCAATCACACCTCTTCCAGAGTATTATATAATAGCGAGGCAAGAAACATAATGAAGTCTTTCATTCCCTGCATGGGGAAATCGAAGGAGCTAATGTTCTTTCCAACATGAATCCGGCCAGAGAAAAAATTGCACACCTTTCCATTATCCTCCGTGGGGATGTCCCCGGCCGCCGACTGACAGAATTAAGGACGGGCACTTCATTAGTTTTTAATGGGTTGTTGGAAATCTAGTAATAAAAATGCTTTATATGTAACCTGCTAAACAGTGACAGGATCTAGACCGAGGCCAATATGTATTCACTATGTCACTTGTGTAAAGATATAGAACAATCTATCCTTCTATCTATTTATCTATCTATCGAATTATCTATCTATAATCTTTCTATCTATTTATCTCTCTAATTATCTATCTATAATCTTTCTATCTAATTATCTATCTATCTAATTATCTATCTTCTACCTATCTATGTGATATCTATCTATCTATCTAATTATCTATCTATCTATCTATCTATCTATCTATCTATCTAATTATCTATCTATGTGATAACTATCTATCTAATTATCTATCTATAATCTTTCTATCGAATTATCTATTATCTTTCTATCTAATTATCTATCTGTCTATCTGTCTGTCTATCTATCTATCTATCTATCTACAAGCACAAGGGCCCCTGTGTGATTCCTACCTCTGCACCCCCTATAGCTACACCCTTGCGGCGTGTGGATCCGGCAGGCAGTTCCGTCCCGCCGGATGCGGCATACCGCATGACAACTGAAAGCATTTGTAGACGGATCCGGCTTGCGGATCCGTCTACAAATGCATTGCAAGTGCGGATCCATCTCTCCGTTTGCCATGCGGAGAGACGTATCCGTCTTGTATTTTTTTCACCGTTTTAAAGGTCTGCGTCATTTCTTAATGACACTAATGTAAGTCTAGACATGTGGCATGAGCAGCATCCAGCCTCTGTACCCAGCAGTGCCTCTCCGCGATCAAGCTCACACACTGCAGACTTGAGAAAGGGGCCATGCACCCTGAAACGCGTCATGAATAAAAGATACTTCATCTGTGCCTTGAGTTGTGTCTCGCTCCTACTTACTATCCATCCAGAGACGTGGCAGATACCATACTGCCGCTCATTACTGTGCATACAGAGCTGTGGCAGACAGGGAAAGAGGAGAGTGTCTCTGCACTGCTGCACAGTTCTCACAATGATCAGACAGAGCGCAATGATCGGACAGAGCACCCATTGGCACTCAGGGCCTCCTGACTGTTAGCTGTTAGATGTTCGCACTTTTTAAAAAGATCTTTTTCTAGGTCCAAACTTAAGTTTGCACAGATTCCTCACCAAAAAGCTGTCAAGTGTCTGCTCGGAAAGAAAGAAAGAAAGGATGGCTTTTTGGCAAGGAATATGCCCTAAATTCAGCCTGAAAAAACCTCCATGTTGATGAGCCCTTGTAGTCTGTAATATACCGTAAGCTAAAGACATAAAAAATGAGCCAGTCTTTTCCATTTAGAATTGTTTCATTTACAGACAATCGCTTTTCTAAATCGAGAGCAATAGAAAAGGTTTTGCAGAAGTAGAAGATGACAAATTAATGGGAAATGTCCTTGAATATGATTTTTTAATTTTTTTTGTGGTAATGATTTTGAAAATAAGCATGTTTATAAGAAGCCACCACACAGCTCATTGTGTAAGATATTACAGGAACAGCTATTATTACATGTCTGCTCAGCAGAAAAAAAACTCCATTTTTATCTGGTGGGAAATTCCAGATAAGTCTTTTTAAACCCTCGTCTAAATGAGTTGTGATTCTACTTTTGTTTTTAAGATATATAGAGGGAATGTGGAGAGGAGAACATCAGAACAGGAGTGGCAGCTGTAGGGGTGGCACAGTACTCATGGTGGCTGGATCCCTATCTCAGGATAGGAGTAGTGGTAGTTCTCCCGGGGCACGCTCTGTATGGAGTCTCCGGGCCATGAATGTTGAGGGGCGAATCATAGACAGAAGACTGAAGTCAAGTAGAACATTTACTTTACAGTCTTTACTGAGCAGAAAGATGAAAAACACTTCCACACGTGATGGAGGTGCCCAGTCTTGCCCAAACTGTTAGGGCCAGCAGAAGCAAGGTTTTCCAATTCCCTTTAAGAAGGAGTTCCTCGAATAGCAACACCTTAAATTCCTTCTGAGAGTTGCACAGCATATCCAAATTCCTTTGCAATTTCTTCAGAGTCCCAAGTGGCAATGCAAGCTGCCGACTATGATGATAGGGTTGTCGAAAGCCGTTAAACCCAGTCAGCTGTTCTCTTGAAGGGTTCATCCAATAGCTATAATGCCCCCTCCCCCATATGCCCGGGCCCCTGACACAGATTGTACTTACGAAGAAAAGACGTAACAAAACTATGTCATATGATAATTAATGCTACACACGTATGTAATTAGACATCTAGGTTAAACGTGCTGAATTAAAAATACCTTTAATTTTTACCATTAAAGGTACCATTTTTACCTATGGGTAATAGGCGAAGAAAAGCCCTAATGTGAATCATATACACAGACAAATACCGTGTCAGATATTCTCACAGACAAACAAAACATTTTCCACCAAGGATCCAGAAGGGGAGGATAAATGAAAAATGATGGTAGGGGTACACGGGTTAGTTGATATAGAAGGGATTAAGATTCTGTCCCTAATTGTACTTACCTCGCTGCCCAGCACCTGCGTCGCTTCCGATGCCAGTGGGGCCCCCGGGAGAGGGCGGATTGTGGGTATGGGGAGCGGCAGCGAATAGCAGGCCACGATGGGGGAACGAGCCTCCCTAGCGTCTCCCACGATGCTAGAGAGGCTCGTCCCCGTCACGGCCGGCTATTGGCTGCCCCCCATCGCCAGATGTTTTCATCCTCGCAATGGGGAGATGCATCAGAAGCGGCAAGGGTGCCGGGGAGTGAGGGAAGTACAATCTGTGTGAGGGGCCCGAGCATATGGGGGGCATTATAGCTCTTGGATAACCCCTTTAACAGGTGATAGTTTGCACCTTTCTGCTGCACACAATCCACTGGACTCCAAGGACTGTCTAAAGTGAAATTACTCCTTCAACAGACTAAACTCAACTGCTCTACCTAGAGGACAAGGAGGCCGCGATGGGGGAACGAGCATTCCTAGCATCGCCCACGATGCTAGGGAGGCTCGTCCCCATCACGGCCTGCAGTTGGCTGCCCCCCATTGCCAGATGTTTTTATGCGCGTGATGGGGAGATGCAGCGGTGGCTGTGGCGGCATCACAAGCGGCAAGGGTGCCGGGGAGCAAGGTAAGTACAATCTGTGTGAGGGGTCAGAGCATATGGGGGGCATTATAGCTCTTGGATAATCCCTTTAACAGGTGAGAGTTTGCACCTTTCTGCTGCACACAGTCCACTGGACTCCAAGGACTGTCTAAAGTAAAATGACTCCCTCAACAGACTAGACTCAACTGCTCTACCTAGAGGACAAGGAGGAGAAGGCCAAGATTTAGCTCCTTATTCCTTCTAGAATATAACTCAGAGAGTCTTAACCCATGGTTCATCCAGCAATAAATATTTAAAGCTACAGTACAGAACTTCTATGCAAACAATGGTAAAACAATGCAAAACATTATGAAACATGAGAAATATGTCAATCTTCATATGGGGCAGAAGGAGCATGTGGGTCTACTCAGGCTCCAGGGCCTACCAGGGAGCCACCAGAACCTTAGCCTCTATACCTGATTGCAGCCTGGGTTACTTGGTATGTAGTAACCCCACCAGACACTTCTGAGATTTCTGTTACTGATTAGACATTCCTACAGTTCTTTTCAGTACTTCAGTACCTACATGTAGATGTCCTTTTATCTATTCGGATGTTTACTTCATGTTCACCGACTGTGACCAGGAAATCCGAGGAGACTGAAGCTGAGGTTTCCGTGGTTGATAATTATGGTTTATGTAGATTATATCCTGAGGAAATCTAATAATGGTAGATGATTCAAAATCAAGAAATTTCATGTTCATATGGTAAAAAAAAAAACTAAAAACTATATTGACTTCAGTAAAGTTGGTAATTAATAGAAACACTGTATGTAATTAGTGCTGTGCTGCTTGCTTTTGGCTAAAGAGGCTTTTTCATGAAGACAACCCGTGGCCATATGTCTCAGTAGGACACCTGGCCGTAATTGCTATAATTTTTTTTTTGCTGCACTTGTAGTCTCCTTATGGAACCAGGGGCATCCATAGGTACAGTAGAGGCTCCATGTAACCCAGGTAGGGCCGTGGGCGTGAAACGCTACCCTTATTGCAAGGCCAAGGAGTGGAACATTTTGAGTAAATCAACTGTCCTGATGTCAAAGTCTCTGCCCTGATAAAGGCAACCATGTCTGGTGTCTGACTGTGTGTGTGCTAGTTCTATACTGCCCCTATGACATGGTCCTGGCATGCATATTTCTGCCAGTCTGTCATCAGGGAACATGGATGGAACAAAGGGGCTGCTCAACCTCAATCTGGGTATGGCCACAAAGGGGACAGCCCTTGTCAGGACATGGGCTCTGTTTGTAGGTCTATGAGGATTATTATACTTCTCCAACAAGGTATATCAGGGCATGCATATGTCTTTTGTCCTCTTAGACCATACATTCCTAGGGACATCACAGGAACACTACAGGATATGGTAGGATCCATAGAGATATAGACTATACCAAGGTTGCCATCCCTAGAATAGTCAGCTACTGATGGCAATAGTGCTGATCAGGCAGTAGCATAATTAGGAATGGAGCCAAGAGCAGACAGAAGTCAGGATGCAACAGGTCAGAGAATGAGTCAAGAACTGAGCCAAAGGTTGGAGCAGGAGTAGAACAACTGGTAGCAGATGAACAGGTTCAAGCAGCAATATCCAGGAACAAGGATGAGGGCAAGGTCAGGGTCAAATGAGGAGTCAAGATCAGGATCAGTAACTAGACAAGGTTCTAATCTGCAGACTGCAGGTGAAGCACAAAATGCTGATTCATCTTTAAATAGACCATCTGGTGTGGCCTGATCAGCGTGTGCCGGACACAATGGTAATCTGACAGTGCCAGCTGATGCGTGGAGGATAGCCGTGGCTTGATACATCTGAAACATGTTCAAATGTTATGTGAACGAGCTATGTTCAGAATTCAGTGCATTGAATTAGTAGTGCCCTGGAGCAAGGGTACTTTGGAGTCTGGAAGTTCGTGGACATTTGCCCCTATTGCTGCGCTGCTATGCAGCCATCAACTCACTGCTTTAGTGCGCTTTAAAGGGTTAACTTGCACTGTGACTTATGCTGTCGTTTGCATTTGTACAGATTGACACTAGTGATGTCGCGGACATAAAATTTTCAGTTCGCAAACGGCGAACGCGAACTTCCGCAAATGTTCGCGAATGGGCGAACCGGGCGAACTGCAATAGACTTCAATTGGCAGGCGAATTTTAAAAACCAAAGGGACTCTTTCTGGCCACAATAGTGATGGAAAAGTTGTTTCAAGGGGACTAACACCTGGACTGTGGCATGCCGGAGGGGGATCTATGGCAAAACTCCCATGGAAAATTACGTAGTGGACGCAGAGTCGGGTTTTAATCCATAAAGGGCATAAATCAACTAACATTCCTAAATTGTTTGGAATGACATGCTTTAAAACATCCAGTGTGTGTATACGATCAGGTATGATGTTGTATCGATCAGGTAGTGTAAGGGTTACGCCCGCTTCACAGACATTGACAGACCAAACTCCCCTTTAATGCACCGCAAACAACCGCAAACAGTCCATTTGCACAACCGCAAACTCCCCATTTGCACAAGGTTGGATACTAAGCTAGCCACGTCCCGGTGATGTCATTGAAGGTTTCTTCCTCCACCCAGCCACGCATAACACCAAGGGTCCCCAAAAGGTGAATTGAATAGATTTTTCGAACAGGGAGATGGTTAAAAACGCTGGCTCCTCCCCTTTGTTTTAATCCACGGTCACTGCGCCTGCGCCGTGCAATTTACTGTCACACCCGATATGAGTGGTATTTTCTGTAGTACTATTCTCATCAGTTTAATCCCTCTAACGTCCCCAATCTGGGGGCCATTTATTGAATAGATTTTTCGAACAGGGAGATGGTTAAAAACGCTGGCTCCCTCCACTTTGTTTTAATCCACGGTCACTGCGTCTGCGCCGTGCAATTTACTGTCACACCCGATATGAGTGGTATTTTCTGTAGTACTATTCTCATCAGTTTAATCCCTGTTACGTCCCTCAATCTGGGGGTCATTTATTGAATAGATTTTTCGAACGGGGAGATGGTTAAAAAAACGCTGGCTTTTGTTTTAATCCATGGTCACTGCGTCTGCACCGTGCAATTTACTGTCACACCCGATATGAGTGGTGTCTTAACTAGTACTATTCCTATCAGTTTAATCCCTGTTACGTCCCATATCAGGGATTGCCTTTTGTGAAAAAAATTTAGGCTGGGTACCTTCGACTGCCTTCACAGTGACAGACCAAACTCTCATACACCAAACTGAATTGATTTTAGGAACCGGGAGATGGAAAAAGCAGCTTGGTCGGTCCTCTTACTTCCAAATTGGGGCACTGCGCGTTCACAGAGCAATGTGCTGTGACACCCTATATGAGTGGTGTCTTAACTAGTACTATTCCTATCAGTTTAATCCCTGTTACGTACCCTATCCGGACTAAAGTGTAAAAATTAAATGCCTTATTTATCGGCAAGCTACTGTGCCACCCCGTATGAGTGGTGGTGGGCACTGGCAGTGGGCACACTACAGTCTGTGGAAGTTGGCCTGACACACACTGGCAGCAGGCAAGCAACTGAAATTAGACTAAAGTGTAAAAATTAAATGCCTGTGCCAGCCGGTATGAGTGGTGGGCACTGGCAGTGGGCACACTACAGTCAGTTGAAGTCGGCCTGACACACACTAGCAGCAGGCAAGCAGCTGAAATTACACTAAAGTGTAAAAATTAAATGCCTTTTTTATGCAAAGTCCTGTGCCAGCCGGTATGAGTGGTGGGCACTGGCAGTGGGCACACTACAGTCACTGGAAGTCAGCCTGACACACACTGGCAGGCAACTAACCTTAGATTAAAGGGTAAAAATTAAATGCCTTTTTTTGATGCAAAGTCCTGTGCCACATGGGATGACAGGGGTGGGCACTGGCAGTGGGCACACTACAGTCTGTGGGCCTGCAGCTCCTCACACACAGTCAGGCCAGGCAACTGCAATATGTATATGGAGAAAAAAAAAAAGCAGACTAATGTTGTAGCCCTAAAAAGGGCTTTTTGGGGTGCTGTCAGGACGCTGTCCTTACAGCAGAGATCAGATGAGTCTTTCAGGACTGGAGTGGACACTGAATTCACTAGCCTAGCTATCAATTTCCCTATTAAATCAGCAGCAACTACACTCTCCCTCCTCTCACTAAGACAGCAGCTTCAGAATGAATCTAAAATGGATGCTGTTCAGGAGATGGGAGGGTCTGAGAGCGAGGGTATGCTGCTGATTGGCTGGAATGTGTCTGCTGACTGTGAGGTACAGGGTCAAAGTTTGCTCAATGATGATGTATAGGGGGCGGACCGAACATCGCATATGTTCGCCTGCCGAGGCGAACGCGAACAAGCTATGTTCGCCGGGAACTGTTCGCCGGCGAATAGTTCGGGCCATCTCTAGTTGACACTGTTGAATTGCATTTTATAAGATATATCCTGTTCATTTGCACTGTTATTGCAGTATAGTTGCACTGAATAGTACAACAGATTAATGCACAGCTAGTTGACACTAAGAGATTTTGTGAATTTTCTGTATGGGCACTGAGACGCTGGTAATTTCCACTGCTGTCATAAAGGACTATGCAGTGCTGAGTTATGGAGGGAAAATGCAGAAACAGTGAACTTTTGACGGTCTGGTCTAGCTCTGTCAGGCTGTTTTTTTACAACTGAAAACTGCTTGGTCATTCCCATTGACTTGTATTGAGGTCCAGTATTCTTCTTGCCACCTTGAACGGCAACATTGTTTCTGTTAGGCTGTGCTTCTCCATATTCCCACTGGAAGATTCTGGATCAATTAGAAACTTATGAAAGTAGAATAGTTAGAGCCCCTAGTTGTCTGCAGAGAGGGACCAGTGTTTAGTAGGAGAGACTCTGCGAGACTGCATGAGTAACATAGTTTATGAGTGACCAGAAGAAGATGCTGAGATGGGAATACTCTGCCACAGACCCTGGGGTACCAGCTAGTGTTGATCGAGCACTAAAGTGCTCGGGCTGAACGCATGGGATGCTCGGGTGCTCTACAGAGCACCTGAGCACAATGGAAGTCAATGGGAGAACCAGAGCAGTAAATCAGCGCCCCCCCCCACCTGCTCTGAAGAGGGCAGGGTGTCTGGTTCACAGGAAAAGGACAGAAATTTATGGAAACACCACTAAAATGGTTCAGGAACAAACAGCATGGGGAGGATGTCTGGATGCATCTTGGACTCCCAGGCCGTATACAAGGAGATATATAACTTATACCAGCTGTACATGTATAATTATATACAGGAGATACCCAGGTTATACCAGCATGCTCCATATCACTATATACAAGGAGATATATAACTTATACCAGCTGTACATATATAATTATATACAGGAGATACCCAGGTTATACCAGCATATATCACTATATACAAGGAGATATATAACTTATACCAGCTGTAAATATATAATTATATACAGGAGATGCCCAGGTTATACCAGCATGGTCCATATCACTATATACAGGAAGATGTATAACTTATACCAGCTGTACATATATATTATATGCAGGAGATACCCAGGTTATACCAGCATGCTCCATATCACTATATACAGGAAGATGTATAACTTACTACCAGCTGTACATATATAATTATATACAGTAGATGCCCAGGTTAGACCAGCATGGTCCATATCACTATATACAAGAAGATGTATAACTTATACCAGCTGTACATATATAATTATATACAGGAGATACCCAGGTTATACCAGCCTTCTCCATATCACTATATACAAGGAGATATATAACTTATACCAGCTATACATATATAATTATAACAGGAGATGCCCAGGTTATACCAGCCTGCTCCATATCACTATATACAAGGAGATATATAAATTATACCAGCTATACATATATAATTATAACAGGAGATACCCAGGTTATACCAGCATGCTCCATATCACTATATACAAGGAGATGTATAACTTATACCAGCTATACATATATAATTATATACAGGAGATGCCCAGGTTAGACCAGAATGGTCCATATCACTATATACAAGAAGATGTATAAATTATACCAGCCGTAAATATATAATTATATAGAAGAGATAGCCAGGTTATACCAGCATGCTCCATATCACTATATACAAGAAGATGTATAACTTATACCAGCTGTACAGATATAATTATATACAGGAGATACCCAGGTTATACCAGCCTGCTCCATATCACTATATACAAGAAGATGTATAACTTATACCAGCTGTACATATATAATTATATACAGGAGATACCCAGGTTATACCAGCATGCTCCATAAAAATAGATATTATGTAAAAAGGCTGAGATGTACTTTTTCTTCAGAATGTTATTCAGATACAAAGAATGCCTTTCACCTCAGGCATTGCTGCTTGGACGGACAGTTGACTACCAGAGATATCTAGTCTGGGAGAAGACTCGAGCATCGGGCTCAAGCACACGGGGTGTTTGGCTGAACAAATGGTTGTCTATGGGCAACAAATGGTTAATTCAGGCAGTCTTAGTTAGGTTTCCCTTCCTCCCTGGTTAGAGGATGTGTCTGTGAGAGCTCCTGAAACCTAGGCTTAGTCCAGGTGTAACAATCCAGAGTGGTATTACCAATCCTGCACCCTGCTACTGTCTTTATTGGGCTAACACCAATGCCATCTAGGTATTTTTGTCCAGGTCTTATACACTGTGCATTCTTAATAATGTTGTGTAACTGTTCATGTAATGTGCCTGGTTCCAGCAGATGGCAGTAAATATGGCAGAGCTATATGTAGATAGAATGGAACTTGCCATTCCATTCCAACCCACTCTGGAGAGAAGTGGGCTAGATCTATTTCCTGCAGGAAGGGTGGGGACCAGTTAGAGTTAGTCTAGCTTACCCCCAGCTAGGGGAAGGGTGTACAGGGGCACGTCTCTGCTGGACATGCCCACGCCAGCCAGAGCACCCTAAGCTCTGCTGGCCATGGAGGCAAAAGCTTGAAGCCTCATGAGCCAGGAGGAAAGTTCCCTGGCATAACCTAGTGTCAGACTACAGAGAAGAAGTGCAGCATACAGAGGAATCAAAGTTATATAGCCAGCCTGTCAGTACAGCAGAGTCTGAGTTTAATGCTAAAGCCTGCTGGAACCAAGATAAAGCCCGTAAACTGTTTGAAGAAACGTTTATTCAAGTAAAGATGCCATTGAACTTCATCTCAAGGTCTGGACTCAAGTTATTTCTTTTTAATGCATGTGGAAAAGGTTAATTGCCTCTGGTGCCCACCACACTTCTGAGATGGACTGGCCATCTGGATCTCAGATCTGCACTCTGCAGACTGGGCGTTGCAGAATTTGTTATGACAATGGAATTGTATATGATTGTTATATAATAAGATGACAAAGTGTATCTAGAGAGAAACTCTGGAAGGATTGCTACCATCATTGCTACTGCCTATACACAGCTATTAGGAAAAGCCTACTCTGTACTGTGCCTATTGCTACTATGTGTTCTCAGCAAATAGAGACTTTATTTATTATAACCCATGGACCTGGTCATTGACTCCCCATCCATCCGCCGGCCCCTACATCTGCCCTACTGTCTTGCATTTCAAAACCCATCAACACTAAGGTCACTCCACCTAACGCCAGGCAGGAGCCCCAAAGCCAAGGAGAGCCCTGATGGAAAGAAAAGGTGTGCACTTTTCAACACTGCACGGCCCAGGGAGTACCAGGGTAAGAACTGCTTCCGCAAAAGCTACCATCCCCATCATTGCCACAACCACTCTCCTCTTCTTGTTCTCCCCTCCTGGGCTCACTGCATTTGTAAAGGTTGAATGCAGCCCTAGACTTTATTCCATGTTATACCATGCTGCCTTTTATGTACATTATATGTAGATGATCAGATCAAGGGTTACAACCTGACAAAGGTCCTCTGGGGTCCAGAATTTCCTAGTCCTAGTCCAATAAACACAACACCCTCTGATCACTTTTGCATTTCGGTGGTGCACCCTCTCTGTATCTTTGCTTTTTCAACACCATTTCCTTCTGTCTTTTCCACGTTTGGTTTGTCAGTGTCACATTCTTAGAACTTACAGGGGATTATTTTTGTTTTGTCTTTGAAGTACTACATTCCCTATTATGTATGTCAGCCTGCAGAGAAGCATGATGATCCTACAAATGGATCCCAATCTATGACCAGAGCAGAGGTGTGACCGCCTCCATAAAATGATGAAATGTCCCTGGTAAGTGTTCTACCAGCTGCCTCCTGCAGTCTTTTATAATGTTATTCACAGCAATGTGTCGAGATGTGAAGTTTGCATCAATAATCTGGGACCTCTATAAAACACAGCGAGTGACTATCGCCTGATGACTTTTATACCCATTGCAGGAACTTTTCAAAGACATTTTATTTTATAGTGTATAAACCCAAACCAGTTGCATGCTGTCACTGAACACATCTGCTATAATTACTATTCCAGAAAGAATCTATATCTCCCCTATACAGCCCCCTCTATAGGCAATGGTACTTAACCTTACCTAGCTACCACTTCTAGTCCGGTGACTACCACTTGATTGCATGTGGTTACATGTAGGGATGAGCAAACCTGAACTGCACAGTTCGGGTTTGTACCCGAACCCGGACTTTTTCACTTGATCTCTGGGTTCGGTGTTTGGGGATTTTCTTCATTTTCTGTTATGACATTGTTGCATCTGAAAATAATAGCATTCTTAAGACAGAATGCAAAACAATATGGCCATTTAGAGGTTAAAAAAAAACAACAACCTTATCGCATCCACTTGATCGTGTTGCAGCAACTTCTTCTATCTTCATTGAACAGGACCTGCCAAAGGACCTGCGATGTAGGCAATTACGTCAATAAAGTTTGGGTCCATGGGTTCGCTCATCCCTAGTAGTCTTAATCACGAATATTCGAATTGCGAATATTAGTTTTTTTTAAATACCAGTCTATGCAAATTTTTATGTGAATTTTTATGCAAATTTTTTAATGCAATTTTTCGCAATCAAGAAAGTAATGACTGAAGATCAGTAATTCGCAAATTCGCGAATATATGGTGAATATTTGCCCAAATATTCATGAAATATCGCAAATTCGAATATTGCCCCTGCCGCTCATCACTAATCCCTAGTTACATGTACAAAGTGGTCACGTGTACATTTACTAGACTTCCATTTAGCCTTGTTACCCCTGCCCTGTAAATTAGTTGCCTGGCGAAGGCAGGATGACCTATTGGCACCCCCTAGCAACCAGGACACATTAACTATTTTAATTCTGTAGTATTTCCTGTCCGTGTGTACGTACCCTAATAGGAACTATTATTTGTAAAGTTTTTGATAAGATAAAAATTAGGGCTCAGCGCAGATCACTCCAGTTCTACCACACTAAACTCATCAAACTATCTTTCATAGTTATCTGTTTGGGTAAAGAGGTATGACCATGGTTAAACAGGAATAGGGTGTCTAAATTCTCTGGAGATAGGTTCTCTGTGGTACCTGTTCTCCAGTGCTTGTACAATTTCTATCTATGGGGTGGAATTAGTTGAGGATGATCAGTTGGGATCACCAATTGATAACTCTCAGTGGATGATACGTTTCTGTGTTTTTGGAAAATGTTGGGCTGGGCTGCAGGGCTCCTTCTGCCTTTCATCACATGCTGTGGTCTGTTCATCTGCAAGGCTCCCTCCCCTGGTTCCTGCTAAGGTCTGTTATTCTATTGTCTGTCCATGTTCCGATCTCTGTCCGTTTCCTTACTCTGACCCTCCATTGCCTGCCCTGACCTCAGCCTGTTACTAACTACAAGTTGCATGATCCCTCTGTACCTTGCACCGGTTTCTCTGACCACCATGGGTCAGCTGTCAACCACTTCGGGACTACTCCAGGACGTAGCAGCCTACTGGGTTTCCTGCAGTGAAGCTTAGAATAAAAGAATGAAAACCAGGTGACTACCAGGATTATGACTTAGATGTAGCCTAAAGTCAAAATGGTTGGTTAGCACAGTGGTTACACACCCCCTATAGTAAGACTGGTGGTGGTTTATCTCCACTGAGAACAAAATGATTCAACATGCCCAAACCTTTGCCCCAACATCATCTGTCATGGTACATTTGGCACCACCCGATACACATAAGAGAGTAGGCCAGTCCTGCAAAGATTCTTTCGAGTTTAGTCTTATATGGCACCTGTAGTACTCATCTGGCTCTATGTACAGTAGAAAGACTTATGGCTCATACCTCACAGGGGATCTGTAATAAATGGAAGGCACGCTTTGTTGTGCACTTTTTATGTGAAACAAGGTTTTCATTCAGTCTACACATCTCCTTGTAGTGGCAGAAGAAATAAGCTTCATTTAGACATCACATCACTTGTGCTCTTCATTAAGAGTCGCATCCATCACACTCTCTTGACACTCTTCCTAAACATTTCATAAACATGGACGTGTGCCGTGGTGGGGAGGTGACACTTTGCTATTTTGGATTCTTTGTTCTGTGCTTGTGCTGCCCAATTATTTTCATTGCAGCAAGTAATTTTTTAGCTTCATTTATTTCACTGAAGTTCAGGGAGAAGAAATAGCCGGATGGAGCATATTTATGTAGCTGAAGCTAGACCATTCTAATTGGGCTGAGGTCTGTCTCAAATGTATAGCCTATGCAGGTGTATAATATCCATATACAATATAAAATAAAAATAGGTAAAACCAATAAAACATACTTTTTTTTTTTATAGAGGACACCACCATATATCTACAATTAATGGACAACTGTAATTCCTGTAGATAGGGACAGACAAGGACAGTGAGCCCTAACCTGGAACCCAGTCCGCTTTCCCTACCTATTTGCAGTATAAGCCTTACTTGGCATAATTGCAACTGGGCGATGGTCCCTAGTCTAAATAAGTGCAGAAACGAACAAACACCAAAAGACAAACAAAAACCAAAGCAGATATGTATGGAAATGAGTCAGAACCAGATGGGCTATGCACAGAGGAATCAGTATCCAAATGCAGGAACAGGGAACAAGGAAACTAGCTAGTGAGCCAAACAAGGCTATCACTGGCACTGGTATATGGCCAGAAAAGGGTTTAAATAGAGCACCGAGTCTTAGATCAGAACCTGATAGGTCATGACTAGGCACTCCATTAGTCAGAACACTAGCACACAGTAATAGAGCAGGAACCCGGACAGGTACTTTTATTACAGCAACCAATTGGTTTGTCTATGCTGCCATTATGGAGTGGGCACAGGGGCAGCTTGTTGGCTCCGTCTGACTGTGAGATCCTACAGCTCATCCCCTTATACATCTTTACATATTTGTGACCTTTGTTGGCAGGAAATGTAAATCTGAAATGTCATTTCATAATGATCCATAGTAGATTTTATGAGCCTGTGAACAAAAACGGCCATGAACCTCTACCATACAAAAAGAGATTCCATGCGATAGATTTCGGCAAAAAAATAAAAATAAAATAAATATATATGTAGAAGTGAAACACAATGATGATTGAAGGGGTTTTCTGGTTCTTAGATATTGATGACTCATTCATTCACAGGATAGGTAATCAATATCAGATCATTGTGAGTATGACTCCTGGCACCCCTGCCAATCATCTGCTTCGGTCAGCCCTACCCACTGTATAAATTTCCAGCATCAACATCCTGCAACTCAGCTTCCATTCACCTAAATATAGAGCTGCTCTGCAGTACCCCAGCATGACCATTACACAGAAGACAGACCGCTGTGCTTCTTGCACTGTCCACTGTATAGTTTCCGATGTCAACTGCTGTATGAAATAGCTGATCGGTGGGGGTTTCGGCTATCACACACACAGTGATCTAATATTGATGACCTACAGTGCATTCAGAAAGTCTTCAGACCCTTTTACTTTTTTCACATTTTGTTATTTTGTTAGGCCTCGTGCTTAAGTTAAAAAAAGGTTCAAAATTTCCCATCAGTCTGCATTCAATACCCTATAATGACAAAGTTAAAATAGAATGTTTGAGAGATCTTTGCTAATTTCTTGAAAAGGAAAAAGTTGAATCTTGCATTAACATAAGTATTCAAACTCTTTACTTAGGACTTACTTGAAGCCCATTTTACTTTGACTACAGCCTCCAGTCTTCTTGGGTATGATGCCACAAGGTTTGCATACTTTGGGGATTTTCTGCCATTCTTCTCTGCAGATCCTCTCAAACTCCGTCAGGTTGGATGGGGACCGTCGATGGAAAGCTATTTTGAGGTTTCTTCAGAGATGTTCAATTGGGTTCAAGTCAGGGCTCTTTGTGGGCCACTCAAGGGCATTTTACAGAGTTGTCCTTAATCCTCTCCAGTGTTGTTTTGGCTGTGTATTTTGGTTCATTATCTTGTTGGAAGGTGAACCTTCAGCCCAGTCTGAGGTCCACAGCACTCTGGATCAGCTTCATTATAGGCGTTTTATGGGATTTTAATAGTGTTGACCTATCCTCAGGATAGGTTATCAATATATCAATAACAGATCGGTGGGGATCCAACACCCGGCACCCCCACCTTCCGATTCGAGGGCATAGGAATGAGTTGTCCCATAGAACATAAAAGTGAATGGGATGTCTTATTGTAATTATACCTGCTCGCTGTCAACATCGCAATGGCGAGCAGGTATAACAATGAAGTAAAGGCTGCACTGGCACGGCACGTGGCCTTCTCTTCAACCAGCTGATTGATGGGGGTGCCGGGTGTTGGACCCCCGCCGATCTGAAATTGATAACCAAATTCCAAATCAGACAGCTCGCAACCTTCAAATCGATGTCTGCACGGGAAAGGAGCAATCCCCATACGAATGGTAAAAGATAATCCCAGCAGACATACCAGATCGGTACGCGGTCCATGTTGTGTGTGGAATAAAGTATACCATTGAGAGCAAGTACATCTGCTGGGATTATCTTTTACCGATCTGATATGGATGACCTCTTCTGAGAATAGGTCATAAATATTAAAATCCCGTAAAACCCCTATATGAATATATTTGTTTTAAGATTTCCCTCAACCATGACCAGTCTCCCTGTCCCAGCCACTGAAACACACCCCCACAGCATGATGCTGCCACCACCATGCTTCACTGTAGGAATGGTATTGGGGAGGTGTTGAGCAGTGCCCGGTTTCCTCCAGACATGATGTAGAAGTGATGGTTGGAGTGATGGTTGACCTTCTAGAAGTTTCTCCCATCTGCACACAGGTTTTTTCTTTCCTGGTCACCTCTTTTGTCCATGGCTTTTCTCCCCCAATTACTTAGTTTGGTGAGGCAGCCAGGTTGTGCCAAACTTCTTCGATTTGAGAATTATGGAGGCCACTGTGTTCTTGGGAACTTTCAGTGCAGCAGAAATTTTTTTTGTACCCTTCTCCAGATCTGTACCCCCCACACAATCCTTTCCCTGAGCCCTACAGGCAGTTCTTTCCTCTTAATGGCTTGTTTTTTTGTTCTGATATGCATTGTCAGCTGTGGGAACTTATATACACAGGGCTGTGTCTTTCCAAATCACGTCCAATCTGCTGAATTTACCACAGGTGGAGTCCAATCATGGCGTAGAAACATAAAAAAAAATGATCCAAAGAAATGGGTGGTCTCCAGAGCTAAATGCAAAGTGTCACAGCAAAGGCTCTATAAATACCTATGAACATACAAACTTTTAGTTATTCCTTTTTTAATAAATTTGCTAACATTTTAAAATTCTCTTTCTCATTGTGGGGTATTGAGTGCAGATTGGTGGCGGAAAACTTGATATTTTTTATTTTTATTTTAGCACAAGGAGCTACATAATAAAATGTCTAATATCTCGTATACATTTTACCCATGGCATATAGTGCCCAAATAATATTACTGTATAGCACCCTAGTACTATTTCTAGACATTGCCCAAACTTTGTAAAAGCTTCTAGATAATACTGAAACTGATTGAAATTGATCAATCTCATAATTCTTATAATTTCTTAATATTGATCATTTTAAAAATCTAGCTTTAGGGCTCACATATACCACATTATTATGAATCCATTATGTATAAGCTATAATAGACCACTCATATAAGTCTATGGGCCCATACTGTACAGCCATATTCCTCTCATTTCATAAAAAATTTCGGAAAAACTGTGCCATGTTGAAGCAGATGTTAAGGCGCCTACTTGGGCACCATATGGCGATATACAGAGTATCTACAGCTCCATAGGCCAGGTGCCTCCAAGTGCATGAGGCCTTTAAAACATAGGTAAAAATACCTCCATATACCCATTCATTTCTAAGATAAACGAGAGCCGTTCGTCACGTTGGCAGCCGGCTATTGATAGAGATTCAGCATGGTTGACTAACTGGGGCTAATGGGTTGTCCATCGAGCGAGGATGACCTTGGCTTGCGGATAATTAATTCTCGTAATAAAACGAGATGTTTCCTGTAACAGGCCATTTGTGGTGAAAGATAAAATGTAGCACTCGTGATTCATCACCGATCCTACGCCTCGTTGAGGCAAATCTGAAAACACCAGAGGACGATCTTCTGAAATGTGTTGTGCTTATCAGGGGGATCTTGTTAAAAAAATAAAAAATTCCCAATCTGAGGCCTGTTGGACAATGTATGGAATGTGTACATCCCTGTCCCATCAATGTAATGTAAACGTTTTAGCACATGACAGAGTGCAAATCATTTTGGCATTAGGATACGTGAAGGAAAATGAAATAACTTAATGTGGTTTCAACCTTTTGAACTCATACGTGACCTTCCCCAGCACGACAGAAGTTGGAACGGTTAAGTGCTAACTAAGCAGTTTAATGTAGTGATAATCTCTTGTAGCTAATGGATATGGTGTTTACATTACCTTTCCAGTCTGGTATACATTCTGGCATCTACAAAGGATAGCTCCGCACTGGAAAGGAGACCTTCGCAGATAGCAACACAAAGGCAATATTCCAAAAAGAGCAATTTTTTTTAAAAGAGTCTGTCCGGTAATATGTTCAATAATTCTCATTTTAGAACATTAAGGGGGTCATTTATTAAGACCGGCGTTTTAGACGTTGCTCTTAATAATCCCCGTGCTGGCGGTGGATCCGCCGGAGTTATAAAGAGGCGCCGGTCTCTACATAACTTCGGCGTATCCACTGCCGGTCTAAATGTCAGACGACTTCCTTGCTGGCTTAAATTTAGACAATTTTTATGCCTAAAACAGGCGTAGAAAACCATAAATGAGAAAAGTCAGCTGTCCCCTTGCCTGCCCACGTTGTGCCTTTTTTTAGACCTGGCGCGAGCGGTGAAATGTCGTAGTTTGTGGCGCAAATAACCTTTATGCCGCAATCTGCGACAGATATACACCAGAAAACTGGCATATATCAGATAGTAAATGACCCCCTATATTTTTTAGCTATTGTTTTTCCTGGACACATTGGGTCCTGCAAAGCCACCCTAATTACACACCGGTAGAAGCTGTGGACGGAGCTCAGAACTTTTCAGCTTCCTGGAGCATAAACATACTCCTCTGCGCATGTGCCATGGAAAGGAATGGTTCTGGCTTCATCCACAGTGACGTCCCGTCTATAGCCCAGGATGGAAACCTGGTAAAGGATGCAACAGCAGAGGCAGTATTTTCAGAAGCGTCACATGACTGGGTTCCCAAGCGTCCAATCCACGCGACTTCAGAATGATAAAGTATATTACAAACTTTCTACAACAGGTGCGTTCCGTGTAATTAAGGGGACTGAGTGGGTACCGAGTGCCAGTATGCGATACAGCAGTCTCTAGTTAGACTAGTTAGGAATGCATTGTTTAGTCGGTCTGTACCAGCTATACTGCGCACCCATTAACAATGCAGATAACGAGGTCATAATTGGTTTAATTAGAGCATGCTGCGGCTAGTATAGAAATGCTGTACTCAACCACAGTACAAAACGTGCCATGTGGTTGTATGCTTACTCTACAAATAGATCAATTTTGTACAGGACAGCTGCCTCCAATGCAATCAATGGAAACCGTAAGATATTGCATTAATTGTTCTTGAGGTATAGGGAGGGCCATATCTCTTCTTCAGTCTATGGGTGTCTTGGGACTCTTCACTTGCCAATACAGTCACTGTTGATTGACTTTAGCTGTTGTTCGACAGCTGTTGGACGTACAAGTTGGAACTATCCCTCCGACCCCCCCATATACATGCATGTTTGGCTTTGCTGAATGTGCACGTGTTTTCTATAGGTAGACGGGAAGTAAGCCTCGACCAGACACCTCTCCCCTGAGTAAAAAATTATCAAGAATGTTGAAATCCAAAAGCTCGATCCTCCTTTCCCCAACGGCTATTGGGGGAAATAGGGACACCTCCATACACTTGATAAGTGGGTTTAAACAAAATTAAGCCAATAGCCAACAGTATAACTAGAAAGCAAAGGCCCCCAGAATCTGAAATGAGCACACACCACCTAGTTCACAAAAATCTGAATTATAGTAATGCAAACAACATAATGACTATTTTCAGTCGGGCAGCAAAGAATAGATAACAGTCCACATAAAAGAGAACCGACATAAAAGTGCCAGAAATAATTTTCTTGAACCTGAGTGGGCTCCCACAGCCTCTGGGGCCCCTAACAGCTGCTACTGCTATACTTATGATAGACAGAGAAGAAGTGGAAAAGAGAGAAGGAAAGTATGTGTCATGTGTGACTTTCTGTGACCAGGTGACAAAAGACAGCTCTCCATACGTAGCTTCCAAAATGGTTGTGCATGGCTCAAGTTTCTTGTTCCTACTTGTAGAAGGAACTACAGCTCTGGAACACAAACTGTTGCCCTAACAAGTGAAATATTTGCATTGCATCCCCTACATGCATTACAACTGTTAATTTAACATTTTGGGATTTTTGTTTCTCAAAGCAATCTGATATGTTTACCAAATGGGATGGATGCACAAAGCTACTTTGGTCTACTTTGAGCTCGCAAGAGCAAGCAGAGTAATGCCCTCTTTAATTTCATTGTAAGTGCTGGTGGACCTCATGGGCACTTTTGTTGTAGTGTTCCTTGTGTTCCTTTCATGTTAGGACTTGTGCCCACCATACGATTCTCCTATCCATCATTTGGCCCATCTGAGAAATCAAAGCAGATGGTTATCCTCACAGAAGTAGACTGTTGATCTTAAATGAAGACAAGAAGATGAAGCAATGTCTATAAATTAAAAAAAAAACATCTCAGTAACATGTATTAGATGCATGCATGTGCAAATATTACCTTTAGCTTTCATTCTCCTCTCTTCCTTCTTCCTATATATGTCTCTTCTTAAGAAATTCTAGAGAAATCAGTGGTTAGTGAACAAGCCACCACTTCCTTTCCATTCAGCAGATGGGAGTAGAATTTTTCCTATATGACATGTCTTTAGAGAAAGAAGGGATGGTTAGAAGAAGAAAAAATTGCTGGAGAGAACTTCTGTTGATTTATGTGTACATGTTGGCATCATTTGAGCTGGCTATGGGCATTATATTTTACATGGTGGCTCAGTAGGCAATTTTCCCACCAGGCTTCTTCTGAGCCTGAAGCTGACCTGTGCGTGCTTCACATTATTTCAATGCTTACCTCTGGGTTCTCCAATTTCCTATACATCCCAAAAATATACTGCCTGCCAGCTGAAATGATATAGGGAGATTTGATTGCCAGCCCTAATGAAGATATGGACTGATGTAGGAATTATGAGATCCCACACTTGTAGACACAGATTGATGCCTTAAACTCCACTCATCATGTCGGGCATTTACATGTTGTCTGCTCTTACAAAATATACAAGAAAATTGGGTTGTGCTTCTTACAATGTGTAGCGCCCTTTACAGTGATCCTCATGTCCATCCCTGGTGTCTTCCTCCCATTCCCACAGCACTGTGATCGCCTAATGTCTATCTGTATGAAAAGGACCATTATGCCATTTGGTAAATCCAGTATGAATGGGGGTGAATACATGTGTTGGAGTAGACTATATTGGTGCTGGGAAAGTAATGCTAAATAGATAATAAAATGAACCCCCTGAAGGCTGACACAGGAAGAAAACAGGATCTTGCAAACCTATTATTGTTCTCCTAATGAGTTCTGCAGAATGAGAAGATGTCTGCCATCGTTCACCTCCTCCAGTGCCATTGAAAGGACATGACCGTAAAACTATGGGAATGGGAGAACTGTGGTTGGTCGAAACTATGGATGATAGTTTCTCTGACTGTTATCTTACCTCCAGCATCACCTTTAAAGGGGTTTTCCGAGACTTTAATACTGATGACCAATGTTCTGGATAGGTCATCAGTATCTGCTTGATGGCTGTCCAACACCGGAGACCCCTGCTGATCAGCTGTTTGAGAAAGCATCGGCACTCACAGTAATGCCATGGCCTTCTCTCTGCTCATTTGTATAGTGTCTGTGCATGTATTGCAGCTCGGACCCATTCACTTGAATGCGGCTAAGCTGCGACTAGGCCATGTGACCGAAAGACGTGTTGTCACTGGCCTAGGAAAAGCTGGAGGAGGCTGGGGCACTACTTTAAGTGCCACTGCATTCTCAAGCAGCTGATCGGCAGGGGTCCTGGCTGTTGGACTTCCACCGATCAGATACTGATGACCTATCTAGAGGATAGGTCATCAGTATTAAAGTCTCAGAAAACTCCTTTAGGTAAAAAAATAGAAAACACTAAAAAAATGTTGAGATTGTACAGACTGGTTGAAATATGTTGAGTATAACAACAACCATGTGACTCTACTAACCCTAACACTCGCCCGCTGCCCACTGTCCCATCCGTACAGTTAATCAATGGGCTTCAGTTAAAATTAGAAAAGGTATAATTCATCCTGTGAATCTATATAACAGCCTGGGAGATTTAAGTAATGCATCTAGCATCTATAAATCCACTGCATATAAGAATTTATGTATCCTAAAATATGATGGATTCTCGTCATGGCTTGACGCCCAGTTTCTCTAATTTCTATAATTTCCATTCGGGGTTGAGGTTAAGACTCGTTAAAAAACAAAATGTGATGGATTATTGCAACATTTAGGTTAATATAAGCAACGTAAAGAGATTGGAGATGATACTGGGATGCCTATAAAATGTGTAAGTCATAGTTAAAAAAAATTATTCGAACAGGGCTATAAAAGTTGAAGAAAACTCTCAAAAAAGTATTAAAAATATGGTAATAGAAATAAAAACTATATATAAATAACCAATCAGACACATCACTACCTAATGGACTAGCTGTGTCTTTAGCAGATTTATATTTTGTCTATTAGGGCCCATAATTCCCCAGATTAAGCGTATTATTCTTTTAGGAACAGTCCTTTTTGATTTATTTAGAAAGTGATTTGGACACATTTTTCTCTGGCTGCAGAGAATTCATAATTTCTGTTCTATGTCTGGAAAAGTTCCACTTAACTCGACTTCCAAACCAAATTAATGTCTTCCAGAATGACCTGTGGAATTAATGAGGTTTTGCTGTTGGTTCTCCCAAATGCAAGGTCAAGTAATTCATTTTTTGGCTGAGCGAGCCTTTTTTTTTTTTTCCTTTTCTTTTTTAACTCCATGTAAGATGATAACAAATTTCGACATCTTCTTTGAAATTACAACATCTCGGCCCATCTGCTTTTAAATATATCACTCGCCCACACTCGGTCTCTTGTAGCCACTCCCTTTAATGGGGTCCGTCAAAGCTGATAGATGGGGTATCGAGGAAGTCAATACTCTGTAGACTTCTTCAGTTCCTTTGTGCTGATGTTTGCTACTTAAATTCTCATTTGCCATATATTACATAATTCTACAGTTCATTTTCTTTGCTTTTCTGTCTCATCTTTTTTTCAGTATTTATATATTTTTTTTTAACTAGACATCACAATATTAGAATATATGCTTTCTCTGGAATTACAGAATTCATTCCTGAAACCAAAATTCCACTGGAGGTTAAAAGCAAACAAAGGTTGGACAATCTCGAGATCTTAAAGGGGCATCGACCTGAAATATTTTTAGGCCTGCAAAAATTGCACAGTACTGTGAGAGGGTTGAAAATACCCACATTTCCTCCTACAAGAAAATGTATGCTTTATAGTATCTGTTCAGTTCGTATGGGTTACCATTGACCTTTTTATGGTGACAACACCACCCATGTTTAACTGTTGGACTGTTACGATACCAATAAAATGCTACCTTATATATATGTGAAGCACTTTAATATGCTAGGTATTGTGCCTTATGCTGCTATAATGTGTGCACCACTGTGGGTTAAACACCTTGGGTATCCAAATTGGCCAACAGTCTCAAACAATCCTGGGAATCGGCATGTGAAAGGGGTGGGGATTTAATAAGTAGGAGCTCTGGACATTTTTTTTTTTTTTTATAAATTCTTTATTTAGAATGACAAGTATCAAGAATATCGAATACACTGTCAGTGTACAAGGAACAGCATGTTAATCACACCAAGAGTATAACACAGTACTCAAGGGGAAAGTACAATAGCAATTGTCAATGAATTACAATAGTCAAAGGCTCCTTGTTACACAATCTTAGAGATGGAGCGCAGGGTACAGGCATTATCAAACATACATTAGGTTAGTCACATATGTTAAGAAAGAAAAAGAGAAAACTTCCAAGATATGGATGTCAATTGGAACGTCCGGGGAGGGCAACCAATAAGAAATCTAAGGTCCATCCGTTTCACCTTGAATGGATTGATGCATTTCTAAGCTGTTAAAATAGTCCAACCAAGGCGCCAAATTTTTCAAACTTAGCTTGAGATTTAATCGTGTGCACACACATACTCTCCATAGTAGCAAGTTGTGACGTTTTAGCTAACCACTGAGAAAGCGGAGGAGGGCTAGTTTGTTTCCAGTACAATGGTATCATACTCTTTGCCGTGAGAATCATATACCGCCATAGGCTAATATTAAACATTTGAGACGAGTCGGGAACCAAGTTCAAAAATAGCATTAACGGGGTAAGCTGTGGGGACCCCAGGCACACCTTGAGTATTATCCTAGTGACTTTTAACCAAAAGTCTGTGAGCAAGGGACATTGCCACCATATATGTAAGTAGGACCCCTCAGAACTGGAGCATCTCCAGCATGTAGCAGGGACCTCCGGAAAAACATCATGTAGGAACTGCGGCGTCTTATACCATCGGCTAACTAATTTATATGAAGTCTCCTGCAAAGTAACACATCTGGACGGTCCACAAGCCTGTTTGAGAGCTCTGGACATTTTGGGGGGGGGGGGGGATTCCTGGGTAACCCAAGGGCTGGGCTAAAATGTCCTAATTTTTACATTTTAAGTGTTGGTAAAGGTACTATTACACTGCCCGATGTTCAGGTTGGTGGATGATAACACATCCATTTGCGCACATTTGCACCAATACAAACTGAATGTAGGAGTATAGATTGCGACCATCCTTGATAACACAGGCAAATGTGCTGCCGAAAATCAGGCATATTTCATCCTGATATAAGATGCCCACCAGCCAACAAATCAATCGGCTGCTCGTTCATATGGGCGGCACAGCACAAAATAAAGAAAAAGGCAGCAATGCAAAAATAGAAAAGATAAACAAAAAAGAAGGGTGCATGCCTCCAAAGAGGCAGAATCCAAGTCCTCACCAAACCACAGATGACATTGGGTAAATAAAACTTCCATTCTTTTTGGAGTGCTGCCTTTTCTGTGTTTATCTATGGCATGAGTAAAATGTAACCAGTGAGTGATGATATCACAGGTAGCCTGTGAAAGGGGATTAGGTCCATGTTTGCCATGTATACTCAGATAGGATGTTGATGGGTGCATCAAACATGTGTGTGTGTGAAACTGCACTGTGAATAAAGGAAACTTTTAAATGGTTACCATGTTCCTGTACGTAAGGGGTTAATAGCCGCCTGCACAGAATCACTAAGTCAGAGGTAAGTATAGGAGTTGGGCCTAGGACGTCCCCACCCTGTGCAGCACTTTAGTGTATGTAGAGAGGTAATCAGAATACCTCATGCTGACATCTATGTGTAGTGCACAGAGAATGCTAGAGCAACTGGTATAGAAAAGACCAGCAGCACTCCATAGTGGTTAGCTAACAAGTAGAGGTGAGTGACACTCACAAATTGGCACACCACCCGACAGACTGAAGTAAAGGTAATAACAGCAACCCCCACAGCAGTCTAGAGCATTGAGCTGGGCAGTCGACTATAGTGCCTCGTGCAAGGGTTTAGAGAACCTGTCCAGTCAGGTCAGGAGGATCAGATCAACAAGCAGTAAAAAAAAACACCTGTTTAAAGCGTAGCACATGGGACTGTACTAAGTAGAGACAGCCAGTGTCTTCAGGGAACTGTAGCTGAAAGAATTCTACACCCGAGGATTGTGAATGTTAATATGTACCATGTGAAGAGGATATGTGGCCTCTGATCATGCCTATGTAAATAGAGAAGCCAGGTGTCCGCAACCTTCGTCACTTTAGCTGTTGTGAAACTACAATTCCCAGCATGCTCTATTCATTTCTTTTGTAGTTCTGAGAACAGCAGAGCAAGTATTCATGCTGGGAGTTGTATTTCCACAACAGCTAGGGTGCAGGAGGTTGCCTACACCTGCCCTAGACCAAGCAGCATAGCTATCTTGATCACTGCCATCAGAGATAAGCTCCAGGACTGAGTTGTCGCTAAAAAGACTTATTAGAACCTTGAAATCCTTGTAACCACCAAACCTGTTTCCCCACATGAGTTCAGTAAAGATGTTGTTCCCAAGTTACAACAGTGTCCACCTTTTTCTTTTTCTTCAAGCAGGACCCATGTACACAACTCAGTGGCTAAAAAGTTCCTGGGTAAGGTCTGACCCCCTTAGATACTTGAATAAATTTCGTATAAGAGGTGAAACTGGAACCCATGAGCCCAAATGCAAATCTCCAACAAGGTCCACCAACTATATTGCATGTGTACCACTTCTCTACTCATTGTGACTCATTTTATTTCACCTACCAGGTGCCATTTACAATACTGGACTAGTACATTCTTATGTGGAAGGGGGTGCCATTAGGCTCCCTCAGGCAGCAGGATCTGGATGCAATTTCTATTTCTGCACCCCAAAAATTAGAGGGTAAGGAGACTGAACATGCAAGCAAATTTTAACACGTGACTCAAGTCGTGCAAAATTCCCCTATCTGGTATAGTGGGGCACAATTTGAGTCCACAAGAGGCATGGTTAATGGACAGAGCTGGACCTAAAGAGGTCTTTCAGAAAAACATTAAAAGTAACAATGCTACCGAACATTAAATATAATTAACCTTAAATCACAGTAGCTGCAAACTCCAAACCTAAAAATAATTAATCGTTATTACCACTGAAGAAATGTCAAAAGAAAGTGAGTGATTGTCACAAAGGATAAAATGGGATATTTGCTCATACGCATCATGCATATACCCTTAAGCTATTTCTACACATAAGGGCTAAGTCAGCCAGATCTGTTGCTTTTGGCAGGACCTGACAACTATCTTTTGCATATGGGTGTGTGCCTTAAGGAAAAACGCCAGGGGAAAGAAGGATTGGGCATGTCGGAATCTGGCATGTCCAATCCTTTGTTCTCGCAGTAGATAAGACACCGCCAAGAACAAACTGAGCATGCAGGTATATGGGGGATTTAGGAAGAATGGAAAAGAATATCTGTTGACCGAACAACTATTGAAGGTTTATGGGCTCCTTTAGTGCATAAATATATTACATTTAAAATGCGGGGTGGCGTTAAATATTAAAGGGGTTTTCCATCCTTTAGATTACATAACCGGAGGATAGGTCATCTATATCAGATTGGTGAGGATTCGACATCCTGTGCCCCCACAATTAGACATTTTGGAAAGCAGCCGGTGGTATAATCTATACAGTGGATGGATCAGGTAGCAGAAGGCTCTGTCCACTGTGTAGTGCCTGTGCCTGAGTCCAGCAGCTCAACTTCCTTTCACTTGAATGCTGCAGTAACCCAGAGTTCTGCCCGGCACCGGCAGCTGCTGCAAAACAGCTGTTAGTTAAAGGGGTTGTCCCCCCGAAAATATTCTACAGTTTTCAAACCAGCACCTGGATCTGAATACTTTTGTAATTGCATGTAATTACAAATTTTGTACAGCCACTAAGTTATTCAATAAAATGTATCTGTATAGCGCCACCTGCGCTTTCTTTTTTTTCTTATTTCTTTGACCGCCTCTACAAGATGGTCGCACATGCTCAGTTTCATCTTTTAACTGGAACATGTCCCCTTAGCTTTAGCAGTAAAGACACTCCCCTTGAGCTGTCAGCTTGATATAAATCTAGCAGAGCAATGAATGGGGAGATCTCTGGATCCACGTGAGGTACAGGGCTGGTTCTAGCTTTGTTAGAAAGAGGTTGTGATGTACCATATGATGTCAGATTTTCATTTTATACATTAGTCATGGGATAACCCCTTTGGGGGTGAAAGGTGTCAGACCCTCACAGATCTGATATAGATGACCTATCTGGACGGACATCGATATCTAAAGGATGGAAAACTTCTCCAAAAAGACCTAAGTGTTTATAGGTGGTGCCTCCTGGTGGTCATGGACATGGAAGCCATTGCTTTCACTCATATTGCTACATCACAGATTTAGGAATAAAATGTGCAGGTGTAATTCATTAGAAAATAATACTCGACAAGGAATCTCAGACTCATCCCTGGGATCATGGTTGAAAGGACTGAATGTCAAAAGCCAACGAGCTGTAATTGTCGGCACAGTTACAAAATCCCAAGTTATTGATTTCAACACATAAAAGTGCATGATTCCATGCCTCTCGCTGCAGCTTTTATTTACAGATGATACCATTGGGTTGTAATGGGTTGCAGCTGCGACCAGTAATTTAGCCATTTTTATGGGTTAATAACTTTCCAGTATGCCTCATTATCCTCGCGGTATCCACAGGCAACGCAATGAATGTGGGCGATTTTAGTACTTAGGATTCTGCTTCTATAGTAATGTGGATTCCATTAAAGAGCTGGTCTCTATTAAACTTTCACACAGCAATTATTACTGTTAGTACTGACCAGGTATGCTTACCACCTAACGGCTACAGAGAGTGCACAGTAACTCAGGAACTGATGAGGAAATGGCTTAAATGATGTTCTCATAAACAAACCAAAGCTGCATTGCATGGAAGAGTTATAAAAAAAGTCACAATTTTTATTAGGAGATTACATGGAAGGCCCATCATCAGGATAGGCTTTTAAGGTGTAACTAGTGGTGGCTCCACCCCCTGGAACCTCACCGTATGGTAAAATAAAGGGGCAACAGTGCTCATTGTGGCAATTCCTGGTACTGCAGTCCAAGCGTGCTTTGCCCATTCCATTTTTTGTATATACTGTAACTGAATGGTGCTGTTGAATATGAGACTTTGTAATATATTTTATTAGAGAAAGATGTTTCCCTCTCCTGTTATCATAGTCCTCACCTGATGCTCACTTCTCTTCACTAACTCTTATTTCACTGCTTAAATCTGTCTTCAGTGAAGACAAGCTGCCTGCTCACTGAAGGATCAAATTCCATTTATCTGGGTCTCACTTCTCCTTTCTAAAATTCAAATTCCCACCTATCCCTTGGTTGAACTTGATGGAGTTTTGTGTTTTTTTCAACCTTTTAACTTAATTTGACTGCTTGATTTACATCTAAACTGCTCAGTTCAGCTGTGAAATGTCCTCAATTGCTGCTGTTTCTGAGGTTGAACTAAAGAGAATTTGAAAAGCAGAATCCCCTGTTTCTCCATGCGTAGTGTATGGGCAGACATGAAAGCAGCTAGCCTCTACCCACTAGCTCAGAAAAAAAAAATGCAGAGGGAAAAATGGCTAAAATACCAGAATCAACTCAAATAATGGCCAGAAACAGAGTTATTCCTCAGGTCTCCCTACATGGCAGCTTACAATAGGATGAGCTGCAGTACCAGGCACATATACGGATGTCACTGTACCATGGTACTGCAATAAAGGGGCTATGGGGCTCCAGAGACTGTCATTGCCACCTCATTCTGTTGAATTGTGAGATCCCAGACCATTACATTGATGGACTATTCTAAAGACTTCAAAGATAGGTACAAAAAATAAACCCGATATGAAGCTCTTTCTTAACACCTCATATTAGATGTATCCTCCTAAAATTTCATCTCTGTCATTATTATTTCTTATCTAGGCCTTTGAATTCTCCGGTCCCTCATTCATTCCTCATTTTGGATATGTTGCCTGTTTATTGCTTAATGGGGTTCTCCAGGGGCATTTTGTACTGCACTTTTGTGCACAGCGGGTCTTCCACCTGGGTCCTGACCGGATGTGGACACTTCTTTTCCTGTTCAGCTGCATTGACTATAATGCAGTTGAAAAGGAATAGAAGCTGCCACATCCAGTAGGGACTCAGGCAAAATAAACTGTAGCGTGCGCCAATATGGCAGAGACGGCAGCACTGGGGAAGCGAAGGAGGCCAAGTACTATGTAAAAGAGCTTCCCTCCACAAGTTAGCACCATACATTAATTAGACTAAATGTCCTGAGATCTCCTTTAAGCAATCATTACTGATCAAATTACTGGACATTTTTTTGCATACATGTTGCAATTCCAGATGTATCCCCCCGGGCCACATTTTATTCCCACCCATATTCCATGGAGATATTACCTCACTGTGTACGGGCTGCTACGTGGTTGATCACTTTGACACCTGTTTTGTTTCCTATGCATTCTTAGATTATGTAGGAGAGGAGGACAATTTGTTTTATAAGGAGCATAGAATAGAGGATTCCTATGTATTTACTTCCATTTATAACAGACTGTAAAGACGAATCAGTTGACTGTTAGAATGTAATGGTCATGATTTAGAGGGGAAGTTCACATAAAGGGCTGTCTCATGATCACGCCGTGATCACCTATGATTGCCAGAGGGAGCTATATTGAGGCATACAGTTTCCCTGCAGCGGCCATAATTGATAAAATGTAGCATTACACGAATGGTGAGAGCATCTCATTTTCAGACATATAAATGAGGTTGTTGATTAGGAGACCCCATATGTCCTAATAGGTTGTATGGACAGTATTGTAGTCCTGAGACAAGCCCTATAAAAGATCATGGTCCTTTGATATCATTTTTTAAACCAACGGTGGTCATCTAGTCTGAGATTTCATCTCTAAATATCTCCAGTTAAATGGTGTGGCTGAAGCCAAGACCTTATAGATTTAGGAATCAGAAGTTCATTGACAGAAGATATTTTAAGGTGTATTTGCCCCGTATAAACAATAACTAAAAAAGTTTATTTCATTGAAGATATATGGATATCTTTAACGAATGACGCACAAGGTGTTGATAGGAGTTCACAAAATGCTCCATGGTCTATGGGTGAGGAGTACACCCTTAAGATTATGAGGCTCTAGCCTCATCATTTCTCAACAAGCTTAGAAATATGTTGAAAATGTTTTGTACACCATCATTAAAAGGGATTCCTCGGCGATTGCACCCCTATAGAGTTCAATAGGAAGAGCTCTTCATATCGTGGCTGCTTATCTCCATGGAGATCCCAGAGATGACTAAAGAAGGAAAATCCATTTATTGCTAGTTTTACACCGTTTGATTTTTGAAGATTTCAAAAAGATCTGTTTTGAAGGATCATTATATACTTGACACAGCACTAATGATTACTCTGAGCTACTAAGTGTTGAATTGTGGACTCCTATCTAAATCAAGCCAAATCATCCACTTGAACAAAATTAACAGACTGAAACATTATGGAGAAACACCATCCATCCTATTACTAGGTGTCAAGGATAACTTGATAATATAATCCCATACATAAACATTAGCTTTGCCACCTTCCTTGTTATTTTAAGGCTATGGAAATCTTTAAATCTTCGAATTGCACAGATTTTAGGCTAAGAAACATTTATGTAATGGGCATTTTTTAAGATTTTTGAACCGTTTGGCTGCATGTTTTACAGTACATGGTAAACTACAGAATGCCATTCTGTGCTTAATCTCTGACAGCTCTGTTAGATACACGTCTGATCGCTGGAGGTTTGACCGCTGAGATTGTTCTCCTAAACAATCATCTAAGCTGTATTATGATGAGGCCAAAGCTGACAGTGATTTGATCATATTTCATCTTATTTGACTATGCAGAAGAAAACAGAATGGGCTGAAGTCCGAGCTGTTGGATTTTAAAAGGGTTCTCCACTTTGGACAAACACAACTTGGTAGAATGGAATCTTGACAATAAGTGGAACACAATGAGTACCCCTGCTGACTAATAGTAATGAGCTGCAAAAATATGATGGTTGGCATGCTCAGAACTCGTCACTACGTACACAAAACCTGTCACGGTCGTTCCCGTTTCCCGTGACAGGTGGAAGGAGATCGGTGAGACTGGCAACACGTGATTTGATCTGCCATGTTTTCCGTTTGGATAAAATGACGTCTGTGTTGTTCCTGGTGCTTGCCTCACCTTCTTTCCCCAGGTTGTGGCTATTAGGGTAATTTAACCTTCTCTATTTATAGTTTCTTCTCTCACAATGCTGTGCGGTTTATAGCTTCTGTTTGGACCTTTGGTTAGATTGTGGTTGGTCTCCACTGAGTTCCTGGTGCTTCCATTGCTCCTTTGAAGGTAAGTGTTTCCTTTACCTTTTGTATTTTGTTTGGGTTCTGTGTGTTGCACTTCCCTATTGTTTGTATTAGGCCTGAAGGAGACTCCTGGTCGTCCTTCCTTTTGGAGGAACAGGTAGTCTTGTCCCTGCCTTTAGTACCAGTGTCCTATAGGGCTTGATAGGACTCTAGGTATTCCTGCGTATGAACTCACCTATCTTTGCGGTCTGTTCATACTGGTAGTCAGTCAGGATTTTGGTTAGGGTTTTCACTAGGAGGTGTCCATGTTCCTTCCCAAGTTCTCAGGCCTGATTCCCTGTTCCCCCCTTCCCTCCTATATTTGGTGTGGTGTTTTCCTCCCACACCGAAGCAGAACCTAGATATATGTCAAGATAGATTTTCTGTTTGTTTAAAGAAGTTATCTACTTAGGACAAACCCTACTTGTTAGAGGGGTACCCTGAAGATAAGCAGATCACAAAGTGTTGCCAATCTGGGACCTCTAACAATTGGTATAATTTGTGGGGAACTCAGCCAGTAAGTGTTCAATTTTCCTTCAGTGCTTAGGGGAAACTACGGTAAGTATTACACAGTGTCCATTCAAATGTATTTGATTGTCTGCATAATGCTGGACAGGACAGGTGCTCCAGAGGTCATCCTCATTTGCCACTGTGATAAGACTAGGATTTCGAATCCGGACACCCTTTTATTAACCAGAATTTAATCATATAGTAACATAGTTTAGTTTATAAGGCCGAAAAAAGACATCTGTCCATCCACTTCAGCCTGTTGTCCTGCAAGTTGATCCAGAAGAAGGCAAAAAAAAAAAAAGTGAGGTAGAAGCCAATTTTCCTCACTTAAGGGGAAAAAAAATTCCTTCCCGACTCCAATCAGGCAATCAATATAACTCCCTGGATCAACGACCCCTCTCTAGTAGCTATAACCTGTAATATTATTACACTCCAGAAATACATCCAGTCCCCTCTTGAATAGTGTTGATCACGAATATTTCAATTGCGAATTTTAATCGTGAATATCGGCCCTATTTGTAATCACGAATATTCGTTCTTTTTTTAAATACTAGTCTATGCGAATTTTTATGCTAATTTTATGCGATTCTTTTTATGCGAATTTACGCAATCAAGAAAATAGTGCCTGAAGATCAGCAATTCGCGAATTCGCGAATATATGGCGAATATTCGCCCAAATATTCGCGAAATATCGCAAATTCGAATATTGCCCCTGCCGCTCATGACTACTCTTGAACTCTTTTATTGTACTCACCATCACCACCTCCTCAGGCAGAGAGTTCCATAGTCTCACTGCTCTTACCATAAAGAATCCTCTTCTATGTTTGTGTACAAACCTTCTTTCCTCCAGACGCAGAGGATGTTCCTCATCACAGTCCTGGGGATAAATAGATGATGGGAGAGATCTCTGTACTGACCCCTGATATATTTATACATAGTTATTAGATCTCCCCTCAGTCGTCTTTTTTCTAAAGTAAATAACCCTAATTTTGATAACCTTTCAGGGTACTGTAGTTGCCCCATTCCAGTTATTACTTTAGTTGCCCTCCTCTGAACCCTCTCCAGCTCTGCTATGTCTGCCTTGTTCACAGGAGCCCAGAACTGTACACAGTACTCCATGTGTGGTCTGACTAGCGATTTGTAAAGTGGTAGGACTATGTTCTCATCACGGGCATCTATGCCCCTTTTAATGGAACCCATTATCTTATTGGCCTTGGCCTCAGCTGCCTGACACTGGTTTTTGCGGCTTAGTTAGCTGTTCACTAAAATTCCTAGGTCCTGTTCCATGTCAGTGTTACCCAGTGTTTTACCGTTTAGTATGTACAGGTGACTTGCATTATTCCTTCCCATATGCATAACATTACATTTGTCAGTGTTAAACCTCATCTGCCACTTCTCTGACCAAGCCTCCAATCTATCCAGATCCCTCTGTAGCAGTAAACTGTCCTCTTCCGTGTCAATAATTTTACACAGTTTAGTGTCATCTGCAAAAATTTATATTTTACTGTGCAAGTCTTCTACAAGATCATTAATAAATATATTGAAGAGAATAGGGCCCAGTACTGACCCCTGAGGTACCCCACTAGTGACAGTGACCCAATCTGAATGTGTACCATTAATAACCACCCTCTGTTTTCTGTCACTCAGCCAGTTACTTACCCACATACAGACATTTTCTCCCAGTCCAAGCATTCTCATTTTATATACTAACCTTTTATGTGGTACAGTGTCAAATGCTTTGGAGAAGTCCAGATATACGACATCCATTGATTCGCCGCTGTCAAGTCTAGAACTTACCTCCTCATAGAAACTGATTAAATTAGTTTGACGTGACCGATCCCTCATGAAGCCATGCTGATATGGCGTTATTTGCTTATTTTTAATGACATACTGCAATAGCATCTCTTAGAAAACCTTCAAACAGTTTACCCATGACAGATGTTAAACTTATCGGCCTATAGTTTCTGGGCTCTGTTTTTGGACCCTTTTTGAATATTGGCATCACATTTGCTATGCAGCAATCCTGTGGAACATTTCCTGTCAGTATATAGTCCACAAATATCAGAAATAAGGGTCTGGCTTTGACATTACTTATTTCTCTTAGGATACGGGGGTGTATGCCATCTGGTCCTGGCGATTTGTCTATTTTAATCTTTTTAAGATGCCGCTGTACTTCTTCCTGGGTCAGACAGGGCACTTTTAATGGGAAATTTACTTTTACATTCTGCATTTCATCTGTTATTTTCTTCAGTGAATATAGTGGAGAAAAAAATATTTAATAGTTTTGCTTTCTCCTCATCACTCTCTGCAACTCCCTCCTCATTACTCTGTAAAGGGCGGACACCTTCAGATTGATACCTTTTACCATTTATATAATATTTTATTTTTTCCTTATAGTTTTCAGTTCTTTCCTCGCTACCCACCTGTTTTAGTGATTTAAATGCTTTTTTTTGTCATTTATTGCTTTCTTTAAAGTTCTATTTATCCACATTGTTTTTTCCTTGTTCCTTAACCTTTTATTTCCATAAGGTATGTACCTCTCACAATTAGATTTTAAGATGTTTTTAAAAATATCCCATTTTGTGGCTGTTTTTTTTTTATTTTTAAGATCTTTGTCCCAGTTAGTTAGGCCTATGGCCTCCCTTAGTTGGCTAAGTTTTGCTTTTTTGAAGTTTGGTATTTTTGCTCCTTCCTGAAGAAACACTCTTTTAAATGACAATTGGAAGGTTATTACTTTATGGTTACTATTTCCTAGGTGTTCCCCAACCTGCACATCTGTTGTTCTGTCAGGTCTATTGGTTAATACTAAGTCCAATATGGCTGTTCCTCTAGTCGGGTCCTGAACCAGTTGGGAAAGGTAATTGTCTTTCGTTATTGCCAAGAACCTGTTTCCTTTATGAGATATACAGGTTTCAGTTTCCCAGTCTATATCTGGGTAGTTGAAGTCCCCCATAATAGCAACCTCATTATAATCTGCCACCATATTTTTTAAACTAGGCAAGCAAAAGATGGCCACTATTGGTCCATGAAGGTTGCCTGCTGGTCTAAATGTTTTTTTTTGTCAGTCTAAAATCTCTAGTGGATGGCCAGATTTACTTCCAATTGGGACCACAGCCACACCAAAGCAGGAAATGATTACTCCTGTTCGAAAGACACATTTGGCCAGACGTCTTTTCGTAGATTTTTCTTTGTCTCTTAGTAGAGTTAATGCACTTTTATAGAACAACCACATTCTTATAGCAAATCTGAAATGTTTCACAACTCACCAGTTACTACTTAGTCTGGAGGCAGCTGCACCTTATCAGAAGATTGTTAATATAATACCAACACCAGCAACAGTTTAATGTCATGGATGTTGTGAAGACTTTTTGATAATTGTTTGATCCTTGAGAGAAAGTAGATGGACAATGGAGGCTTGTGGAAAGGAAAGTCATGAAACGCAACAGCCGGTTCTGCTCAAGTCATACTTTAGGATTTAGCTGTAGGTCACCGATTTGTAGAAAGTTTTGCCGAAATGTTATTATGATCAACATAACGACATTGGACTGAACTTGGTTACTGGCCTGCTTACAGCATGATGATGTATTTTTCTAATATCACGTCTTGATTTAGTGCTCAGGACTGGAAGGAGGCCAATTGCAAGGCCTAGGCCAAAGCTATTAGTGGAATAGGCCTGCTTCTACATAGTGTTGTGACAGAAGCTCTATTCCACAAACACTTTGGCACTGACTTAACCGGGGCAAGAAGGCTAAAGAACACTCCTATTCTTCATTCTTTTAACCTGCTCTCAAAATATGAACTTTCCTGGTTGGATCGAACCTCTGTGGCATGTGTGTTGTAGTAGGTACCAGAATGGATGGCTAGACTAGGACAGTGATGGCTAACCTCCGACACTCCACCTGTGATGAAACTACGACTCCCAGCATGCTCCATTTATTTCTAAGAAGTTCTGAGAACATCCAAGCAAGTGGGCATCTTGGGAGTCATAGTTTTGCCACAGATGGAGTGCCGGAGGTTAGCCATCACTTGGACAGGATAAGAAAATTCCATACTGGGAAGGCAGTCTAAGATGGGCAGAAGAACCAGCAATAATATGACAAGGTCAGTAACAGAGAATGAAGAGATACCAAGAATAAAATCTGAGGTCATTAACAGGTTCAAGGTCTTCAGGGTGCTATGCCTATGTACTGTTGTACATGATTTAATTTCCTTTAGAAATTTGATGTGGCTGGGTATAAAGTTCTGAAAATTTCAATTTGGGAGAGCAGAAGATCACTAGAGTAGGAGACAGCTAGAAGCAGGGAATAGAATACTAGACCACCAAGAGGTAAGTAACGAGTGCCATTAAAATAGTGAATTGAGGGATGTAATGAATGTGTTTATATTAAAAACTTTAGATGGCTACCACCATCCATGCAAAAAGAATGGGCAATATGTTTACTGGTTTCAGTTTTCACTTCACGGTGTACTGATTGCATGTAACCTGTATGTACAGTGATCCGTCAAGATACAATGGCCTCAGGATACAGTATTTTCAACATACAATGGTCTTTTCTGGGCCATCGTCCCGCAACCAAATAATATTGTAACTTGAGGGACCACTGTATTATGTATTATTAATCCATTTCCAAAAATTTGAATTGCCCTGGAAACAAACATTTTTCCATCCTATCCTTCAAGTGAATTTAAAGTGAATCATTTAATCTAATTAGGTTGAAATTGAGTACAATATATATATACAGTTACATTACACATACAAATCCCCTGAATAGATTAAAAAGATTATATGTTGGCTGCCTGCAGCCACCACTAGAGGGAGCTCAGGATATTACTGTATACTGGGTTATTATTATATTATTAAAGGAGCATACCATAAAACTCTGCATCTGCTTGGGATCATGCTGGGACCATCTCCACCGTGGACTCTGTTTAGATTATCACTTTTGAATTTTATAAACCTGTTTAGTCTTGATCTTTGGGATATAGAAATTTTGTGTTTATGCATGTGTGTGTAAATGAATTATAGCAATGTGCTGAAGGATATTTGGGGCATACCATTGTGTGCTTTCTATATGAACCCCAAAACTGCTACCAGCCTTCCAAGACTCCACTCCAGGTAGTATAAAGCTAAAGCTACCCCAAATGTTCACAAAAGCCTGCTATAAGGCAGGATGGATGTAGCTGTTAGGGACCCATGTTATGTCTGTGGGAAGGTAGCTGATACCGGTACAAGCTTACTAGAAGCAGACCTTCAAGAATGAGCTGGGATCAAACAGGGTAAAAACCAGGAGAGCCAGACAAGTTTATTGCAGTACACGAGAGGTTAATCCAGTGGCAAGCCAAGGTTACTTACCAGGAAAGTCAATATAAGCAGGAACAGCAGCCACAGGGTAAATCCAAAAACAAGCCAGTATTTCACCAAGGAAGTCAATAGGAAGTAACAGAATCTGGGAGCTGATACAAATGAATTCACAGGCAAGTTAATCAGGACTAAAGATTTTTTTTTTTCACATTTACCTCATTTGCAGTTTTCTCTTATCCCCCATGCTTGAATCCTACCTCCTGGTTTGTCATGTGTCTGATGTCTCATCATGCCTTAGGACATGATTAGTGTTCTGACATCAGCAGGACATGTGACACTAACCACACCCCTTGTTCTTACCAATGTGTCCTACATTATAAGGCTTCAATGCAGGACGTAACCTACAGCAACTGAATATAAAAAGTAGAGATGAGCGAATTATTGAAAAATTCGATTTGGCTGTTTGGCCGAATTTTACCCAAAAAAAATTTGCTTTGTGACGAATTACTTCATCACAAAGTGCATTTCTTTGTAAGTAGTGGGTGCAATTATAGGGAATGGCAATTGCACCGCCCCCCTGTCATTATACCCCTCAGATACCACATTCATTCATGATCGCGGCATCTGATATAAATAACAGAGTGTAAAATAAAATTAAAAAAACATACTTGCCTCATCCATTTGCTCGCGACCGGCCGGCTGACGCCAACTTGCTTTAAGATCTGGCATGAAATCTCAAGTGGCCCGTGGTGACATCATACTTCACTGTACACGGGATTTCGTGTGAGATCTTCAAGCAAGATGGCGGCAGCCGGCCCGTTGTGAGCAAATGGATGAGGTAAGTATGATTTTTTTTTCCACACTATTTTAGGTCAAATCGATTTGCCACCACGAAACACGAGGAAATTCGGCTTCGCAGCGAATCAAATTCATCCTGAAATTCGGATCCACTAATTGAAACAGATTCGCCGCAGGGCACAATGGTAGGCTAATAATTTTAGAATAAGGCACTTTTGATGATTTGTGGTATTTGGGGAAAGTGATATAACAGTGATATGTTTTGAGCGGGATACATTTATATTAGTGGCACCACCCCTTTGAATGTAAATAGTGAAAGTTATTAAAGTCCGAGTTATGAAAAAGAAATATATAATTAAGCAAGTTTTAGGCAAAAAAAAATATATTACCTCATTTCCCTGGTTCTCTTCTGGCCCTTTGTTTACCTGCAATAACAACAATCTCTGCCCCTCCCCCTGCTCTGCAAAGGGAGTGAATACAAGTCCTGCCCTGAGTGACATGTCTGCCTCCTGGGATACTCAGCAGCATGTTGTATGTGTAGGACTACAAGTCCCAGCTGTTCAATAACACTGCTAATACACACAGGATCTTTCTCCTACATGTGCTTGTGCAGTGCTCTGCAGAACTCCTCCAGTTTGTTAGCTCTGTGTCTGCAGGATGAGGAGGGCAGATCCCAGCTTTTGTCTTTTCACTGCCTACAGCTACTCAGTAAAGCCTTCAGCCCTGAGTCTGTGCAGCTGAAGGGGTTAATCTTTTTCCTGAAGAATCCAAGGAGAGAGCAATAAGCAGCAGCCGGCAGTGCAGGGGGGCGTAGCCAGCACAGTGATGTTTGATGTACAGGCACATATCTGCTCTCTTTTAGGCTTGTGCACAAAACATCATCAGAGCAGGGAGAGAAGCTAACATCACAGGTCATGTGACCCTCAGTAAAATCTGAGAAAGCAGCAACTGGAGATAAAGTAAATGAATTGTAAAGTCCTTTCATTTGCCTAATTAGAAACATACAAAGAACAAAAAAAAATAACTCAGACAATCCCTTTAAATAGATAGAAGATCCCCTTTAAATGTCCGTAATATTTCCTGATGACCTCTCTAACGACCCTTTATTGTGTATTTTTTTTTTTTACATATGTACTTATCTCTCCCCCCCATTACATTTCTGATCTTCCTCCCTCTGTTAATATAATTTTCGCTATCTCATGTTTGTCCCCACAGTCCATGTCTTCTATTAGCCGGCGGTATATAAATCACTCTGAAGCATGTCTTACCCTGCGCAGGACAATGCCGCCTAAGGTTATCTCTGTGGAACTTTCATTGAGAGACTAATTGACCAATTTGTTTTCTCTTAAATAAAGATCGATTCCAGATGTGATCTCCCCCTTTAAGTGGCTATAAAATAACAGTGGGACAAAAACCCGGGGTAATACAATAACGCACTCACAACGCTCAGCCGGCTAGAAAATGAGCTCAATAAAAAGAATACGTTTAGGAAATTATTGTTATTTTTTACGTTATTATTATATATGGCTGAGATTTACCGAGCAAATAAAAAGGGCGAGAAAAGAAAAGCGAAATTCAATTTAAAACAGAAGTTCCCACAACCGTGTAAGTCTTATAACCCAAAAATGAATTTTCTTAAACAGGAGCTGTCACCTCTCCTGACGTGTCTGTTTTAGTAACTATTATTATTATTTCTTTAAAAATGTCATTAATTCCAGGGTGCAGCACGGAGGGAAAGGGGGGGGGGGGTTATACATACATAATAGAAAACACCACTTGTACAACAAGCATGAAACTTACTATGGTTAGAGGACTCTGCCTACGAGAGATTCACAACTACCTACGTTCCCCATCTATTCTTATGACTCTGTGCTGTACCGTTCCTCTGTTATTCCCACTAGAACTTGATACACTTTTGGAGCATCTATTATTATGACTCTACGTTGTGCCCTTCCTTTATTATTCCTTCTAGAACAGAGGTCAGCAACCTTTGGCACTCCAGCTGCTGTGAAATTACAACTCCCAGCATTTCCACTTGTTTCTTCTTGTTACCCCCATAGAAGTGAAAGGAGAATTCTGGGAGTTGTAGTTTTAGAACAGTTGGAATGCCGAAGAATGCTGATTCCTGTTCTAGAAGATTACGAATGAATTACTACAGTTTGAAATGAAGGTCCAGCTGGGTGTTACCAGTTGAGTGCGTATCCCTACAAAGTCTGACACTGGCAGCACTAATTACATAGCGTCAGACTGTTCAGGGACCCCCCCCCCCCAACTGGTACAACATAGCTGGACCTTCATTTCAAACTTCAGGCAGTTCATTTATACATTTCTAGAAGGAATAATAAAAGGAATGTCAAAACATAAAAGACCTTCATTTCAAACTGCAGGCAACTTATTACTAAACTTCTAGAGAGAATAATAAAGGAATGGCATAAACATAGAGTCATAAGAATAGGTGCTCCAAAATTGTTATTACAAGGAGGGGAGGGGGATGCTAGCTACTAAAATGTCTGGAGAGGTGACAGGTTCCCTTTAAGTAAAATCCTGCACAATTACACATTTCATATGACAAATAAATGCCTCTTAAAGGGGTTATGCCATGATTGATTTAAAAATGAAAATCAGACAGCATATAGAACGTGACAATCTCTGTCTAACAAAGCTAGAACCAGTAACTCACATGGATCCAGAGATCTCCACATTCACCGCTCCAATTGCTCTGCTAGATTCTCTTCAGCCTGGCAGCTCATGGGGTGTGTCCTTTCTGCTGCCGCTCTCTCCCTGTAACTGCCACAGCTTCTAACAGAACATGTGGCTGGTGGCAGCTGAAAATTTAAACTGAGCGTGTGCGACCAGCTCAGTGAGGTGGACAGAGAAATAAGGAAAAGAGCAAACAGCAGGTGGCGCTGTACAGATACATTTTATTGAATAGCTCACTGGCTATACTGAATTTTTAATTACATGCAATTACAAAAGTATTCAGATCCAGGAGCTGGATTTGAAAAATGTACGATATGTTTCCTGGCAAAACCACTTTAAATGTATTTTCTCTACATCACAGGGCAGTAGCCAGGTTTGGAGAGCACATTTGTGGCTCAGAACAGTGGTTGTCAGTTTTTCTTCTTCCTGACAACCATAGCTTAGTGAGAATCCACGCTTTCCAATCAAGATGGAGTATAGGATGGAAAAAAGGGGACAAAGACCCCTGGGCCTCCACCACCCTCAAATGCTGCTTGGACTAGTTTTCTATAGAGTACCTCAGGTGCCTATTCTGAAAGTGCACAATAAACTGTAATGTGAACAGCGCCCTGCGAGCACACTGCTCCTAGTAATAATACTAATAATTGAAAGAAGAAAATGAAAAGTTCTAAGGATTCTTTCTCATTTATAGTGCAGCCTTCCGGAAGGCTGTTCCAGCATGTAATGCCGGGAATCGGATGGACAAAAATCGTTGTGTGCATCTTTTTTCCACCCAAATCCCGGCATAGTAGCCCCCGGATCTCCGCTAGACTCCATTATAGTTAATGGGGCCGATGGTCATTCCAGTAACATCCGGCAATGACAGATCCGGAGCCTGCTCGAACTCTGTGCCACAAATGTAAAACTAGCCTAAAAGAACACTGGGATTTTAGTTTTTCATTATTGTTCCAAATTTAATTTAAAAAAAAATTGTTTTCTTTTCATTTTTTCTTAATCTTTTTAATCGTATTCTTTTTACATTATCTGGTCTTAGTCTAAAAACAAGAAATCTTAGGGGGTCAGTTAAGTGGAGGGGCCGGCCTCTACATAACTTCAGCGTACGCACCGCCAATTCTAAATGTCTTACATTTAGAACAATTTCTGCGCCAAAATCAGGCTTAGAAAATAATGAATGAGACGGGCCCTGCCCCCTTATTTAGACCTGGCGTGAGTGGGGAAGAAGTTGGCGATTCTGCCGCAACATGGGGTGTAAAAGAATTTGCACCAGATCTGTTTGTAAATGACCCCCTTAATTTCTTTAAAACAACCTTACAATCCCAAATTTATTCAGATTTACGATACTCCACCTGTTTACACATTTTTATTTATTTTTATTACTCATATTTTATATATTATTGATATTATATATATACTTATATCTTATATATATTATTTATATTTTTTCTAAATTTTACTACATTTTTAACTTTAGCCTAAAAAAAAAAAGTGAAAGAAATCGGCCTAATTTATGACCCTCAAAAGGATTCTACTTTATGATACTCTTTATGTACTTTTGATGCAGCTGAACCCTCATCCATCAATATTACAAAATGTTCTCTTTCTCCCTGAATCTGCAATTTTTTTTATTTTTTTTACCTTTTATGGTATCTGTCGGGAGCTTAGAAACACATATTTTTATTTATTTTATTTGAAAAGCCGAGAGACCAATAAGCTAATAATTCCTTTTATATCCATGTCTGGCTTAATGGGCAAATTGTCGGGGGTGACTAAAACTGCGAGCCATAAAGTACTATTCAGCATTTCAGCAGTTCCTAAATATACTTCCTCGGCCCACAAGAAAAGACGATTCCAGACAGTATTTAGAATATTTATGGACTTGAAACCGAAATATAGAAAGGCTGTGATTACTTCTTTTAACCACATCTTCTTTATTGGGCTATTACTAAATTCAAAAATCACTTGCACAGTGTGTTTGGAGCGCCAGACCCGCTGTGTCCAATCTACGTGGAGAAATATGTACTTTAAGAGGAAAAAAAATGTCTCCGAATGACTTCTTTGATAGGCGATGACAAGATTTTTTTTCCCCCGTGACCACATGAATGCATCAAACTTCTCAGACATTGCTTTTTAAGTTGGAAATACATGGTTTCGCTTACCAGAGAAACCATACCGAATGAAATGCCCAGTGGGTTCCTGTAAATATTCATAGTACACGACCATAATTGCTGTGCGATATACAAAAATAAGATCCTTTTATAGTTTCTTGCCCTCGACTAAAAACAGCAGCGCCCTTTTCATTTCTTTCTAACTTTTTGAATAAGATAACTGTAAGTGTGAACTTTTTGGGCAACTATCTATTTATAGACTTGGGTTTATTTTCTAAGCTTTTGCATAGTGTTATATAATATTTGTTGTTTTTTTTCCCCTGTAAGATATTAAAATCAGACATCGTATAGTACATATAACAAAAAAGGTAGAACGGGCCTTGTACCTGCAGTACCCCAGAACAGGGTTACTGCAAAGGGTTCATTGTTATACTGTTACATTGCTAAGTTAAATGTTGCAATTTGTTAATTTTGTATACCTAATGGCATTGCATGGACAAGTAGGGGTTAACTGTTTGGCTGATTCTGCTAGGTTGCCAGGAGATGGACCTGGGTCTGCTCCCTGGTAAGTGGAATTGAATTCTAGCTGTGCTACAGGGAACATCTAAATGTTGCCATCTCTTTAGAGCTAGGCCCAAGTTCAGAGAACACCCATCTCTGGGACTTCTACAGCCAAGGAGGCAAATTTACTCTTAAAGGGGTTGTGTCACTTCATGAAGTGGCATTTATCATGTAAAGAAAGTCAATATGAGCCACTTACTAATGTAGTGTGATTGTCCATATTGCTTTCTTTGCTGGCTGGATTCATTTTTCCATCACATTATACACTGCTTGTATCCATGATTACGACCACCCTGCAATCCAGCAGCAGTGGCTGTGCTTGCACACTATAGGAAAAAATAGTGCAGGCCTATCAGGTGGGCGAGACCGTAAGAGATCACACAGGATGGTGCTTTTTTCTATAGTGTCCAAGCACGACCACTGCTGATGGATTGCAGGGTGGTCGTAACCATGGAAACAAACTGTGCATAATGTGATGGAAAAATGAATCCAGCCAGTAAAGGAGGCAATATGGACAATCACAATACATTAGTAAGTGGCTTGTATCAACTTTCTCTACATGATAAATGCTGTTTGCTGAGTCCTCCAGAGTAAGGCCCCTTGCACACAACAGTATTTTGCGGACCGTATACTGGCAGTTTTTTCAGTTCAGTATACTGACAGTATACTGAACCATTCACTTCAATGGGTCTGCCAAAAATACTGAAGTGTCTCCGTATGCCTTCCGTTTCCGTTTTTCCGTTTTTTCTGTTCCGTTTAAATATAGACCATGTCCTTCTTGTCCGCAAATCACGTTCAGTGGCTCCATTCAAGTCAATGGGTCTGCAAAAAAAACGGAAAGCATACGGAAGTGCATCCGTATGTCTTCCGTATCCGTTCCGTTTTTTGCGGAACCATCTATTGAAAATTTTAAGACCAGCCCAATTTTTTCTATGTTATTACTGTATACTGTATATGCCATACGGAAAAACGGAACGGAAAAACGGAACCAAAACGGAAACACAACGGAAACAAAAAACGGAACCACGGATCCGATAAAAACGGACCGCAAAACACTGAAAAAAAAATACGTTCGTGTGCAAGAGGCCTAAAGGACATTAGAAGGACTAGGACCCTGAAGGCCATGCATTGGAGTCAGACAGCAAGGTATTATGGACGTTTATGGCCGAGAGACTTTGGTGCTGTCAGAAGGAAAATTGTTATTGCACCCCTTTCACACTTTGAGATGGTTTGGCCCACTGTATCCCAAAATTTTCAGTACCTACCAGGTGTTGTCATGATGTTGTCCGCTTCACCTTTGCAAAGTTTTAATGTGAGGTTTTATGCTGGTTTATCTACTATTTGTGATGTTCAGGACACATTGTGCATGTTTTTACTTCCTAATACAAAAAATAATAATAAAAAAAGATATATAAGTGCATATAATCATTATGAAGCGGGCCAAATATAATGAGTCGTTTTTTTTCAACGCCCACTCACTTTTTTGGAAGCCAAAACCTCTTGAAGGAATTAGGCAACACAGCAACAAATGCTTTAAAATTATAAGAAATAATCATCTCTTTGCCATGGTGACAGAGCCACATAAAAGTTTTCTTGGACAACCGCTCGTTTCTACTTCAAGATCATGAACGTGGGAAAGTGAAACATTTATAGGGAAATACATGGACTCAGTGACACCCACAGAATGATGTCACTGTTTGGATCGTTCAAAACTGAGGAAGCTCAAATAAATTTGAAATTGTTTTTGAAAAAAAAAATAAAAGCAATAAAAAATTTAATAAATGCATAATTTATAAAAAAAAAATTGTCATTAAATCCATAAATGCATCCATCATGTAGAAACCCCTTCCTTATTAATAAATATGTATTTCACTCATATTTTTTTTCAGTTTGAAGAGGTTTATATGTAAAAACAGAGCTACAATCAAACATTTTAGAGTTGTTCCAGAAAACACACGTACAGTGCCTTGCAAAAGTATTCACCCCCTTTGACTTTTTTCGTATTTTGGTGCCTCACAATCTGGAATTAACATGGATTGTTTAAGGATTTGCATCATTTACTTTACAGAACATGACCACAACTTTGAAGATTTTTTTTTATTTTTGTTTTGTGAAGCAAACAACAGATAGGACAAAATACCAGAAAAAGTCAATGTGCATAACTATTCACCCCCCTAAAGTCAATACTTTGTAGAGCCACCTTTTGCGGCAATCACAGCTCCAGGCCGCTTTGGATAAGTCTCTATGAGCTCGCTGCATCTTACCGCTGGGATTTTTGCCCATTCCTCCTTGCAGACCTGCTCCAGCTCCTTCAAGTTGGATGGTTTGCGCTTGTGAACAGTAAACTTTAAGTCCGACTACAGATTTTCTATTGGATTGAGATCTGGGCTGTGACTCGGCCATTCCAACACATTTACATGTTTCCCTTAAACCATTCAAGTGTTGCTTTAGCCGTGTGTTTGGGGTCAGTCCTGCTGGAAGGTGAACCTCCGTCCTAGCCTCAAATCACACACAGAGTGGTACAGGTTTTGCCCAGGAATATCCCTGTATTTAGCACCATCCATCTTTCCCTCAGCTCTGACCAGTTTCCCAGTCCCATCCCCCCATGATGCTGCCACCACCATGTCTCACTGTGGGGATGGTGTTCTTTGGGTGATGTGTTGGGTTTGCGCCAGACATAGCGTTTTCTTTGATGGATGAAAAGTTTTAGTCTCATCAGACCAGAGCACCTTCCTCCATACATTTTGGGAGTCTCCCATGTGCCTTTTCGAAAACTCACAATGTGCCTTTTTGTTTTTTGCTGACAGTAATGGCTTTCTTCTGGTCGCTCTGCCATAAAGCCCAACTCTATGGAGCGTACGGCTTATTGTCATCCTATGTACAGATCCTCCAGTCTCTGCTGTTGAACTCTGCAGCTCCTCCAGGGTTAGCTTAGGTCTCTGTGCTGCCTCTCTGATTAATGCCCTCCTTGCCCGGTCCATGAGTTTTGGTGGGCGGCCGTCTCTTGGCAGGTTTGCTGTTGTGCCATGTTCTTTCCATTTGGTTATGATAGATTTGATGGTGCTCCTGGGGATCATCAAAGGTTTGGATTTTTTTTATAGCCTAACCCTGACTTATACTTCTCAACAACACTGTCCCTTACTTGTTTGGAGAGTTCCTTGGTCTTCATGGCAGTGTTTGGTTAGTGAAGCTTCTTGCTCAGGTGTTGCAGCCTCTGGTGGTGTGTATATGTAATGACAGATCATGTGACACTTAGATTGCACACAGGTGACATCATTTCACTAATTATGCGACTTCTAAAGGTAATTGGTTGCACCAGAGCTTTTTATGGACTTCCTAACAAAGGGGGTGAATACATACGCACATGACAATTTTCTGTTTTCTATTTCTGAACAATAGTTTTATTAATATATATTTTTCTCATTTCACTTCACCAACTTAGACTATTGTGTTCTGATCCATCACATAAAATTCAGATTAACAAAACATTGAACTTAAGGCTGCAATGTAACAAAACACGAAAAAAGTCAAGTGGGGGGGGAGGGTGAATACTTTTGCAAGGCACTGTACCTGCATGTAAAGGAAGTAGAATTTGCACTGTTATTTCAAAAGATTAAAATAAAAAAATTGTAAATGAAGATAATTAATTATATTAGTCATATTTCAGCCAGTGTAAACATTTATCTGATTTGTTGGTTAATACAATGCAACATTTTGTCATCAAATTAATGAAAGAAAAATCATTCTACTGTCTTTGTCTATCTATCATGTTCCAAAATGGTACCAATAAAAACAATGGCTTGTCCCATAAAATAAGCCACTACAGAACTCCAATGATGGAAAAAGTTATGGTGACGGAAGAGCAAAAATATTTTTTCCAAAACTGTGCATTTAATGTGCAAGAGTACTAAAACATAAAAAATACATGCACTTGGTATCATGCGAAAAGTTTACCAATAAATCATATATAACCTAAATGGGTTGAGTTTAAAAAAAAACAAACATTCTGTCAAATACAAGCCCACATATGGCTACTGTACGTTGTCAGAAAAATAAACAAAAGTTATGGCGCTTGGACTGTGACGATGCAAACAAAACAAAAATGTACTTTGTTCTAAAGGTCTAAAATAGGCCGGTCCTAAAGTGGTTACTGTAACCAGGATGAGGGTTTGTGGGGAGCGTCACCTAAAACTCCTTACAGAAAGATAGAAAGGGTTGCAGCAGGATCAGACTACACCAGGTTTGTTTGTAGTCTGTTACTATGCTGCGCCCTGCAAAAATTATAAGCATGAAGAATTACTGGAACTGTGTACAATTCTAATACTAACCTCCCACTTCTCTCATGGAAGGTAGGTGTTAGAGTAGATGTTCATCAATAATTTCCACCTGTGTGATCTCCCTTATACAGCTGATGGTATTTTGTCCTGCTCGTCTATCAGTATGTGTGGTCTTTTCTGTGATGTGCAGTAATTTAGATTTCATTCTCTGTGATTTTGTGTTTCCTCCCCACAAGGGTCTTTCTATCCTATACACTCAGGGCAAAATGGGAACAATTTGAGCATCTGTCACCATGATCAACCCTACTGAACCAGGCACAGAGAAATTCTTACTTTTAGTTATATGTAAATGAGGTGCTCGGAGCACCAGGTGATAGGACTTGCCCCTTAGAGGACCACTACACCTCTAACCATTGCCACTCCCCCTCTCAGTGAGAGTGACAGGGACAGGCATCAAAGCAGTAAGGATGAAATCTTGCGCATGCATGGGCACATTGGGGGTCTCAGAGCAGTTCTCCCCACTCTGAGGTCTTCACTGAACATGTGCTGATAGCACTGCTGCTGGCGTATGCACATGATTTCAGGGCCAGGCATCGGAGCAGTGAGAAGTGGTGCTCTGAGAGACTAGGCCAGCACCTTGGTGCTCTGAGCTCCTGATTTTCATATAAACTAAATATAATGATTTCCCTACATCAATATTAGCGATTGCAGATAAAAGGGGCTTGTTTTAGTCTCCATGATCAACCCTCCATGATCAGTTTAATAGGACCAATGCAAAACTACAGTGCAGTACATTGCACCTATTGAGCCATATGGATCCAGAGCCACATACAGTTCGAGCTCATAGACGGCTATTTTCTGGATGAATAAGCCCTCTATGAGCTCTGCTGAAGATTTACCAGCTCTTCCGAGAAGTCTCTCCTTCTTCCGGGAGTGTTTTGGGACACACACTGTCCCGACTCCTTTCCATTGCTGTATAGCAACTGATGACAGACATTTATCAGGTTTTTTATTTTGTCTGACTTGGGAAACCACGGGTGGCATCATCCATGCTTCATCTGAAGCTCAGTCTATTAATACTGCCCCATTCTGCTGGCTTCTTTATATGGTTTTTATATTACAGTTTTATTCATTCCCTTATTACCATTTTGTTTATACAGAGTGTCAGCTCTAGGTCTATTTCTCATCGTCAGTCCACGCCGGCAGCCAACGAGAATGTACCCTGCAGACAATACAAGATACAATATCACGGTAATACTCAACGTCTGCGTGTCAAATAGTCATACATCTATAAACCGTGACTGACAAATAGTAGTAAATGAGGAGGCAAGAACGAAGATGAGAAAATATTTTAGGTTCCTCATGGTGTACTACATCTGCTAAAATACCGTGTGCTGTGCTTTTCCCATGCATTTGAAAACCCGCTAGCTACTTTCTCCATTCATGGCCAGTTTTAGGTGGTGACAAACTGGGCTATTAACCAGAGCTCCAGTTTATTAAGGAGTCCTCAGGGTGGGAAATCAGCAAATGAAAATCACTTAATATTGATTGGTGCGGTGGCAATATTTAAGAACTATATTATGTGGGCAGTATATGGCATTATTTTCTTGGCACTATATGGCATGGTGTTATATGGGAAGAAATAATGAGGACAACTGGCAAAGAAGGGTAGGGGCTATTTTGTTTGTTCCTCAGGACCCCATTTCCCATATAGCTGACTTTGCCCTTTTCACCTTTTTCTAGATTAAAGCGGTCTGCAAACCCCGATCCTCAAAAAACGGACACCGACCTTGTACATCCGACATTTTTCCAGTCCAAATGTCCCGCCCTATCTTAAAAATCCCTATTGTTGTCCATAGACGAACAAGAATAGACCACATTTTATCTTTTTTGAGAGGCAGTGGAACGGAGATACAGATGTAGGCAGCACAGCGTGTGCTGTCCGACTTTTTGGGGCACCATTGAAATGAATGGATCCGCATTTTGGATCGGATGCGGACCAAAAATATGGTTGTGTGCATGGGGCCTACATTAAGAATGTCCCTGAACAGTAGGGCCCCTTACACATCACAATCAGCAGATTCGTAACCTGGCATGGCCATCCTATTCAATGTTCACTCCCCTTTCCCATTTAGCTCACGCCCCTTTCATGTCACACCCCCGCAGAACACTTATGGCCTGCGTCTGATGATCGGCTAGGTCTAGTGTTCCAGCGAATGCAATAATTTGGACAGCTTGCTGTTGGCCAAATACTATGGTCAAGAGCAGCTTAGCGGTTAATACCCAGCATCTCTGGAGGTCTACAGTAATCAAGAGGTTAATATTGATCCCTATTATCCATGGTGATCTAGGATAGTTATAGGGTAATACAATTTCCCTAGGGGTCTATGATGGTTTAGAACTGAACGCTTAATTTTATGTTCTTAAGGGCTCATTTACACGGCCGTATGAATGGGTCCGCATCCGTTCCTCAATTTTGTGGAACGGGTGCGGACCCATTCATTTCAATGGGGCCGCAAAAGATGCGGACAGCACATTGTGTGTTGTCCGCATCTGTTGTCCCATTCCGCAGCCCCACAAAAAATAAAGAGCATGTCCGCGATTGCGGATAAGAATAGGCATTTCTATGAGGGGCCGCCCATTCAGTTCTGCATCCGTGTTTTGTGGGTCCGCAATTTGCGGGTCGCAAAACACAGCATGGTCGTCTGAATGTGCCCTAACTCAAAGAGAGTCTGTGACCAGGAAATTCAATGTTATGCCTCATTCACATGCCCGTGTCCGCGCTTAAATCCGTGAAAAGATGGTCAATGGCCTCCATTAAGCTGTCCGTGAAGGATCCGTATGTCTGTTATTTGCTGTCCATGTGTTATCCGTGTTTCACTGAATTGCACAGCTAAAAAATAATTTTCAAAGCATCTCTTCCTAACGATCCGGAATACATTGATGGCATCTGTGTTTTTCACGGACCCATAGATTATAATGGGCGTAATGGATCCGTCAACATGGACAAAATAGAGCATGCATCCGTGCTAAAAACACAGACCCACGGGCCGTGGTAAAAAACTGATGTGTGAATACACACAATGAATAGGTGCCTGTGCTGTCTGTGGAGAACACGTATAGCACACGTCCATGAAACACTGACGTGTGAATGAGGCTTCAGTATAAACACAATGCTTTGTGGGGCTAGCTCAGCTGAATGTAATGATACCTTTCACTTAGCTATAAGTGATTTTAATTAAAGGGGTTGTCCCACAAAAAAAATTCTACATTTTTCAAACCAACAGCTGGCTCTGAATACTTTTGTAATGACATGTTATTAAAAATTTTGTATAGTCAGTGAGCGATTAACTGAAATCTATCTGTATAGCGCCACCTGCTGTTTGGTCTTTTTCTAATTTCTCTGTCCTGCTCTCTAAGATGGAAGCACATACTCAGTTCCAGATCTCTGGACCCATGTGAGGTACAGGGCTGGTTCTAGCTTTGTTAGAAAGAGAATATCATGCACTATACAAAGTCTGATTTTCATCGTTTCCAATAATCACGGGATAACCCCTTTAGGTGCACTCTGTGCACTCTTGCTCCTTCTGCTTCTTCTTCCAGCTCCCGTTCCTTCTTGATTGACAGGGCCAGGATGCTGCAGAGGAAGAAGGAGGAGCAAAGTTGCACAGAGTGGCTTAGGCCTGCCCTCATTGCACTTAACTGCTCATTTGCATATAGATCAAAAGTCACTAAGTGAAAGGTATCATTCCAGTCAGCTGAGCTAGCCCGACAAGACGTTGTGCCTGGTTTATCAGAGAATTTCTTGGTGACCGACTCCCTTTAGTGCTTTCTCACAAACTTCTCTGGGGTCATGAACTGGCTATTAGGAACGCGCCGTCTCCAAGTTCACCATTAGTACACTGATGGACACGTTTGACCTTGGGAAAAAGGGCATCTCAAAAAGTCCATTAGAAGTTCACTACCTGTTCGGAAAATCACAAAGTCGACTCTAGTGCAGAAGGTACAAACCACACGAGACCTTCAACGGTTAAAGGCTGATATCAGCAGGTTTAGTTTGCGCGGGGCCGGTTGGACTGGGAATGTTTGCTTGTAAGTGTTGGGGTTTCTAGGGTAATACAGTCCTAAAACAAGATGATGTATCATTGGCATGTAATAAAACCATGTTGTCACACTCCCCCTAATCAGCAGTCATTTAGTGCATGCCTAATGGAACCAGTGACAGATTACTTCTCACCAGCTGAGGAATTCTCCAGCACCCGGCTTTGATCTTTTGTCAGATTCGGCTTTTATTCCACCCACTGCTTTCATTTTATAGCATTTTGGCTCCGATCCCTGGATACTTTATACATTTTTGTTACACATTAATATAAGAAAACAAGATGTGCGTGCCATGGTTACCCGTCCTCCTGGTGTGACCTCATGCTGGTACCCACCAGGCCATGTTAGATCATTCCGGTCTGCAGGTTCAGAAGATCAAGTCCATGCAATTGTAACAAGAAAATCTGAAATAAAACTGATGTCCTCCACGGTGATGGTCCACGTGACTAGTACTGGGTAGAGCACGGTGGGGTGGTCATTTCCACATGAAAAAGTGTTTCAAGTTCCTTTGGTGCTCAAGGCACATATTCCAAAGTTCATCTTCACTTCAGGACAGAGCCTCCATATTGTCAGCCATAGTACGCTCATGAGTTCCAGCCAACTTTTCCCTCTGTGAGTTGCAGCCTCAGTGCCCCCATATGAATAGTTTTCACAATGCCCACCATAAATAGGCAGCATGGTGGCTCAGTGGTTAGCAGGTTAGTACTGGTACCTTGCAGCGTTGGGGTCCTAGGTTCAAATCTGACCAAGGACAACATCTGCATGGAGTTTGTATGTCCTCCCCATGTTTGTGTGGGTTTCCTCCCACACTCCAAAGACAAACTGATAGGGAACTTAGATTGTGAGCCCCATTGGGGACAGTTTGACGCTAATGTCTGTAATGCTCAGCAGAATATGTCAGCGCCATATAAGTGTGTAAAAATAAATAAATACCAATTATATTGTCTCCGAAGAATAATGGCCACAGTACCAACCAAAATCCTTCTATTAGTAACAGACATAATTTCCTCCAATAGGTACCAGCCATAGTTATCCAAGCAATGGTACCTACAGTGCCCTCTGCTCAAGAGGTACTTTCCACCGTACTTCCAGTTAGGGAAGAGAGTCTAGGGGTGCCATGGACTGCTTCAATGCCACATGGCATAGACTTCAGGAGCACCAGAGCGATGGTGCTGGAAGGGCGGGGAGATTCATACCTACCAACACTGTGGTTGGCAAATTCGGGGCCTCTGGGAACACCCCAAAGGTCCAGGAATGCCAAATTATAGACAGGGCTAAGATAAGCCTTGCCTTTTTTTGGTCTGTGGCAGTCTGAATTGGCTAGGGCTGCCTTTGAGAATTAGGGACAGTCCCTGCAAATTTGGAACTGTTGGCGACCATGGGGACTGGGTAGGGTAGTAAACTTTTTTTAAAATATTATAACATTCTCAACCTTCCCCACAAATTTTAGGGTTATCAAATATTTGTTAAAGAGTTATCCCCATCTGGACATTTGGGAACCACTCCTATCCTACCACTGTTGTAAATATGGAGGGGTAGCTGCACATATGTGGCATGCTCTCCATTTCCAGCCATTCCCTAATGCAGGGATCAGTAACCTCTGGCACTCCAGCTGCTGTGAAACTACAACTCCCAGCATGCACACTTACTCAGCTGGTATCGTAACTCCCATAGAAGTGAGAGGAGGATTCTGGAAGTTGTGGTTTCAGAACAGCTGGAGTTACGGAGGTTGCAGATCCCTGCCCTAGTACATGCACAGTCCATCGCTGCACTCCCAAATGACCACTGATGGTCCCATCCATCAGCGCCCATTTTGGGAGGCAGGTAAGTGGACCCACAAGTAAACATAAGTTAGGCCTTATTAAGCAGACATTGGTACCGATGGTTTATTATAAGGCATATTCCTAGCTGAGTCCATGTACTGGGGACTGTGCCTAATTTTCAGAGACAGTCCCTGCAAATGTGGGCTGTTCAGGCCTAAAAGTGAGCAGGGCTTATGTGTCCCTCGCCCCCTGGGTTCTACCCAGTTTGATGGGCGTTTCCAGGGGGTAGAGTCTATTTATCCTTAATTTACCAACTGCAATGTTGTTAAGTATGGTAAAAGATAATGGCCAACCGCTTGAGGTTGTAGTCCTGGATTAGAAAACGTGGCTGCTTTCTTTCAAAAAATAGCACCACACTTTGACTGTGTGTAGGGTTGCCAGTATGTCACCGGCCAAGCCGGTAATTTAGCACCCCTGCCGGTAATTTTTTCTAGAAGTACTGTTACTAATGAGCGCTTCCATTGGGGAGCGCTCATTAGTACAGCCTTTACCCCCCCTTTTGTGTTAAGGAAAAAAAAAAACTCCCTTCTATATTTGCTCGTGCTACGGTGAACACTCGCTGCTGACTGGATGTGCAGGACAGGACCTGCAAGACGTCATCATGGTGGAGTGCATGTCCTGTCCTGAGCTTCCAGTGAGCAGTGAGTGTTCACCGCGGCAAGATCAAATGGAGGTGTGAGTGCTTTTTTTTTTTTGCAGAAGCAGAGAAAGGGGCACTAATGGAGGCATTACTCTTACTGGGGGCACTAATGGGATGCATTATTAATTTTGGGGTGCACTAATGGGGGCATTACTCTTACTGGGGGCACTAATGGGGGGCATTGTTATTCCAGGGTCCACTAATGGGGGCATTACTATTACTGGGGGGCACTAATGGGGGGATTACTATTACTGGGGCACTAATGGGATGCATTATTATTTTGGGGTGCACTAATGGGGGCATTACTCTTACTGGGGGCACTAATGGGGGCATTGTTATTCCAGGGTGCACTAATGGGGCATTACTATTACTGGGGGGCACTAATGGGGGCATTACTATTACTGGGGGGCACTAATGGGGGCATTACTGTTACTGAGGTGCACTAATGGGGGCACTATTAATTCTGGGACGCACTAATGGGGACATTACTCTTCCTGGGGGCACTTATGGGGGCATTATTAATTCTGGGGTGCAGTAATGGGGGCATTACTATTACTGAGGGGCTCTAATGGGGGGCATTACTTTTACTGGGGGGCACTAATAGGGGCATTACTATTACTGGGGGCACTAATGGGGGCATTACTATTACTGGGGGCACTAATGGGGGCATTACTATCACTGGGGGCACTATTAATTCTGGGGGCGCTAATGGGGGCATTACTATTACTTTGATGCATTATTATTAGTGGGGGCAACTAATGGGGCATTGCTATCACTGGCGGGCACTAATGGAGGCAGTATTAATTCTGAGGGCACTAATGGGAGAATGACTATTATTAGGGGCACTAATGGGGACATTACTATTACTGGGGGCATTAAAATTACTGGGAGCCACAGTATGACAGCGACTTAACATCCCATGTTAAGCCACACCCCACAACCACACCCCTTTAGGGTGTGGCTTAATTTGGCCGATATTGTTTGTTGGGAAAGGTAACAAGCCTAGCTGTATGTGGTATTGCAGCTCAATGCCATTGACTTAAATGGAGCCGAGCTGCAATGCCAGACACAACCCGCAGACAGGGGTGGCGCTGTTTTTGGAAGAAAGTAGCCATGTTTTTCTAATCCTGAGAAAACCTATTACATATATCCTGGGTTTATAATGTCTAGGGAAATCCAAAAAGTGATTTAAGAATATTTAATGGCCATCAAAAACACGTCTCCATACATTAAACGTCTTCCTTCCAGGAGAATATACTGTTGGTTCAGCTGCAACATCTTAATTTCATCCTATTTTTACCCACGCCGGCCACAAGACATATTATAAAGTGTGATATAAAATGGGCCCCGGTTATTTGGGCTGAAATGGCCTTCATTCAGCGTACACAAATTGTGAGGAAATAAGCAGTAACGCCCGGGGAGCACGGGACGTCTGTGTCTACGGCAACTAACCACAAGCCTTTAGCTTGATCTATGGCTGCAACGTGCTCCACGGAGCTTAGGCCGCTGATTTATTAACCCCTTTGTGACCATCCCGCATTACAGCTCGAGTTACGAGGGAATTTTTTTTTTTCCATTCCTTGAAGTGAAGATTCATTTCTGAACTTTATTCAGCCTCGTGATAGAAATCCAGCCATTTTACAATGACGTAGACATAGCGGAAGGTTGAAGAAACCACGAAAAAGAGAACCTGGCCTTGTTGCCCCTTAGCAACCAATCACAGGTCATCTTTCATTTTTCAAAAGCAGACTATAAAATGAAAGCTGCGCTGTGATTGGTTGCTCTGGGTTAGTTGCTCTTACGTCTATGGGAACTAATGTCCTGTGTCCTAAGTGAGCTGGTCATTATCGTATCACCCCGTGTTCCTAATTTCTAAATGTTTGGACATGCCTAATGTGGTAAACACAGCCCCTTTTCCTTGCTAAACCTCTTGCCTTTGGCGCCTTTAAATGGAATTCCGCACCCTCTTTCTGGGATCCATGATTTTGCCAGAACTGATGGTTCTTTTCCTCTTATTAATTTTTTAATACTAGTTTGACTTGCACAAATTCAATTCTCAAAAAATCTTTTTTTTTTTTTTTATTCTGCATTTTGCTTTTCCTCTGTTATTCCTCCCCCAAAAAAACCTGTGAATAAATCGACAACTGGGTGTTACCAGTTGAATGTATGTATCCTTGCACAGTCTCATGGTGTCCCATCAGTGCTGCCAAATCAGATTGTGTAAGGACACACTTCTTGGACAAGAGACATAGTAACACCCAGTAGTCAATTTATTTTTGATTTTCCAGGAGGAATAACAGAGGAAGGCAAAGTTCGAAGAAAAGATGGTCTAGAATTGTTATTTCATGGGTAATACAAGTATTTACTACAATAGAAGAGTCAGGAGAGGAGACAGATCCTCTTTGAATGAGTTGACCCATTTTAAGATAAAACTGGGTAATCACAGCCAATGCAATAAAATAATAAAGGAATCATTACCTACCAGTTCGATCCAGTAGTGCTCCTCCCGCTTTCTGCATCGGCGTGCCGCTGAGGCCGATAATTTTCTATAGTGGTCCCGTGTTATCCATATGACATCATTGCTGCGTGGCAGGGGAAAAAAGGAGCTGCTCTGATGGATCTAACCGGTAACTACTGCTTTGTTTACTATTTGATTGCGTCTCCCGTAATTTCCCAGCTTAAACTTGAAACTGGACAACCCTTCAGTGGTTACACACAACATTTTTTACAAGGCACACAACTTAGTGGTTACTCTTCTGGGCGAAGGCATTGTGCTTGATGGTTACACTAATAGTCAACAGTCTTTGAAAACTCTCAGGACTCTTTATCGCACACTCTGGCACCCAGTGGTAGGCCACAGTTCAGTGCACAATGTTTCGGTGAAGTTTTCTTCACCACCCTGTGGTTACACAGATTTACCCTACTCAGGCATTCATTGGTGTCTGACTGGCTGGTCATACTTGGCTCAGGTCACATATACAGCGTGTCCATCTTGATCACCCACGTAGGATACACTGGACAGTGACCTGCAACCACTCGCGGGTTCCTTCTCTCCAATGGACTTGACTCCCTTTGACTGGAATCTGGTCTGAAACCAGTCAAAGACTCCTCCATATCTTGGGTGTGGATCATCTACATGAACTTAGACCTGGAATATGTTTTGCAACCAGTCACAGATGCCCTGGACTGCTTCAAGGACAGTACAACAGGCCCAATAATCACGCAGTCCAGGATGTATGGTGTAGAGGAATGGTTCCTCACCCCACTGGATCTCAGGGATGTCTCGAGCTTCAGGTGACCCAGTTCCTACCTTCACCACTCTTACACATGTGCTTCATGTTTGGAAGAAGAGTCATAACCTAGACACGTCTCTTAAGAAGTATGACATTGAAATGTGTCTGACAAATATGATGGACATCTCAGGACCCTCTAAGGACCTTCTGCCCAGTTGTGAACACATTTATTCTGCACTTCTTTTGACTATGTTAGGTTGCTTTGCCTCACATGACCTGCAGAGGTAGTATTATCCCCTTGATTTCTGGCTGGATTTCAGGAGAGAACCCTGGGAAAGACAATAATTCCACATTGACAGAAAGCAGAGGTTATACAATACCAGGTATATGTAATTACCAGATTTTATTAATCAGGGGCGCAGCGTTTGCGATTCGATCATGCACACAAGGCTTGCATTCATGATGGGTTTCTGGAACTGTCAAGGTATAATGAATAGCAGCACCTACCTATGATGAGAGTCGTATCCATTACCAGCCCCCAGGGACAATTTATGAATTGAGCTTTAACATTATTAATGAATGCGTCAGTGTGAGGACCCATGTCATGCTGGCTGGAATACTTCCATCTCTATACTTAGAATTTCCATAATTTTTATGCGATTAAGTCAAATTACAGCCAGATATGAAAATTTTTATATTTCTGCAAATACAACTTCTCATCCATAGGGGGCAGTTTTAGTGCAGGTGGAGTAAAAACAGCAGTTGAATAGAGCGACAACCATTTTTCTAAGCCAGAAATGTGCCTAGAATAGTTGTCACTTTCTCCTGTGGTTCATGCAAAGTACAGTGCCCATCAGAGGGCAATCATGAGCACAGGAGAAAGATTGCCTCAGTGTAAAGGGACCATGAAATCTGTGCTCCATCTTGAAGGATGATGAGAGTAACATTGACGCTTGCTCTGGTGGACTTCAGCTGGTTTTACATTACACTGATGGTTACTCACCGCCGGGGAGATGTTTTGACCAGGCAAGGCATTCTTTGGCAAAATCTGATGTTTACTGGGTTTCCAGCTGGTGAACTGCCAACAAAGTTATGGGCACCCAAGGCTCATTGATGTATTTGGGGAACAAACGCTAGTATTGTCCATTTGGATCGATCCAACCAGAGTTCCTATTGGCGATGACAGAAAGTTGTCAGGACATCACTGATTGCTGTGTATGGGGCTTTGTGTCTGCAGTCTGGTTAGAGTATTCATGCTGATCCTTGCCCACAGGTAAAAGTGCCTACAATGAGCATGTAAGCAACAGAACTGGAAAAAGGAAGGGGCCTGGTCTGATGAATCATGTTTTACATCATGGGATGCGTGTACGTCACTCTCCTAGGTGGAGATGGCTTTAGGACGCACTATGGGATAAAGAAAACCTGGAGGAGGTAGTTTGATGCTCTGGACAATGTTCTCCAGGGAAACCTTGGGTCCTGACATCATGTGGATACTACTCTGAGACCTACCACCTAATCATTGTACTGAGAAGTACCCTCTTAATGGCAGCAGTGCCCCCTAATTGCAGTGGCCTCTTTTAGTAGGATAATGCCACGGCCACATGACAAAAATGGTTCAGGAATTGTTTGAGGACTATGACAAAGAGTTCAAGGTGGTGACTTGGCCTTCAAATTCCCCAGAACTCAGTTTGATCGATCATCTGTGGGATGTGCTGGAAAAACAATCCAATGAGTCCGCATCTCACAACACACTACTTTTTGAATATTTAAGAATGATGACATAATTAGTAGACTGAGAGGTTCTAATGGTTTACGTCTTCATCTAGGGAGCAGACCACCTGTTGGAAAGCCACTATGAAGGAAAGATTGAGCTCATTTTCCCCCTGAGACTGGGGGTTAGTATATCTTCCTGAGATGTTCCACCACTACCAGACCTAATGATCATTTTGTATTATCATTATATGAAACAATTTGCTGCGGATCTGGTTAATAAGAAGTTATAATTTGCAGTGATGACAAGATATTCCAAACTTTTTCCGTTGGATTCATTTCAGAAAATATATGTTTCACTTAGATTAAGGATGCAAACCCACAATTAGACGCATTTGGAAAATGTCTCATCTTAAGAGGATTAAAGTGAAAAGATCATGTTAAAAAACCATCCTTGTCACTGGTTGAGTTTCTTCCATGAAGACTCTTGGGGTTGATCATGTCTTCATGTTACCGAGAGTTCAATAAACATTGTATCTTGTGGTCTTAGGCTAATAATGCCTATAGATCACAATGACTTCTACTTTTCCGACTTAAAATGACACTCCTTCTCTGAGGAACGCTTATTGGTGATGCATGGTTTGAAATGCTTTTATGAATACATAATTTCCACCGTATGGATATGAACTACATTATTCCACGTATCTCAACCTGATACTTAGTTCCTCTTGAGAAGTTGCTCCTCTCCCAGTATAGTCCAGTCATGGTGTGAAGATTAAAAGCTAATTTTGGTTCATTTGGATTGGCTCTATTGGTGTAAACAGGGACAGTTTTAAAACAGGGCCATTGGAAACAAATACATACCGTATACTATTTGCCCAAATGTTTAGACAAGAATACTGCCATATAATGACAAACTTCTATACAATGCCCTAACAATCTAGTATCCAAGTAATTGCACCATGCCATGCCTGCTAACCCCTACAGTATCCAAAAAATAGAACCATGTAGTGTCCGCATCACACCTTACTTGTAGACCAGATCCATACTTTAGGTAACGCCATACTTGTAGACTAAATCTATACTCTAGGTAGCTTCATACTTGTAGACTAGAGCCATACTCTAGGTAACCCCATACTTGTAGACTAGATCCATATTCTAGATAGTACCTTAATTGTATACTGGATCCATACTCCAGTTAACATCTTACTTAAACACTAGATCATACTCTAGATCTGACAGTTTACTTATAGACTAGATCCATAGTCCAGGTAGAAACTTACTTCTAGACTAGATCCAGATTTTAGGTAACGCTATACTTTTAGACCAGATTCATACTCCAGGTAACGCCATACTTAAACACAAGGGGGGTAATTTATTATCCTGAAATATGCCTTTATATGTGTGACTTTTCCCCACTCATGCCAGGTCTAAAAAAGTGGGCATGGGAGGGGAAGAGGATGGGCCAGCAGGTCCGTCTCATTCATCATCTTCTATGCCTGTTTTAGGTGTAAAAATGGTCTAAATGTAAGCCTAGTGTAAGCTAGGAAGCTGGCTTACATTTAGACTGGTACTTGATGCCCTGAAGTTGTGTAGAGGCCAGGCGAATCCACCAACAGATATAGGGGTTATTAAGAACTGTGTCTAAATAAATAATCCCCTAGATTCATACTCGAGATCTGACACTTGTACACTAGATCTATAGTCTAGGTAACACCTAGATCCATCTTCTAGGTGCAGTACTCCAGAGGACTACTGCAAAGGGTTAACTGATACCAAAACAGTTAATGTAATGTTGTGATGTATAGCTTTGATGTGAACTCAATAGCAATGTATTGACAAACTAACGGTTAACCGATTAACATACTGTGTTTAGGTTGCCAGATAATAGACTGGTCCCACCCCCTAGCTAGAAGTTGGGTACAGTCTAGTCTGAGGAAAAGCTACAGAAGAAATGTATGTGCTGAGAGATCCTACATGGACTAGGTCCAAGCTCAGAGAACCTCTGTCTTTGAGTCTACCACTGTCTGAGAAGCAACACTGCTACCAAAGTAACATTGAAGGATAGAAACCTGATATCTTAGAAGTTCTAGAACCCACAAGGGCATGTTTATGGCAGAAAGACTTTCCTACTAATGAAGAGAATCCTGCTACAGCATCCCCCATACTTTGAGATGGATTTGCCACCCATATATAAGTTCGGCAGAGAGCAGTCAAGGTAGTAATGCAACACCCATCAATGTTGCTTCTCACTATTGAGAGAGAATTGCACTGTGATCTACCTGGGAACTATTCCATTTTGCTGCTATACGTACTACTATTAATTCTGTCATTGACTCAGTAAATAAGGACTGTTATTTATTGCATTCAATGGGCCTGGTTATTGTCTCCACCATTTGCAAGCCTCTCCATCTGCACTTCACTCCTGCCTTTCACCCAGTCAATCATACTCCATCAAGGGCACCCCAACTACCACTAGGCAGGAGCTCCAATACCAGGGAGTGCCCCTATGGAAGAAAGAGTGCTCCCTCAATTCACTGCACAGTATTACTCAATTCACTGAACAGTATTACTATCCTTCTCAGACCCACAACCACCACTCCCATCCTCTCTGCCCTGTACTTCCTCTGTGGCCCACTGTAGAAGTAACAACTTACTATTAGGCTAGATCCATACTCTACGTAACACTTTACAGTAAGTCAGTAGTCTAGAAAACGCTTTACATGTGCAGTACCCTAAAACAAGAGGGTATCTGCAAATTGATCATTTCTCTATGTTATATAATGTAATGTTATGTCTTGCTATGTATTGCACCCAATTTAACCAGGTATAGATGGCACAGACAGGGTTAACCATCCTGTCTCTGCCCTTGTAGGAGGTTTGTGGACTGGCTCCACCCCTAACTCTAGTCAGTGATAGCAAGAGATTGAAGGGAGAGGAAGTTGTGTCTTTTGCTCCCTGTTCATAGGCCCAAAAAGCTAAAGAGACTCATCAATCTCTGCATAGTCTACAGAAGGAAAGAAGGAGTAAGAGAAAGGGGAGATCTAGAGAATTTAGAATCTGCATGGAGTCAGTAATGTGACCTGCTACTTCAGCTATTCAAACTTTGCTGCTGTGAGGGACACTGCTAAGATACCCTTCATACCTGAACACAATCTGGCTAGTCGTATCTCTAAAACTCTGTATTCTCAGTGGACATTTCAGCCAACATTACAAGAGTACGATTGCCCATCATAGATTATGCAGGAAAAGACTTGAGACAGAAAAGGAGAGAATAGTGCCATCCTTGCCTAAATCCATACATCGTTATCTGGGAAGAATTGCAGTGTGTAAGTTGGAACTGTGTTTTGCTATAGTTGTATGTGCTACAACTCCTTTTTCGCACTTCAGTAAATAGAGAAATTCTATTCTGCTAAATCTGGCCTGGTTACTGACTCCTGTACCATACGCTTGCCATTGCACACTACACACCCTGCTTTGCAACTACACCAACATGGGCACCCCTACTACCATCAGGCAGGAGCCAGAGAACCAGGGTGTGCTCAGAGAGAAAAAGGAGCACCCTCCTTTCATTGCATGGCCCTAGGGAGCAATAGTATGAAGAAAGTTGCCATGATATATTGTGATAGTTGTAAGCCATGTACCGGGGTGGGCTTCCCAGGATACAGCGAAGTCACGAACGAGGAAAGCAACTCTGACACCAGCTTTTGCATAAACGGAATTTTACTAACACGTGATAATGAACACAACAACAAAAGCTGAGAACATAAAATAGATTTACAGACACCAAGCTCGAAGGCTGAGACCCCTGTGTTGCACAGCATGGCACCCCCTAATGGATGCCAGCGGAAGTTTCGCGGTCATTTACCCACTGGCGGGAACAACTAAAAATGCCTCGCCGTACCTATTATTACCCTGAAACTAACACGAACAATTAATTCGGTGCTTAGCACGGGCTGGCCTGCGGTGCAACACAGCAGTTAACAACCTTACTGTGCTCTATATTATTCCCCCTCCCATAACTAGTCTGGTAGCACGTGCCTGTTGATTACTGCTAAACAAAACGCTGAACTATATGGAGTCCGTGGTGGTGTTTATCAGCTCCTAAATGTGCAATGTCCTTTTAATAATGGAGTCCTTGTAGTACCAGAAGCAACTCTTTAGACCTGACACAAAGCAGAGACCCTAACTATCTAACTACAGGCCTGGTCTAAGTCTCTAGGCGCCAATACTGCAGTAAGTTGCGTGCACGATTTTAACGACCCTGTTTCGCTCTTTATCCACTGGTGACTCTGAACCAAACAACCAGTCTCTCCAGCCAACATCAGATCCTGCACAGTATGCAGCTTAGTTCTTTAGCTCTTGTCAGCCTTCTTGGAAACAATCCTCCTTTCCCTGGACAGGATCTGTGTCTTGGACAACGATCAGCCACACTCAGCGGTAGCTGTGGTCACTGAGGGGGTCCTCTCACTCCTGGATCCATCAGTTTGTCTGCTCACACACAGTTCCTCAACTCTCAGCTCCATCCTAAATTGGCTGCTCCTTCTCATGCTCTGAGAAAACCACACCTCTTATGAATATGGAAATATCTATGCAGTCAGTCAGCTGTACCTAGGAAACAGCAGCATCTTGTGGCCAAACAGCAGAACGTCAGTCCAGAACATTTAATTTAATCCACACACAAACAGTGTTCAAACAATGGGAGCTGTTTCTCAATTTTACAATAGCCAGAGGCACTACCACTCCCATCCTCCACTCCATCTCCTCCTTGGCTTGTTGCACATGCATACATTCATATTCTTTAGACACCTTTTAACTAGGTCCATGCACTACTGTAGGTAAACTATAGGGGTTTCTTGGAAATGTAGAAGGGACTTGGGAGAACTAGACAGATTATAAAGGGCATATTTAAGTATGAATTAAGGGAGTACAAAATGATTGTAAAATCTGTAAAACTCTTGTACTGGATCATTTAACCAGATCCCTTGATGAAACATGGCTGTAACAATAGGATCTCAGATCGGTTGTTTGTTATCTATGGTTGGACATATACCTAGTCTAGTGCAGTAATTAGCTTCCAGCTGAAAAAGAGGCAGAAGATAAGACATATCCAGAGGTTACGACCACCCAGTAATCAGCAGCGGTGGCCTTGTTTGCACATTATAGGAAAAGGAGCCAGCCTCACTGGTGGCCAAGACCGTAGGAGTTCACCCAGGCACGCATGCGCAGCGGCTTCTGGCCACCTCGTATCTGCACTACAGCAGTGGCCTTAATCCCAGGAAAAGAGCGGTGTACAATGTCATGAAAAAAAAATTGAGCCAGCAAAGGAAGCAATATGGCAATATCACAGTACATTAGGAAGTGCCTTGTATTAACTTTGTCTACATGATGAATGCCCTTTACTGAAGTGAGAGAACCACTTTAAGGTCCATTAATTTACGCTGGACACATGCATATCCACCTTTTAACTACCTCCTAAACTATGCTATCATTGCTCACACAGGTCATGAATCAACAGCATAAGAATTGTCTGTAGTAGCCAATGCTTGTCTTCATATCAGCTTTATATGGGTTTGTCTTCTGTTGGAGTTTTGGGGCTAATTACTTTGTCAGAACCTTTGCCCCAAGATTATCCACTGATACTATAGTAGGGTAGTCCAACTCTGGAAACATAGCTAAATGTCAAGAGATAAAGGAAATAGTGCAGGAATGGTGGGGGTACTACAGCAGCCTTCTGGTCCATGTGTAGCTTATTCCAGAGCAGTGGGGCCTGCATGTGGGTTGCATCACCCCCAGATCATTTGGGTCACAAAAGTTGACCAAAAAGCTGGAGGCTGGCCAAACAGTGTGAGGAGCAGCAAAGCTACCAGATAGATAAGTCTGCAGAGGAGTTAAGCAAAAAGCAGTGGATGTACCAATGGTATGATAAACTAAGACATCAGAGACAAGAAAAACATTGTTTTTTTGGAAGTCTGGAGTCTGCAATATGACATTATAACTCAGTTCAACCATGTTGTATATGCAGTAAGTGATAGTGGAAGGAAAGAGTAAAAGACATGGAAAAATGGAAGGCAGATAACCAGGAAATCGAGGACAAAGTGATGATAAGGAATGAGCGAACCTGTGGAAGTTTGGGTTCGCCGTGTTTGGCCGAACTTCAGGTCAGAGTTCGGGTTTGGGACCCGAACTTGATCCGAATTTGAACCCCAACCCCATTAAAGTCAATGGGGACCCGAACTTCATTTTATTATTTTCTGTTATAACATGGTTATATCTGAAAATAATTGCTTTCTTAAGACAGACTGCAAAAGAATATAGCCATTTAGCGGTTAAAAAAAAACCAACTCACCTTATCCACTTGATCGCGCTGCAGCAGTATCTTCTATCTTCGTTCAGCAGGACCTGCCAAAGGACCTGCGATGTGCCCGATGATGTCACCACGTTTTCCCATGTGGTGAAGTCATCATGCATATCACAGGTCCTTTAGCGGGTTCTGTTCAGTGAAGATAGAAGAGACTGCTTCAGCGAGATCAAGTGGATAATGTGGTGTACTTGTGTGTGTTGTGCTTGGTCTTATTAGGGTGCTTCATCTTGGCTGGCACCACTTTTGGATAATAGGTATTCAATGCAGAAAATTAGGATGGTGCTCCTTACATTGGTCCCATATGGAGGACAAAAATGATATATTTTGGAAAAAAGGTATATCCTTTTACAAAAAATAATAGAATGATACACTTTATTATCTCATATTTGTGCAACAATAAAAGATACAGTAAATATGCAATAAAATCAATATTCTGTGGTGTGGCGTTTAATGATGACCGTAAATCTCTAGTCCATCATTTACGCACATCATATCAGAACAGTATAACCACTAAATATACTGCACAATTATATGCTATGTTGAAACCTGATTGGCGGTATTTTAATAGTATTTCAATGGTGACGTATTGACCTGGTCACCATTCCATCGTCCGCCATCAGAGCATATAAACTTACTGAGTCCACTGTTTACGTGAAGATCCTCAGTTTTCCCAGTGTACTGCGGCTGTAGGTGCAGATTAGTTAATATTCAAGTTCGTAGTTAATCCTTCGGTTTGGTACCAACATTTCGGTTTGTGTGACCAAATTCATCAGATATTTAACCGCTATTTCGTGATTGAGATTGGATTTGAATTATTACTATATGCCCATAATATCTCGGTACTCCGGTTCAATTATGTTGTATAGTAACACTGCAGTATAATATCCGCTACAATTAAGTTCTCATTACTATATTGTATAGCAATTAAGTCTTTCGTTCATTTGGTACCTTATCTTCTTGAGGTTGCGGCGCGCTGCATCCACTGGCGTCACGTGGTGTCAGCGCGGACTGTCACCTCGTGTAGGTAGCTGTGCGGGCTTGCAGTGTGCCGGAGGATGGCTATGTGAAATGATGGACTAGAGATTTACGGCCAATATTAAAAACGCCACACCAGCCAGAAGATTGATTTTTATTGTATATTTTTTACTGTATTTATTGTTGCACAAATATGAGATAATAAAGTGTATCATTTTTTTTTTTTCTAACCCGTGAATGGCCGCCTGTCTTAAGAATGCTCTAATTTTTCGATGTAACCATGTTATAACGGAAAATAATAAAATCACCTGAACACCGAACCAGAACTTGCAGTTCGGGTTCGCTCATGCCTAGTGATGATCAAAATAATCATAAGATGTCCTGGCCTCACTTGTGACTGAAGGCCTGGTGGTGTGGCCCCGTTTCATTCTTTCCTTTGGGGCTCTATGGTTCCCTAACTGGGAAAGCAATGCATAGTAGGGTCTTCAAAGCAGGAGATGTCTCAATGACCATATGTATTAGTGAAACATGTCACTATCAATTACCAGTTTTAGTTTTGGAGTTTTAAAGAAAATCCACCAAAAACTGAGAGTAAAAAAAAAATTATATAGCCGTGTTTAATGATTGTACAAAATGCCGATAATTTCCTTTCTTTTATACGGAGTCTCTCTCGTGAGATATCAGCTTTTATTAGGTTTGCTCTCTTTCAAGACTGTCAAATTTGGCAACCATTTTCCCTTGTAGGAAGTAATGACTTCGCTGCCAAATGACTGCTCGAAAGTTATAAGATTTCTAGGGAGAAAGCGAAAAAATAAAATAAAAGGAGATGAGAATATTTTAAGAGCCGTGCAATTTCCTAGGAGCTTTGAACATAAATCTATCACTTTGAAATTGATGCGTGTTGCAGTATGGTGGGTGCATCAGCTGTGGCTTGTGCGTTCAAGGCCTCGTGAAAGGTCACGTATAACCATGACACCATATTACTGTGTTGTTATTATTGGACCCATCACGTGTGATGATTTTGGAAAGTTTCCTTATATTAAGTTACAAAAAAATATCGGTTTAATTATATTAGGTAACGTGAAGTGTGAACCTTATTTACCCTCTTAGCAGATGGTGGAATTAATATTCGAGTGATTCTACTTCTCCATATTTCTGATTTTTTTGGGATCTGCCAAAAATCATACGGACCATATCCGGATCAACAATGGTACCTTTAATGGAGGCAGACCACGCTACTGCTACGGGCTCCAACACTGAACTCCTATTTTTCTTTCTAATGTGAAAAACACTGCATTTTCATTCAGCCACCACTAGGGGGAGCTCAGTGCAAACAGATTATTACAGCTTCCATTTCAGTCAATTGTAACTGCATACATTCCTGTGCACTGAGCTCCCCCTAGGGGTGGCTTCAGGCAGGCAGATTTGCAATAGAAGGAAGGCAGATTTATGCCAGTTGTCTGGCGTGAATACATTGAGAAAGATGGTGGTCAGAACAAACATCATATTTGTGAAGCACCTGTTCCACTTTAATGACACAGAAGACAGATAAAGTGGATGAGGCCAAGAGTGACTTATGGTTGGGAGACACTCTCTAGTAACAGTGTCATATACAGCGAGGCCATACACATCAGATATGAACAAGACCCCAGACTGTTCCTAGATGTCTACTATTGGGGTAAAAAAAGCCAAGGTTGTGATGTTTTAAGGGGTCCAATCCTTTGTTCTGGAAGTACTGTAAGAACTTTTTAGGAATCACTTAAATAATTTGTCACCTATGTTTTTTTTAATAATTAAAACTAGATATTTATATATATCTCCCTTATAGATGTAGATTTTTTTGAAAATCTAATATCTGTACTGGACTACAGGAGTGGCCATTTTGCTTCAGCATTCATAAATATGATTTACAGGAGGCACATGGACCATAGGGCTCAATAGACAGGAGATGTTAATTGTCATCTATGGGAGAGTGCTGTGGGCATGCTCTGTGCGTAGGTCTTGTGCAGGGAGGGGAGGAGGCAAGCTGTGCTCATCTTTTTTTGGGAATGGTGGATGCTGTGTTATCTATCGAGTTTATTTATATGTTTGTGTCCTGCACTTGCTACTGTGTTGTCCATCCGCCGTTAAGTTCCAATATGCACATACACACCATAAAATAGGTTAAACAGTCCCCAGAGTCCTACCCTTCGAAGCGATGTATCAAGCTTGAGATCGCGGGACTTGAGAACTTCAGAGCGGTGTATCAGGCTTGAGATCGCGGGACTTGAGAACGCCGTCTTCAGCGACGCTGCTATGCACGTGCTGCTCCGGCCGGCAGCAAACACGCGCGCAGGAGCCGCTCTCTGTGTGGAGAAGATTTGGAGTGACGTCACACACTCTCCTATGGTTGCCGAAGTGGGACAAAATTCACCCTACGCGTTTCGGGGCCTGCGGGCTCCTTCGTCAGGGGACTGTTTAACCTATTTTATGGTGTGTATGTGCATATTGGAACTTAACGGCGGATGGACAACACAGTAGCAAGCGCAGGACACAAACATATAAATAAACTCGATATATTATTATAAGGCTGGTTAATTACAAAGGGACCAGCAACGTGTCCCCTGCAGCGGCAACCCATTTACCTCCATCCACGCAACAACTACTGCCCACAGTGAGAGGGAGCGCAGAAGTACCTATATCTAACACATGCTGTGTTATCTATATTTAGGTATTACCTGTAATTATCATCACATACACGATTTCAAAGAGATGACTGCTGAAAAGCGATCACTACAGAACAGGAAGTGTCAGCATAGGATTAGGCTTAGTGGCAAGTGTCAAAACTGCAAGATTTTTTTGAAATATAGGTAGTAACATGGAAAATGTTTCAACTTGGTGCCCTATGCTCAGGATAGGCCATCAAAATCAACCCCTGGTTCCTCTTCCAAGGCCTGTGACATTACAATCGTTAGTCACATGGCCTAGGTTCAGTTCAGTCCCATTCTAGTGAATGGGCCTGCGCTGCAGTACCAAGCATAGCCACTATACAATGGATGGTGCTGTACTTGATAAGCTGCAAGGAGGCCGCGACTCTCACAAACAGCTGATTGGGGGGGTGCTGTGAGTTGCATGATAGATCATAGGTATTAAACACTCGGATGGCTCCTTTAACATAAAAACTTAATTAATATAATATATCATTTTCTGGTGACACATTTCCTTTAGGCCTCATGCACACAACAGTATTTTTTTGCGGCCCACAAAACGGGGTTCCGTTGTTCCGTGATCTGTGTTCGTTTTTGCTTTCGTTGTGTTTCCGTGTGTCTTTTTTTTAGCGGACATGACCCAAAAGATATTACCAAAATACAGACTGACAATTTGCCAAACGCCTGCCAAGGGATCCGCAAAAAATGCGGACGCGGAATAAGGATGACACACGGATGGCCATCCGCATTTTTTCACGGTTCCATTCACTTGAATGGGACCGCAAACCGTTTTTCGTGGAGAAGAATAGGACAGATTATATTGTTTTGACGGACTGGAATCATGGACCACGGACGCGGAGGACAAGCGGTGCATTTGCCGAGTTTTCCACGGACCCATTGAAAACCAATGGGTCCGCAGAAAATCACGAAAAACGGCGCAACGGACATGGAATCAAACCACGGTCGTGTGCATGAGGCCTTAACTAAAGGTGGAAGCCCCAGGGCAATTGCTTATTTTGTCCTGACAATTATCTGGCCTGGTGTCCCATCCTCTGTTGCTAGGTAGTCATGGGTGTCAGCTGTCGAGTGAATGTCTATGGAAAGCTTTAGTGATAAAATAATATTAATAATATATTGGGTACATAACGTACAGCTGGTGTCAGCTCTTCAGATATTGGTCACACTATCAGTGGTGTTCTGGGGTTGAATTTAAGAAGTCCCCAGGTTGGGTTACTTGTAAAATGTTATACAGTAAGCGCCCTGGAAAGGAGCTTCTCCAAAGGTGGACAATTCCTTTAAAATGTAAAAAGGCTCAACAGTTATGCTGGCCATACACAATTTAGGTAAAGTTATTCCAAACCCCAAAAATTGGGTCGGACTGGCCGACTATCTAAAGTGCATAGGGGCCTCCTAATACTCCATCTTCAGCAGATGTGTAAGGAAAGAAAGAACAGCCATGCTAGATTTCAACATACCCAATCCTTCGTTTCTACACCACATATATGTGTCCTTTATTAATTTTTCTCTTGTTTTTTGACAAATCCCAAGATGCATGGCACAAAATGACTAGTGAAAAAACAACAACATCTTGCAATAGTTTGTTGGGAGCTGTTTATTTTGTATGTGTCCGTATGTGACCACCTAGTGGTTATGATGAGAATTGCATTGCTGTCAGAGTCCGTGATAATGTGTGGTTCTCACCTCTGGGACATGCTTCTATCTCAAGAACAGGGGCTCTGAAGTGAAGGTAGAGCAGCCGCCAGAGACAGTTGAGTGCTGTCTCAGTTATTAAAGGCAGTCTCAAAGCAATTCACTGGAATGGGACCTCTGAAAATAGCCGAGTGCACTCACACAGCTACTTTTAATGTCTCACGGCAGTCAATGGAGGACATGTGGAGCATTGCATGGTGTGCTCACCTTCACTTCGGAGATAGGAGAGGGTCCCAAAGGTGTGACCCGCACCTATCTGACATCATTGCCATATCCTAGTGATGTGCCACAAATGTTGAGATGGGAAAACCCCTTTAAAGAAATCAACCAATAAAAATAGAAGAGATGATGCCGAAAAATTTGGAAGCGTTACAACTAAAAATAGGCATAATTAACCACATTCATTGATATAAAGGCGTCTCTAGACTAATAGAGCTTTCCCTTAGTTGTACTGTCATCGTTCCATTCTTCTTCCTCTTTTAAAACGAGGATGATGTCATCTATGTGTCTTGAAGAAAAACAGATTGCAGATCTTGGCCCCTGATCCTCCGAGTAACATTGTGATGCCTAATTACTGTCATGTTATGAGAAGTATAAAAAAGAATGCCAGAGATCCAAATACAACATAAAATAGCTTTGATATAATAAATAATACTATCACTGTTTAAAAATGTTACGGCTTTCCTCTTCTAGTTTCAGAGAAAGACATTGTCCAGCACCGCTGAATTCGCTTTGGTATTCCAATATTCTAGATAAGGAGGAACTGAAATTCTTCAGACTTAACTTGATGTAAATCATCTTAGCCCAATGATAGCATTGTGTTTTACATTTCGCCTGGTGATTACAATCATTATTCTAACTGCCGGCCTTTTACTTTTGTAACATGTCATATTTAATTTTTAGGGGAATTGAGGGAATCTGAAGTTTTGCAAACAATTGTTGTCATTTACATGTACATTTGCGAGAAAACAAATAAGTTAATCCTTTAAAATCACCTGAATTTTTGCTTCGATTACTAATAAAATGCGGTCTAATTTCTATCCAAGTCAAAATTATAGCGAATTCAATCCAACTAAAGTAATAACACACAAACAGTTGTACCATTCATGACTTCCATTTAGCACACCGAGTGAACATCCATAGTGAACCTCTGTGTTAATGACTTCTCAAGATCTAATAGGCAAATGACATTTCATTTAGGGAGTTAAGTTTGGAAGTGTAGGTTTTCCATTAAATAAAGGCACACAATGCCTGGTTACTGACAACATTGCTGTTGTAATGAGAGTTCCCTATGTCTTGAGCCAAACAACTTTTATTTAAGCAAAGGAGATAGGATGTGTAGGTTTTCCAGGTGCTTTGCACATTAAATAAAGGCACACAATGCCTGGTCACTGACAAATGTGCTCTTATAATTAGAGTTTAGTGATTGTGACTCACACTACTCACAAAAAGTTAGGGATATTTGGCTTGTGGGTGAAATTTCAGGATGAAACTAAAATGCACTCTAACCTTTACAGGATAACTTAATGTGACCTTCTCTACACCTTTGAATGCACAGGTCCAACTGTTCAATGTTTCAGGACTTTTTGCACAATTTGCTGTTCTCCAACAAGGAGCTTAACGGCAAACGTCACAACAGGTGTTTGATCCATGAATCGCCCAATGAATTTCCTGGTTCAATTAGAATTGGTATTTACACAGTCCTCCTCATCATGCTGTTCACATTTTGACATCATGAGACAAAGACAACACCTAAAAATTGATCAACTGTACCTACTCATTGTGACGCTTCAAGCAGGATGTTCTCAGACAGAAGTGGCCACTGAGCTTAGAGTGTCACAGAGTGCCATCAGCAGGTTGCAACAGAGATACAGAGAGACTGGAAGAGTCACAGAAAGGCATAGAAGTGGACGTCCTTTGGCCACTTCCCACACTGATGACCACTTAATTGTGAACAATGCCCTTCAGAATCGGATGATGAATGCCACACAACTCCAAGCACATGTAAGGCCCTTTTCACACGAGCATGTACGGATTAGGTCCGGATGCGTTGCGGATGCATTTAGTGAAAACTGTGCGATTTCACAGGCAAAGCCATTCAGTTTTGCCTGCGATTGCGTTCAGTTGTTCTTGTTTTTTCCGCGTGGGTGCAATGCGTTTTGATGCGTTTTTCACACGCGTGATAAAAAACTGAAGGTTTACAAACAACATCTCCTAGCAACCATCAGTGAAAAACACATCGCATCCGCACTAGCTTGCGGATGCAATGCGTTTTTCACGCAGCCCCATTCACTTCTATGGGGCTAGGGCTGCGTGAAAAACGCAGAATATAGAACATGCTGCGATTTTCACGCAACGCACAAGTGATGCGTGAAAAAAAAACGCTCATGTACACAGACCCATTGAAATGAATGGGTCCGGATTCAGTGCGGATGCAATGCGGAAAACTCGCCCGTGTGAAAGGGGCCTAACACCTCTGAATGAGAATTTCTAGTGATTTTTGTAAGGTTTAACATCATACTATTTGCCTGTGTGACTGTTTTATCTCTCGTGCTGTTGTGTATGTACCCTTCATGTTGTTGTGCGTAACGTCCTCATGATTATTACTTACGTATTTCTTTTGTGTATTTTCCATTATCTCTCAAACAATGGCAGCTTAATTTTTTAAGGAAGGAAAAAACGACAATATGCATTTTTAATGTGTTTGTCATATGTGAAATCCTTCAGGGCTCTTTTAGCAGTGCATAGTTTTTCTCTGATTCACTGGCATTTTTATGTACTCTGCAGGCATTAGAAAAATGCTTCCGTGCTTGTTACAATGTGATGGTTTTCATTTGCTAATGCTTTGAGTTGTTAAAATGTCTATTAAAAAGAAACAATTTCAGAACGAAACAATTGAAGGTGCATGAATTACAGTAAACTTGCTTTTACATTTAATAATTTCCTACTGGGGAAAAAAATGTAACTAGCACAAACATTTCAACATAGTTGGAACTTTTGCAGTAGTTGCATGGTGATTGGCCACTTTTTTCAAAGTTGTAGATGAAATATCACCGTGTAACCCCCATGATTAATGTCAAAAAAAAAAATCAGACATCATATAGTACATAGCAATCTCTTTCTATAGCTAAAACCAACCCTGTACCTCACATGGATCCAGAGATCTCCTCATTTATTACTCTCTAGGTTTATATCAAGCTGACAGCTCAGCGGGCGTGTCTTTTCTGCTGCAGCTCAGGGGGCGTGTCTATTCTGCTGCAGCTCGGTGGTCGTGTCTTTTCTGCTGCATCTCAGGGGGCGTGTCTTTTCTGCTGCAGCTCAGAGGTCTTGTCTTTTCTGCTGCAGTTCAGGAGTTGTGTCTTTTCTGCTGCAGCTCAGGGGGCGTGTCTTTTCTGCTGCAGCTCAGTAGGCGTGTGAAAGAGCAGGTGGCGCTGTACAGATACATTTTATCGAATAACTCAGTGGCTATACAAGTTTTTTTATTACATGCAATTACTAAAGTATTCAGATCCAGGTACTGATTTGAAAACTGTAGAATATTTTTCCTGGGCAACCCCTTTAAAGAAACACTCTGGACTACAAAAGCAGAGGTTTTGGAGTCTTCTTTTGAATGGAGCAGTAGTGTGCATGCGTCACGTCCATGGGACTGATGGAGAGAGCAGTCAGCTCTATGTCTGACAGCCCCATTGAAGGGGCCCCTTGTGAACCATCAGGCCATTCACCTTGGAGAATCCAGGACCCCCAATCATGTGATCGCTGTGGGTCCCAATGATAGAACTGCAGCCATTAGACCATATCTTTTGGATTGCGGATGTTTATTTTTAAGAAAAATCACTTTAATCTGTTTTTTCAAATGAATAACAGCAAATTACAATAATGTTTTGTACTTCACTGCAGGTCCAATCATGGCTACACGGAGAATTGCTCTATCTGTGTAGAGCATGACAGTAAATGTACTTTCACCAATAACCAGTTCTTTCTCTAATTATAAGTATAGCCATAGAAATATTTAAAATTTCTACTGATTTTCTGCAGATGAGCAAATCTTTGAAAAATATTCAAAAATGGAAATCCCTTTGATTTCTGTTAATTTCAAACATGGTGGACCACCTAACAACCTCTGATTCTAACCTCAGCCCATAATGGATGACATTGGTCTTCTGCATCTCTTGGCTAGATCATATCTCTGTTCAGCATATCCAATCCATAGATATGCTTCAGCTTTGATAGTAGGAGACATCTTTCTTTGCTATGTCATTCAGAGTCTACCTTCAAGCAAATTGACACACTCTGCAATTTGTTTTTGGGCAGCAGGGGCTTTATGGTGTCCTTCCATGAACACCATTCTTATTCAGTGGTTTTCACACATGGACATATGGACAGAGGGTTTTGCAGTTTGGAGAGTCTTCTATAGGTCTTTTTCTGTTACTCTTGAGTACGTTCTCAAGTGATCGTAAAAGGATGCTCAGTTTTCTCCATTTGTCTAATTGTGGATTGATGTAGACCCAGGTCTTTAGCAGGGCTTCTGCGGCCATTTTTCAGCTTCATGCATCTCTACAATTTGTCTTCTGATGTCTTCTCAAAGTAGTTTGCCTCACGACATAGGTTAAAATAACGAAACTCTTTTTAAAAGGGAAAATTTGTCAGTAACCAGGCATTGTGTGTCTTTATATAATGTGCAAATCACCTGTAAACCCCACACTTCTAATATAATCCCCTTAAATTAAAGTTGTCTGTGTCAAGACATACTCTACTCATATAAAGTTGGGGATATTTGGCTTTTTGGGGAAATTTATGGAAAACGTAATAAGTTCACACTACAGTGATATTATAACATTAAAGTAGGGCATTTAAGTAGAAGCAGCAATGGCGATTTCCTCATCTCAAACTATTTATTGAAACAAAAGCCAACACCAGTGCTGGGTATACCCCCCAAAAATGTCAGTGCTCCAATAACTTGTCATGTGGCCTTCAATTACAGCTTGACAACCATGTCTCCTGCTGTTGACTTATTGTCTGCTGAGGCATGGCATCCTACTCTTCTTGATGGGCAGTTCTCAAGTCATTGAGGTTCTGGGATGCAGAGTTACGAGCCTCTACACGGCGACTCAGCTGACCCCATAGATTTTCAATGGGAATCAGGTCTGGGCAATAAAGTGCATGCCACTCCATTTGAGGTCCCCCAGTCTCCAGCAGCCATTTCTCAAATGATGCGATCTTGATGAGCTGGCACATTGTGCTCCATAAAGATGAAATTAGGCCTGTGTTGTTCATGCAGAGACACAATGACTGAATTAATGATGTTATTCAAGTAGTATGGGCTTGTCACTGTACCATTCACAAAGTGTAGGTCCGTTCTGTATTGACTAGACACAACTGCCCACACTCTAACACCACCACCAAAGGCTCATCTGGTGACAACAGTGGCTGCTGCATAGCGCTTTCCTTGATCTCCAACATCGTTGATGACCATCATTTCTGCTTAGTGTGAATCGACTTTCATCAGTGAACAGCACTGAGACCCACTGGTCCCTCGTCCAGCGTAGATGCTCGCTGGCCAATGCAAGACGATGAAGCCTGTGTCTGGTGGTGTGGTCAGATGCCATTGCAGGTCGTCTAGCACGCAGACCACAGTGATGTAAACGCTTTTGAATAGCCAGATGTGACACTTGGATGCCTCTCACCTCCCTTAGGTCCCTTTCACACGGGCAAGTTTTCCTCGCGGGTGCAATGCGTGATGTAAACGCATTGCACCCACACTGAATCCTGACCCATTCACTTCAATAATTCTGTGTACATGAGCGTTTTATTTCACACATCACTTGTGCATTGCTTGAAAATCCCAGCATGTTCTATATTCTGCGTTTTTCACGCAGCCCTAGCCCCATAGAAGTAAATGGGACTGCGTGAAAAATGCATTGCATCCGCAAGCTGCGTTGCGTTTTTCACTGATGGTTGCTAGGAGATGTTGTTTGTAAACCTTCAATTTTTTATCACGCGTGTGAAAAACGCATCAAAACGCATTGCACCCGCGCGGAAAAAAACTGAACGCAATCGCAGGCAAAACTGAATGGCTTTGCCTGTGAAATCACACAGTTTTCACTGAACACATCCGCAACGCATCCGGACCTAATCCGTACACGCTCGTGTGAAAGAGGCCTTATACATTCATTCAAAATCAATGGGATAGGAATACAGATACCTGTAAGTCATGAAAGCTAAAGGACTGTGACGCTGTCTGGGTAAAGGGGAACCCAACTCATGTTCACCTCCTATTCCATAGGCAATGGTAAAATTCAGAGCCGTCCTCTTCTCTTCAGGCCGTACAATGTTACCTAAAAAGTTGGGGAAAAAAAGGGACAGAGATACATCAAGATGTATCTAAGAGGTAAAGATACAGGATTGGGGCCTGATTATGTACAAGAATATAACTACTATAATACTTGCTCCTGTGTACAAGAAGTATAACTACTATAATACTGCCCCTATGTACAAGAATATAACTACTAAAACACTGCTCCTATTTACAAGAATATCCCTACTGTAACACTGCCCATATGTACAAGAATATAAGTACTCTAATACTGCTCATATGTACAATAATATACTGTAACTACTATAATAATGCCTCTTATCTACAAGAATATAACTACTATAATACTGTTTCCTATGTACAACAATATAACTATAATACTGCTCATATGTACAAGAACATAACTACTATAATACTGCTCCTATGTACAAGAATATAACTACTATAATACTACTCCTATGTACAAGAATATAACTACTATAATGCTGCTTCTATGTACAAGAATATAACTACTATAATACTGTCCCCTATGTACAAGAATATAACTACTGTAATACTGCTCCTATGTACAAGAATATAACTACTATAATACTACCTCCTACAGTTTGTACAGTACAAGAATATAACTACTATAATACTGCTCCTATGTACAATAATATAACTACTATAATACTACCTCCTACAGTTTGTACAGTACAAGAATATAACTACTATAATACTGTCCCCTATGTACAAGAATATACCTACTATAATACTGTCTCCTATGTACAAGAATATATAACTACTATAATACTGCTCCTATGTACAAGAATATAACTACTATAATACTACCTCCTACAGTTTGTACAGTACAAGAATATTTCTACTATAATACCGCTCCTATGTACAAGTATATAACTACTATAATACTGCTCCCATGTACAAGAATATAACTACTATAATACTACCTCCTACAGTTTGTACAGTACAAGAATATAACTACTATAATACTGTCCCCTATGTACAAGAATATACCTACTATAATACTGTCTCCTATGTACAAGAATATATAACTACTATAATACTGCTTCCTATGTCTAAAAATATATCTACTATAATGCTATCTCCTACGTACAGTACAATAATATAACTACTATAATACTACCTTCTATGTACAAGGATATAACTACTATAATACTACCTCCTATGTACAAGAATATAACTACTATAATACTACCTCCTATGTACACAGGATTGTGAAGTGATTATATGATTATGCTCACAAAAGTTCAGCCATAAACATATAAATGTCACGGTCTATCATCAGTGACCTCAGTGAAAGCATACAGCCCTACAGTGTAACAACTGCTACCACCCATTGTTTGACTTCATGCCATTATTTTTATGATACAGAAAACACGTCTGGTGAATCTTTTTGTGAGATAGCAGTAACATACTGTACAATAAATAAGTCAGTGAAACATGTGTTAATTAAGTCCAGGATAACGTCTTATGGACTGTAGATCTTGTAATAATGGCTCGATGTCCCATCTCTGCCATAAATATTTGGTCAGTTGCCTCAGTTGGTGCTGAAGATTAGCAGCTGTCTAAAGGAATGTGAGGACGAAATGAGTGCAATTTCCTATGAGACGTTTAATCTCCTATTTTATGAGCTCTGCTGAGCACAGATCGGCCATATTGCAAGGAAGAAATGCTCTCCTTTGTAGATAAAATGTGAAAAAAACTATAAATGGCAGGATTCAAAAATATTCAATTCAAAAATATTCAGGAATAATTCACAAATAATGAATGGAAAATTACTATTTTTGGGTTTATTGGGAAAAAAGACTTATCTTACCTTAGTTAATTTTGCAAAACATAGCAGAATTCAAACAGTTTGGAAAGTTTTCAGACCGTTGAGAATCATCCGGGTAGACCAAATTTGCAGCATTTTATGCTTTTTTTTCCAGTTTCTTGAGGGTTAAAGGGTTGTATTGTTTAAAAAACCCAAGTATTTATTAAAAGAATGTGTCCTCTTTAAGACAGAACAAAGAGTTTGTACACCTTGGAGGACCCAGGAGTGTAATACTTCATTTCCCCTGTGGTGGCACTGTAGGGAAAATTAGCACTTGGTTTCTAGGTTTTCAGATAACGTTCAAGTGGCTAGAGGGAAGGCTAGACCTGGAAATCACTGTGGTCATCTTGTAACAACAGGTTACTTTCTGTTTCAACTGTTTTTGCCATGGAAACTGTAGAAATGGCAAGATGGGACAATCCCTTTAAAACAATCCCTCCTTTGGTTTTATCACATCCCATCTCATATTGCAAACTGTGTGAATATATACTGAATTCTTCAGTATATGGCCCAGGAAACAAACTTTATCTCACTGTTTCCCTTTTACTTTAGCAAACCTAAGATCAGATCTGTCTCTGGCTGTGAGGTAACTGGCTGCATCAGGAGCTCTACTTCTGTGGAATTAGTTATACTGTATAGCAACCTGTTGACTTAGAGTCTTGGTATTCTGTTGACTGCAGTACCGTCAGAGCATGTTGCATGGCCAGAAGATTATTTTCTGGAGAATATTCATACCAGGTTGTGAAAGTCAAATATGCAAGAAGTTGCTTGAGGTGGTGAATAAGATCACAAAGTAGCAATGCAGTCAGAAGAAGTCACAAACTGATGGAGTTGGTCAACGGTTAGTCTAGGTCAAAATACAGAGTAGCAAAGAGCAGATAGATAATCAAGGTAAGTAGGTAAGTACCAGGTACATGGTTATTGGCACTGACTGCTAATGCACCACTTGGAAACCCAACTGGGATGGGATCTCAGTGGGGTAAGTTTACTACAACACTGATCTCTCTGCTATAGCAGACAAAAACCCCTAATGAAGCCCCACCCCTGCTTAACCATCCTCCAGAAAAAAATTTACATTATATTGAGACTGTGCAAAACATCTTAAAAAACATATACTTTTATACTTACCACCACGCGACCACACCAATTCAGTCTAAACATAATGGATATTTTGTGAAATAATTACTTAAGACCCAGTAAAGAAGTCCCATCCCCAAATGTAGCCCCACCCCTGCGTAACCATCCACCAGATAAAAATAGACATTTTCTGTTGGAAACTATTTGGAGACTATGCAAAAAATGTTAGAAAAAAACCCCAACTTTTTATTTATTTATACCCACCATCCGGAGCCAAACCGATTCAAACTAAACATAACGAATATCTTGTGAAATAATTTCCCTAAGACCCCGTGAAGAAGTCTAAATCTCACCCCTTAATAAAGACCCACCCCTGCTTAACCACCCACCAGAGAAAAATAGCCATTTTCTATTAAAAATAATTTTGAGACTATGCAGAAAATCTTAACTTTAACAAAAATGTTCACTTCTTATTTCCACTCCCCACCCCGCAGCCAGGAGTGTAGCTCTAAGTGAAGCAGGGGAAGTGGCTGTTTTGTGGCCCACCCAGGGGGAGGACTAAAAGATTTTATTGTCAGGGCCCCCTCAACAGTATTATAAAATGACATTATATACAGTGATACTGCAGGAAACGGACAGAGCGGCTGCTGGCCTCGTCTGAGAGAGCAGTCTTGACTAGTCACAGGAGTGGGGGGTTGCACAGGAGGAGGGGGATGTGAAGACATTGCTGGGAAAGAGGGGCGTTCAAAAATTTGCTGTGAGGCCCAGTTATTTATAGTTACGCTACTGCCCGCAGCCAAACCGATTCAAACTAAACATAACGCATATCTTGTGAAATAATTTCACTAAGACCCGGTGAAGAAGGGAAGTAAGTGACATGCGGTATCTGTGTTCTTCTTCTGGTGCATGAAGTCCCATTCCCTCACACATAATTGTTCATCAGGCTTGGGGTGAATCTCCGGTTAATATGCACTTTGGAAGCTGGCATGTAACTTAGCCCAGTGCTGAGAATCTAGAGAAATACATAAATATATGTAAAGAAGATAAAGCCGCTCGTTTTCTGATACTACAGCCATTCACTGAGAGTTCCCTCCATCCATAAAACAGACATGTCATGAGCGATCTGGCACGTCACGAGAACACACAGTCGAAAGGGGAAAGCCAAAAAGTCCAAAATAAATATTATTTTCCTCATAAGAAGGCAGCAAAATGGAAATCTGAACATTTCATCATAAATATATGGGTTCTTTTGTCCATAGGAGGCAGTGTTATTTTAGTTTTATACTTGTTCATAAGGTGCAGTTAGTATTATAGTAGTTATATGCTTGTACATACAGTAGGAGCAGTATTATAGAAGTTATATTTTTGTACACATGACCAGTATTATAGTAGTTATATATAGAGGGCAGTATTTTAATATTTATATTCTTGTACATAGGAGGCAATATTATATTCATTTAATTTCTACACATATGAGCAGTATTATAGTAATAATATCCCTGTACATAGAAGGCAGTAGTATAATAGTTATATTCTTGTACATAGACGGCAGTATTATAGTAGTTCTATTCATGTACATTGGAGCATTATTATAGTAGTTATATTCTTGTACATAGATGGTAGTATTATAGCAGTTATATTCTTGTACATAGGGGACAGTATTATAGTAGTTATATTCTTGTCCAATAGAGCAGTATTATAGTAGTTATATTCTTGTACATAGAAGGCAGTAGTATAATAGTTATATTCTTGTACATAGGAGCAGTATTATAGTAGTTCTATTCTTGTACATTGGAGCAGTATTATAGTAGTTATATTCTTGTCCAATGGAGCAGTATTATAGTAGTTATATTCTTGTATATATGAGCAGTATTATAGTAGTTATATTCTTGTCCAATGGAGCAGTATTATAGTAGTTATATTCTTGTACATAGAAGGCAGTCGTATAATAGTTATATTCTTGTACATAGGAGCAGTATTATAGTAGTTATATTCTTGTACATAGAAGGCAGTAGTATAATAGTTATATTCTTGTACATAGGAGCAGTATTATACTAGTTATATTCTTGTACATAGATGGTGGTATTATAGTAGTTATATTCTTGTACATAGGCGCTGTATTATAGTACTTATATCCATATTTATCCTGCAGATCCCTTTGTAGGTGTTAAAGGGTAACTACCACTGGACTGCCAGGAAAATTTTCTTAGGTTTATCTCAAAGTTAAAACAGTTAGTTGACACAGGGGTTCCACACCTACTGATCATTACAACTGCAATGCCAGAAACAACCTGTAGACAGGTGTGGCATTATCCTGAAATAGCAAGCAGCCATGTTTTTCTGATCGGGTACTACCGCTATAAAGTAAAACCAAATAAATGCAAGAAAATCCCAAAAAATCAGTGATATAAACAAGGCTTTTATCCAAAAAACCATCATGTTTTATAAGCTTGAATATGAGATACAATTTTTACCTTCATGAAAAGGAATTTTGGACAGTTCCTAAATAAACAGCATATACATCAAAGTAAAATGAACTTGAAATGCTTGACATTGTGCTTCTAATTTCCGCGCTCCAGATATATGAGCTATGTTTTTTTTAGGTTACTACATTTTGATATCAAAATCAATCAAGAGACTAATTTTAAGGGCTCATACACACGACCGTGTGCCGACCGAGCCCGTGCTGCACAGGCACAGGAATCGGCCGTGGGGCCACCGCATGCTGATCGCACTTGATTCACTTGAATAGGGTCCGCAATCTGCATTTAACAGTCCGCACAACAAAAAAGTAGTGCATGCACTACTTTTTTGTGGTGTGGTGGCACGGACAGATAACCCACGGAAGCACTCCTTACTGCTTCCGTAGGGTTCTGTGCCTCTGTTCTGAACCGAACTTCCAGATTGCGGACCCATATGCAATACGGGCCCGGCCCACACACGGTCGTGTGCATGAGCCCTAACTGTAATAAACCTCCTTGAAAGGCGTCTCTCACCTGCCATTTCAGCAGCATGAGGAGGCCACAGAGTGGCACAATGACAGAGTGTGGAGGTGGCAGCAGAAGCATCAGGAGATCACAGAGTGACCCTGTGACATAGTGGGGAGATGGGTGGCAATACCAGTACCAGCTGAAGATGGTGGGTGAAAGAAGGAGCTCTTGGCATCAGATGTGTGGCATCAGCCGGCTGGCAGCCTCAGAATAGTAGCTGAGGCAGGTAGCCAGAAGAAACCGTACTCTTTTGCCAAAGTGTTGGTGTGGCACCATGGATGATCTAGTCTGATGCATCAGGCATTGGTGGGTGGAAATCCTGGCTGATCCATGCCTGATTCATCTTGACAAAGGTCAATCTCTCCACATTTTAGGTGGATAGGTGAGTTCTTCTTGGGGTAACTATGGCCCCCGCCGCACTAAACACCCTCTCTGATGCCACACTACTTTTCCAGGGCAAACTCTGCCAGTTTCGGCCACAAATCCAGTTTGGCTGCCCAGTGGTCCAGCGGATCTTCAATATGGGCTGGCAGGGTGCTATCCAAGTATGCTACCACATGCTGGTTCAGATACTGCTCCTGGTCTAGCTGCTGCTGGTGAGTAATTTTTTCACTAGGTGGGTGAAGAAAGCTGCTTATCAGCGACTCTAGACTCAAGTTGCTGCTGAAGGAGCTGGAACTGCTACTAACCCCCCCCCCCCCCGCCACAGCAGCCATGGCAGGGGAAAGTGAGCACAGAGGGCTACCCCCCCCCCGGTAAAACCTGCAAGAGGATGGGCGATGGCACAGATAGGCAGCGGCCTACTGACTACACAGGATGTCTCTATAGTAGTTCAGTTTGTCCTCCCTCTCAGCGGGTGTTAAAAAGGCCCCCATTTTGAAACGGTAGCGAGGGTCCAACAAGGTGGAGGGCCAGAAGTTATCCCTCTGCCGAATGGTGACTATTCGGTTGTCACTACGCAAGCAAGTGAGCATGCATCGGGCCATTTGTGCAAGTGACTCAGAGGGACTCCACTGCATACTGCCACGATGTGTCTGGGTCATCTGCCTTGTCTTCCTCATCGCCCTGTTGCTCCAATGTCCTCCTCCTCCTCCAGTTCAGTCCCCACAGGGCTCATGTGGCCATGAGAGCTAGGTGCCACGTCTCCGGTCCCCTGATCAGCCAGATTTACCAGCATCTGCTCCAGGACATGATGCAGTGGAATTACGTTGTTCATCCCGTAGTTCTGGCGACTGACAAATAACGTGGCCTCCTCAAAGGGCCCTAGAAAATGTCAGGTGTCACGCATGAGCTGCCCACTGGCTGACATTGGAGTTACACAGGGGAGTACTCCTGCCTGCTTGGATCATCAAGAAATCATTTATGGCCTTTCTCTGTTCGTATAGTTGGTCCAACATATGGAGGGTGGAATTCCAACGGGGGGAAACGTTGTATATCAGCCTATGTCGGGGGATGCCGTTCTGCCGCTGCAACTCAAGGAGGGTGTGCTTTGCAGTGTACGAGTGGCTGAAGTGCATGCAAAGTTTCCTGGCCATTTTTAGGATGTCTTGCAGATGGGTGGACGACTTCAGGAACTGATTGACAACCAGATTGAACATGTGTGCCATGCAGGGCGCATGGCTCAGCCCTCCTTGACGCAGCGCCGACACCATTTTCTTCCCGTTGTCAGTCACCATGGTTCCGATTTTGAGTTGTGGCGGAGAAAGTCAGGATTCAATTTCATGATGAAGGAAACGGGCAGTTCCTCCCCTGTTTGACTCTGTTTGCTCAGGCAAACGAGATGCAGAACAGCGTGACACCGCCATGCCCTGCACATGTTGTATGCTGGAGGGGCACTGTGAATTGTCCCTGCAGTGGAGGCTGAGGACACGGTGAAGGATCATAGTTACAGCTCCACACGTCGGCGCTGCCATGCACTTTGGTAGACACCGACAGGCTCAAGGATTGGCCCACCTTCTGTTCTACATACGTGTTCAGAGCTGGTGCAGTGTCCCACTATGTGTGAAAAGGGGACACTTAAAACTTTTGTGTATGTCATCTTATGCCAGTGTATATTTTCTCTGGTAATAGCTGCAAACTCCTCACAACAGGCTGGTAACTGCATTTACACACTTTCACATCATATTTATAGTAAAAGGCAAGCATAGAAAGTTAGTTTAGAGTTGAGAGTTGCGTTGGCAGTAGGAGGAAGTTAGGAGAGGAAAGCCTGTAACTTAAAGAGGACCTTTTATCAGGGTAAAAAATGTGTACTAAGTATGTTGACATGTAGAGCGGCGCCCAGGGATCTCCCTGCACTTACTATTATCCCGGGGCGCCGCTCCGTTCGCCCGGTATAGGCTCCGGTATCTTCTGTGACTTAGTTCTACTAGGCGGAGCCTAGTATCACTTGGTTATACTAGGTGTATCGGAGGCTGTAGCGCAGGCCAATCGCAGCGCACAGCTCATATCCTGGGAGTTTTTTTTTCTCCCAGGCTGTGAGCTGAGCGCTGCGATTGGCCTGCGCTACAGCCTGGGATACACCTAGTATAACCAAGTGATACTAGGCTCCGCCTAGTAGAACTAAGTCACAGAAGATACCGGAGCCTATACCGGGCGAACGGAGCGGCGCCCAGGGATAATAGTAAGTGCAGCGAGATCCCTGGGCGCCTCTCTACATGTCAGCATTCTTAGTACACATTTTTTACTCTGATGAAAGTTCCTCTTTAAGCTGTGTGCCCCTGGGTACTCCCCAGGAGAAGGGCATGATAGAATGGAAACCAAGCCCAAGGACTACTGGATCCCTTCCTTTTTGTAGTGCCAATGTCCTGGAGTGAGAGACAAATTGGATTAATTGTATTGAAGCAACCTGTTCAAATAATGGAGCAGATGACTGATGCCTGCCGCTAGGGAGACCGCGCTATTGGTTGCCAAGTTCTAGATAAGAAGATCCAAAGTACCAAAAGACTGAAGTTTAAGAGCAAGTTGAGCAAGATATAGTACTGCCTTTTTGACAAAGAAATGAAGGCTTGGGACTCTCCACCTCGGCTCGGCACAAGCCATCAGTTCTCTGAAAGGTGCAGAGTCCACCACTTGGAAAGGGAGGGACTGCAGCACCAGCAACTTGGCCAGGAGCACAATCAGCTTCTGCAGCATTGGATGAGTACACTCTTTGTTGATCGATTGCTGATGGAATGACTGACGAGGAGTAGGAGGAGCGGGAGCATCAGATGATGGGAAGGACAGGCAACTGGCTTCGGCTGAGGTGGTGGAGCCTTGACTGCCTGAAATCGGGTGCGTGCCAATGGGTGATGCAGCAGTTGCTGCGGCAGGCTGGACCACCACATGGTATCGTTGCATATGTTAACGCAGGGCCGTGGTGCCAACATTGGCACCCTGGCTACGCTTTACCTTCTGCCCACAGATTCTACAAATGGCCATGTTCACCTCTTCCGGCAGCTTAACAAAAAACTGCCACACTGCCAAGTAGGTGATTTTACCCCCAACACTCCGCACTAACTGACTGCTACAGCTGCTGCTTCCGTGAACCCCTGCACCACTACTTTCCGTTCAGGTAGGCTCCTGCGAAGCGGGAGGTCTACCCTGGGCATGTTTGGCTCCCAACGTCCCACTGCTGCCACCCTGCTGACTCCTGACCATGCTAGCAACTTGCTGGCCTGGGTGTTTACTTTTTTTTAGATTTTTTTTTACTTTTTGTTAGGTCCCCCAAGTGGACCACAACTTAAAATCATCAGCTGTAAATTGCTCCATTAGTCTATATAGAAATTACTATATCAGTCAGCATAAGTAATGTAATTTATGTACACAATGACTCTACCAGCAGAATAGTGAGTGCAGCTCTGGAGTATAATACAGGATGTAACTCAGGATCAGTCAGAATAAGTAATGTAATTTATGTACATAGTGAGTCCACCAGCAGAATAGTGAGTATAGCTCTGGAGTATAATACCGGATGTAACTCAGGATCTGTACAGGATAAGTAATGTAATATATGTACACAGTGACTCCACTAGCAGAACAATGAGTGCAGCTCTGGAGTATAATACAGGATGTAACTCAGGATAAGTAATGTAATTTATGTACATAGTGACTCCACCAGCAGAACAGTGAGTGCAGCTCTGGAGAATAATATCATAGGATGTAACTGCCTGTTTAAGCAATGCAACGTGTAAGTCACCCATGTGGCATATTGCTAGCTACATCTGGAAATTCATTCACATATTAATTGCATGAAATGATACCAAACCTTGGTTTTTCCTCCCCTGTACTTGCCCTTACACTCCGTTCTCAGCCTCCATTTCTGTAGGAGATACATCTGTGCCATTGCACACCTTCCTCTATGCAATGTTATGACACTCTGTGAATTTATGTAACTCTTACACAATCGGATTGTGTCCGCTGCATTAACATAAATTTCTCGTTTGATCTCAGCATCATGTCAGATACTTAGAAATGTGAAGTAATATTCTGTTTACACAGAGCCGAAACAAAGATGGCACGATAGAAAGTCTATGTAATGGAGCAGGGAATGCCGAGCATCATGTACAGCTGTACAGCTACATCGTGGCTGCTAGAGCTCAATGCCAAGTGGAAGCTGGACTGTCAAATATCAACCGATCTGAGTATACCCCTACAGGACCACACAATTCTTTTTTTCTTAACTTTATTTCCCCCTTACTGCTGTTTCAGGTCTGTCTTTTTTGGGATGAAATGTATTTTTATGCCATTTTGAAGCACACATGCATAGAGGGATTTTCCAGGATCTAGCCCTATTTTATTTGGTGATTATAGTACCTTATAATTATACTCACCCATCCTCTGCTGCTCTGTTCCGGTGGCCCTGACTATATTTGGCAATCTTCTGGTTCCTGGACTGTTTACTTGCAGCCGGGGTAAGGTTGAGGTCAAGTGTGCCTAAGTAGTCAATGACCCACCTTAGTGGTAATGTAACCCCGACTGGTGTGCCCGACGGACGAAAGGATGCACCCTCCATTCCATGGAGTTAAGACAACTGCCGTGAAGCACCACCACTCCGATCTTTGTAACAACTACCACTCCCTTCCTCCCGACCCTCCCCCTACGGGCTCGCTGCACCTCTAGTAGTTATGTTTCTGTATTGAAAAAACATTCTCAAAAAGTAATGGTGCATCCAAGAAGTAGGATTTTCTTTAGAACCCCTATTATTTAGGTTTGTAATTTTCGTCAATGAACCTGATGGCAGGTCTGCTTTAGCCCTCTAGGGCATTAATCTTACCAGTGAGTTATAACCTCCCCTCTGATCCTCAGCTGTGTCATGTGACCAGCACTCTGATCTCCAACTGACACAGGACAGGAAGTCAGTTACATCTCTATTCATTTCTATGAGACTGACATTGAGGCTCCCATACGAATACATAGAGAAACTGACTTCGGGTCCACATATAAGATGCTGTTGTGTTATTTGGAAAGTCAGAGTGCTGCTCCCCTTTTACAGCTGAGAATCTGAAGGGAGGTTATAACTCACAGTCACTGGTAAGAAAATTACCTTCACTATAGTTTACTAAATGCACCTTTTCAACAGGTCAGAGAATACATTTTTTGTGGGAGTGCATCTTTAACCTTCAGACCGCAAGCTCATATGGCCAAGGGGTCGTGTTTTTGTATTGTATTATACTCTTATGCACTATAGCTTTTATGTCACCATAGAAATTAATAATAATAATACTATATTAGCTAAATTAATACTAAAACCCTCAGATCAGGAACAAGATAGTGCCCTCTAGTGGATGTGATGCTTATCATTAGCCCCCCTCACCCACCCATTATTATATTTCACTTTAATGCTATGAGAAACTCTTTAAAAATGCAAAGTTTTTGTTAGGGGGACCCTACACAAACATCATATTTCACCCTCAGCAGATACATTTACTCAATACAGTATATCAAGGAGATAAGTCATGGCTGGAGATCTATTCATCACAATTAATGTTCCTGCTCCATGCGAGGAGGCACTAGGAGGTAAAGTAGCCTGATACAGAGGCGGGGGACGGGGGGTTTTCACTGCTGATACTGTTGGAAGTGTGCATTATTTGGTGGAGAGGGCAGTACAGTATATAACTGTCAGATACAACCAGGCCTAAAGTAAATCACTCCGCTTCTTATCTTCAGGCTTTATATGTCTGGCTGATGATTGAGAGTCTTTATCTTTAAGACTTTCTTTTATTCTTATGTTAGCAATGGCATCTGTGGACTAAATAATGTGTGAATTTGAGGATTTGTGCTCTATTAAAAGGATCGTCACACAAATAAATATCAAACATTTTTTAAACCAGCACCTGAATACTTTTGTAATTGCTTGCAGTTAAAAATGTAGTATAGCCGCTGAGCTATTCAATAAAATATATCTATATAGCGCCACCTGCTGTTTGTCCTTTGCCTTAATTTTCTGTCCACCTCAATAACAACGTTGTGGTGGACGCACATGCTTTTTTTTCCATCCTTCAACTGCCACTAGCCGTTTCTACTGTTAGGCTAATTTCACACTAGCGTTTTGGCTTTCCGTTTCTGAGATCCGTCATGGGCTCTCAAAAGCAGTCCAGAATGGATCAGTAGATATGACACTGAAGCAAAAATACATGGGGTGACAGCACCATTGTAGGTAAATACCCAAAGTCCATATAGTGGCGGTGCCTGCGATGTTAGGACCTGACCATTGGTCCCCAATACGATACCAAACAAGAAAGGATCGCGGCACTCCTTCGTCTGTTGAAAATGTTCTTTATTCCACCTTAAAGTGCGACGTTTCGACTTTAATCAAGTCTTTATCAAGCATGATCCTTTCTTGTTTGGTATCAGTAGATATGACAGTTACAGGGAGGTAGCTGTAGCAGAAAGGACACACCTCCCCGAGTTGTGATTGAGAGAGCTGCAGCAGAAAGGACACATCTCCTCATCTGTGATAGAGAGTTGCAGTAGAAAGGACACAGCTCTGAAACACAACAATAGCTGATCTCAGGGAGACCAGCTACAAAAACACGACGGAGCCTCAGTTAAGAGTCTCAACACAGCAATCCAAAGTGCAAAGCTCCCCGGGAAACAGTAATATGCAAAATAAATGTGGAGCCCCAGTTATGGGTCTACAACACAAGGAAAGCCAGATATCCCTCAAAGGAAGGAAAACTGAGCAAAGGGGTGTCTCCATTACAGAGATCACCAAATCCACCATATTAAGCGGCCCCTATGTCAAGATCCTGCTTTTTTACAAGCTTTAAGGCTTAGGTTTTCCCGTCACATACTTAAAGCTTGTAAAAAAGTGGGATCTTGACATAGGGGCCACTTGATATGTGGATTTGGTGATCTCTGTAATGGAGACACCCCTTTGCACCGGTTTTCCTTCCTTTGAGGGATATCTGGCTTTCATTGTGTTGTAGACCCAATTTTTTATTTTGCATATTACAGCTCTGAAAGGAAGAGAACTGCAGCAGAAAGGATATGCCTCTGGAGCTGCAGCAGAAAAGACATGCACCCTAAGCTGCAGCAGAAAGAACACACCCTTGAACTGCATCAGAAGGGGCACACCCCCAGACTGCCATCTTGAAATAAATCTAGCAGAGCAATTGGAGCAATGAAGAGAATGAATGAGAAGATCTCAAGGTCCATGTGAGGTACAGGGCTGGTTCTAGCTTTGTTAGGAAGAGATTGTCCTGAATCATAAAGCTGATATTTTGCTTAGTATAAGCTTATTGTATTTGGTTGTAAAGTTCGGAGCTTAGATTTCTGTTCCAAAGACATGGGCTAGAGACTGAACCATCAAAGATCAATGGCTATATCTGCAAGTTTTATTTTTGAATTTAGATTCGTCTGACAGACGAGCTCACCATAATACCAAAGGATCCAGCAGAAGATAAGCCCATTTGGAGGTGACTTTGGGTGAATCACTTGTCCCTAGGGTTTATTTCCATTAGATCTTATTGATGATAAGTCCTGTGTGTACAGTACATAGATAACTACAGATATTACATGTTCTGTATAGGTGGAGCATCTATATGATCATCTCATTTAGGATAATCTTTTCGGTTTGACCGAGCCCATTGCTGTCTCTGTGCTTTTCAGTCATTACGCTTTTGGTCCTGATTTACTGAATTAGTTGCCATCTTGGTTTTTTTTCCGCCAGGTCAAACTCAAACTTGGTGACTCGTTTTTTTCATCTACAATGACTAGGTCCAGCCCAGTCTCTGTATCTGCTGAGTCATTCTATTCATCTTTCATATGTACAGATTGCCAAAATATGTCAATTGTGTAACCCTTGTAGATAGGGACAGACACGGACATTGAGTTCTGACCTGGAACCCAGCCCACTTTCTCTACCTACTTGCAGTTTAAACCCTAGGTAGCAAGACCGCAACTGGTCATGGTCCCTATACTACTAAGGTACAGAGATAAACACCAAGAGACAAAAACAACAGAAAGGGATAGTTGTACGAAAATGGGTCAGAACCAGGTGGACAACACAGTACAAAAATGAGAGACAGAGAGTAGTCAAAGCACAAGCCAAGATCAAATGCCAGACAGGATGCACAGTACAAAAGACAAGTGGTCAAAAGCACAAACAAAAATTAATCCAAGAACCAGGAACCTAGCTACTGAGCCCAAACAAGACTATCACTAACATTGGTATATGGACAGTAAGGGGTTAAGATAGAGCACCAAGTCCCAGGATCAGAACCTGATAGGTCCATGACTCGGCGCTCCATTAGCCAGAACACTAGCACATAGGAGTAGAGCAGCTGAGCAATCAGCCCACTGTTATTCTCCTCCAGCACACGCCCGCTGTGGGGAAAAGGAGCATTACATGTTGTTGCTAAGGATGCTGTTGCGTCACCAGTGGGCATGGCTTAGCAGCGCAGCTCTCCAGCTGGAACCCGGACATGTAAGTTTGTAACAATATGGCCTCATGCACACGGCCGTGGAACACGGGCGTGCGTGGACCATGGTATCCCGGCCTGGAATCCAGCTGACAGCAGGAGCGCACGGCGTCATTGGTTGCTATGACGCCTTGCGCTTCATGCCACCGCTGGACTACAGTAATACACCAGTACGAGTGTATTACTGTAGTCCAGCGGCGGCATGAAGCGTACGGCGTCATAGCAACCAATGATGCCGTGTGCTCTGCTGTCAGCTGGATTCCAGGCCGGGTTACCACGGTCCGCGCACAGCCGTGTTCCACGGCCGTGTTCACGAGGCCTATGTTTTAACATTTCATCATTCTTTATGTATGGTTTTTTGCTCCATCAAAATGAATCTAGAATGGTTCCAGTACAATGATTATAGAGATTTTGTAGAACCTCCTCTGTCGTACATCATTCATCACATTAAAGTTAAAAGAACTTTAACTTTTCTAAAGATAACAAATCAGCACATGCAAATCGGGCCGACAAGAAGACAAAAACAGGAAACAACATGGCCAAGAAGAAGCGCACTCCTTTTACACCGTCGTCAGCTGATTCCACATAGATATCTACAGAACCTGTTCTATTAAACACCCATACAAGTAGAGCCCCCGACAGAGTGGAGAGGGTGTCAGCAGTAAGTTTGTGTTGACGTCACTGATTATTTTGCCCTTCCTCTGATCCATCAGAACAATAACCCCCAAAAAAACGGATCCTGTCTATGGAGCATACACCTTCACTCGGTCAGCATGTGGTCAATAATTCATCAGTATTGCTAATGCCAAAAAAAACAGGAGTGGATCCAAAACAGAGATAACCGAGTCAATCATTCAAGAATCGCTGGGTTGCTGGTCAAGACACGACTGCTAGATGACATCGGGAGCTCAGGCCTCTCGCTGCAACTCCTGCTGCCGAGCCCCATTACTCTGCTGTGACCTGTGCCTGTGCCAGAAACATTTAAGCCTCTGCAACTCCCCTGTGCAGGGCCTGGCACTGACATACTGTTAGATCAAATAAATAAATAAATAAAAAGGAAATGAAAACACCCCAAAAAAGTCTGTAATTTTCTCACTTCACCACACAACGGCAAATACTTTGTTGTGTCACTAATACACGCAAAAAAGGGCTTTAGAACATATAACTGCTCTGCTGAACTGCAAATAGGCCCTTATTTTTTTCCACTTGTACACGACACAAAAGGCTTTAGAACATATAACTGCACCGCTGAACGGCAAATATATTTTTCTTTTGCCACTAATACACGACAAAGAGGGCTGTAATTTTTGCACTTCACCACACAACGACTAATAAGCCCTTTTTTCCCACTAATACAAGACAAAAATGCTTTAGAACATACAACTGCAAGGGCAAATAAGACATAGAAACATTTCCTTGTAATAAACCCTGTTAATGCCTGTATCAAACAACACTTGCACCCTAATAACAAGAACGGTTTGCTGGAATTACAGAGCTGTATAATGGCTTTTTGGTTCCCCAGTCAGTGAAGCAAGGTTTAATAGGATTGTTCCCATTACCCAGGCTGTAACCTCCCCTACTGATCCCTGTTCAACATAAATGCTGGTGGAATGACTCCTCACTATCTTTTCCCTACACTTTGAATAATCTTTCCCTGCACTTGAAAATCGTTTTTTTTAGCACAATAAAGTTTTTCCTAGCACTGTCCCTAGCGCCTGCTGATGTCTCTCCCTGCACTAAGTACACTGGAAAATGGCAGAATCCAAGGTGGCTGAGACTATTTATAGGGCTGTGACATCACAGGGCTGGCTGGCTGCTGATTGGCTGCATGCATGGCATTATGGGTGATCCCGCGTTCCCAGAGTTTCCTGCTCCATGTCCTCACATTTTAGGAAAAAAGATGATTCGTTACCACGAAGCGTGAGGAAATTCGGATTCAGTGCAAATCGAATAATTCCTGAAACTCGGATCGTATTCTACTTTGTCAGCTTCGATTCGAACATATCTAGTCATAACAATTCTATAACATACATCTATGCTACACTATGGAAATGACCTATTGTCAGACTTTATCATCTACATTTGGACTACACCTGTTTCTTTCTTATTTCTTGGACTCCCAATGGCCAGTTGTAATCTGTGGAATAATCCAGTAGAAGTATTCAATTTCCCTCACCACCAAAGGGTGAAATAAAGTACTACAAAGTTTTGTATTAAAATCAATGGTTTGTCCAAGAATTGTATGAAGACAATGCTCTTTGTAGCTACTCTTTTTGGAGTTGGAAGTAGTACATTCCACTCTAAACCCAGAAGGTGCCCAAGAGTTCGGAGTTACACCTCTTCTGAACACTGCCAGATGAGAGCGACATAAAGTCCTCCACAAGACTAGAGTCGAAGCCTCTGCTGACCAAGACAATGTGACACCTGTGCAGCAATGGCATGGGCCATCTGGCAAACTCTTGGTAAATACTACAAACTGCAACCCCTTTACTTGATAGATGGGTTGTCCCCTGTGCTGGCCATGAGATGGCTGTCACAGCCAGCATAGGCGTCAGCTGTGGCCAAGAAAAGGACAATAACTTATTTGTAGAACCTTGGTGGGATGAAGAGCTCCATGGGGTTGGTCAAAATCTACATTTTTATTTTTTAATGCCTGGAGTTTCACTTATGTGCATTTATCACCCATGATTAAGTGATCCTGGTTGTTACAGAAATAGTATTGAATTACTTTTTATTTTCTTTGGCCCACTATCTAAAATCTCATTTTACCAGATTTCTTTGTCCAAAAATATAAAATAATAATACAAAAATAAAACCTGATTTGTTTTTATGTATTCTGACTAATACATTGTAGATTTGGCTTCGGGGTCAATGTTTGTGTCTTAAATGTTACAAAAAATACCTTGCGAAAGCACGATAGCTTTAATAGCTTTTTCAGTAGCGCTCCGCAGAGCCCACAACCACCAGTATGACCTGCAGCCATGAAGATGATGGAAAATATAAGTGAGATTAATGCCACAGAGGATATCCCAACAAGCCGCACAATTTAGCTGTGTTGTAGATACGGCGTATACAGTTACAGATGAATTTTCCAGGACGTCTCTCGTTCCTCTATGACTTCCCTAATAGTGATAAATAAAGTCAGTATTGGGGAAGAACAAATGTTCTTTCCCCTTTTAAACTGTTGTCATCTACACTGCATTGTAGCAAGAGGCCTTGGTTCAATGTGTCTCTTATGGGTCTAAACGGGATAAGATGGAAGGTTAAGAGTAAATTAATTGCTGTCATGTGTATCAGGGTAAGCTTGGCTTCGTCATTCGCTACAGCAAGTAAAGCAATTAAAAGAAAAGTTCCTCAATAAGCCTGATCTATGAGTAGAAAAAAAGAAGATGACTTTTAGAGGGATTCTCCACTCTTTGGAGGACCTCCATGGTGTTGGTGGCTTATGCTACCCAATCTTGGTAGAGGACAACCCAACCCTTGATCTACCCAATATTTATCTTGTAGGACAGAAGGACCACAAAACCTTCAGGTCTAACCCTTCCCCCTAAAGTTTCATTACTTCAGTGTGGTCCATACAAATCCTTATCACCATGCCAATTAATTGCTTTCATGGGTATCGGTGGAAGCTTGGCTTCGCAAATCGTTACAACCAGTAGTTAGAAGAAAAGTCAAGTTCCTCCATAAGCCTGAACCATGAGTAGAAATAAAGCAGATGAACTTGACATTTAGAGGGATTCTCCACTCATGCGAGGACCTCCATGGTGTTGGTGGCTCACGTTACCCAATCTTGATAGAGGACAATCAAACCCTTTCTCTACCCAATTATCCTTAGGACAGAAGTAATACAGGACCTTTGGATCTAACTCTCCTCCCTAAAGTTTCACTGCTTTAGTGTAGAGGAGGTCCACTATGGTTAAGACTAAATTAATTACCATAGTGCTATAGTCACTACAGTCAGTAAAGTAATTAGAAGAAAAGTCATGTTCGTCAATAAGTTTTTACTATGAGTTAAAACGGACTAGATGAATCTGACATTTAAATGGCTTTGCCACTCTTAGGAGGACCTCCATGGTGTAGCTGGCTTACCCTTTCCAATCTTGGTAGAGGACAACTCAACCCTTGATCTACCCAACAGTTATCTTCTTTGACAGAAGGACAACATGCACGGGTGGACTGGCCATAGATCCTACAGTGAAATTTCCCAGTGGGCTGTTGCACTGGGGGCCACCCAAGCCCTCCTCATGGCCGTCATCTGGCTATATAATGATCTGATGCCCTCAGCATTAAAGGGGTTATCCGACACTAACAAATGCTCCCCCATATGACGAGCCCATTACACTGATTCTACTTACCTGGCTCCCCATGTCGCTGCTGGTCCCCACATGGCCGCAGCTGCTTCTCCCCGCATGCGGATGAAAACATCAGTTGTGGGGGAGGGGGGCAGCCAATGGCAGGCGGTGATGGGGATGAGCCTCTCTAGCATTGCGGGTGACACTAGGGAGGCTTGTCCCCATCACCCCCTGCCATTGGCTGCTCCTCCTGACACCGGATGTTTTCATCTGTGTGACGGGGAAATGCAGCAGTGGCGGTGCGGGGAGCCAGGTAAGTAGAATCAGTGTGAGGGGCCCGGGCATATGGGGGGGCATTTATTAGAGTCTGATAACCTCTTTAATTAATTCTTGGAGAATCAGGCGGCCACAGGTCCCCTCCTGAATTTAACAGTATCGCCTTCCTCAGGAAGGTGATACAGGTGAATACTGTAGCAAGGGCTGCAGTATTTTATGCTGAACTGCTGTATTTGGTTTTGCTGGGGTGGTATTCTGTGCTGTACTACAGTATTGCTGGCCTCACCTACCTCTGTTGTCCCTGCCTTCTTGTGTTACCTACCTTCAGTCAAATTGGACACTCCTACAACATGGGGCCACTTCAAGGGTTTTCCCAGGCCACTCTAAGTTCCCAGTCTGCCCCTGACCACAAGACCTTCACTCCTTACCACTATGAGGAGGTAGGATGGCTAAACTAATTTGGGGTTACTCTCCTCCTCACTACCAAAAATGTACGGTCTGTAGTTAAAGTAGATATGCTCTTCAGGCTTATATAAGCAAACAATACCCTGGTCCTCTATATTTAACAAAGGACATACATTCTACAAAAAGTCAACCAGTCACCCATAAAATCTAGATTCAGTGGACCATAGCCCTCGTTGCGGGTCAAGATGGAAACCTTCCAAGCAAGAAGTTCCTAAAAATTGAACATCATTAAAAAAAAGTCTTCAAAATGACCCTACTCCCCTGCAATCTTGACCACCAGGTAGCATCACAGTGCTTATAACTCACACAGGCCATACATGACTACACATCCTCCTTAGATCAGGTCAATTGGCAAGGGGGTATGAAGTACCCTAATCCAATCGCTAATATAACAGGCGTTAGCTTCAGGAGTGAACACTGAAGATTGAGGGCACCATTGTAAAACTAGAATGCATACCTGATGCTTCCCTGCCTAGCCCATGTTTTGAATAAATCTCACCCTTTTTACTTTAACCCCAGAGATCAAGTGATTGCTACAGGAGAAATCTAGTATTACATGTCAACCACTGTAGTGAACATAATACATATAAGGGCTGGGTTCACCAGTTGGAGCTCTCTATACTGGTTCATAGAACAAGTATGATGTTTGCATGAGTTATCAATGTCAACTGATCCTGGCCAATCTGGCTTCAGAACCCTCCACAGATACGGCTGCTATCGATATGTTTCGGAACCAAGTCTTCTTTGTGGCTAACTTTCTATTTGGCTGTTGGAAGGTAGCCCACCTTCTATATGGGGACAAGCTTCCGTGACATCCAATTGTTGTAACAGGGTCTCAGCTATAAAATACTGCCAAAAAGTAAGTAACAACATATAAGACCATCAATAAGAAAAGTGTCCTAACTTGAAAACGCTACATTGAGGTGGCGCCTCCTAGAGGCTGGGTTCACACAGGGCAGTTTGCTGCAGTTTCTCTTCTTCTCTTTTTTTGTTTCTGCTTTATGTTTCTTGTCCTACTGTTATGTGAAAAATGCTGCATGGATGCACACGTGTAAGTGGCTTCGCAACCATACAGATGGGATCCACAAGTTCTCAGCTGGAGAACTGCACTGGAATGTAATGAGAAGTTCAAAAGGACATAACTTTTTGCTCAATTTCTTTTTCTAAAAATGACAGTGTTAAAAAAATAAAAAACAAGCAAAACCTGTCTGCAAAATTAACCCATTATAAGACAATAAGCTTACAAACATGTCTGAGATGTTAATACCTCAAAGTCTTCATTTATGGAGGGTGGTTGCACACTGTCCTTTAAAGGAGCTCTGAAAAATATAGGGTGGAATCTGAAGTCAGTTTGCTTTGCACCAATTTTGGTAAATCTTCCTCTTGTGTCTTATCACTAGTTTTTTCTTCATGCCTTTTTTTCCCCAATAGAGAAGATGTTGACAAAATGCACATTTACAGAAAAAAAACAAAAAACTGTTAAAGATCTGTTAACATACAGTATATATATTTTTGACCCTGCAGGAAGGGAAAGGGTAGTATATTACGCTTTTGCGTCCTTTCCTCCTGATATGTTAAATGTAGGGCAAACAAGATTGTGATGTGAACAGTCACTTATTCTGTGGGTTGGTTAGATTACAGTAATTTCAAAATTACACATTTTTAATTTTTTTTCTACTTTTGCACAACTAACATAACTTATTTGCATCACCTCATTCAAAGTCCAAAATTTTTAAATGTTTCCATCACCAGATATGTGTGTGTGTTTTTTTGCAATGAAGTGGTTTTGATTGGTGCCATTTTGGGGTACATAGGAGTTTTTTTTAAATCAATATTTATTAGTTTTTGGGAGGTGTGAGGAATGAAAAAGTTTTATTTTTAATTATTCATTTACTAGGTATTTTTTTAAAAAACAATTCTATAAACTTAATTTCTTTTACATATATAATTTTTTTTTACTTAATGCAAAATATAACTTGTGGTATATTCAGCTGTATTAAGAACAAAGTGTCGTTTCTGGCACCAGATGAGGAGGTATGGTGGCTGGTTATATCACAATTTAATATCACTTGCAGAGACTTGTGGATATAGGTGTCCACTGTGTGATACAGACTTGATGTTTGTCTGGCCTGGTTGTTAGCGAGGAGATGGTGTCTGAGCCGTAGTCCCTTATCTACAGCAGGGTCTGTAAAGCTGTAATTTCGCTGATCACTCTGTTGTCTTGACATATTGATGCCTTCTGAAAGTGGTATTCCAAATTCTGATGGCCCCTTGGGAGTAGTGGTCTCAAAGGAGAATTAGGTACGGTTCCTAGGTGTAGAAGCTCTGACATATGCTTCATCTCCCTTCACTCTCTGAAGTGGAACTCCCCCTCCTGGTAGGAAACAGGACCAGCCCACTCCTACCAAGAGGGAGGAACAGGGTGGTTAGCTCTGTCCATGCTGGCCACTGTCAACCATACCTTCCCTAGCTGGAATACATGGCCAAAACATTAAATACTTAATATATAACTATATAAAAATTGCAGATACCCTCAGGTCTGGAGTACAGCAGATGCTGTGATCAGCATTGACCGCGGCATCTGAGGAGTCAAACAGCCAAGATCGGTGGTTGACACAGATAGAACTCATGACATCCCTCTCCCATTCTTTTACAGTACTGCGCGGAAACAACACCCACTGAACGTTTGAACAGTCATTACAGCAAAAAATGCCACCCAAATACGCAAAGTGTGAATCCAGCCTAAATTGTTTTTTTTGTTTTTTTTGCAGCATTCACCCAGGTTTTAAACCTATGACCTTACTGTTATAATTCCATTGTCTTAACCACTGAGCCAATAATAAAAGGTGGATTCACTTTAAGTACTGTAATTCTTAATGCCATATAATGGGATTCTGGAATTTTTAACAAGCAAGATCTTTTTGGTGTTCCACGTATTCCAACAAAATAACTGCCCCTGACAGCTCCAGTCCGGCCGCTGTGCACAAATTCACAGGTTTTTATAGAAGCATTTCTTTTTGTGCCAAACAGACTATTTCAATGTGGATTGTAGGAAGCCAAACATCTGCAGGTTTATTGAAAGTCAAAGATGTATTTGTGAAGGGTCTGTAACCCAAAGGTGCAGGTTATGAAGAGTGCTCTGCTGTGAGAACTTCACTAAGTGCCTGTACCCTGCAAAGTGCAAAAGAAATGCAAACATTCTTTTGTAAATATACTGTACCATAAATGATTAAGCAGAAAAGTCACTAAAAAGACATGTCATGCCAAAAGTTGGGCGATCTTGTATATTTTTCACTGTATCAATTTGGGAATTTATCAGTTTATGAATCTCAATGTAAAAATGGTGGACTAAAGTCCCTGCCAGTGACGTGCCTAAGGTTTTTGCAACCCGGGGCAGATCCTTTCTCTTGTACCCCTCCCCCATACTTTAAAACATTGTGCCCCCTCACAGTAGTAATATCCTCATTGCACCCCTACACTGTAGTTATACCCTTAATGCATCCCTTCACAGAAGTATATCCACATTGTGTCCCCTCACAGTGGATATACCCTCTGTCTGCCCCTTTACAGTAGTTATGCCCACACTGTGCCCCCTCACAGTAGTTATGCCCTCTCTCTGCCCCTTCACAGTAGTTATGCCCTCATTGTGCCCACCTCACAGTAGTTATGTCCTCATTGTGTCCCCTCCTCACAGTAGTCATGCCCTCTATGTGCCCCCTTGAGAGTAGTTATGCCCTCAATGTGCCCCCCACAGTACAATTGTCGTCTCTGTGCCCCCATAACAGTTGTCTGTGACCCTTCACAGTAGTTATGCCTACATTGTGCTGTCCTCACAGTTATGCCCTCTCTCTGCCCCCTTCAGAGGAGTTATGCCCTCTCTATGCCCCCTCCTTCACAGTAGATATGCCCTCTCTGTGCCTCCATAACAGTTGTTATGCCCCTTCACAGTAGTAATGCCCTCTCTGTGCCCCTTCACAGAAGTTATGCCATTTCTGTGCCCCCTTCACAGAATTAAGGCCCTCTCTGTGCCCTGTCAGAGTAGTAATGCCCTCTCTGTGCCCCCTTCACAGTAGTAATATCCTCTCTGTGCCCCTCAGTGTTAATAAAATAAAAAAACAGTAACTACTCACCTTGTCCCATTCCTGATCATCACCTCCAGCACTCCCCTGCAGGCACAAATCGCGCTGCAGCACTATGTGGGAGGAGCACAGGCAGATTCCTGGGCTCCTCCCACACAGGCTGGCAGCACGATCTCTGCCTGCAGGGCTGAATGTGAAGCAGCAGTCTGGAGGAGGGAAGGAATGCAGGGTGTTAAATGGTCAGTAAGTAAAAAGACCACAGCTCTAGCAACAAGTACTCTCATCTGTATTGAAGGAAGTGCTCATTGCATCCTGCATTCCCCTTAAAGTTGGCACCCGGGGTGGACCGCCCCCTCCTCCTTTTGGCACACCACTGGTCCCTACCTCAAAAATATCTGCCCCAAAGGTCTTTTTTTTTTCCTTTTTGTTGGGGTTGCGGAATTTTGTAAGCCAGTGCAGAGTAGGCTGCAGTCGAAAATACAGAAACCTGACAGATGCAACTGTAAACCAGTGGGATCTGTCAGGATTTGTTGTGATGCCTTCATAAACAGATCCATCATACAGATGTGCCCTTCCTTTTTCTCTTACCTGGACATATCCTATTCCTGAGATGTGTGGAGCGAAGTTACCGCTTTTGAAAAACAAAACACAACTCTGAAGGTAGATGTTTATAATATATAATATCTGTGTCTATGCGTGGCCACCCAGTGGTTGTGATGTGTATTGCAGAGTGTTGAGGATTTTGGTAGCATGGCGCAAGGTATTAAATTTGGAAAGTGTTTTTTATGACCATCCCACCAATGTGGAACCTAATTTTCAGTTAGAGAGGGACATTTTGTTTTTTTGCCTCCATATTACCTGTGACATACAGTGGGGCATTTTGCTTTTTTGCCTCCATATTGCCTGTGACATACAGAGGGGAATTTGGCTTTTTTGCCTCCATATGGCCTGTAACTTACTGTACTTACCTGTCCACACTCCCATGATAAGCCAACCTCCTTAAGGCAGCTCCCTCTGTGTAACCCCATTGTCAGGGTAACCAGTCTGGGCTGCAGAGTGGTCTGGCCTAACTGCATGTAGGGACGCCAAGCCAATCAGGATTGATGCCAGCATCTGTTGAGTGCTGATGTCACTTCTGGGTCAGATGAGGCATCTTGCCAATCAGCATCCAGGCCAATGTCCCAGGCTTGTTAATAGGAGGGTATTTAAACAGGCTACTGCTGGCCACAGTTGTCTGTGATTTGTTTCACTACCACACATACCTTGCTATGTATTTTGGACTCCTGACTTTTGGATTGTCCTCTGACTTCATCTCTGACTACTGATTCTGCCTTGAATGTGATTTCTTGTGCTGACCCTGCATGGTATATGACTTTGTGTTGTGTATGTTTTGCTCTTGACATTTTCCTTGGTTTTGACTTTGGACTTGTTTCTGGTTCTGCGTTTGTCTTCTGATTATGTCTGTGATGTTTACTTCTGTTTCTGTCCTGGTTTTGTCTGATTACTCCTTTTAGGTCCCAAGCACTTATTCCGGAAAGGGACTGTCTACCAGTTGGTGGCCAATGTCCAAGGTGGATCATCCAAATAGGTATGGAGAACTGTTGGGAGGACACTGTTCCCTACCTTCCGTGACATTGCCATATGTCTTATAATCTTATGTAACACTAAAGAACCACTACTGCTCTAACAGGACTCATGGGTGGTTAGTATTTGTGCCAAGGGCATGCAAATGAGATTTAAACAGGCTCATGAACACAATTTAATTTTTATGTAGAAGCCAGGACGTCAGGCTAGACATGTCAGACATGTAGCCCATGTCAAATGAATTGCCATCTATGTAAAGCATAGACCGAGCTGGTCTGCCAGAGAAAGTTCCCCCCTATAAAACCACTATAAGGCAAATAGGCAGAGGTTGCCTTCATGAGATAACCTCTTTAAGTTATGATAGGGCAATAAGTCATTTGACAGTGCCCTAAGAGTCCTCCAATGACTCCCAATTCAAAATGAATTTGTAAGCAAAGTTATTATAGGGCACACTAATATAGTGGAACTTTGTATTTGGTCGCTAAGTAAGGACTGTAGGAATTTCAAACACCCGTACAGGAGGATTCCTAAAGAGTGAAGACTTTCTTTGAAATATTGAGAATCTTGAGTTCTGTTGATCATTTTCTTTTCTTTCTTTTTGTAAGATTTGTCAACCAAAATTGTCCAGATTTCATGACCTAAAAATAAACTTTCTACTAGATACTAAACCTTAGCATTTGGTAAATTAATTGTTCTGTGTTGATTTTTTTTGTCTTAAGGATCTATTGAAAATCAACTCTGGCCATAAACAGACATTTGAAATCCAGACAAGTATACTAGCTTAACTCATAAATGAATTCCTCCACGCCGGCCCATGCCAAAAACATTCAAGCCTTCAAAACCACTTGGCAGCAACGATGAGATGAAAAGTCATACAGATTGTTTTATTTAGCTTGCATTAAAAACATTACTGAGAGTCAAAAGTTTTCTTTGAAATTTTAGGATGGCGAATAGAAGCATCTATGGGCAGATTGTGGGATGATTGGTGAAAGAAACCAAAATAAACATTCTGGCTTCATGGTTGAATCATTAGTTTGTCCACAGTAGACATTTCCATTTCCAGATATTTTACCATTTTTTCCTGTAGGTCTCAAGATGAGATTGTTTTTATTCCATTGAAGTTCTTGGAATTTTATTTGATGGTTGACATTTTAAAGATAACAAACAATGTAGAAATTACTCTCATAGACCAGAATAGAAATATTGGACTTTATGGACCATTGGAACTTTACAAACCTTGTAAGACAAATGACTTGGAGTTTGTGTTCTCCTTATCTATACTTAGAATGGCTATAACTTCTGTTTCAGACTAGAGAGTGGGCTGGTATCACCAAAAACTTGATGAACCTAGAATCTGTGCCACCATCTTCAAAATTTGTGATCTAAAAATAACCCTGCAACAAAAATGACATTATAGCTATGTAATAAGCACTAGAGATGTAGATGGGGGGACTAAGGTGTAGATAGGGGGGACTACAACAAGCCAATTTGCCTTGGCCCGGATAACCGAACCCTTGCTCCAGGTGAATAAACACCCATGGCTACACCTCTAGGTACTTCCTCTATGGGCAAGAAGTGAAGCATTGCCCCTTGGAGTACCTTCTCTTCTATAAATGATTTCCAGGTCTGGAGGCACTTGAGGAGACTTTGGTATTTCAGAAGTGCTCCTTCTTCCTCTTGGACGTTGTAGTTTGTAATGGACCACCTCATCTAGGCTAGTTGCAGCCATCTTCAGCTGCAGAACCCTTCTCTGCCACTCTCTTCTTTCCAATCTTCTCACTTTCCACTGACTCTTCTCTTCTTGCTGCCATCTCTTCACACACCACACATTTCTAGCATCCACTGTTTCATGTCCCAACTTCCATCTCTACCTTTGCTGAGCTGCTGATAGCAGCATGGATGGTGGAGCAGCTGAAGGATCCATACTCCACTATAGTATGCACCTGTGTATTACTGCTGAGGACACAGAAGCATTTGACAGTGGGGATCACCTAGGGCATGGGACTAGGCAGACCTGGTATCACAGCCCCCCTTAGCAGCTGCCATGGATGAAATGCCTGCCTTATGGCATCCTACCAGCCTACTAGTTATTTCCCTCTAGACTGAACCAATGGCCAGTCCACCACTGTGGTCCACTACTTCATCTCAACAAGGTGTAGAAGCCATAAGTAAGGGCATATCTATATAAGGTGCAGAGGTAGCAGTCACACCAGGCCTCCATTGCCTGGTGGGGCTGAAAAGCACATTGTAGCCCTATCAAAAAAAGTTGATTTAAGGCCAGGAACTTTAAGTTATGCCTGAGGCCATAAATGGGCACAGAAGGTATCCACCAAATGAACTTTTTATAGTGTAAACCTTTGTTCTCCCTCCAATGAAATGTGTTGTTGCATAAATAAATATTGTTTTCTTTTTAATTTCTTTCTTCTGACACCCATATTTGTTTTCTTTTTCTGACTACAGAGCTACAGTATGCATGGGGCTCTTTTTTGCAGGCCTATCTGTGGTTTTTATTGATACTATTTTGTACTATGTATGGATTTTTGATTACTTTGTATAAGAGTAGAGATAAAGCATTCAAAAATGTTGATTTGATTACTCCAATGACCATAATTGCTAAATACTTTTATATCTTAATAGTTTGGGCACTTTTCAGATCCGGTGATACCTGTTTTTATATCAGATTTTATTATTGTTTATTTTTATGTGTGAAATGGGGACGATGGGTGACTGGAATGTTTGTTTTCCTTTTGTATTTTTGTAATTTCTTAAACCTTTTTTGTAACTTTATTTTTAGCCCTCTAGCGGACTTCAACATGCCATCGTAGACAATAGACTATTGCCTCTAAATGACCACTCAAATGCCGTGGTTGCAAGTCACCCCACACTTGGACCTTCTGTATTGTCCACACCTCACGACCCTAAATCAACTGCGATAATTATTAACATAATAACATCAAGGTTTTTGAAGTTCTTTTGAGCATATGACCTCTTCATACTGGTATTATTACATCAAGGAAATTAACCCCTATGTATGAACATGCTACTGGCTGAATATTGACTTTATTGCATTTTGATCTATTTTTGTATTATTAATTATATTAGTCATCCTATTATTATCACCATTGGGTTAGTTTACACATCTTGCAACACATTTCCCAGTATCCAGTTATTAAACATTTACCCTGAGGTATTTCATGAGGTTTGAAGGTCCCAAAACCCAAATTAGACAACGTCTGAGAAGAGAAAAAAAACACCAGAGAGGAGCAGATAGCCGTATCCAGTTTCTGTGTTATTACACCAAAGTGACAAGTCCACAAATTAGATTGGGAGCATTTAGCACATGTTCAGCCATTCCTCTGACACACATCCCAATGTAGGAATGCGGAAAGCTTGGAAACAATTGCTGTGATGAAGAATAAGTAAGTCATGAAGTCACCTTAGATTAGAAATGGTCCAACTTGACATAGACAAGCACCATAAAATTTATGGACGTCAGGAAATTGGACTGTCAAATGTTAACATCTCTGTAGTTTCCCATGGTGACAGGAGAAGACAAACATTTATCCAATGGTTAAAGGGTGATTGTTAGCGGAAGCTGCTCAGACGCTACTATATTCTGTGTAAATGTGTCACATATGTCTGTATCCAAGGCCACTATTAGAGGCCCTGGCAAATAAGGGGCCCAAACTCAACTGTGAGCTGCCACTCACTTGCTACACATGGGGGTGTTGAAGATAAATTATAATTTATTATTTAATAGGTGTCAATGGGCAAACGTGGTGCCCAACATGGTGGCCTTCATTTCACTAAAGCTTTTAAATGGTGCCCAATTAGTATTCTGCCCCCCCCCCCAACTCCCCATGGATCCATGAAATATATGGTATGAACTTGAAATATGCCTAAATATGCCATTAGTCCCCTTCATTATGAAATCAGTGGACCATTGTGCTTGGGAAAAAGTATGGCAGCCTTCTTTAGGTGCCCACAAAATACATGAAATACGGTACAAGATGGAGAATGATGGATATAGTCGAGAGTTCAATGGCCTTGATTATTTGCTCCTTTGGGGCCCGAAGACTTCTGATGTTGGCTGGTGTCATCTTCTGTATGTTGGATATTCAGAGTTTTGGGAGAAAGTGGTTCTCATTGAGGTGATCCAGATGCTTACAGGCAATGCACAATGGGAAAATATACAAATTAGCTTTTCTCCAGAATGAAGAAATCTTTCTCTCTAGTGCCACCTATACTTCCTAGACTAGAGCTAAGCCAAAGACACCTCTAAGATGGAGAATGATGGATATAGTTGGAAGTTCAATGGCCTTGACTATTTGCCCCTTTAGGGCCCACATGTTTGTGATGATGGCCCTGTATCTGTGATTGTGCATGTTGAGCATTCATAACTTTGGTAGATACTAGGCCTGCACGATATATCACCAAAGCAATCGTATCGTGATAATCGACGATTGCAATATGGTGATTTGGCTGTCCCAAAAATGCTGCGATAGTTACAATGATACACCGCACCATGATGCCGCACGGCGGTGTATCAGCTGAGAGGGAGGAGGGGCTGGAGGCCGGCATCTGCTTTTATAATGACAGCGGTACCGTGCAGTAACTGTATTCTACTAAAGCTAAGCTGTCATTATAAAACCAGATGCGACCCCCACCCCCTGTATTGGGGGTCATTCACACTACAGGGACACTGTTATGGGGAGAATCTGTGGATGACACATAGCATAAGATACTATATATGTGTCATCCACAGATCCCCCCCATAACAATGTCATCCAGAGACCCCATAACAAAGTCATCCAGAGATCCCCATAACAGTGTCACCAACAGATTCCCAATTGCAGTACTGCATATATGTTGTTTCGCTATTTTGCCGTGCTGTTAGACTGCCGCTCCATCCCCATTGACTATAATGGGGGCGGGGGTGGAGTTACGATGCAGCACGGCAGTACACGGCGAGAGGCCAGCGGAGTAAATGTCGGACATGTCGTAGTTTTAGTCCAGCGGCCTCTCGCCATGTACTGCCGTGTGGCGCCGTAGCTCCGCCCCCGCCCCCATTATAGTCAATGGGGACAGAGCGGCAGTTCGGCGGCACGGCGAGATAGCAGCAGGATGGATCCGACAGGGTGAACAGCCTGTCGGATCCGTCCTGTCGCAAGTGTGAAGGTACCCTTAAAGATATTTTATTAAAACACTGTGCATTTCAGTTCTTGAGTTAAGCATAACTACATTTAAGCATTATCAGTAATTTGTGTGTGCTTTTGCCTTGAAAATCCAAGCAGATAGACCTCTAGCACAATTCCCTTAAAATATCGCATTGCATATCGTTATCGCAATTTTTAGGGCCCTAATTGCAATCGCACAAAATTCCCATATCGTGCAGCCCTAGTAGATACTTATCCTCATTAAGGGGATCCAGGTGCTGCATGGGATGTTACAGGCAATGCTTTATGGGAAAAGTATGCAAATTGCTCTTCTCCAGAATGAAAAAAGCTTTCTCTCTAGTCGCACTAGTCAAAGATACCTCCAAGATGGAGTTTGATGTATACTTCCCTGCAGTGTTGACATGCTGTACATGCTGTCATCACTGCTGGGGCTAGAGAATAGCTTCGGTGGTGATGAATAGTGTTAAGCGATGAAAAGCATTTGAAGTGGAATTTGGTCCAAAGTTTAGAAAAGCTTTGATTCGCAAATAATACATATTTCCTTGCGCTTCCTGGTAATGAATCAGGTTTTCCTAAAATGGCGGCTGCATGTGTTACAAAGTGAAATTTAGTGTAGAGGAGACAAGCCCAGGAACCCACAATGCCGTGCAGCCAGAAAAAGAAAAAAAAATGCAACAGAACTCTGCAGACACAAATAAAGTACAATAATGCCATAATTATAGAATTCATTCTGATGCTAATGCTACGCTTATATTGAAAATTAGAGAGTGCAGCCAGCCAATCCGCAGGTAGCCATCCCTTGTGATGTCACAGCCATATAAAACCCTCATCCAGCGTGGTCTCCGCCATTGTCCTGTGAGCTGAGCATAGGGAGAGACCTCTTATTCCTACATCAATCGTAAACTAAGATATGTCATTCAATACCAATAAGATGGATGTCTTTATTATTCCAGTGCCAGCCAATACCATCCCTTAGGGTCGCCAGGTCTTAATGATGACCATTATCCTCTTTTGATGACTTTACTACTTCCAAATCATATCAAGATGCGGAGACAGGGGGGCTGGGTGTTCCTGATGACATATTCTCATTGATGTAAGATGATGTGGAAAGGAGGAAAAGCAGATGGCAGAAGAAGGGCTCCAACCTGTAGGGCAGGAGAGCGCTAGGGTTGGAGAAGTGGGTACAGTCCCTGTTTAAAGGCACAAACCGCCATCAGCACGGCAGTGGCCTGGGTATACTTGATTTATAGCAATTTGTGACAAATTAATTTATAACGAATCAAATTTCTTGGGGAACTTTGGTGAAGCTGCCAAATCAATTTTTTCTAAACTTGGCTCATCTCTAGTAAGAGCATGTTTAGTAGAAAAGTAAACAGATACCAGTGGAGACCACCCGTGCAGCAGCGCTGAAACTCAGGGAGCTGAACTTTCCTGCTATAAGAGATTTTTTTTCATTCTGGACAATGCCTGTAACACAAGCCACTGGGTGACATCATGTGCATCCATAGCCAAATCCAGAAAAAGCAGGGCAAAGGCCGCACCAGGAGGCATCGCTGGAGTGGGGAGAGGCAGATCAGGTTGCTAAGTAGCTAGGTGAGTAACACCGATGGGGTAATGATTGGGGTGAATGGGATCAGAACTACACTGGATACAGTATTTGGGTCAATTAAGAGGTTCTCTACCTAAAATAAATGTTTAAAAATCTGGGTTGGATGTGGAATAGCATGACTGTAGATCCATTATGGTCATGTGGCCTGGGCACATTAGTATAAATGATAAAGTTCTCTTTGTGTCACAAGAAAGAATGCAACCAAAAACTGAAAAGATACAAAAATAACCCACTCTCTACGCCCAACGTTTTCTATTTCAATGTGTTTCCTGTCATATACGGTAAAGCTTTACTTCCTTTGTTCCCCTGCTGTGATGTCCCAATGTCCCATCCCTATTTCTGTCCTTTATATTGGTTTCATTTGTGTAAATAAGCAAAAAACACCCAAAAAGGCAAAAACAAAACACACAAAGGAACTCAACAAAATGCAACTGTTGGGTTAGGGACTAGGTTTTTGTAGTAGCAGGTCATACCCAGTTAGGCCGCATTCGCACATATGTGGATTTTCACAGACCACGGTCCGTGAAAACCCGTCGTGCTGAGTGCACGGCGTCATTGGTTGCTATGACTATACAGCGGCGGCGGCATGAAGCGCACGGCTTCATAGCAAAAAATTATGCCATGTGCTCGTGCACTCAGCAGGACGACCGTGAAGAACCACGTATGTGTGAATGTGGCCTTAGTCTTAAATTAAGGGGGCCCTTTCCTACAAAAAATATTAAGTCAACTGTGCCACCACCTTCAACCACAAATTTTTTGGTCATTGTAATAAGACCAGAAAGACCGATCCAACATCTGAGCAGCTCTTTACTTACCCCTCCTCGTCACTGTTTGTGGCCCATACATCTGTGGCAATCTACTGGAGGCCTCATGTAGTCAGAGATATTATGGATCGGTGTGGAACAGAATGAAGATGGGTTAGATAAAAAAGGAACAGAACATGTCTGCAGGATCAGACTACACAGGATTTGTTTGTAGTCTGTGACCATAAAGACATATCGATCTGTATAGGAGCTGTATACAAAAATGATTGATTTTTATTTAAGCTATTTTAAAGCAAAAAATATAAAAATATTGCAAAGGTGGATATACCCCTTTAATAGGCTGTCCTAGAAAGATAATGCCTTTCATATGCCCTATAAGAGTATATGCATGTCATAGAGGTGTCCCCTTCTCATTACAGCTGCCCTGTTACATTTAAAAATCGGGCCTACTAGATTCACTGATTGTTGATTGACATTCTATGTAATTTGACACTAGAATTCCCACCATGCCCTAGCCCATAAAGGTAAGCCTTAAAGTGGTTCTGCAGTTTGTTTAAACTGATGATCTATCCTTTGGATAGATCATCAGCATCTGATCGGTGGGAGTACGACACCCGGGACCCCCGCCGATCAGCTGTTTGAGAAGGCAGCGGTGCTCTTGGAGCCCCGCGGCCTTCTCACTGTTTACTGCAGGCCTGAACAGAGTTTAGCCGCGTGCAGGCCAGTTGATACAAGTCGTGATGTCACTGGGCCAGGAGCGCTGCTGCCTTCTCAAACAGTTGAACGGCGGGGGTCCCGGGGAGAATTGGTGATCTATCCTTAGTATAGGTAATCAATATAAGATTGGAGGGGGTGTGACTCCCGGCATCCCCTCTTGGACAAGCTCTGTGTCCTCTTCACAGCCTACCAAGTGGAGCGACGTACATTGTATAGTGGCCGTTTTTGGTATTGCTGCCCAGGTCCATTCACTTGAGTGGGACTGAGCCGCATCTAGGCCATGTGACCGATGAATGTGGCGTCACTGGCCTAGGAAGAAGCTATGGCCTTCACCAAATTACCACAGCCTATTCAAACAGCTACTCGGCAGAGGTCCTAGTCGTCATACCCGAGCATTGGTACATTGTAAAGTGGTCGTGTTTCGTATTGCTGCCCAGGCCCATTCTCTTGAATGGGACTGAGCCGCACCTAGGCCATGTGACCGGTCACTGGGATGTCACTGGCCTAGGAAAAGGCTATAGAACTCACCAAAGTCCCACAGCCTCTTTAAACAGCTACTTGTCAGAGGTCCCAGTTGTCATACCGGAGCATAGGTACATTGTATAATGGCCATGTTTGGTATTGCAGCCGAGGCCCATTCACTTGAGTGGGACTGAGCCGCAGCTAGACCATGTGACCGATGAACGTTAAGTCACTGGCCTAGAAAGAGGCTACGGCATTCACTAGAGCCTCACGGCCTCTTCAAACAGCTGATCGGCAGGAGTCACAGTTGTCAGACCGGAGCATAGGTCATCAATATTCTACTCCCAGAAAACCCCTTGAAAGTTCATATCCTCTTGTGAGCTACAAGCTTTGAAGGGGTTAAATAGCCGAGGACCTGGGTTTTGAAAAATAAGGCTTAATTTACGATAGGGCGCAGTTCATTTAATAGTGTTTTTTAGGAACTGATTGGGAGTTTTGCACTGATTTATAGGACGACAGTTTGATCCCCTAAATGTCTAAAGATGCAGAAATGAAAATGTAATTTATTAGACGTAGGTTATAAAGTAAGACGAGACCGCTCTCTAAATGAATAGACAGATGCTCGCTAAAAATACTCTGTTTGTGAGGCCTTGTTTTCCTAAGGCTCGGAGCTGAGCTAAAGTGCTTGAAATGTTTTTTAAAAAAATATTTTTGCAACAAAAAACCCTTTTGCAAGAACACACACTTAAAACTTCCTCTCGGCCGAACCATATTTATAAATCAAAATTATGTGTCCGTGGGGGAAAAGGGAAGTTAAACGATTTTCAAATGTAAAAAGAAAAAAAAAATGGTAAAGTGATTCATTCCAGTTCAAATCATAATTGAAAATGCAGAAACGGGAGAATTATTCACTTCCAGCCCAAAGCTGATTTTATTTTTCATATTTACTTTCGTTACACAGAATATGAGATCGGTTAGGACGATGAAAGCTATAAATTTACAGCTCCAAATCTGTAAAATAAGTGGAAAATAATAAGCTTAAAGCAGATTTAAGATCTACACTTCCTCCTCGGCCAAAGTCCTGAAGGTTCTGCTTTACTTTATATGTCACGGATTCACCATGTGTGAAGAAAATCCAGATTTTAAGGGTTTTAAGGAGCGCTCTTCAGAATGCTTTATATGTGTAACATAGCTGTTCCTGAAAGGAATGGATGCTGGATTTGTATTTCTATTTTCCATGCTGTTATGTGGACATCAGCAATCAGGCAGGCACAGAAGAGTTAGAGTTATACTTACCAAAATTTGGGTATAAAATTGTTTGATATTTAAAGGGGAACAGCCGCTTCAGTGTATACAAGCAACAGTCCTGATTTCGTTAAGGCAGTCTCACTGACTGGACTGCAAATCGGCAGGGCTTATGGGGAATCCGTAGGGAAGAGCCTCAATACCCCAATTTTGGTAGGTATGCCAGTACTGCTGCTTCACGGTCCCCTGACATATACATAGAATGGAGCTGTGGTATACCCAGGGACGTAGCTATAGTGGATGCAGAGGTACAAGTCGCTACCAAGCCCAGGAGCCCGAGGGGGCCCAAAGACCCTTGTGTCACATAAGAAGACACTGGTATTATAGAAAGTGCATGCTGGTCAAGTTACACCTCTGGCTGGAGGGAAGGGGTTAGGTCAAGAATTTGGCGAGGGGGTTGGCGGTTTCGATTTTTGCTTCAGGCAGCACGAATTCTAAGTGCTTCCCTCCCCTGGCCACAAAGCACTGAGGAAAGGGGGGCCCCAAGCTCAACTCTTGCACCAGGGCACATGAGCCATTAGCTGCGCCCCAGGATATACCATACCATATCACTTGTGATTGCTCAAGACAATCACTGGCTACAATTGTGAACTCAGTAACTATGGTACATGATTGCTGCAGTTGATGATTGGCTGGAGTGGTCACATGCCGATACGGCACATCACTGCTCCAGCCAATGTAAATAGAGACCACTAGAGGAACATGGAGTAGGGTGGCCACCTGCTTAACTGCTAAAAAGGAGGACATCCTAGACCATGCCCCAAACCATCTAATCCACCCCCTAACTTCATTGAGCCATGTCCCCTTTCCCAATAACCGTGCCCAGCAAGAGGGTCAGCTGGTGCCGGCTCGGACTGCTTCTCTCACCCTTCATCAGATGTCAGGCCACCCTACCATGGAGTGGCAGCGCTGAAGTGATCTTATTAGAAGGTCGGTATTTTAAAATAAATTATACTATTTTTAACAAATGAAAGAATTCCTAGATAACCTATTTAAAGGGGTTGTCCCATAATCAACACATACTGTACTGAACCCAATGTATAGTTGATAAATATCTGATCATTAGTGGTCCAACCAGTGGGAACCCAAACGATCACAACAACGTGGTCTACTGCAGGGTCAGATGTAGCATTTCTGGGGCCCCAAGCCAAGTTATGCCTGGGGTCCCATGTTGCGCTGCTTAGCCCCGTCACAAAAATAACATTCCCCTTTAATGAAAATTGACATAAGCTCCAATCAAAGGGACAACATCAGTGATGGGCATAGCGTGCTGCGACAGATTTCTTTACAAAGAGTCACTCTTCTAATCCCACAAAATGCCTGTCTATATTTGACTAATCCTGCCCAGCCCCCACACAGTAATAGTGCCCTGCACATGGTAACATTACCCACCTAGTGCCCCAAAAAAAGTCCCCTTAGTGCCCCTCAGACAGCAACTATGCACTCTAAGTGCCCTAAAACAGTATGATGCCCCCTTAGGACCCCCACACTATGATGCTGTTTAGTAACTCCAACATAGTATAATACCCCCTTAGTTCATCCCCACACAGTATGTTTCCTCTGAGTGCCACCCATACAATAGAATCCCCATTGTATTCAACTGTATGAACGTCCTAAGAACAGAAGCTGAAATTTGGGACTGTCTCACTGGATCCAGGACAGTTGGCAGACCTGATACATGTGTTATAATGGGAGCACTATCAACATCCACAGAAAGAGGAGATGGGAAAGTGGGAAGATGTAGCAAGGTAGAGTATGTGTATACTTGTAGGTGGGTGAATAGAAACTTTATAATGGATATGTAAGCAACTTTATAATATGAAGTACAGCTCTGGAGCACAAACTGCTGCTCTAACATGCGAAATATTGGGATGGAAACAGAAAGTTTCATAAGTACACAGAAGTTTCATTCTTTTTCCAAAGACACGCTCATTTTTGGTCATTTTTTCAATTTGGCTCCACACAAGTTTACAGTGGCTAATACTCTGAAATAACGCTTTTATCACATCTGTTGCCATGGATACCAGTTGCAATGGTGAAACGTTGCATATGATCCTTAATTCCATGGAGGCATGTATTGTACAGGGGGAGGTGTGCGAGCATGAAGATGGGAATAAGAGTGGTGGGGGCAGTGAGGAAAGTCGTAGTCCTCACAGTGGCTATCCTAGCGGTCCTTCTTCCCCTCAGGGCACATCTTAAAATTCAGGGTCTCCTACATGGTCTCTATTTTCCAGAATAGATGATGGGGTCACAATGCAAGTAAAAGTAGTAGGCACAATTATCAAGTAGGTCACAAGGCCGATGTTTCCCAAAAGTCTTTGTATAGGGAATAGGCAATATGACTGTTACCTCTGAGTCTCTCTCTAGATATACTATGCAATCTTCCCAAATGACCAAACGAGTGCAAATTCTCAATATTCCTCTGTAATGTCCAACTGCAGGATGAATCCGTAGATTGGACAGCCATTCCGTCTCTGTAGTGTGATGGGGGCCAAAAGCAATATAACCAAAACCACATGCAGCAAAGTCCAAAGAGGTAAGGTTGGATTATCTTTACTGTTTATGTCCAAGCTACTGTCCCTTTATGGCCCTCACCTCAACGTTCTGCAAAAATTCATGTTTTTTCCCTCAGTGGTTTTCTGTGTTTCTAGCAGCTCTAGATCACCCAGGGATGGTGTCCCCCTCGATCCACACACAGGCTTCTCTTCTGGCTTACTTGTCAGCAGCATCCATTAGACACATTATCCCTCTTGGTTGTGAAGCAGAAGACTCACTAACCATGGGAAATGGGACCAAAAAATTGTACATAGTTCATATTTAACATCACAGTAAACAGTAATAAAACATAACATTCAAAAACCCTAGCAGCAAACCAGCGGGTCAAGGCACTATGAGTAACAGTTGTTATTTATTTACCCTGGCTCTGCCCTCATTTAAAGTAAGATGTGGGCCAGCTCCAATTTGGGGAGAATCTAGAATGGGGTTTAAGAGGAGGAAACAAAGTACGTATGCTCCTTCTTCTTAGGCCTCAAGTTGCAGAGACTAATAGAGCCCTGAAAGATCTACAGAAAGATAAAGATAAAGGAGAACTTTGAATCTGCATGACCACGCATAGGAGTCAGTAAGGTAATCCGCAACTACAGGTATTCAGACTTTACTGCACTGGAGTAAGACACCCTTCACGCTTGGACATGTCCTGGTCAGATTTGCCATTAAGACCCTGTATCTCTCAGTTGACATTACAGCCACCATTACCAGAGTTCTATTGTCCGCTATAGACTCTACTGAGAAAGATTTTAGCAAGAGATAGGAAAGAGGGGTGTAACTCCCATGCTTGTGTAAATCCATATAAAGCTATATGGGAGAGAATTGCACTGTGTACAAATGGAAATGTGTTTTGCAATAATTGGATGTAACATAGTAACATAGTACATAAGGCCGAAAAAAGACATTTGTTTATCCAGTTCAGCCTGTCATCCTGCAAGTTGATCCAGAGGAAGGCAAAAAAAAAAAACCCTGTGAAGTAGAAGCCAATTTTCCCCATTTAAGGGGAATAAAGAATTCTCCAATCCCCGACTCCAATCAGGCAATCAGAATAACTCCCATCAGGCAATCAGAATAACTCCCTGGATCAACGACCCCTCTCTAGTAGCTATAGCCTGTAATATTATTACACTCCAGAAATACATCCAGTCCCCTCTTGAATTCCTTTATTGTACTCACCATCACCACCTCCTCAGGCAGAGAGTCCCACAGTCTCACTGCTCTTACTGTAAAGAATCCTCTTCTATGTTTGTGTACAAACCTTCTTTCCTCCAGACGCAGAGGATGTCCCCTCGTCACAGTCACAGTCCTGGGGATAAATAGATGATGGGGTAGATGTACTACAACTCCCATTATGCACTACAGTAATCATAGATATTTATTCTTCTATCTCTGGCCTGGTTTTCTGACTCCTACACAACACACTGGTCATGGTGTACATGGTGATACTGGTGTACAGTATCTGTCTTGCACCTGTACAAACACCTAACATCACAGGCTCCTCAACTACCATTAGACAGGGGCCCCAGAGTCAGGTTGTGCCATGTGGAAAGAAAGGATGCCCCCTCCTTGCACTGCACTGGCTCTAGGTAGCAACAGTGATAGGATTGTCACTGTGATAGACTGTGTTATAGCAGGAGCCACAACCACTCCCATCCTCCATTCTGGCTCCTAAAGGGCTCGATGCATATATATGCACTTAATAACACAGTATGGACAAACAACCTAACAGTTAAAAATTGTGTTAGGTCGTCAGAAGACAGGCCTGGACTAGGACAGCAGGGTATTGGGCTCATTTCTGGCAGAAAGACTTTGGTGCTGTGGAAGGGAGTATTGCAGAGGAATTCCCCAAACTTTGAGATGGACATCCCTATGTAAAGTTTCTGCACCCCTTAGTCCGAGAATTGCAGAAGTATTTAACAAGAACCTTATTGCATGCCTATGGTTCTGCTGAGAGACTCCAAAGTGTCTTTAGAGAGAGGAAGTACTTTAACCACCATCATTGTTGCTATCCATATACTGCTACTGAGAGGATATTGTTCTGTGACATACTATGAAACTGTGCCTTTTGCTGTTAAGTGTACTAGAATCCCTATCATCAACATAGTAAAGTGAGATTTTATTTATTGCAAACAATGGGCCTGATTATTGTCTCCATCATTCACCGACACAGCCTTGCACCCACCAAATCTTCCAACACCAATAGTTAATTTCTTTATGTTATGAAATGTAATGTTATGTCATACTATGTATTGCACCCAACATGGCCGTGTATGGATGGCACGGTCTGGGTTAACAGTACTGGCTTAGCCCTTGCAGGAGGTAAGGTGTGGACTGGCTCAACCCTTAGTTCTAGTTAGTGATAAGGAGAGTTTGGAAGAGAGAGGAAACTGTGACTTGTGGTCCCTCTTCTTAGGCTCAAAAAGCTACAGAGACTAATTGATCTCTGCATGATCTACAGAAGGAGATAAGGAGTAAGACAAAGGGTCGAATGAGAGGACCTAGAGTCTGCATGGCCAAGTATTGTAATCAGTAAGATAACCTGCTACCAAAAGCAGTTCAGACTTTACTGCAGTGAGGGACACTGAAAATCACTCTTTACACCTGGACAACACTTGGACAGTCGTATCTCTAAAACCCATTATACCTAATTGGACATTACAGACACCATTGCAAATGTATGATCCCTGCCATCGATTCTGAAAGAAGAAACTTCATGCAGAAAGAGAGGGAAGAGGGCAATAACTCCCATCCATGACTAAATTCATACATCTTTATCTAGGAAGAATTGAACTGTGTACAGTTGAAACTGTGTTTTGTTGGATGTACTACAACTCCTATTTTACACTTCAGTAAAAAGAAAAGTTTATTTTGCTATACCAGGCCGGAGCCAAAAGGTCAGGGTGTGCACCGGGGGAAGAAAGAGTGTGCTTTCTTTTCACTAGAGAGCAATGTGGAAGGAAAGCTACTATGATTGACTGTAACAACCAGAGCCACTACCACTCCCATCCTCCGCTCCCTCTCCTCCCGGGCCACTGCATAGCCGCAGGATAGCACTGCTAGGGTACCTGGATGGGGAGTTTGTGTTGAGAAGCTGGACAGTTTGTTAGAAAAGTAAGGAACCTAAGATGTGTGGACAGCAAAGTCTGCAGGGAGGTGTCGGTGGCTGGAAGAAGCATTCATGGCGGTCTGAGCTAAATGGAGAAGATAAGGAAAGAGAAATAAAAAATGTCACCTGTGATACAGGAATGTAATTGTTGTATATGTCGTATAGTTTCTATACTGTGATGGCATTGGATCAGTACTATATTTTCCTGTATGCTCTGCAGCTCAGAACTTAACCTCGAAAGTAATAAGCATAAGGTGAAAATGTATCGTAAGACCTTCACTATACCCTGATACCATTTTCCCCACGGTCTGACCACAATCTGGTTCCAAGTGGATCTCAAGGCCTTCCAAAGTTACAACAGATCTCCACCCCTCTAATGTTGCCTACACCAAGACAAACAAACAGACAAAAAGATTGATAGATAGATAGATAGATAGATAGATAGATAGACTGGATCTAAATGCAGGCAGCAAGTTAATGTAGGAAGTGGTGACCATGTGCAGCTTACAGAGCAGGAACCTCTGTCTGAAGCTCTGGTGAGAACATTGCAGTCACTTGATACAAATGTTGAGAACATTCATCCTTTGTGGTTTTCTGTCTGTTTACACAATAGGCTAATATAAGAGACTTCTCAGAGCTTGATCCTTCTCAATCCAGGTCACGTCTGCAGAGCACAGCTCCCGCCTCTAAATTATCACGAGGACTTTCACACAAGTGACACTGGCAATGAGAAAACCATTAACCATGTATTTGTTAGAGCTGTCTCTATGTTGTTAATGAGCTGTGAATATTCATCTCTGACATTGCTGGAAACCTTTGATCTGCTGACGTGATGTCATCGCCAAAATATTTTGATAGCATCATACCACGAACGAATCGCCAAACCTCTTTACATAAAAGGAAGAACACAGGGCTAAAAATAAACATGTCGTCTTCATGGAATGTCCCATTATCTGCAAGTAGTACTGTATATACCCGGAAAAAGGAATGTTTTTTAAGATTTCTATTTTTGTAATAAACACACAAATTATAGCAATACCCCAAAGACTGAAAAAGAGTAACTCCACTCACATATAAAAATACCTTACGTTCCTCAGTATTGTACTAGTTAGGTTAGTTTCACACTAGCGATAGATGTGTCAGACAGGCTGTTCCAGCAAGGCGCAGCCTGCCCGAGATGTCTGGATCCAACACTGACGGACACTGCCTGATACATGCAGGATCCATTAACTATAATGGGGACTGGCGGAGATCCGGCTGCAATCTAGCAAACATGCTGAACAAACTTAGTCCGTCTGATTCTCGGCATAGTTGGTGGGATGTGGCTGGATCTCCGCAGGTCCCTATTATAGTTAATGGGGCCAGAAGGCAACACAGTAGCTTCCGGTAATACCAGAATGCAGAAGGATCCGGCACACTGTTTCCCTGCCGGGTCTAAAAGAGCTAGTGTGAAACAAGGGGGCAGTATTAATCTATTGTTATATTCTTGTAGATAGGAGACAGTATTATGTTAACTATATTCTTGTACTTTTGAGTAGTATTATAGTAGTTATATTTTTGTACATAGAGGCAGTATTATAGTAGTCATATTCTTGTATAAGGGAGCAGTATTATAGTAGTTATATTCTTGTGCAGAGGAGGCAGTATTATAGAAGTTATATTCTTGTACATAGGAGCAGCAGTATAGTAATTATATTCCTGTACATAGCAGCAGTATTATAGTAGTTATATTCGTGTACATAGGAGGCAGTATTATAGTAGTTATATTCTTGTACATAGGAGCAGTATTATAGTAGTTATATTCTTGTACATTGGGGGCAGTATTATAGTAGTTATATTCTTGCACATAGGAGGCAATATTATAGTAGTTATATTCTTGTACATAGGAGGCAGTATTGTAGTAGTTATATTCTTGTACATAGGAGCAGTATTATAGTAGTTATATTCTTGTACATAAGGGGCAGTATTATAGTAGTTATATTCTTGTACATAGGAGCAGTATTATTGTAGTTATATTCTTGTACATAGGAGCAGTATTATAGTAGTTATATTCTTCTAAATAGGATCAGTATTATAGTAGTTATATTCTTGCACATAGGAGGCAGTATTATAGTAGTTATATTCTTGTACATAGGAGCAGTATTATAGTAGTTATATTCTTGTACATAGGGGGAAGTATTATAGTAGTTATATTCTTGTACATAGGAACAGTATTATAGTAGTTATATTCTTGGACAAAGGAGGCAGTATTATAGTATTTATATTCTTGTACATAGGAGCAGTATTATAGTAATTATATTCTTGTACATAAGAGCAGTATTATAGTAGTTATATTCTTGAACAAAGGAGCAGTATTATAGTAGTTATATTCTTGTAAATAGCAGGCAGTATTTTAGTAGTTATATTCTTGTACATAGGGGGCAGTATTATAGTAGTAGTCATGTATATAGGAGCAGTATTATATTACTTATATTCTTCTACATAGAAGCAGTGTTATAGTAGTTATATTCTTGTACATAGAAGCAGTATTATAGTAGTTATATTCTTGTACATAGAAGCAGTATTATAGTAGTTATTTTCTTGTACATAGGAGCAGTATTATATTAGTTATATTCTTGTACATAGAAGCAGTATCATAGTAGTTACTCTCTTTTACATATGGACTGCATTAAAGTGGTTATATGTGTTTTGTAGGTGGCAATGTTATAGTAATTATAATCGTGTCCACAGAGGGAATTGACTAGGTCTCTCGAAAACAAATACGCAATTAAACTAAATTAAACCTTTAACAAGTTTACAGAAGAGGATGACACAAGTTTTTATAAATATGGATAGACTTTCAACTTTAGGGAAAAAAATGTTTTTATAGCTAATGGTAACAGGTTTCTTTTTGAGCTGCAGATTGTTCTATTGTGTTTTCTATGGAGAGTGTAACCTGAATAAATCTACAGCCATATTGTAAGCTTTGACCATTTACACAAGAGGCTGATTGATCCAAACTGAGGTCTCCTTTCTGGCACAAAGGTTGACAGTCGGAGCCTCTTACTGTCATATTTTGTTATAATGATGAATTCTACTGACAGATGAAACTGAAATTCTGACTTTGAAAACATTCACTTTCCTGTACTTGGAAAAAGAATACTACATGGAGGAGTCTCTGTGTATTAAGGCGGACAGATCTAGGAACAAGCCTGTCAGTCCTGCTTATTCTGGAGGTAAAATTAAAGAATGGCTCGCACTTTATAACTTACATTTCATAATTGGCTGCTTCATTCTGCTATAGAGTAGTGAGGCATGGATGGAGCGCTATGGAGAGATTTCCATAAAAGATTATAAATGAATCTAAATTGCATCCAAAATTATTTACATTTGTGAGGGTCCATTTAATTCCCTCTCATCAGTAGTTGTCATCAGTGGATTTTTCATAGCCAATAATAAAAATCCACTCCATATTCTACCTTTCATGGACTGTTTTATTCATCTAGCATTGGAGGTGTTTGTCAAATGGGATCTACTGAATTGCATCAATAAAAAGGCTAGATGTCCCCCACCAATTTTCCTGCCTGCCAATCTTGGACCTTGATCTGGACCGGGTATGTATATTTACTATAAATAGGTGATCAGCCATGTCCCTCCTCCTTCTTCTCACTGTGTCTGGATAAAAGACAAGTGTCTGGAGTAGGAGACTACCTGCTGTGTCCTGTTTGCAGTAGGACAAATAGATCAGCAGGAGATTAAACTGGAGATGAGCGAATTTCTTGAAATTAGTTTCTGGTCAGATTTGCCAATTTTATCTAAATCCAGGGTGCTCCAATTGTCCTGGAAATTGGTATATGACACCCTGTGTTCTCCTAGGATTAATCTCTTTCTCTCTTGTCTTTTTTTTTCCTTGATTTTTTGCTTTCTCCCGTATACAGTACCACTTTTAAGCTGTTTAACGCCTTGAAAGTAATAGCAAATAATGGCAGTGACATTAACATATACAACTATGGGTAAATGCAATGATTAGTATAATCTTTAAAAACACACTGCACCATTGCACATATTTAGCTTTTAAAAATAAAAATGTGCCCAAAACTGTCCCGTAATGGGACAGATTATGTTTTTGTTATCAGAAAAAACATGGTCTTGTTCTGAACAAGCATCCAAAAATATGCCTTAGCAGGGTCAGATACCTGCTCCTCTTTACACACACCAGTGTTAATGTCAGAAGAAACTGTGGATTTTTTAAAAAAAAGCCTGTAAAAATGCTCCCTTTATTGGGAGCAGCAGAAGTAAAGTTTGGATGTAGAAGTAAAATATGCAGAGGTAATAGTGGCAGCAATAATAGTAGCAGCAGTTGCAGCCCAGCATGAAAGAAACAAGGTAGTAGATGCGTGGCTGTATAGGGATAGTAGTAGTAGTCGCTGTGGCAAAGTAGTAGATGTGCAGCTATATAGGGGTGATTCTAGTGGCAACAGGGGAAGTAGCATGCCTCAATTATTTTGAAAATGCAATGTTTGGTACACTTGTGTAGGCCAGCTGTGTCTGTTTAGTTGTGATAATGGTACCTGCCACTCTGAAAACCCTCTCTGATGACTATGGAGGCTGGACAAGACAGTACAGTGAGAGAAAGCCGCCACAGTCCTGGAAACTTTTCCGATCTGACTGCCCAGAAGTTCATGGGGTCAGGGAACAAGGTATGTGCCAGAGAAAGGGCACAGTGCAGGTACGACTGAACCTAGTTGTTCAGATGGTGCATGTTCCTTTCCTGATATGCATCAGATTGAAAACTGTTCCATCAGGTAACAAACTGAACTGGATACTATGGCTTCTGAGACAGTGGTAGAGTGGTGACTTAAATTCAGGTGAAGGTGCGGGATGGGGCCAAACGATGAAAAACGTTTTTACAGACAACTGTCTGTAACTGTTTTTACACAGAGTAATGCCTGCTGAATTAACTTTTACTGAAGGTGCAGAAGTGTGCCACATTTAGAGGATAAAAAAAACAAGTTTTATGCACAGCTGGCCAGAGGGAATACTGCCTGCTGAATTTAATTTTGGTGAAGGCGAGGAAGTGTGCCACATTTGGAGGACGACAGACACTTTGTTGTTTACTAAACATTTTATTATGAGGTCTATTTCAACAATGCCAAGTCACAGGCTTGGTACACTGATTAAAATTTAAAAACATTGGAAGTGCAAGACAGAGGCGTAATTAAACATCTCTCTCCTTCTACAAACACACTGAACACTGATATTAACAATTTATGTTAATGATATTAACAATAAATGCATTGAATTAAACTGGACGGTATATTAACAAAACACATATAAATGCATTGAAGCACACTGGCATATTAATACAGTAAATGTGCTGAAGTAAACCGGACAATATATTAACGCAGTAAAATGTGTTGAATTAAGCTGGATTGTATATTAATGTAGTTAAATGCGTTTAATTAAACTAAACAGTATATTGACCCCTCTATAATGACCCCCAGAATGCCCTGGCCCCTCCTCTAGATTCTCTAGGAATTGGATATCTCCTTAAAATGAATTAAATTAAACTGGATGGTATAATAACGCAGTAAAAAGTGTTGAATTACACTGGATAGTATATTAGAGCAGTTAAATGCATTGAATTAGACTGGTATATTTATGCAGTAAAATGTGTTCTATTGAACTGTATATTAATACAATTAAATGAATTGAAGTACACTGGTATATTGATGCACTGAAATGTACAATTGCAAACAGTACCTTGGAATATGTATATAAAACACTTATGAGCTATAGAAGCTTTTTTTTTTTTAGCTTTATTTTTTTTAAAGGCCAGCTTAAAAGCAAATCGTCAAGACTTCAGATTCAATTGGCAGCTGAATTTTTGTGAAGTTCGTAACTAATATGATTAGTTCAGAATCAATTGGCTTATCTCTAGGTTAACCCTTTCTTTCTTTGCAGAAGTTCTACAAGACTGCATGGGTCAGGATCATTCGGATAGCACTGCAGACTGACAAACAGTGAGGACAACTATATTTCTCATTCACTTTTAGCTTTCATTTCTAGGTTTAGTGTTCCTTTAAGGCATTTTCCAGATGGCAGAGCTGCATGTAGGAGATGGTTAATACTCACATATGTATGTAGAATACCTATAACGCTGTCATTCAGTGCCATATTACACTCTGTTCTTCCCATGTCTTTGTGTCTCATGGAATTCTATAGGTGCTGTCTCTCCTGTCTATGGACAGCTGTAGGCTTTGCAGTCATTCAATCCAGCATGATACTTGAAGGTCAGATAACTTGGCTATTATCCTCACTTGAAGTTCCTTACTGAAATGTTCCCCTAAAATGAGGACAATTGGCTTCTACCTCATGGTTTTGTTTGGACTGGATGCACATACAGTATGTCTTTTTTCAGTCTTATAAAATATGCTACTATGGAACCTTCTCCCCCATGGATAATTCTAGACGGGGTTATGTAGACACTTCTGAAAAATAAATTCACTTTATACTTTAAAGGGACGACACATTAATTTTCAAAAGGATTATTTGATTTTCTAAAAATCACGAGGGGGATGCCTATGAAATCACAAAGACAACTAGGCCCCATTATCTAGAACTGATGAAATCTCTGTTGTTCTACCAACGTTTTGCCAATCACCCCATTAGTTCACGGCTGGATAAATCATGAAGTGATATTTTCTTCTGACCTCCTGTGTTGAAGGATGTACGGATTGTTAACTGTGAAGAAGACATATGACTTTCTGGGTTTCCCAGAACATGTTCCTTTGTGTTCCAGGTCTCTCTGGAGTTCTACCAACTATGATTTATGGTCTCCCTCCAGGATTCTGTCGTTTACGGCTGCTTCTCTGTGTATGGAGAACCAGTAGGTGTATCGCCATATACTTGGTTTATGAGTTCCTGGGTAAAAAGGAAGGAAAACAGCTATTATTATGCACCTGCCAGAACATCCGAGATGATGATGGCTGTCTGGGTTCTCTATTCATGGCTTCATCAGATGGTTTTAGCATCACATCGATGATGTAGCAGTAAACTGGACAGTTCTGGAAATGTTCCTCTTGTTACAGTGCATCAGTAGAGAGGTCTCAAAAATACACAGATGTGTCCATCCTGACCTTAGCTCAAATTTGGTTAAAAACTCAAATTTCTCATGAAACAAAATTAAAATAAAATTGCGACATTTTAGAAAAACGCTTCACAGGCTGCAATTAGCAACACAACCACCAGGGGGTCGCACATAGACATACATACAGTAGACATTCCTTGGCATAATATCACAAAATCCAGATTTTTTTTTTTTAAAAGCTGGTCATCTCCCGTCATGCATTTTTAGAATATGTTAAGTTAAGCATACAGGATTTTTTTTTTTTTTTTAAAGTTTGCATAATGTCTGTGCTTCTTTGTACAATCATAACTGTGAAAGAAAAGGCTTTTTTGGGGGTTTCTCTAAAGTCTTTTTCAGCCATATTATTCTCTGTTTCAGATGCGCAGCTAGATGCATTTCACTCAGAAGCAGGGGGTGTCTTTCTTCGGTGGAATCTGCCAGCACTGTTCTGCTGTTCTTTTTAATAAGTAGTAAATACAAGTATTCATATCACTTGTCAATCCATAACAGTGTTATTCAAATCCAGGAACAGAAAAAATTAATTAATGGACACAGTATATTCACCGACCGTTTTGGTCATTAAGACCTTTATCAGCGGAATCTGAAATTAATATGTAATGTTTTTAGAATCAGATCTGGTAAGCACTGTATTAGGAAATAGGATATGGGGAGAAAAGGGTTAGAATATAGGGAGAATAGGAAGCAGTTATATATAAAAAGGTATATGGAGTGTGAATAATGTAAAGTATTAGACAAGAGCTAGGAAAATCTAGTGTAGTAGTCGAGGGACAGGGATGGAGCCGTAAGAAGGAAACAATGTTAAAATCAGTGTTCCCTACTAGGCTAAGATATAAAAAGTCACTCATCACAACAGGTCACTGAGGTCATAACAGCTGATCGATGCATGATAGTCAAATATAGGCTATCCCTGTAAGAAAGAAATGACCTCATGAGTGGCAGAAGGTAGAGAGTATGTCCTTGATGTCCATGGGCGGTGAAGCGATTTGCATTTAACTGTCGCGGTTAAGCGGCGCGGCCGGGTGACGACAAGGTCAGTGACGTCACCGTTTCGGACCGAAGCGAGCGGGCGCATGCGTGCTGGCAAGGAGAAGTCCTTGCCATATTCATTTAAGGTAGGAGAGTAGCAGCGGTGAGTGACATCACCGTGCTGAGATGAGGAGAGTGTGTGACTGCGCATTAGAGCAGCGGAACTAGCGCATGCTCAGTTAATACTACTTTGTGGGCAAATTAACATGATGTGAGAGATGAGGGAGGACACTAACGAGAATAACCCCCCCCCCCCCTCCTCTCTTTTTATTCTGAAAACATTGCATATTAATTTCAGATTCCGCTGATGAAGGTCCAAATGACCAAAACGTGAATATACTGTGGCCATTAATTAATTTTTTCTGTTCCTGGATTTGAATAACACTGTTATAGATTGACAAGTGATATGAATACTTGCATTTACTACTTATTAAAAAGAACAGCATATATCAAAGATTGGAGTGCCGTAGATATCTTTCTCCTCTGAATACGTTCCTTCTACGAGCACCCAGACTGCGACATTGGAGTGCCGATCACATACTTATATGATAGCACTGTTCTGCTGTGACGGTCTTTCCCTTACTTTCCACTATGCTTGTTTTTGGCTCTTGAGCTTACAGAACAGATGAGGAGGGGAGATCACACTCACAAACACACAGGAGGCTCCTATAATCTTCAAAAGCTGTGTAAAAGCAGTTCTTTTATCAGGCTCACAATCTCAACTAGCTCTGACACGCCCCCACTTCCTGTGAGCTGTTTTCTGAGTCTCTGATATGGATCTTGCCTGACGACAGGCAGTGGACTGCAAATTAGGTGGAAGTGAGACCTCTCGTGGCTATGACATTATAACTTTTTTTTATAGCTGTTAGGGTACTTTCACACTTGCGGCATGGCTATCCGGCAGGCTGTTCCGGCGGGTGAACAGCCAGCCGGATCCGCCATGCCGCAAGTACCCGTGTACTGCAGGTCCGACTTTTTAGTCCGGCGATCACTTCCATGCACTGCCGTGCTGCGCCGTAGCTCCGTCCCCACCCCCATTATAGTCAATGGCGACGGAGTGCCTGCACACGGGTTCTTGCCACATGGCGGATCCGGCGGGCTGTTCAACCGCCGGAACTGCCTGCCGGATAGCCATGCCGCAAGTGTGAAAGTACCCTTAAATTAAATTAAATTGTGTGAAAGTACAATAACTATTTAAGAAGGAAAGTACAGAACAACACATCTGTGAAATGAGGCCCCGATATATGGTTATGGTCCTTGCTGCCAAACCCCTCATCCTGGCACAAAAGGACCTAATACTTGTTTGCCTCGCCCCCTGCATTTCCACTGTAGAAGAAGGTATTGTGGCCCATAAACTGGTTCCCGTTCTACCCTGTTAGCTGACATGTCTGGACCTATGGAGTGTGGGACCCTGGTATAAATTCAGATTAACCAAGGAGAAAGGGGATAAAGCCCTTGTTCAAGTGAATAGGAGCCAAGCTGCAGTACACGGCAGAGACACTACATGGTGGATGAAGCCTTCTGCTTCTGGCTCCATCCAGTGTTGTGTCTCCATCCAGCTCATTAATGGGACTGTCAGGTATTAGACCCTTACCAGTTGTATACTGATGGTCTATTCGGAGAAGCAGAAGTATAAGCTGTAATATACTGCCCCCACCCTCCACCCCACTCCAGCACTGCTTTCCTGTGCTCCATATTCCATGGGAACCGGCACATGGGGATGATGGGTTTGGTAGGGTCATCTAATTGCCTTCTGACTTTTTCTCGGTTCCTCTTCCTGGATGATGCCTGCTGTGTTCTTCGCTAGCCTTTCTGTGTTGGACCCAGCTTTTCCTGTTTGGACTTCACCTATTGTCTTGCTTCTTGGACTTGCCACCTTCAGGTTTGTCTCTCCAGTTGGACCTCTGACCTGGACCCATCTCTCCCTCCATAATACCCTCTGGATTTGTCATCTTTGGCTTATCTCCCTGATCTGCTCGACAATTGTCTCCTTGTCCTATCTCACTACAAACTGGAATATACTTAGACGATCCCGATCTGCAGTTCTATGAGACTGAACGCTTCAGTTTAGTCTCCGCAAGACTACAAGTTCCAAGGTTCCATTTTCCAAAGCAAGTATCTCTCACTGCCTGACTGCTCAGCAGATGGTTGATGGAGTAGTATCTGTGTGTTAAGGCATTAGCCATTTCACTAGACCACCAGGGATATTGTCATTCTGCCTACAATACCCTAGCCAACCTGGGCTGTTGACATTAACCTCTTTACTTCCCAGACCACAGATGTTACCTATCACCTCAGGGGGATTTAAAACTATCAGTCCACTTTCTAGACAGATATTAGAATTTCATTTGCAGCCATTATTTTAAATGTGAAAAAAAAAAATCATCAGAAAAAATCCACTAAAAAATTGCATAAAATACGACAACTATTGTTATATTGAGTGTTAAAATTGAATCTTCTGCCATTTCAATTGGCCACTAGTTTATATTGGATTGTACTGAATCAGCATACCGAAGAAACAAAAAGTAATAGTAACCCCTGAACAAAGTCCAAAAAGTTCAACGCTGTTTCATGTTGGATAAAAGTAGTAATAAGTAAGAAATGTGACCCTGGTTGAAAAAGTGTTGTGTTATAAGATCATTTTAAGCTTTCGGTCTGACTCAGATATCTATCTATCTATCTAATTATCTATCTATCTTTCTATCTACGGATGTAGTAGTTAACACACATGCTTTATGAGACATGTTAGGCTCCATTCACATCAGCATTTCTCAAACGGTGATATGAATGGAGCCTTATTAAAACTAAATGCGTTAAGCAAACACCTTCAATAGCTTGTCAATGGCTTTTGTTTCAAGATAACGCGGTAAGTTAAGAAATTTGAGTTAATAGTTTGTTTGTTAACCCTACTACATCTGTATCTATCTATCTATCTATCTATCTATCTATCTATCTATCTATCTATCTATCTATCTTTGAAATAATATAATCCTTTAATAATCCCAATGTGGGTAAATTCACAGAGTACAAAACCCCCAAAATAAAGGCATTTTAGTGACAGTAGAGTACAGATAAAAATGTAAAAAAAAATAAGGGATATAGATTTCACAGCTTAAAAAATGTAGTCTCTGGATGGAATGATATCTGCAGGTACCCGGTAGGCGATGAGTGCAGTCTACGTATCTCCGCTTGGACCGATGGTTGTACAGCCTTACAGCAGCAGGGAGGAATGACTTCCGATAGCGCTCCTTCTCACACTTGGGGTAAAGCAGTCGGTCACTTACCGTACTGCCCAATGATATCACCATCTCATGCATGGGATGGGAGTTATAGAAGTCTGTCTTTCTGTCTATCTATCTGTCAATCCATCTACCTTACTATATATCAGTCTATCTATCTATCTATCTATCTATCTATCTATCAGTCTGTTTGTCTATCTATCCATCTCCCTTTAGCTGCCTTTGGTTTATAGGAATGCTGCCCTCCGATTTAGCAGCCATCCCAACAATATACAAGGTCACCTTTCTATAACACTGTCTGTCTATGTATCTGTCTATCTATCTTTCTATCTATCTGTTTGTCTATCTATCTGCCTGCCTGTCTGTCTGTCTATCTATCTATCTATCTATCTATCTATCTATCTATCTATCTATCTATCTATTTGTCTATCTATCTATCTATCTCATAGATATCTATCTCTCATATCTATCTATCTATCTATCTATCTATCTATCTATCTATCTATCTATCTATCAGTCTGTTTGTCTATCTATCCATCTCCCTTTAGCCGCCTTGGTTTATAGGAATGCTGCCCTCCGATTTAGCACCCATCCCAACAATATACAAGGTCACCTTTCTATAACACTGGTCTACGTATGAATGTGCAGATATTTAGACAGAATTATTAGAGTGCTAGCCCCTATGGTGACTAAAGCATTAAAAACATAAGGAAAACACCCCAGAAATGACATAAAATAAGACAAATGCTGTTAAACTGTTATATTGGGTGTGAGAATACTTTCTTCTGCCATAGTTACTGGCCGCTCGTTGAGTATTGGGCTGTAGTGCCTCAGCATACCAAAGCAAATAAAATAATACTAACGTAAAAAATCCAAAAATGTCAAAAGTTGTTTCATATTGGATAAAGTAGTAAGAAGCGCAGGAGTCTAATCTTGGCTGAATGAGAAGGTGTTGGGTCCTGTTCTCATTTCCAGCCCAAATTCTCTCCTGTCTCAGGACAGCGCTTGCTGGAAGGCGCTCTCGCACATGACCGTCCATCCGCTGCTCCCTCGCTGAGTTCACGCTGTGATCACGTTATTGTTTTCATTAAGGCGATGATGTCATCGTGTTGTAGGGGAGTCGCTGGCTTTGATTTAGAACTGGCCGCAGAAAGCACATTTATGGACTCTGATTTATACCTCCTCCTAATTAAGTTGCATTAATGCTCATTTGGGATTTCCATAGGAATTGTCTCTGTAACTTTTCCCAATTATTTCCATACCGAGACGTTTCGATCTTACAGAGGCTGTAGACAGAACCGGCCGAGCAATTACTGTAAGTGTAAGGTGACGGCAGATGACACTGATCTCATTAAAGGGATTTTCCACTGAAACACTTTTATTAACTGTCAGTAGGACAAGTCATAAAGCTGTGATAGGTGGGGTCCCAAGAAAAAGAACCATCTCACCAGCGCCACCTATTGGACGTTATTGAATGAGCAATGGGAAATGGCAATTGTAAAAAGTGGTGATTGGTGGCCAAGTTGGGGGCCTATTGGAAGTGACCTCCTATTGGTCAAGATGTGACTTTCCAACAAACTTTGGGATATGACAAGGAAAATTAGTCAAACCAGATATCCAGATAGGTGGGGGTCTCATAGGAGTTTCCACTGGAATCAATTGGAAGGATGGAAACCTACTAGTGATCTCAGGAGAGCGTGCTTCCCATAGATTTCCATGGCTGACCGCCTCTGCATTGTGACCAGAGAATGGAAATCCCAAACTACACCCCATCCATTACACTTTTATTATATGCCTGATAAAAGGTTTGGGCTGGAGACCCCCTTTAAGGTCATTACAAATGTCTCTTGGAGACCAGCCCCCCATAAAGCATTGAGTCCTGTCTTTGTGACCTGTGGACACACTGGATCATCCAGCTCTTCATCCTGGCACATCGATGGGGTCCTAAATGGAGCATGAACGGAGGACCCCTCTGTATGTATGATGTCCATGGGGTTGGCTTAGGGAAATAACATCTTAAATACTTTGCTCGGGACATGAAGAGTCTCATTTTTGGCACAAGTATGAATTTACTGTGCGTACAAATACCCGCTAAACCATGTGGCGGTTTTTAATATAAACCAGTCCATTGTAACTGACTGAAATCTCATCTAAGTTACCATATAGTGGCCAAATAACTCTGCCACTCAACAGCGCACTCCAGTGGTAAAAAACAACACGCCGTAATAACCTGTACTGTCCTACAGCACTCAGATAATGGCACCACCATATAGTGCTGAAATACCGCCATACAGGGCTCCTATAATACTACAATGCAGTGTCCAAATAAGAGACTTCTAATTCTCAGCCCCCCATAGTTTCTTAGTCTTAACATATATATGAGACTTTGTACTTAGTGTAAATTATCTTGAAGAGTCTATCTTCTATCTATCTATCTATCTATCTATCTATCTCTATTCTATTATCTATCTATCTATTTATCTATCTATCTATCTATCTATCTATCTATCTATCTATCTATCTATCTATCTATAATCTATCTATCTATCTATCTATCTATCTCTTATCTATCTATCTATCTATCTATCTATCTATCTATCTATCTATCTATCTATCTATCTATCTCTATTATCTATCTATCTATTTATCTATCTATCTATCTTCTATCTATCTATAATCTATCTATCTATCTATCTATCTCTATTATCTTCTATCTATTTATCTATCTATCTATCTATCTTCTATCTATCTATAATCTATCTATCTATCTATCTATCTATCTATCTCAGATCTATCTATCTATCAATCTATCTATCTATCTATCTATCTATCTATCTATTTATCTATCTATCTATCTATCTTCTATCTATCTATCTATAATCTATCTATCTATCTATCTATCTATCTCAGATCTATCTATCTATCTATCTATCTATCTCATATATATCTATCTATCTCATATATATCTATCTATCTATCTCATATCTATCTATCTATCTATCTATCTATCTATCTATCTCATATATATCTATCTATCTATCTCATATCTATCTATCTATCTATCTATCTATCTATCTATCTATCTCCTATCTATCTATCTATCTATCTATCTATCTATCTATCTATCTATCTATCTATCTATCTCTATCTATCTATCTATCTATCTCATATCTATCTATCTATCTATCTATCTATCTATCTATCTCATATCTATCTATCTATCTATCTATCTATCTATCTATCTATCTATCTATCTATCATTCTGTCTTTATCTATCTACAAAAATAATCTCTCCAAATATTCCAAAACGTCCAAAGCTTTTTCATATGTCTATGTCATATCTATGTATTTATAATTTATCTATCTATCTATCTATCTATCTATCTTTTATCTATCTATCTCATATCTATCTATTTCTTTCTTTGGGCCAGTTCACACAACAGTGCGAAAAGAGAGTGTTTTTTTCGTGCACTTTTTAACACGTTTTTGATACAGATTTTTTTTAACTAATAGGTTCAATACGAAGCTGGAATTTCAGCTTTGAGGTTTTTGAATGCACACAAAACGCATGGACTTACTCGGAGCTGTGTTTCTCTGCTGCCTATTTATGCAGTAAAAGATCTTTTTCTTTCTTTTTCTCTTTTTCCTTCTTTCTGTCCTTTCTTTCTTTCTTTCTTTCTTTCTCTTTCTGTCTTTCTTTATTGCTTTCTTCTTCGCTTTCTCTTTCTTTCTGTCCCATTTTCTCATAGAACAGAATAATTGTGGTCATTTTATTATATTCATCCAACAGTATCAGAAATAATATTTACGGTCCCTCCAGAGTTGCAATCCCTCGGTGATGGCAGAAGACACGGTCAGGTTATAGGGAATTTTATATTAAAACTTAGGAAAAATGTGATTGCGCCTTCGACGTGGTAAAGTACGAAATGTCTATCTTTTTATGACTGTACATATGCCCTTTATTATGCATCTTATTAATTCTGGGCTCTATAGTCAGGCCCCATCATAAAACCCTAAACTAGAACTGATTTCCCTCAATTCTGCAGCAGTTAAAAGTCATTACTTATAATCAAATATTGAACGCGCCATTTCAGAATTTACTTTGTTTCTCGAATCCCGCCGTAAAGTTTCACTGATTTATGCTGCTCATTTTATAGAATATTATTATGGGAATGAATTTATATTGCAGTCCATCAGACAGAAACATTGTAGCTCTTGTGATTGCATCTTCATGCGTGTTTGCACTGCTCTTAACGATCAGGTCATTTATGATTAATTTTTAAAATCCCACTTATTGTCATGTCAGAATTATAGTCATCGGTTTGAGTTTAATACAATTTGCTCAGAAAATACAAGATTTTATGTGATTTACATAATGGTGGTCGAAGAATTCCCTCAGAATGTTTTGTTATTTGTTGCGTGTTAGTTATTATTTCCTTTTGCTTATAAACTTATCGGATTAAAATCCTGGGGATTTGGAGGTCACGTCACCACCTTGAACTCTTTGTCATATTCTTGAACATGTTTTGGAAAAGCATGACTCATCTGACCAGACCACCTTCTTCCATTGCTCCATGGTCCAGTTCATATGCCCATTGGTGCAGTGGTCAGCATGGACATTCCAGGCTGTGGGTACACAGCCCCATTACACAACATAGTCAATAGTAACTATATAAGCAATTTTAGCTACAGTAGATCTTCTGTAGGATCAGATAGGCGAGCATTGTTCTACATAAGCATCAAGCACCATTACTCTTCCTTGGACCACCTTTGCTATATGCTAACCACTGCATACTGGGAACACCCCATAAGACCTGCCATTTTGGAGATACTATAAACCAGTCTTTAAGATTTTACAATTTGGCTCTTCTCAAATTCCCTCTATTCCTTACAATTGCATATTTCCAACCTCAAGAACTGACTGTTCAGTAGCTGCCCAATATCTGTGACAGATGCCATCATCACAAGACAATCAATGTTCTTTACTTTATCTGCTAGTGGTTTGAATGTTATAGCTGACCCTCTTGCAGATGCTGTCCTTGGGCAGACCTGAACCCAGGAGCCCAGCAGTGCCATAAAAGTCTATTGTGAGAAACCCCCTCTAACTGTTCCACTAATACAAATAGGATAAAAGTAAATGTAACCTTTAAAAAAATAACTGTGCACAAATAGTAGGACCGTGTATCATACGTCTCAGACCACACAGATGCCCCAAGTCTTACAAGCAGAATATCGAGATGTTTTATTGCATAATAATTCTAAGATCTCACAGCTTGTAAATTCTACCGAGGGACCAGTTTATAAAAACACACATATTTAGAATTCATCTACCGATTTTGTTTCTAAATAAAAACAAAAAATGTAAAACTAATTTGCAAAATCATTTTCAAAAACATTTTCTAAATTATTTTAGTAACTATTTTTGTTATCAAGGCTTAAATCTGAGATTTCCAACCGGAATTTTCTACTACATTTTGGAACTTTCTTTTGGATATTACCCCGGACCAAACCTGACATATTTATGAAGTGGCAAACTCAGTTCTTAGATTGTCATGAGAATCTTTGTTTATGAGGTCGAGGTTCTCACGCTTAGGTGACACCTGACTTACAGTCTTTGTTTAAGTGAACGAGCCTCGAAAATTCAATTGAGATGCAATTTTTAGTCATTATGAGAAATAGGCTTACCAAATCCTAAATTCAAGATAAGCTCCTTTTATTGTTTTGTATGGCTTCGAAACACTCCAAGGATTCGAACAGGTGTTCCATATACTTTATGAACTCATCGATATTAAATCTTCCCTCAAATAAATCAGACATGTTATTTAAGAGAATGTTAGGTATCCCGGCCTCGATGTCATGGGCTTTTAATGATGTCTCCATTATGTAGTGATCATTAAACCGAGCTTAAATGAATCAGGATGATTGTGGGGTTTGCTATAGTTTTATATGGAAGGTTGAATTTCAATAAAAGGCCAGCAAATTATACTTTCTTGTGTTTTCTTTTTTGTATGATTTAAAAACTAAAAAAAAGCAAGTAACAAATCACTAAACTCAAAACTTTGGGGGAAAAAATTTGAAAGACAAGGAAAATAAAAGCCATGATTTTTTGGTAACTCTTTCCTTTAACTTGTGTTATCATTGGACAGTGTTATGCAGGTCTGATGTATTGTCTGTTTTATGAGAAGCTTTTGCATTCAGGACGGAGAGATATTTCAGCAATACTCAATGCTGTGGATAAAAAGTTGGCTGTAGCTTGTAACCACATGGACCCTCAGGAATAGAGGAGAGCACTTTAGATATATATACACGTTATTTTGCAGGATCAGGGAAGATCTTTTTAAAATTTGAGACCACCCTTATATGCCATTACTTTAAGGATGATAAGACAGTAGAAGGAAACAGGCAGTAGAAGAGCGGAGTACACAGCATTTGTTGTGTGTGCTTTATGGCAGATGCAATGAATGGGAGTGAATTGGCAGAAAGGTGTCATGGTCCTGGATCATCACAGTCTCCAGTAGGTCATGGAGTACATATACATATATGTGTGTACAGTATAGTGTTACTATCTTGCTTTATAATGCTCTTCAGCACTACAAAACAGCTGTCTTTTAATTTACTTTTCCTCTAAAGAAAAATGAGATAACTCTGCTCATTCTGACCCAGTCTATACAGTAAAGTTGACAAGTGAATTGTAGAAAACAGGAAGTTCTAGCCACTTGTGTCAGCTTTAGTGGTCAGTGTTAAAAAGCTGAAAAACAGGGTCATGAATTCATATTCTTAAGGCCTGTTATATAGTATTTATTACACGTAAAATAGTCTTTACTAATATATGTTTAACAAGATCACTGTCTCCTACAAGATCAGCACACTATCCTCCTGCTGCTGCTATCATTCCCATGGTCTATGTGCCCAGTGAGTGTTTTATTGCTGCCCATAATATAACAATGCTCATGTGTCATGCATAAAGAAATGACAAAATACAATAGGTCACTGTCTCCAGCAAGGTCAGTACATTCATTTCCAGCTGATCCCATTGCCTCTATCACATGCATCCCTGTCATTACTAACATAATCGCATAATTGACATGTCAATACCTTCCACAAATCCAGGACACTCCTCACCTACTGCTGTCATCATTTACAGAACATGATCTGATTAGTTTCAGAGTGTACTGTCCCATCAACACATTGTAAATACCCCTTGCATGCAAGTCACTGCCACCAAGAAAACCAGCACAAAACTCTTCTGTTGCTATCATCATTTACACAGTTTCATTAGTTACACAATATACTGTCCCATCAACACATGGTAAGTATCCCTTACAAGCAGTCATATCCTTAAAAATCACAGGGGTTAAGTCACTACTTCCCATAAACCCAGAAAAGTCCAATCCCGTTGCTGCAATCATTCCCATGAACTTGTTATATTATATTGTATATCTGACTTAATGTTACTGCCCCTTACATGGAGTCATGTCCTTTCTAACAAAACACTGAGCAGGTCATTGCCTGTGATGAGCGGCATAGGCTTTATTAGAATTCGCGATATTTCGCTAATTTTTGGCTAAATATTCGCCATAAATTCGCAAATTCGAGAATTCGTGATCTCCAGTCATTGTTTACTTGATTGCGAAAATCAGCAATGTAATATATTCGGGATAAAAATTTGCGATTAGAATATTCACGATCAACACTAAGGGGTAGGCAACTTTCCTATTGGTTGCTAGAGATGTTGCTAAGTGCCGATATTCACGATAAATTTACGATAAATTTGTGATAAATTCGCGATTAGAAGATTCGCTATTAACACTATTCTAGAATATGAATATATAGCACTATATTCTAAATATTCAGGAATTCTCGAAGTGGCTATATTCGCAATTAAAATTCGCGAGTCGAATATTCGTGCTCAAACTACTGCCAACACAATCTTCTCTTACCCATTATCTTAAAGGGACACTGACAGGCCGTTAGAGCATATACAGCTATACATATCCTTGTATTGGTCCCCTTTTACTAATTAAAACTATACTAATATTGCCCCCACCTGGCTTTGCATGATGTATAAAAAACATTTTTATTGATATGTAAATTACCTCACTTTGTGCCCAAGGGGCTGTCCCTCAGTCCGTTTTGTGCCCAGCCGCACCACGAATGCATCTTCCTAGCTCATTAATATTCACTTCACTTGGTTTCTTTTTTTTCCTCCCGATCCACCGAAATCCCGAGCATGCGCCGTTAGATGTTGCTGGCAGCATCCTCGTCCTGTACAACTGGGGAGAAAGCTGGCGCAGCATCAGTTGTACAGGACGAGGCTGCTGCCAGCAACATCTCATGATGCATGCGCGGGATTTCAGTGCATCGGGAGGAAAAAAAAGAAACCAAGTGAAGTGAATATTAATGAGCTAGGAAGATGCATTCGGGGTGCGGCTGGGCACAATATGGACTGAGGGACAGCCCTTTGGGCACAAAGTGAGGTAATTTACATATCAATAAAAACTTTTTTATACATAATGCAAAGCCAGGTGGGGGCAATATTAGTATAGTTTTAATTAGTAAAAGGAGACCAATACAAGGATATGTATAGCTGTATATGCTCTAACAGCCTGTCAGTGTCCCTTTAAAGTCACTGCTTATCATACACAGTTCTGGAAAGGAATTGGAAAGGTCACTGCGGCACAGCAAGATCAGAACACTCCTCTGAAGACTGGAAAACTATGTGCTGCTGTTGGACTTGCTACTTTTCTACAATTGTCAATGCTGTACCACCTATCTCCATTCTAATACTGTCCCATCACGTGCAGCTTTGTGCTCACTAACAGAATTCCAGAAGAGGACAGGTCACTGCCTCCTGATAAAACAACATACTCTTCTCCCATTGCTGCTGTTGGACTTGCCACTCTACTACAATTGTCAGTGCTGTGTCACTTATCTCCATTTTTAAGACATCTTAACACTGCTCTGTCACATGCAGCCTTGGGCTTACTAATACATTTACAGAAGAGGACAGGTCACTGCCTCCTGATAAAACAACATACTCTTCTCCCATTGCTGTTGTTGGACTTGCTACTCTACTATAACTGTCAGTGCTGTATCACTTATGTCCATTTTTAAGACATCTTAACACTGCTCTGTCACATGCAGCCTTGGGCTCACTAATACATTTACAGAAGAGGACAGGTCACTGGCTCCTGATAAAACAACATACTCTTCTCCCGCTGCTCCTGTGATTATTTTTCAAGGTTTCATTCTCTGCCCACATCAAAGCATACACAAATAGGCATTAAGGCTTAGAATGTTGTCAAGCAAACTCATCAATTACAATTTTTTTAAATATTTTCTATTACAATTTTTTTAATATTTTGAATATGTTTTTGTATGTATTACTTTTATTACTATTGTATATGAATATTAACCTGCAATATTTACAGATATTTTTGCTCATACTCCTTCCATGTTTTATTTATGGATACCTATAATGAAAAGGAAAAAAAAAAATAGTTGGCTGCGGCTCCTCTAATAAGTAATATAACTCCTTCCACCCTCGCTGCCTTTCTCAGTCTTCTCCACCCAAACACTTTTTGCATTACCCTCATGTTTTCATATAATCCCGCTGTTGGCTATATTCTTCTATTACTTGAAGAAAGGGCGACACTTACTTGTGCAGTGTTTCTATGATCTAAGCGAGTTGTCTTCTCTAAGCTGGAAGGTTGAAAAGAAAACCTCTCTAGAAGCAGAGCTGTTTCTCCTGCTGTGAGGTTACATATTACATAGTCCTGGATATTTTGGACCTTCCTCTTGGATACGGCAGATTTATTACTACAGCTCTTGTGTGTAGCTGGTAAATTATTGTGAAGGGCAACACTCTGGCTCTGGGGTCCAGGGTTCGATCCCTCTGGAGACCGTCAGCATGGAGTTTGTGTATATTATGTCACCACAATCAGACTGATGCATGAATTGTTTTCTTAGGCCTCGCGTCCTCGACTGTATGTATTTTGCGGTCCGCAAAATACCGATCCAGTCCATGTTGCATCCATATTTTTTGGAGACCCATTGACCCATTTATTCGTGGTCCACATTTTGCGGCCAAGTCTAGGATGTGTTCTATCTTTTTGCGGAACGGACATATAAATAAAAGCACACGGACCATGTCTGTTCTTTTTGCATCCCTATGTCTGTTACATAAAAAAAAAGATAGAATATGTCTGAAAAATGCAGCACAGTAAAGTCAATGGGACAGCACATGGACCACATCCCCATTTTTCGGAACCGCAATTTGCGACCCGCAAAATGCATACCATCATGTACATGAGGCCTGCCATAATTGATGTCAAAAATGAAAATTAGCCATCACACAGTACATGACCTCGCATGGGTCCAGGGATCGCCACGTACATTGCTCCAATTGCTCTGCTAGACAATCTTCAGCCTGGCAGCTCAAGGGTGTGTCCTTTCTGCTGCAGCTCTCTCCCTATAACTGCCACTGCTTCTAACAGAACATATGGCTGGTGGCAGTTGAAGATTTAAACTGAGCATGTGCGACCAGCTCAATGAGATGGCCAAAAAATAAGGAAAAGGACAAACAGCAGGTGGCGCTATACAGATACATTGTATTGAATTGTATTGAATAGTTCATTGTCTTTGCAAAATTCTTAATTACATGCAATTAGAAAAGTATTCAGATCCAGGGGCTGGTTTGAAAAATTTAGAATATGCTTCATGACACAACCCCTTTAAAAGTGTGTATATAAGATAAAGATTGCAGAGACTAATGTGATTCTCATCTGTGGCACTTTCCGTTGAATGACGTCAAGCAGAGATCTGGAGAACTCCAAGGAATCGCCACACAAGAACAACCTTTAGCTCTTTATTAGCTTTATTGTTATACAGGACGGACACTCCATTCGTTTCAGTATATGGCAGGAGTAAAATGACAGCAGCCCTTCACTTCCTCCCTGCTGAGTGGTGGAGATGACTATACAGATGAAGAATGAGAGAGAAAGATACATGAAACAATTTAAAATATCTTACTCGTACAGGGAAGTGCAAGCCGTCTGTGTGTCTGCAGACTAAATTTGTTAGTTCGTAGAGTCCTGTGATTACTGCAGCCTCAGCACTGAATCAAGCACACCGTCACTCTGTTTTCTGCAGTGTGCAGAGGGGAAAAGTGGAAAATGTGATATGAGCTTGCATACTCGTAGACACTGCGAATCCTGACAGGGTGGCAGATCTATTGTATCTATAACACGGCAGATTATGATGATTTCCTGTTAGTGATGGAGAGGTCAGCAGTGTGAATGGCTGATGACTGAAAGGAACAGCTTTAACAAGGTACTTCTATGGGAAACTAAGAGCACTGGGAGGTTTTCATTTTTTACAGGAGGAATGCTTAAAAGCTGATACATTGGAACCTTTTTAAATGTTTCCAAAAACAGCACCCCCCTTGTCCATAGGCCATGTCCAGTATTGCAGATTAGATTCATTCAATGGAAAACGATAAGTACATTTAAAACATTTGGTGTGCACTTCCAGCTTCATCCCTTTTTGAGATTATCCACGTCACAGGCAGCCTTTATCGCAATAACAAATTCACATGAGTGGACAAGTCACTGTTTCCTATAAGAACAACATCATCCTCTCCTGCTGCTCCCAAGGCTTTAAGCTTTGTCCACATCAAAGCAGAGTTCACGTAGACAAACAGGCAATAAACCCCATCATACTGACCTCCAGATCTACCCCAGTTCCTGGTCTAGATGTGTTTACGTGTCTTTGGTGCAGATTTTACTGGACACGAAATTCATTTTGGGTTCTATATAAAGGAACAATAATAATTTCAGGAAATGTGATATTATTATCAGACTCTGCACCAATGAACCTCCAACTGGAGACGAGTGACTCACAGATTTTCTGTCGGAAGTTCATGATCCCCTCTTACTGGAAGTAATTAAGGGGCCATCCTTATAATGGCTCATTTTCCCGTATGTCGTCATTGTGCGTCACCGCAAGATAATACACGGGGGGGGGGGGGGGGATTCATCAAACCTCGTCAGATACATTTCGATTGATACAATGTATCAAGGAAAAATGATCCATGAATTGTTTTCCAGGGCTACTTGGGTGGAGGGACTTGCGCCCCAAAGACACATTGAAATTTTTTGGGCTTCAGTAGGATTTAATTATGACAATGGGGACATATTATGAAATTAAAGAGGCTGTCCAGATTTTTTAAAATGCCTTCCCTCTGCCCTCCCCAACTCCCCAGGAACTGCTCCATTCAGGCTCTGTGTTGTCCCAGGCTGTCTTCACCGAATTTCTGAGAAATGCATGTAAACCAATGGAGACAATGACAGTGGCACGTCACTGCTGGGTCACAATGCCACCTGGGGACACCTCACTGATGAGGCCTGTCATTGGCTGCAGTGGCAGGAGCCACTGAGCCTGTACGGAGCGTCAAGGCGTCAGTAAGAATGGACAGAGATAGATGGGCAAACCTTTGAAGCCATGAAATGTCCAAGAATATACATTTTTTTACTTATATGCAAATAAGGTTGCAAGTGCCCAGTGGGTGGTCCGTGGCCCCGGAAGTGCTCAGGATCTCCTCAATAAGCTCTGCCCCCTGCTTCGACGGCTTCAGTGTTGCCAGTGAAGGGAATGATGTAGGACAACGCTGGACCTGTCCATCAGAACTGATGGTAACACATGGGGCAGGGTTTACTGGGGACACTTCCCAGTCTCAGGACTGCCCACTAGGCATTTGTCACCCGATGTGACAGGTTTGTTTTATTGGCAAATAGACCTCTCTCCATAGTCATAGCGGTGTGCTTCACATCTGTTTCGGTCCAAAATCAGGGGTTTTAGTGAACTAAACAGACTGCAAAGAACTGACAGACTCCGTTTAAAAAAGATCAGTCAACCAATGATTATCAAGAACTACTACTGACAATTCTAATGAAGCTGCTATTGAAATCAGTCTGCAGTCTGCTGACAGACGCACCCCACGGTTATAATGCACTGGCTTTCTGGCGGCACTGCCACACATTCTAGGAGATTTATTTATACCAGATCACTTAGAGCGCTCCATCGTCCAGAAAGCAAATCAAAAGAACTTATTCTGTCCAGAAAGCAAACCAGCAGAAAAAATAGTATACTAAAGGCTTTAATTCCGGATCAGTACAGGATAAGTAATGTAATGTACACAGTGACTGCTCCAGCAAAATAGTGAGTGCAGCTTCGGAGTATAATACAGGATGTAACTCAGGATCAGTACAGGATAAGTAATATAATGTATGTACACAGTGACTACACCAGCAGAATAGTGAGTACAGCTCTGGAGTATAATACAGGATGTAACTCAGGATCAGTACAGGATTAGTAATGTAATGTATGTACACAGTGACTGCTCCAGCAGAATAGTGAGTGCAGCTCTGAGGTATAATACAGGAAGTAACTCAGGATCAGTACAGGATAAGTAATGTAATGTAGGTACACAGTGACTGCACCAGCAGAATAGTGAGTGCAGCTCTGAAGTATAATACAGGATGTAACTCAGGATCAGTACAGGATGAGTAATGTAATGTAATATATGTATACAGTGACTTCACCAGTAGAATAGTGAGTGCAGCTCTGGGGTATAATACAGGAAGTAACTTAGGATCAGTATAGGATAAGTAATGTAATGTATGTACATAGTGACTCCACCAGCAGAATAGTGAGTGCTGCTCTGGAGTATCATACAGGATGTAACTCAGGATTAGTACAGGATACAGAATGTAATCTATATACACAGTGACTCCACCAGCAGAATAGTGAGTGCAGCTCTGGAGAATAATACAGGATGTAACTCTGGATCAGTACAGGAGAAGTAATGTAATGTATATGTACACAGTGACTCCACCAGCAGAATAGTGAGTGCAGCTCTGCAGTACAATACAGGATGTAACTCAGGATCAGTAGAGGATAAGTAATGTATGTACACAGTGACCACCAGCAGAATAGTGAGTGCAGCTCTGGAGTATACTATAGTATATAACTCCTGATTAGTACAGGGTAAGTAATGTAATGTAGACAGTGACTCCACCAGCAGAATAGTGAGTGCAGCTCTGGAATATAATACAGGAAGTAACTCAGGATCAGTACATGATAAGTAATGTAATGTATGTACACAGTGACTCCACCTGCAGAATAGTGAGTGCAGCTCTGGAGAATAATACAGGATGTAACCCTGGATCAGTACAGGATAAGTAATGCAATGTATATGTACACAGTGGCTCCACCAGCAGAATAGTGAGTGCAGCTCTGCAGTACAATACAGGATGTAACTCAGGATCAGTAGAGGATAAGTAATGTATGTACACAGTGACCACCAGCAGAATAGTGAGTGCAGCTCTGGAGTGTATTATAGTATATAACTCCTGATTAGTACAGGGTAAGTAATGTAATGTAGACATTGACTCCACCAGCAGAATAGTGAGTGCAGCTCTGGAGTATAATACAGGAAGTAACTCAGGATCAGTACATGATAAGTAATGTAATGTATGTACACAGTGACTCCACTAGCAGAATAGTGAGTGCAGCTCTGGAGAATAATATAGGATGTAACACAGGATCAGTACAGGATAATTAATGTAATGTATATGTACACAGTGACTCCACCAGCAAAATAGTGAGTGCAGCTCTGGAGTACAATACAGGATGTAACTCAGGATCAGTAGAGGATAAGTAATGTATGTACATAGTGACCACCAGCAGAATAGTGAGTGCAGCTCTGGAGTATACTATAGTATATAACTCCTGATTAGTACAGGATAAGTAATGTAATGTAGACAGTGACTCCACCAGCAGAATAGTGAGTGCAGCTCTGCTTTAGTACAGAATAAGTAAGGTACTGTAATGTAATGTTCATAGCTTAACACTACAGGAGGTTCTCATTCTGCACCCAGATTCTGGGCTTCGTCTTTATGCACTTGCTGCCTGATAGAAGCTGCCATGTGTAGTAAGCAGCGCGCTCCGCCTGTAAAATGTCTGGTTGTAAACAGCAGATCATAGAAAGGTCAATGCTTCAGATGGATAAATCACTATTGTTAGCAGCTTCCTGTTTTTTTGTGAAAGGATTCTGCTCATTTGTATCTGAGACTACAAAACATAGGGTTTGATTTATCTCCGTCACATTGCACACATCTCAGATCAGCTGCTGATCTCTTTTTATTGTTTCTTTTCCTTGCAATGCACATTTTTATTTTTGGAGGGAGGTTGAGGACCTACACATTACAGGACACGCTTGAGATAAACCAATACAATAAATGGTATTTTTAGCACAAAAAAACAACAAAAATATTTGTGCACTCCTGATTATCATTCACCAACAAACATATATTTTACTGTTTTATATTTCAATGTTAAAGGGACACTCCAAATTTATTTAAGCATCTTAAAAAAAATTCTGAGCTACACAATGTAAATCAATGGCTTAGCAACAATGCAGATATTACTATCGGTGGCACATATCTAATGTATATGCCACAAAGGGTTTGTTGGGTGCCTATTCCAGTTCTCGGACTCCCATCTATCTGGAAAATGATTGTCCTCTTCTCTAACATTCACATTCCAGAATGTGAAAGGCTAGACATGTGACCCTGTCCAATGTAATTTACATAAACTGCTGGAACTGCCAAGTGTTTCGCTACTCCCATGAACTACAATAAAGATATCTGCATCCATGCAGGGCCACCGCTCAACCACGTCTACACCATCCTGAATGACAGGGCCAGGGGGAAGGGGGAATGACTATGCTAACCTGGCCCTGTCAATCACAAAATAGCTTGCTCTGCAGGCACCCCAGAGCTAATGTCTGTGATTGGCAATAATGCCAATCGCGGACATTTAAAACCTCAGATGCAGCAGTCAAATGTGACCACGGCATGTGAAAGATCAAAAAAGAACTGGAACGTCTTCCCCTGGATGAAATCAGGGAGGCCAATACATAGTAGTAATAGGCCACAGCCTGTTCTAGGCCTATTACTGGCATATTTCAATATAGGCCGGCAGGTGGCAGTACTTCATTGGAATATAGTGATTCTTGTATTCTGTAAAGGATAAAATGCCTTTACTTAACACAAATGGCAATTTAATAAAAAGAAAAATAAACAGCAAAAAAAAAATTCCATAGGCATCTTCAGGTCTGAAAATGCCCTTTACAATTAAAATTTAAAAATATTTATCCCATACAATAAATGGTGTCTAATTTCAAAATGGCTGATTTGCGTTTTTTTTTATCTCTTCCCATCCCCCAAAATATTGAATAAAAGAAAATTAATCAAAAAGTCATAAACACCCACCCACAATAGTATCAATAAAGACTACAGATCATCCAGCAAAAAATGAGCCCTCACACAGCTAACTCTAAAAAAGTTATGGGGGTCAGAATGTGATATGGCGAATTGGCGATGAAAAGAAAAAAATAATTTATTCTAAAGTTTTTATTTTTTAGTCTTAAAATACAAGAAAAGCTATACAAATATGGTATTATTGTAATTGTACTGACCCAGAGAATGAAGAGCACAGGTCAGTTTTACTGCATAGTGAATGCCATAAAAATAAAACCCATAAAACATAGCAGAATTGCGTTTTTCTCCCCTAATCCTACAGCATTTGGCTTTTTTTTTTTCACTTTCCCACTGCATCATATGCAATAATTAAATGGTGGCATGAGTAAGTACAATTTATCCCACAGAAACAATCAATCATATGTGAATGAATTTTTTTAAAGTTATGGCTTCAGGAAGGGAGTAAAAAATGAAATCACAAAATGGAAAATCACCATGACTGGAAGGGGTTACATTTTTAGGATTATGCATTAATGGTTTATCCAAACCCCAGGACCCGCTGCAGATTAGCAGAAAGAAGAAGATTGATGAAGACCCATGACCCCTTCACTGCTGGTCCTTGATGCGCGGTTTATTGGGGATTATATCATAAACCGTAAAAAGAGGGGGCAGTACAAAGTAATACACAGGGACCCGACCAACCGGAAGCCCCATATTGGATACGTAATTGATGAATATCCCTAGATAACCCCTTAATGACCACATCTCGGCAGGATCAACCCTGTTAAACCAGGCCTACTGCCTCCTAGAGCTGGTCCTGCTGAGTTAAATGACACTTGTCTTGTGAAAATCGGTTGTGTTGTTCCCAACAAAAAAAAACAACTTTTATTCTTCCTGCCAATAAGGGCTTCAATAAGGCGTGGCCAGAAGTGGAAAGATGAGGTGCACAGCCACACCCCTCAGTGCACTGAAGCCCCAGTTTGACTAAAGAATAAAAGTCTTTTTTTTTTTTTTAGGAATGACACAACCAATTTTTAAAAGACAGGTGTCAATTTAATCAGCAGGATCAACCCTTTCAGGCAACAATCGTTGCGTCATAGAGTTGATTCTGCTGACATCTGATCTTTAACACCTTCGCGCATTATGCATATACGTCATAATGCGTGAGGGGAAGTATTCAACGGGCCTCTGCAGCGGGCCCGCTCCATACATGGCGGGTGCAGTACTGCTGACACCCACCCGAACTGGAGCGGCGATCGCGCCACCCCTGTCATTTAACCACTCAGGTGGCGTGACTTCAGATCGGAGTCCCCGCAGTAAAATTGCGAGGATCCGATCGGTTGCCATAGCAGCCTGGACGCTTCTGAAGTTATCCAGGCCTGTCATGGCAATCTCTATACTGAGCTATGCACGAGGCACAGCTCAGAATGGAGAGAGTAAAAATCCTATTCCCCCTAATAGAGCTCTACTAGGGTGAATAGGAGAGGTGATCAAAATCCCATGTACTAGACTCCTATGGGGCTAATAGTAAAAAAATTGTAAAAAAAAAAGATAAAAGTTTTAAAAATAAAATAAAAAATTAGAAGTTTAAATCCCCCTTTTTCTCAATTTTACATATGAAATTATATAAACAATAAAAAAAACATATTAGGTATCATCACATCCAAAAATGCCTGAACTATTAAAATATAAATAAATAGAACAAAATGGAAAAAAAGAAAAACACGCGATTCGCAATTTTTTTGTCATTTTGCCCCACCAAAAAAAGAATAACAGTGATCAAAAAGTCGTACATACCACAAAAATAGTATCAATTAACAATTCAGTTCGTTACACAAAAAACAAGCTCTCACACAACTTTGTAGACTGAAATATAAAAACGTTATGGCTGTCAGAATATGGCAATGCAAAGAAACTTTGGATTTTTTCAAAGCTTTTTATTTTTTTAAAGTAGTAAAACAAAAAAAAAACTAAAAGAAAAACCATTCATATCCAGTCACAGAATATGGATGTCAGGTAATTTTTAGCGCACAGTGAACGCTGTGATGTCAAAATCCCAAATATATTGGCAGAATTCAGTTTTTTTTTTTTTTTTCAATATTGCCACACAAAGAATTTTTTTCCCGTTTTACAATACAACACATGGTAAATTACATGGTGGCATTAAAAAATGCAGCACAAAAAATTAGCCCTCATATAACTATGTGAATTGAAAAATAAAAAAGTTTTTTGGAACGTGGGAAGGAAAAATTTAAAATGCAAAAATTAAATAGGCCTTGACATTAAGGGGTTAAAGATGTATGAATTTGTAAATTGTTTGCGATCCTGATTTCTGAACTATGAAACATTCTTACAACATTTCATAAATTTTTTATTTTTTTTACTTTTTAAAGTATTCTGAAAACATTTACATTTTCAGTTGAATAACTAACCATTCAACGACAATATTTTTGCCCAGAATTTTATGGAAACCCCACTCGATGGACGGAGGCGCTGAGATTTTAGCAAAGATACAGATAGCATTTATGTCTTCCGTCTCACTTCATCTGCTCGGAGGTGTAAGAAAGTTTTAATAAGTCGAAGGTTTTGGAAAAACAAGTCACACGACCCTCGTCTGATCTCTCACATGTGTTCATCAAAGTACAAAGGGTAATAATTCATGACTTAAACAGGTCCACTGTCCAAGACAATCACTGCGGCTTCCTCTGCATTTCCACCTCCAAGGAGGCCGTTTGCGTAAAAACAACAATCTAAATGGAAGCCTTCACTTCAGTGGAGAGCCCTTAATGACATGGGACTTCCTTTATCGACTGCCATGAAATTCGCCACCTTATAATGGCCTGTGATATTAATATCGGGTTTGGGAAAGTCAAGCACTAGATCTACAGGGAAGGAAGTGGCCTGATGAAGTACGGAGGAATGTTGAGCATTTGACAATGACACGTAGGCCGGTGTATTTTAGTCCTTTCTAACACTTCTTTTATTATATCGTTGTGTCACTAGGAATTCTGTAAAAGGTCAACTCCACCCGAAACCAAAAACTGGAGAGTGAAGAATATTTCTATTGTAACCCTCGGAAGTATATAGAGATCTACTGGGAAAACATTTTTGAAAGGTTCTAATTATATGCAGCCAAGTTAAAGAAAAAATCCTCGCCTTTTCTTTTTGAATACCGCCCTCCGAGTAACGTCATCCCAGTGCCTACATTAAAGAGATTGTCTCATTGTTAATATGAAGTATTTGGGCATATGCATTGATCAATATAGAGCGCAGTTACCTGCTCAGGAGACCCTCTGTGAGTCAAAGAGGAGACCTGCTGTGGTAGACTCGCCTTGTAATACTACATTTCTCCAGAAACAGACAGACTAAAGAGGTTCTCCAACCATTCAAAGGGGTTGTCAGGGTTCAGAGCTGAACCCGGACACCTCCTCTCTTTAACCCCTCCAGTTTCCCTGATATGAGCATATCAACATTTCATGTTCCGATGCCCTCCCTTGCCCTGTGCTGTATCGTGCAGGGCAAGGGCTTCTTTGTTTACTTTGGTACTCTGCTAGGTGGAGGCTTTGGCCCAGCAGTGTTAGGTGATGTCACCGCCTCTGAGTGGGGGGGGGGGCCTTAGCGCTGTCCTAGCTGTTTTACACGCTAAGGCAGTGCTAAAGCCCGCCCATTAGTACCCATGATGTCACCGGGCTCACTGCTGGGCAGAGGCGCCTCCGCCTAGCAGCCCCCATGGAGAGCCCAGTACGTCAGCGGGTCTCCGAAAAATGCCTTTTCTCTGCTCGTTTGAGAGCAGGGCAACGGAGGGCATTGCAGCGTGAGATGCTCTGATGCTCATATCAGGGGGGCCAGAGGGGTGAAAATGGGGATAGTAGACTAGTTTCACACCTGCAGTAAAACTATCTGGCAGGTTGTTCCAGCAAAGTTCACCATACAAGGCCGTTCACTGCCAGACTACATGGACTATAATAGGATCCAACCAGTTTCCAGCATGAGTGCCTGTTTCCACTGGACAAAAACTGGCGTACTCACTGGTTCTTGTCCTGCTGAAACCTGGCGCCCATGCCAGAAAGTGGCCGAATCCCCACCAGATCCCATTATACTCAATGGGTTCTGGCAGTGCACGGCTCTATCTGGCTCGGCCCGGTACGTTGAACTGCGGCAGGCTGTTCCTCTGCCAGAACAGCCTGCCGGAAAGCTTCACTGCATGTGTGAAATGTATCATCAGGAAATGATTAACCTATTGTTTAAATCATGTTTTCATGTTAAACATTTTTTAGAATTTTGATGATTTATTATTTTATTTTACTAATATTTAATAAAAATGTGTATTATCCTGTAGTTTTCGCACTTTGCCCATAGGCCTAATAATAGGTCTTGATTTCCTTTCCTTTTCTGTACTGGAACTTTTCAGTTACTATTTTGTTGCGTCAAAGAAATAGTTCTCCCGAACCGGCATAGCCGGATAGTGCCGCATTCCCACCGGACCCCTTTGAATATAATGGGATGTGGCAGGGATTTGGCTGATCCCCGTCATATCAGGCAGGATTCAGCTGGACAAAAGTTGCCGCACGCAACGGTTTTTGTTCAGAAGAATCCTGATTCCTGGCGTTTATGTGACACTATCCGGCTATGCTAGATCTGGAGAACGGCCTGCCGTATTTCTTTGACCCATGTGTGAAAGTAGCCTTATAATGGCAAGTGACAAGTCTAGATAACACTGCATCCACCATTCACAAGAGGTGATATCACAGCTTTTCTACTCCCTCCTGACTTCTGCACAGGTCACAGAGCATGCCTAGAAAACTCTCCGATTGGTGAGGGTCTGTGTGCAAAGACCCCAGTCCCCCACCGATTTCTAGAACGAGCGGAGAGAAGCGCTCACATATTGCGCTCTTTCTCCTAGCTGCTGAAGATGAAATTGACTTCTATGAAGCCTGTCTCTTGCAGCGAGGAGAGAGCATGCACTACATGTCCGCTTCTCTCCCCTCATTCTGGGGATTGGTGACGGTCCCGGGACTCAGAACCCCAACAATTTAAACGTTTTATATGTCTATATTACATATCAAAAGTTTTTTTAAAAGTTAGTAACCCTTAAATGAAATTCAAGGAAAGTTGATTGATCTGCGCAGAATATTTGACCTATTCAGACACAAAAAACAACACAGAAAGAGTCAACACTATTTTAAGGCCCAGAATTGTGAAATCCATCACCCTAGATTTCAGGGGTGGAGGTTTGTATCCAATAATATTGATATCTAGAATTTATCACTTAAGTGAGTAAAGACAGTGACACTACTGAATACAGGACACCAGCGCCATAAGACACAATTAGGCCCCTTTCACACGGGCGAGTTTTCCGCGCGGGTGCAATGCGTGAGGAGGACGCATTGCACCCGCACTGAATCCGGACCCATCCATTTCTATGGGGCTGTGCACATGAGCGGTGATTTTCACGCATCACTTCTGCGTTGCGTGAAAATCGCAGCATGTTCTATATTCTGCGTTTTTCACGCAACGCAGGCCCTATAGAAGTGAATGGGGCTGCAGGAAAATCGCAAGCATCCGCAACCAAGTGCGGATGCGTTGCGATTTACCCGCATTGTTGCTTAGCAACGGGACCCATCTCTATTATTTCCCTTATAACATGGTTATAAGGGAAATAATAGCATTCTTAATAAAGAATGCATTGTTAATGATGAGGAAGGGTTAAATAATAAAGTTAACTTATCTTAGCCACTTGATCGTAGATCGCGATCTGTCCTCTCTTTCTGCAGCATCTATGATCTAAAGCGACTCAGATGACGTCACATCACATGGTTCAATCACATGGTCCATCTTACCATGGTGATGGACCATGTGATTGAACCATGTGATGTGACGTCATCACAGGTCCTTTAGATCATAGATGCTGCAGGGAAAGAGAGGACAGATCGCGACTACGTGATCAAGTGGCTAAGGTAAGTTAACTTTTATTATTTTTAACCCCTTCCTCATCATTTAACAATGCATTCTTTATTAAGAATGCTATATTTCCCTTATAACCATGTTATAAGGGAAATAATTAGAGATGAGCGAACATTTAAAAAAAGTCCGTTGTTCGGGTTCGGGTGGTGGTTAATTGCGCATCCTGCTATGGATTCCACAATAGCGCATATGGAATCCATAAGGGGCGGCTGCCACCAACCCGAACTGTCGAACAGCTGAAGGACCTGGCGTGACGTCACTGTCATGTGATCAGTGCAGGGGGCGTGGCTCAGCACGGGATTTGATCCGCAATTAACCACCACCCGAACCCCGAACAACGGACTTTTTTTAAATGTTCGCTCATCTCTAGAAATAATCAATTCTCCAGTAGACCCGAAACCGGACTTCAGTGATGAAGTCTGGCTTCGGGTTGGGTACCAAACATGGCGTTTTTTCTCACGCGCGTGCAAAACGTGTTGCAAATGTTTGCACCCGCGCGGGAAAAACGCGCATATTCCCGCAACGCACCCGCCTCTTATCCGGGCGTCAAACTTAGACTTTAGAAGAGGAAAATAAGAAAAATATATTTTTTATCAGACCTCAGATCAGACCCTCAAATCAGACCATCATTCTTCATTAGACCTCAGATCAGACCCCATTAGACCTTAAATCAGACCGACATCAGAACTCAGATCAAAACTCCATTAGACCTCAGATCAGACTCCCATCAGACCTTAGATCAGACCACCATCAGATATCAGATCAGACCTCCATCAGGTCATAAGATCAGACCTCAGATCAGACCCCCATCAGACCTCAGATCTAACCCCATCACACCTCAGATCAAACCCCAATCAGATCTCAGTTCAGACCCCTATATCAGACCTTAGATAAGACCCCCATCAGGCCTCAGATCAGACCCCTATATCAGACCTCAGATCCAGACCCCCATCAGATCTCAGAAAAGACATAAAAGAAATAAAATTACCTCTCCTGCCCCAGACAGAGACACCACTGGCAGCCAGGTGCTCTTCTCCAGCACTCACCAGTCTCTAGTCTTCTGCTAGCGCTGCACACTTATGCTGTGCGACGTCATGTCACAGCATAGCGCATGGTGCCAGCAGAGGTCGACCAGTAAGCTGTGACTACAGCCAACACAAGGAGCTCTGTATAAACTGCTCCCCCGATCTCTCTGTGTACTAGTGAGCACTTCCATAATGGAAGTGCTCACTAGTATTCACTTCAAAAGGCGCACTGCCACTTTTGGGGGAATTTTTTGCTACCCTCATTTTTAACCTTCCCATTGTACCTCTTTGTCTTATTTAAGTCGGGCCCCATAAAATATACACTTAGTAGAATTAAAGTAGCTAGTGTCTCCCACAGACCGATATATGGGAACTGCGTGACAATTTCATATTTTTCCATTCTCTTGTATTAAGAAATAATTTAATAAGTGGGTTGGAGCTCTGTGGGTTCAGCTCTTTGAGTGATACGTGTACGGCCCGCGCTTAAACCTTTCCAGGTGCTCTAGTAGGACAATAACACCAGATACACTGTAGTAAAGCTAAGTAAACCCTTTTCAGCTGGCTCAGCTGGGAGACATTGTTTGATATTTTTAATGGTATAAAAATTTGAATGGGCCGGTAATCTGCAGAGAAATATACAGGATTCAGGAAATCTGGCTGCTTTCTTATTTTTTTATTCCCTGTTCATTAGTACGAAGAACGGCTGCAACCAAGTCGTCTGCTTCTCTCCTAAAGATTTTATTTATTTTGTAATTAATAGGCTTAGCTACCACAGTCTATAGAAGCGGTAGAATTATCATATATTATTATATTTACTTATTATTATTCCAATTTAAATATTTTTTTACACTTTGAAACATTTGCTGCAGGCAAAACTTGATAAAAACACAGAATCCCAACCCAAACTGTACCCTATAAAAGGCACGAGAGGCTTAAGAGAAATCATAAACTCCCTATTGGCATATGACAAAAAGTCATATGCCAATAGACTAAAGACTATAGTTTAGAGATTACAATCTAATTCTGGAACAGCCATCCAATGTAGTGCTCTGAGTCTCCCAATAAGAAGGATGAAATGTTGCTGCAACTTTTTGCAATTTTTTGACCATCTTAAGAAATAATAAATAAATAAAAAATTGCTGTAAAGGGGTTGTCTCATGCAAAATATTTTTGTGACTGCATTGAATTAAAATTTTAGTTATCCAGTGTACTCTATCTGTATAGCGCCACCTGCTGTTTGCTCTTTGGTAGCTGGGGACCATTTTACAGATTTTTGCCCAAAAGCGTCAATGCCTTATATTCTGTCACCATAGAGAAAACAATAGAATATTTTTTATCCCCAACAATTATGATTTTAGATGCATTAGATTCTCCAAGTTCACCCAAGGGAAAATGATAGCTGATTGCCTGAAGACTCAGTAATAAAAGCTTATGTTGTATCCCATCTCATCTTAAAGGGTGGTCCAGGATTTTTTTATAATCTTCTGCCACCCTGGTGGACCTGTGGAAATCAATACTTACTTGCTCCTAGCTGCTCCATTCTATTTCTGGGGCTCCCAGGCTGTCTTCACCAGACCTCCAGTCCCCATCATCCAACCCCCTCATGGGCGGGGTTGCATGCACCACTGCAGCCAATGATTGGCCTCAGTGGTGACTTCAAGTAGCTCATCACTTTTGGGTCATGTTCCACTTATGGACACATCACTGCTGAGCCACGTCATTTACCCCTCCCATATGGAAAGGCAGGGATCAGAAGTCCAGGAACCATGGAGCCAAAACGGAACAGAGAGGAGCAGGTAAGTGTAGATCTCTTAATAGGTCCTGCTAGATACGCTTGGGGGGAGATGGCCAATTAAAAACAAAATTCTAGACTACCCTTTAAGCAACAATAAAATAAACTTTTTAATATAACTTTTTAAGATATTCGGCTTTCCGCATGTCCATGACCAAGAGCATACATGCCATGTAGCTGCCATGGGAGCCAAAGAGAGAGTTGGCCAAGGCCTGGTTGGCTTCTTCCCATCACCAGTGAAGAACCACGTCTCAACAAACAAGGGGCCCTCGGTCATGGAAAGAATGTAGAGGGAATAAAAATACCAAGCCCTTCTGTCATGGGTGGCAAAACTCAGCACCATAATGGGTGGCCCAATTTGATGCCAAGACAGTCTACTGTACAACCTTCCCCAACCAGGAGTTCTGAGGTGGCGGTAGCTACTTCTGAATCCCACCAGATGTGATGCTGAGGCAGTGTGGTGAAGACAGAGCCTAGTATATCAGGTGTATTGGTCAATGAAACAGTGCCCCTAGTGGCAAATGATTGCATTTAATTTATTCTTTTTGTTTTTTTCTTTATTGTTAACGATGGTTTACAATTTTACCAGTTGAGATTTACCAGTAGGGATGAGCAAACCCAAACTCAGACTTTTTCACTGAATTCGGGTGATTTTATAATTTTTCGTCATACCATTTATCGGGAAATAATAGCATTCTTAAGACAGAATGCAAAAGAATATGGCCATTTAGGGGTTAAAAAGAAACCAAACCAGCTCACCTCATCCGCATGTGAGAGCGCGGTGACGTCATCGCGCAGAGGTCCTTTGGCAGGTCCTGCTGAATGAAGATAGAAGAAGCTGCTGCAGCGCGATCAAGTGGATGAGGTGAGTTGTTTTTTTTTTTAACCCCTAAATGGCCATATTCTTTTGCATTCTGTCTTAAGAATGAAATAATTTTCCCATATAACCATGTTATAACGGAAAATAATAAAGTCAAATTCGGATCCCCATTCAATGGGGTTCGGGGTCAGGTTTGCAAGCTCGAACTTTGACCTGAAGTTCTGCCGAAATCGAACTTCCACGGTTTCGTGCATCCCTATTTACCAGATATCTACTGGTTTTCCAGCAGCACATAATATACAGATCATTCACGCAAAGATTTATCAAGGTAAAAGTCGTTTTATGCCTCTGAATCCTGCAAATCATATCATGTTAATAGATTTTTCTGTATTACAGCTTTTTTTCTGTTTCATACTCCGATTGCATATAAAATGTCTCCATAAATCGTACCGGGACAGTGAAATAAATGTACGCTCCATATGAAACCCAATTCCTAAATCGACCATATAGATTTCACGTTCAACCTAACCAAGCGCCGTCTCTCTTTCTAAGACGTTCTCTACGGGGATACATTACTACGAGAGCCTATCTGAAGTTTCCAAAACTCCTTGCTCTTCTACAAAAGCCTCAGGATGAGGGTTTAAATGGATGAAGTGGAGAAATTTACACTTCCTTAGGAAAACATATAGCATTTCCTTCCATGTGTCAAATGCAAAAACACAAAATAAAATAAATTAAAGCGCAGTGTCATTATATTTCCTATTAGAAGTCTCGGGAGCCTAATTTTCCAGCTAATGAGTACCATGTTGTAACTTCAGGCTCCTCGTGTATTACTTTCAACAGCTTTAACAGCCGTGACTGGTCATTTTTATTTTTACATGTTTTATGCATTTGTTACCTGGTATTTTATATGTTTTTTTATAACTATATATCGCTTACTGGTGTGAAACTACTTAACTTACTTAAATGACATTCTTCCTTCATTCCTTCAGTTACTGTGTTAAACAAATGGCATATACCATTTTAGGGGCTTTTTTTTTAAAATTTGATATGCTTTATACATCGATTTTTATTTATTCTTTTACCATTATTTATTTTAGTTTCTATGTTTAAATCTTAATGTAAAACACCTTACTTACAATATATGCATTCTTACGCTTTTGTTTTTTATTACTTGGAGTCATACGTAGCAGCTAGTAAGAAACAATATAAACTACTGTACCAAATTAAAAGTTTTTACCAGTCACTTTACTAAGTATTATAGTATAGTTTTTAATTTGAATTCACAGTTTTTTTTACAACTTACTGTATGTTTTCTTGTTTTTTTTTTTATGCATGGTACATTAAACATAATATTGCTTTTATATAATATTGGTTGCTTAGACCTCTAACAAGTTTCCTTCCTCTGCTACGGGTGATATATATGGATAGATAGCTGATAGATAGATAGATAGATAGATAGATAGATAGATAGATAGATAGATAATAGATAGGAGATGATAGATAGATAGATAGATACAGTCATGTGAAAAAATTAGGACACCCTTTGAAAGCATGTGGTTTTTTGTAACATTTTTAATAAATGGTTATTTCATCTCCGTTTCAACAATACAGAGAGATTAAAGTAATCCAACTAAACAAAGAAAACTGAAGAAAAGTCTTTTCAAGATCTTCTGTAAATGTCATTCTACAAAAATGCCTATTCTAACTGAGGAAAAAGATAGGACACCCTCACATGTATTCCCTCTTAAATTGGCTCAGATCTCACACAGGTATATCACACCAGGTGCACATAATTAGTAGATCGTTACTCTGCATGTTGAATGAGGCTTGCCCTATTTAAACCTCAGACATTTAGTTTGGTGTGCTCCTGACTGTTGAAGTGAGTGAGCACCATGGTGAGAGCAAAAGAGCTGTCAGAGGACTTCAGAAAAAGATTGTAGCAGCCTATGAGTCTGGGAAGGGATTTAAAAAGATCTCAAAAGATTTTGAAATCAGCCATTCCACTGTCCGGAAGATAGTCTACAAGTGGAGGGCTTTCAAAACAACTGCCAACATGCCCAGGACTGGTCGCCCCAGCAAGTTCACCCCAAGAGCAGACCGCAAGATGCTAAAAGAGGTCTCCAAAAACCCTAAAGTGTCATCTCGAGAACTACAGCAGGCTCTGGCTACTGTTGATGTAGAAGTACATGCCTCTACAATCAGAAAGAGACTGTACAAGTTTAACTTGCATGGGAGGTGTGCAAGGAGGAAACCTTTGCTTTCCAAGAGAAACATCGAGGCCAGACTGACATTTGCCAGAGATAAAGTTGACAAAGACCAGGACTTCTGGAATAATGTTCTTTGGACAGATGAGTCCAAAATTGAATTATTTGGACACAACAGCAGAGGACATGTTTGGCGTAAACCAAACACAGCATTCCAAGAAAAGAACCTCATACCAACTGTGAAGCATGGAGGTGGAAGTGTCATGGTTTGGGGCTGCTTTGCTGCAGCAGGACCTGGTCAGCTCACCATCATAGAATCCACGATGAATTCTACTGTGTATCAGAAGGTGCTTGAAGAACATGTGAGACCATCAGTTAGAAAATTAAAGCTGAAGCGGAACTGGACCATGCAACATGACAATGACCCAAAACATACTAGTAAATCAACCAAAGATTGGCTGAAAAAGAAGAAATGGAGAGTCCTGGAATGGCCAAGTCAAAGTCCAGATTTGAATCCCATTGAGATGCTGTGGGGTGACTTGAAAAGGGCTGTACGTGCAAGAAACCCCTCAAACATCTCACAGCTGAAAAAGTTCTGCATTGAGGAGTGGGGTAAAATTTCCTCAGACCGATGTCGAAGACTGGTAGATGGCTACAAGAACCGTCTCACTGCAGTTATTTCAGCCAAAGGAGGTAACACTCGCTATTAGGGGCAAGGGTGTCCTATCTTTTTCCTCAGTTAGAATGACATTTACAGAAGATCATGAAAAGACTTTTCTTCAGTTTTCTTTGTTTAGTCGGATTACTTTAATCTCTCTGTATTGTTGAAACGGAGATGAAATAACCATTTATTAAAAATGTTACAAAAAACCACATGCTTTCAAAGGGTGTCCTAATTTTTTCACATGACTGTAGATAGGAGATAGATAGATAGATAGATAGATAGATAGATAGATAGATAGATAGATAATAGATAGGAGATGATAGATAGATAGATAGATAGATAGATAGGAGATAGATAGATAGGAGATAGATAGATAATAGATAGATATGAGATAGATAGATAGATAGATAGGATATAGATAGATAGATAGATATAAGATAGATAGATAGATAATAGATAGGAGATGATAGATAGATAGATAGATAGATAGATAGATAGATAGATAGATAGATAGATAGATAGATAGATAATAGATAGATAGATAGATAGATAGATAGATAGATAGATAGATAGATAGATATGACATAGACATATGAAAAAGCTTTGGACGTTTTGGAATATTTGGAGAGATTATAGATAGATAGATAGATAGATAGATAGATAGATAGATAAATGCTTTTGAATGATTATTTCTTTCTTAAATTTCTTCCTGTTGAGTAAGATTGTCTCTGATTGAAGGTCTTTCCTTATGAGCCCAGACCGCCACGATGAATTCTGACCATTGTAGAGTTTGCTGCCTAGACATCTTTGGCTCCCTCATCTCTGCCTGATTCCCAGCTTCTATAGCAGGGATGCTCAACCTGCGGCCCTCCGGCTGTTGCAAAACTACAACTCCCAGCATGCCCAGACAGCCTTCAGCTATTGGTCTACAGCAGAGCATTGTGGTAGTTGTAGTTTTACAACAGCTGGAGGGCCGCAGGTTGGGCATCCCTGCTCTATAGCATCACAAATAAATTCAGACCCCAAACCAGATTAAAAAAATATTGTCCAGATCCTTCCATGTGCTTACCCATCTTGCTCCTGGTTTCCTCTTCAGGTCCGGAAACTGCTACAAGTAAGATTCTTAATGCCAAAAGAATCAGGACATTATGCGTGCTATCACACAACACCTCTTGGCACTGGACAGCATCGGGAATTTTTCCCGTGGTGTAGTAGAGGTGTGATGGAAGTGTTCTAGTTTTGCGGATTGGTAAGGTAGTGGTAAAGTAGCACAATGGTAATAGTTAGGCAGTACTCTGGTAGTGGTGCATAGTGGTAATGTAGTGGTGTGATAGTAGTGCAGTATTAGTCCAAAAGTGGAGCGGCAGTGGAAAGTAGTGGGTGGTACTGATGTAGTGAGGTTGTGATGCAGTAGTGGTACAGTAGAGATGTGGCAGTAATGAGGTTGTCATGTAGCAGTGGTGCACTAGTGGTGAGATAGCGATGCTACAATGGTTCAGTAGTGGAGCTGTAGTATTGATGTAGTGGTCCAGTAGTGGTGCAGTAGAGAGGTGGTAGTAGCGAGGTTGTCATGTAGCAGTGGTGCACTAGTGGTGAGATAGCGATGCTACAATGGTTCAGTAGTGGAGCTGTAGTATTTATGTAGTGGTGCAGTGGTGGTACAGTAGAGATGTGGCAGTGGTGAGGTTGTCATGTAGCAGTGGTGCACTAGTGGTGAGATAGTGATGCTACAATGGTTCAGTAGTGGAGCTGTAGTATTGATGTAGTGGTGCAGTGGTGGTGCAGTAGAGAGGTGGTAGTAGCGAGGTTGCCATGTAGCAGTGGTGCACTAGTGGTGAGATAGTGATGCTACAATGGTTCAGTAGTGGAGCTGTAGTATTTATGTAGTGGTGCAGTGGTGGTGCAGTAGAGATGTGGTAGTGGGGAGGTTGTCATTTATAAGTGGTGAATTAGTGGTGAGATAGTGAGATAGTGTAGTATTGATGTAGTTGTGCATTAGTGGTGCAGTAGAGACGTAGTAGTGGTGAGGTTGTCATTTATAAGTGGTGAATTAGTGGTGAAATAGTGAAATACTGTAGTATTGATGTAGTGGTGTAGTAGCAGTGCATCACCCTTGCACGCTACTCCTGAACATGTGAACAAACCCTAAGGGCTTATTTTCTCCCATTCACTGTCTTTATTCATTATGTGGAGATTGTATTTCAGTTGTAAAGCACAATGTACAGATATAGCGCTGATTTCACTGCAGTATATACCGGCGGGTTATAACTGGTGCTTGTACTCCTGATATAATACTTACATATGTAAGCCATCTGTACGCAGACCACTGAGGACTACAGAATCATGTACTTTATGCTTGTGTCCATTAAAAATAATAGGGCCTGCACATGTGAGCTTTTATCCCTACAAGAAGACCCGGCTCAGCATCTGGACTACCGCTGCTCTCCGCTCCACACAAGATTTGTGTTTCCCATAATCTGACCACTGCTAGTGATTGAAATGTCAACATCTGGGGGGATTTTCATGTAGATGGATTTATCAGGACCCATTATATAATAATGACTCCCTAACAACATGGAGCGAACTTATTGTGGATGGAAAATCTAGTGCGAATATGTTATACCTGACTGCAGAAGAATGCCATGTTATTAGTGAATATTTAATTATAGTAGTTATAGTCTTGTACAGAGGAGGTAGTTTTATAGTAGTTATATTCTTGTACATAGGAGCAGAATTATAGTAGTTATATTCTTGTACATACAGTTGTGTTCAAAATTATTCAACCCCCACTGAAATTGAGTGTTTTGGCCAGTTTGACATTGATTTTGATCATTTCAGTCATCTTGTTTACAATTAAATCAAAGAGGCGCTTGTAAGTCAGACAAATATAACATAACATTTATAATGAGATAACCACAAATGTCTTTTCTGTGCTCACATCATTATCAGTTTTATTCAACCCCCAAGTGACATTCAATCTTAGTACTTAGTACAACATCCTTTTCCAGTTATAACAGCTTTTAAACGTGAAGCATAGCTTGACACAAGTGTCTTGCAGCTATCTACGGGTATCTTCGCCCATTCTTCATGGGCAAAAGCCTCCAGTTCAGTCACATTCTTAGGCTTGCGCGCTGCAACTGCTTTCTTTAAGTCCCACCAGAGGTTCTCAATCGGATTTAAGTCTGGTGACTGCGATGGCCACTTCAAAATGTTCCAGCCTTTAATCTGCAACCATGGTCTAGTGGACTTAGAGGTATGCTCGGGATCATTGTCCTGTTGAAAGGTCCAACGTCTCCCAAGCCTCAGGTTTGTGACGGACTGCATCACATTTTCATCCAATATCTCCTGGTACTGAAGAGAATTCATGGTACCTTGCACACGCTGAAGCTTCCCTGTACCTGTAGAAGCAAAACAGCCCCAAAGCATGATTGACCCCCCGCCATGCTTCACAGTAGGCAAGGTGTTCTTTTCCTTATAGGCCTCCTCCAAACAGCGTTGATCCATGGGCCCAAACAGTTCTAATTGTGTTTCATCAGTCCACAGAACACTATCCTAAAACTTTTGTGGTTTGTCCACTTGACTTTTGGCATACTGCAGTCGACTCTTCTTATTCTTTGGAGACAGCAAGGGGGTGCGCCTGGGAGTTCTGGCATGGAGGCCTTTATTACGCAGTGTGCACCTTATTGTCTGAGCTGATACTTCAGTACCCGCATCTGACAAATCTTTTTTCAGTTCCTCAGCAGTCACACGAGGACTTTTCTCCACTTTGCGCTTCAGGTAGCGCACAGCAGTCGAAGTCAGCATCTTCTTTCTGCCACGACCAGGTAGCGTTTCAACAGTGCCATTTGCCTTGAATTTGCGAATGATGCTTCCTATGGTGTCTCTTGGTATGTTTAACATCTTTGCAATCTTCTTATAGCCATTGCCCTTCCTGTGAAGAGAAATCACCTCTTCTCTTGTCTTCCTGGACCATTCTCCTGACTTCACCATGTCTGTAAACACACCAGTAAATGTCTAGAAGGAGCTGAGTATCACAGTCATTTTACATCTGCCTAATTGGGGCTTATTATGCTTGATTGCTGCTCCTTGACATCCACAGGGGTTTCCAATACCTGATCGAAAACACATGAATGAACCTCTGTTCTTAAGAGTGGTCGTCTTTAAGGGGTTTAATAATTGTGTCAATGAAGAAATCACAAAAAAAACATTTAATACTGTATTACAAAAACAATTGATGTCATTTTAGTTGCATTTGGTTCTTTAAAAAGTCCTTGTAAGATTTCATTCTGAACACAATTACAAATGTACACTAAATTCCCTAAAACCATTTACAGCATTGGGGGTTGAATAATTTTGAACACAACTGTAGGAGCAGTATTATAGTAGTTATATACTTGTACATAGGAGCAGTATTATAGTAGTTATATTCTTGTACATAGGAAGCAGTATTATATAGTAGTTATATTCTTGTACATAGGAGGCAGTATTATAGTAGTTATATACTTGTACATAGGAGCAGTATTATAGTAGTTATATTCTTGTACATAGGAGCAGTATTATAGTAGTTATATTTTTGTACAGAGGAGACAGTATCATAGTAGTTATATTCTTTTATATAGGAGCAGTATTATAGTAATTATATTCTTGTATATAGGAGGCAGTATTATAGTAGTTATATTCTATATTCTATATAGTTATATTCTATATTCATTACCCTTTCTTTACTGTGCCAAATAGCAGCAAAGAAAAAACTGGTACATAAACAGTTAAACTGAGAAACCAACAAAGAAACTCCTCCCCTAGCCACAGGACATATAAGGCCAGTCCCTCAGTAGCACATCCTCTTTCTTTGTGATGAACCGTCAAAACACGTCCTTCTCTCGAACATGAGAACATCCAGAAACAGAACAGAATCAGGAACAACTCCGTAGAGAATTATGAGATCAAATCTTCCAGCGGAAAATCATGAGGAACTCGTCTTCACCCTGGGGAGAGAAAAATGAAAGCATAGTAACTGATGTTATCAGCAGCAGATCAAAACTGCAAAACAGTTGACGGGTAAAACGTAAATGGATCAGAACGAAATAAAACAAGATAAAACTACACAGATATCGGAAAAGCGAAAAGATGTACCCTTCGACATATCAAGCTCTATACAAACTCCAACCGAACTAAGGGCGGGAGCGGAGGGCAATACTCGCCTCCGTGTCTTTCATAAAATTATGACTTTACGTCATAAATTAGCAAAATCCTACAATTTTACATCAAGACACGGAGGCTCGTATTGCAAGTTTAAAGCTGGTCAATAACCGACGAAAAGGCATGAGCGGGAGGCCTAAAGTAAAACTCCCGAAACGTAGAAGCCCTGGACCAATCCGCCAAGAGCATGACATCCTCCAAGCGTGCCCCGGAAACCACCATGGACGTAGCCGATGCACCCCTGACCGAATGTGCCGTAAAAATAGAAGTGTCGACCCCCGCAAGGGAGAGGATCCACTTCACCCATCTAGACAGAGTGACACTAGTAACCGGCGCGAATGGCCGCCTGTAAGAGATAAACAATTGGAAGTAACCCGACTGACGGAGCCCCAACGTGCGGGTCTCATACTCCCTCAGACACGCTACAGGACACAATTGTGAAGAAGACGGGAAACTAGGGTAAGATACTGACCTTATGTTTGTCTTCGTCCGGCGAGAAATGTTGAACGTGACACCATCAGGCGTGAATGAACGGGCATCATAGTCCAGAGCCCGCACATCCGACACCCGTTTACAGGAAATGAGGCAAAATAATGTCACCAGCTTGGCTGACAGCTGACGAAGAGATAGCTCACCGTTAGGGGGCCAGGCAGACAAGAACCGCAGTACGACGGAAACATCCCAGGAGGAGAAAAAACGGGGTCTAGGGGGCCTGGCCATACGGGAGCCCCGGAGTAAACGACAGACCAGGGGATGCTGACCCACTGGGCAACCGCCAAAACCCCGATGAAAAGAAGAAATAGCCGACCGTACTAAATTAAGAGTACGATAAGCTTTCCCCGCTTCAAATAACGAGGTAAGATATAGCAAAATATCTTCTACAGGGGCAACAGAGGGATCCACGTTCCGAAGATCGCACCAACGAACCCATGACTGCCAAGCCGCTCGGTAGGCTCTACGAGTGCCTGGGGCCCAGGCATTCTCCAAAAGGAGATTAGTCTCCGTCGAAAGGCCCTCGATCTCCCAGGGATTCCTGATACCCTGCAGGCCAGAAGACGGAGCGAGTTGTCCGTCAACAGAGGATGTAACTCGTCCCCCGGACCCCTCAGCAGATCTGGAAATGAAGGAAGCAGGCGAGGTTCCTCTATGAGTAATTCCAGTAGCTGAGGGAACCAAGATTGGGTTCCCCAGAAGGGGAGGATCAGAATCAGATCCGCCCGCTGAAGACGGGTCTGCGCCAGAACCCCGGGGATGAGAGCAAATGGAGGGAACGCGTAGAGGCGTTCCTCTAACCAGAGCTGGGCCAGCGCGTCCACCGCCTCTGCCAGAGGATCCGGACGCCAGCTGTAAAACCGGACTAACTGCGAATTGAGACGCAAAGCAAAAAGGTCTATAGAAAGAGGCCCCCAGCGCAAAGCAACGGAGTCGAAGACCGTCTTGTGTAATCTCCAATCGCTGGAATCCCGAACATGCCGAGAACTCCAATCGGCCAAGGAATTGTGTAAACCCGGGAGATACTCGGCCACTACTACAATGTTCCTGTCCAGACAATAAGTCCAGAAATCCTGTGCCAGATGGGTCAAGACCGCCGAGTGGGTCCCCCCCATCGCATTCACATAACGCACTGCCGAAACATTGTCCATCCGAAGACGGACGCACGCCGTGGCTCTGTCGATGGCAAAGCTTCTGATCGCAAACGACCCCGCCAAGAGCTCCAGAGCATTGATGTGCAAACGAGACTCTGACGGAGACCAGGGGCCTCCCGTGGAGACGCCGTTGCAGTGCGCTCCCCAACCCAAAAGACTGGCATCGGACTCGATGACCAAGTCTGGTTGCGGACCGAAAATGGCTCTGCCATTCCAGGCTGCCAGATTGTGAACCCACCAAGTGAGCTCGTCCCTCGTCTCCTTGTCTAAGGAAATCTGATCTGCGTATGACGCACCTGCATGAAGATGCGCGATTTTCAGGCGTTGTAAGGCCCGATAGTGGAGGGGCGCTGGAAAAATGGCCTGTATGGATGAAGACAGAAGGCCGATCACCCTGGCCAGATGTCTGAGCGAGATAGTCCCGGCCGATAGAGTCCGACGATTCTCTTTCCTGATGGCTCGAACCTTGTCCAGCGGAAGACTGAGCGTACAAGACACCGAGTCCACTGAGAAGCCTAGAAAATCCAAAGTCCTGGCCGGAACTAGACATGATTTCTCCTGGTTGATCACAAACCCCAAACCTAGCAGGAGTTGGGTGGCCATTGCCAGATGGTCCATGAGCATCTGTCGACTGGACGCCATAAAAAGGATGTCGTCCAGATAGATGATGAGGCGGATCCCGCGACTGCGGAGCCACGCCACCACTGGACTGCATCACCTTGGTGAAACACCAAGGGGCCGAGGATAGACCAAAGGGAAGGCAAGTGAAACGCCATATCTGGTCCCCCCACCAGAACTGAAGAAGGTGTCTGGATGACGTTGCGACCGGGACCGTCAGATACGCGTCCTTTAAATCTATCTTCGCCAGCCAATCTCTGGGCAGAAGCGTGTCTCTTAGCAAATGAATACCCTCCATTTTGAAATGGCGGTATCTGATAAACGCATTTAGTCTTTTTAAGTTTATGACCGGTCGTAACTGACCTCCTTTCTTTTCTACAAGAAAGATGCTGCTCGTGATCCCCAGGTGGGTAAGGGGGGCACGTTCTATCGCTCCTTTCTCGCGTAGAGAAAGTAACTCTGTGTTTATCAAAGCTAGAACCGACGGGGAGTGGGGTATGGGGGCTAGAATAGAAATATTCTCGGGGTAGTGAGTTAGCTCTATCTGAAAACCTTGTACAGTGGCGAGAACCCATGGGTCTGCCGTAATGTTTTTCCACACATCCAAATAAAATCGGAGTCGACCCCCCAACCGTGCAGGGGAAAAAGGGTGAAGCCATAAACTTACCGACAGGGCGTCTGAAGTTCTGATTTCCTCTGAAACCTCTGGAGCGGACGGCAGCACCACGGGAGGGGAAGAACGACGGCTGGTGTCGTTGATCTTGTAGGGAGTTGTAATGAGCGAAGGAGCCTCGACCCATGCCCCGGGTCTGGAAAGGCATACGGCCGGACAGGCGGCCCCTTGAGCTGCCGGCCCTGGTAGAAACCCTACCATGAAAAACTTTCCTCATAGAGGATTGGGCTTTATCAAGGGCCGTAAACGCACCCACAAACTTGCCTAAATCCTTTATAAATGTATCTCCAAATAGGAGACCCTGGGCGTCTTTCCCGGCTTCGGTTAGCGCCATATTGGCCAGCTTCGGCTCAATTTTAATGAGAAGGGCTTTACGCCGTTCAATCGACAGAGAGGTATTAACGTTACCTAACATGCATACGGCTCTTTGAATCCAGCCACAAAGTTCGTCAGGGTCTACCTGACGATTTTCTGCTTTAGCCGCTTCGGCAATATCAAAAATTTTGGTCAAGGGGCCCAACATATCCAATAATTTATCTTGACATGCCCGCAAAGCGGAGTCAAGACCCCTGCGAGGGTTAAATCCAGATTTGGAAAGAAACTGGACCATTTTGGGGTCCACTGTCGGGGTGTCACATGTCTTATTCGGAATAAGGGGTCTCGGGCATTCGGCCCTTAATTTATTTCGTGCCTCCTTAGATAAGGGTTTGCGAACCCTGGCCTCGATGTACTGAGCGACATGCGTCGCAGGGAGCCACTCCGAAGACCTCGGATGGTGTAAGGCATCCGGGTCGAAAAGCGGGTCCCCCGCTGCATCTAGCAAGGCTTCTGCCCCAGTAGGGGCCCGCGTGGCGGCGGTAGCGGAGGGCGGGAGCTGGGGTTGGGTATCCCCACTGGACTCCTGATGGTCCGGATCATCGGGCAGTGCATTGGCATATGAATCCTGAGAGGATTCGCTCTGAACCTCCTCTAGGGACTCCTTATCTGAGTCCGAATCTGAGTCTGGCTGCATACGGGCAGACTTCCAGTTCCTCGCACGTTCTGCCTGGCGGGAGCAGGCTCTTTTTCGCGTACCAAGCGTGACATCTTTCGATGGAACTAAGCCATCCGAGCAAATGATTCTGGAGGTGGGTGGAGGCGGCATGGGAGCTGCTGGCTGAGCCATCAAAGCATGAGATATGGACTGTGTCAAAACAGTCGACATAGAACCCATTGCCGAGATGATTGCATTGGAAATAGACTGCTGCAGGGCCATGGCCTGAGAGTCTACTGGGTCCTGAGACTGTGCACCCCTTTCTGTGGGTATGGAGTTGACCCCAGATGATTCCTCCTGAATAGCAGGAGCCTGGGAAAAAGCATTAGAGGAGCGATGTGACATGCTGAGAAATACTGGTGGGAGTAGTCGCCCCAACCAGTAGGAGAAAACCTGAATAAAAGTGGGGTAACTAGACAGAAAAAACACCCCCAGGGAAAAGCTTAATTAATTCTAATATAATAAATGCCGAAATCGCCACTACCAGGACCGGAGCTGCGCGCTTGTCTCCTCCGTTGTGAATGCAGAGCTAAAGATCGCGAGATCTCGTTCTGCGAGAAGCGCCAAGCACTAACTGCCGCTCCGATCCCGTAATGGCGGCCGAGATCTCGCGAGAGCTCGGTCGCGACGGTGCCTACTAAGGACAAACGATGGGCCCGATAACCTCCCTCACCCCCCGAACCTCAGTGGAGGGCCGAGGTAAGTGAAGGAGAGAGCGCCCGAATCCCAGAAATAGGGAAAAACGGGCAGCAAAAGGAACAAACCGGGAGGCTCAAGCGGTTAATAGAACCGCTAGACCCCCCGAGCAACGGGCCATGGGGCCGAAGAATGAGGCCAAAAGACAAAGGGAATTACACATATAATTAACCCTGAAAATATACCTGTAATACTCGCCTCCGTGTCTTTCATAAAATTATGACTTTACTTCATAAATTAGCAAAATCCTACAATTATATTCTTGTATATAGGAGGCAGTATTATAGTAGTTATATTCTTGTACATAGGAGAAGTACTATAGTAGTTATATTCTTGTATATAGGAGGCAGTATTATAGTAGTTATATTCTTGTATATAGGAGGCAGTATTATAGTAGTTATAATCTTGTATATAGGAGGCAGTATTATAGTAGTTATATTCTTGCACATAGGAGAAGTTTTATAGTAGTTATATTCTTGTACATATGAGCAGTATTACAGTAGTTATATTCTTGTACATAGGAGCAGTATTATAGTAGTTATATTCTTGTATATAGGAGGCAGTATTATAGTAGTTATATTCTTGTACATAGGAGAAGTATTATAGTAGTTATATTCTTGTACATATGAGCAGTATTACAGTAGTTATATTCTTGTACATAGGAGCAGTATTATAGTAGTTATATTCTTGTACATAGGAAGCAGTATTATGGTAGTTATATTCTTGTACATAGGAGGCAGTATTATAGTAGTTATATACTTGTACATAGGAGCAGTATTATAGTAGTTATATTCTTGTACATAGGAGCAGTATTATAGTAGTTATATTTTTGTACAGAGGAGACAGTATCATAGTAGTTATATTCTTTTATATAGGAGCAGTATTATAGTAATTATATTCTTGTATATAGGAGGCAGTATTATAGTAGTTATATTCTTGTACATAGGAGAAGTACTATAGTAGTTATATTCTTGTATATAGGAGGCAGTATTATAGTAGTTATATTCTTGTATATAGGAGGCAGTATTATAGTAGTTATATTCTTGTATATAGGAGGCAGTATTATAGTAGTTATATTCTTGTACATAGGAGAAGTATTATAGTAGTTATATTCTTGTACATATGAGCAGTATTACAGTAGTTATATTCTTGTACATAGGAGCAGTATTATAGTAGTTATATTCATGTATATAGGAGGCAGTATTATAGTAGTTATATTCTTGTACATAGGAGAAGTATTATAGTAGTTATATTCTTGTACATATGAGCAGTATTACAGTAGTTATATTCTTGTACATAGGAGCAGTATTATAGTAGTTATATTCTTGTACATAGGAGGCAATTTTTATTAGTAAAAACAAACAGAAATATGAAATATACATTTCCAACAAATGTTTGAAAAACAATAGTCACAGAAATCATACACCTCCAATACAGAGTAAACTTATAATTTCAATATATCATCATTTCACTTCTGTTAAAAGGATAAAAAAATAATACCAATCAAAAATAATCCAATTGCATTAAAAGGATCATCAATCCATATATACATTCCTCCATAAAGTCACGTTGTTCTTAGTTTTCCTGACTTCCTGATCCACCTCAGCTCTGACATAATGAGGGTCACTGCTTTTGTGTGCTCGAATGGTCCGTTACTGATGGACACGCTGGTTCTGGTATTCCAGTGATAGTACTTGATGACTGTAATGATGAGATACATGGTCAATGTCACTTAAATTAGATGGCACACCATAGATGATATCTGGGTATTTTAGAGACTGCAGTCTTGGGATTTTTAGCTTACTGGATATTTCCTGCCATATTTTTCTCCCTCTCCAGCACTCTGATATAAAATGTGCAATGGTCTCGTCCTCCTGACAACCCAAAGGACACATGCGATCTGAGATTCTCAAAAATTTTAAAGCCTCTTTAGCAAAAAGCTTCCCATGCACGGACAGCCAAGCAATGTCATAAAATTTAGGATGGAGCCTTAACGCATTGAGGAACATCAGACTGTCCTGTAAGATGGTGGTCATACAGTCTTTAAGTGTGACCTGTAAACAGAAGAAAGTCTTACACACCTGAAGTGCATCTTTTTCCTGGTCTTAGTCTGAACGTAAGACTTCTCTAAACCCCACTTCTTCAGGCACCTAATACCATATTCGAGGTACTGTCACAAGTCAATCGACCCCTCTTGAGACTGCCGCCTCGTACCCAAGATTCTGCGAAAGACAATATACAGTCACCCACAGGGAGTTGTTCTCCGAGTCCAGGCAACCAAAATTAACTTTTAGGAACAAAGAGTTATAAAATACCCTTGGATTTATCATATCCAGCCCACCCTCTCTCCTCTGTAGGTAGGTGATCCCTCTATTTACTGGGTTCAACCTGTTCCCCCAAAGAAGTTGGAAGAACCGGCTAAAGAGCCTAGCTGAGAAAGATTCTGGCAAAGTTTAAGATAACTTTTCAACATTGTAACCCTTTCTCTATAGGTCAGCCTCCAGTTCTTCCATCGCTGAACTTTTGCATTTATGGCTTCCAATCTTTCTTCCCAATTTAGCCTGGCATTATCTTCCTTCCCGAATTTAACCCCAAGGATGTTATTATGGGTGGAGGCAGGGGCGTAGCTAAAGGCTCATGGGCCCTCTTGCAAGAGTTCAGCTCGACCCCCCCCCCCTTCCCTCAGTGCTTTGTGTGTCTTCTTATGTGGCACAAGGCTCTTTGGGCCCCCTCAGGCTCCTGGGCCTGGTAGCGACTGCTACCTCTGAACCCCCTATAGCTACGCCCCTGGGGGAAGGCTTTCGCAAATTGTGACAGACCAAAGTCTGGATCAGAATTCAGTGTCCAGAAAGCTTGACTCTTCTCAAGATTGACCAGAGACCCTGAGCCCTTTGAGTAGCTTCTGATGGCTACAGACAACATCTGCACCTCACAAGGCTAAGATATCACCGACACTCAAAGGCAAGCAGTGGGGGACCGGCACCCCCCGAAAATCACACTCCTGCAGCGACCTCAGGAACGGGTCTAAAGCAAACACATACAGCAGTGGACACAATGGGCAACCCTTTCTCACCCAGCCTCAACCCTTAATGTGTCACTCTGCCAACCATTGTTCAGAGGAAAGCTGTCTGACTCTCTATATAAGGTTTTTAGCCAATCAATAAATTGTCCCGGAATACTGTACTTTGACAAAGTGGCCCATAGATACTCATGGTCTTCTCTGTCAAAGTCTTTTGCCTGGTCCAGACCAACAACATATCTCCCACACCTCAGAGCCTTACATCTCTCAAACATCTCCCTTATCGAGATGACTGCTCCATTGAAAGCCTGCCAACAGTACCCGGACAAATAGACTAATCTAGAGAAAAGGATTTTTGCCAGAATCTTCCTCTCGACATTCAAGAGGGCAATTGGCCTCCAGTTCTTGATTTTACTAGGTTCCTTTAGACAGCAGAATTAACTAGGTGATTTTCTAAACAAGTGTTGTACACATCCATGAGAATTGGAGCCAACTGGTCTTTAAATTTGGGAGTCAGTGAGACCTATGACCACTTTTTTTGCCACACTCTCCCGGCAGTTCTCAAAGGGATCAGACGACCCTAAGGTCCCATAATCCCATTCAAGAACCAGGGAGGTGTACCTGCTGCACTGATACTGTTCTATTTCAGATTTTCATCCCCACCCGCTGAATACAGTGACTCCAATTCTTTCCGCAGCTTGAGGTACTGGCTGTACTTACTCCTCCCTTTCTTAAATGACAGTCTCCGCAAGAGGGATCTGATCTCCTCTTTGACGTTCTCCCACGAGTCAGCCATGTTGTCGTAAAAGTCTACTCTCTGTAGTTGATGGTAAAAAAGAGAGAGGACACAATCCTGAACATAAGGATCTTCCAGAAGACTGGAGTTAAGTCCCCATAACACACTACTAATATCAGGGCGCTTCATGGATCCCTTTCCAGCCTTTGTAAGTAGTGGGTGCAATGACAGGGAGCTGCGATTGCCCTGCTCCCTTCATTGTACCCCTGAGATGCCATCATGATATATACCGTCGCGGCATCTAATAGTCAAAACACAGCATAAAATTAAACGCTATGTACACCTTTGTAGTCAATTTTTTATGATTGCATTTAACTTATTTTTGGCTAAAAATCATATTTTCATTTGGCCTTTGTTAAAAACATTGAGCAGTTCAGTCGCAGAGATGAGTAGTCCCTCTTCTATTCAGATGACGGAAAGGACAACAAATCCACAGGCAACTTGTAGAGCATCTCAGCTCTGTACAGAAAAAAGGATTCCATATTGTAAATAAAGGCAAATTGAAAAAATGATTTTTAGCTCAAAATAAGTACAATGCAATAATAAAAAAAATTGCCCCCAAAGGTGTACATAGCCTTTAACCTGTTGGGGACACATGACGTACTGGTACGTCATGGTGTCCTGGTACTTAAGGACACATGACTTACCGGTACGTCATGTGTACTACTGATCACCGCTGCTCAGCCGGCGGTGATTGGAAAAAGGTACCTGCTAAAATTATTCAGCAGGTACCTTGTTACAATGCCTAGGGGGGTCCTGTGACCCCCCGTATCGGCTATCGCTGCAAACCGCAGGTCAATTCAGACCTGAGGTTTGCAGCGCTTTCTGTAGCTTCAGAAACGTCTAACTGCTTGAATTAGCATTTTTAACCCCTCTGCAGCCCGCAATCATATTGTGTCGGCGGTTGGTCCGGGGGGGTATTTGCAGGCGGCGCTGGAGACGGGAGTGCGGTGGACGGGATCGCGATCCCCGCCACCTCCTCTATAATAGTCATTGGTGGCCAGAGGGTATAGCAGAGTGTCAGCACATTGCTGACACTCTACTATAAACTGCTGACATCTTTTCTCCGCTGTATGGATGAGGTTAACAGGGAGGGAGCTCCCTCCCTCCCCCATCGGGGGTTGCTGTGCGCTTGCAGCCCCCGATTCTTGAAGGGATTACAGAGGGAGGGGGCCCCCCTCCCTCCCCATCACCCGCTGCTCTGTTCTGGCAGTGGGTGATGGTAACCATGGCAACAGGATGCCTTCACAGTTGTCCTGCTTGCCATGGTAATGGCAAGTCTAATCTGACTTCTGATAAAGGCCGAAGTCTGATCAGCCTTTGTAAAGTAAATTTTTTTTTATCACTGAATAAACATTAAAAAAGTTAAATAGGCTACACATATTAGGTATTGACGCATCCGTAAAAACCTGCTCTATAAAAATAACACATCACCTAACCCCTCAGATGAACACAGCAAAAAAAATAATAATATAAATACGGTGTCAAAACCCATTTTTGTCACCTCACATCACAAAAAGTGTAATAGCAAGCGACCAAAATGTCATATGCACCCCAAGATAGTGCCAATCAAACCGACATCTCATTCCGCAAAAAATGAGCCCCTACATAAGACAGTCGCTCCAAAAAAATGTATTATTATGTAAAACTGAAACAAAAGCCCCCCAAAAGTAGTCATATATGGTATTGTCGTGTCTGTAACTACCTGCTCTACAGAAATAGCACTTGATATAACCTGTCAGATCAACACTGTAAATAAAAAAAATAAAAACTGTATCAAAACAGCAATTTTTTTGAAAATTTTCCATTTTAATCAATTTTTCCAGTAACAAAGCAAGGGTTAACAGGCAAACAAAACTCAATATTTATTGCACTGTTTCTGTAGTTTGCAGAAACACCCCATATGTGGTCGTAAACTGCTGTATGGCCATACGGCAGGGCGCAGAAGGAAAGGAACGACATATGGTTTTTGGAAGGCAGATTTTGCTGGACTGGTTTTTTGACACCATGTCCCATTTGAAGCACCCTGATGCACGCCTACAGTAAAAACTCCAAAAAAGTGTCTCCATCTAAGAAACTACACCTTCAAGGTATTCAAAACTGACTTTACAAACTTTGTTAACCCTTTAGTTGTTCCACAAGAGTTATTGGAAAATGTAGATGAATTTTCAGAATTTCAATTTTTTTTGTTACCTTGCCTCAAAAAAAGTGTAATATAGAGCATATTTACCCTAAAATAGTACCAACAAAAATGCCACCTTATCCCATAGTTTCCAAAATGGGGTCACTTTTTTGGAATTTCTACTCTAGGGGTGCACCAGGGGGGCTTCAAATGGGACATGGTGTCTAAAAACCAGTCCAGCAAAATCTGCCTTCCAAAAACCACACAGTGCTCCTTTCCTTCTGTGCCCTGTCGTTTAGCCATACAGCAGTTTACAACCACGTATGGGGTGTTTCTGCAAACTACAGAATCAGAGCAATAAATATTGGGTTTTGTTTGGCTGTTAACCCTTGCTTAGTTACTGGAAAAAATGGATTAAAATGGAAAATTTGCCAAAAAATCTAAATTCTAAAATTTTAGCTCCATTTGCCAATAACTCTTGTGAAACACCTAAAGGGTTAACGACATTTGTAAAATCAGTTTTGAATACCTTAAAGGGTGTAGTTTACAAAATGGGGACACTTTCATGGAGTTTCTACCCCAGGGGGCATCAGGGGGCTTCAAATGGGACATGGTGTAGATAAACCAGTCCAGCAAAATCTGCCTTCCAAAAACCACACGGCGCTCCTTTCCCTCTACACCCTGCCACGTGGCCATACAGTAGTTTACGACCACATATGGGGTTTTTATGCAAACTACAGAATCAGTGAAATAAATATTGGGTTTTGTTTGGCTGTTAACCCTTGCTTAGTTACTGGAAAAAGTGGATTAAAATGGAAAATTTGCCAAAAAATTGCAATTCTGAAATTCCATCTCCATTTGCCAATAACTCTTCTGAAACACCTAAAGGGTTAATGACATTTGTAAAATCAGTTTTGAATACCCTGAGCGGTGTAGTTTCTAGAATGGGGTCATTTTGGGTGGTTTCAATTATGTAAGCCTCACAAAATGACTTCAGACCTTAACTGGTCCCTAAAAAGTGGCTAAACTTCTAATCCTTGTAACGTCCCCAAAAAATAAAATGGCATTCCCAAAATGATCCAAACATGAAGTAGACATATGGGGAATGTAAATTAATAACTTTTTTGGTGGCATTACTATGTATTATAGAAGTAGAGAAATTGAAGCTTGGAAAATTGCAAATTTTTCCAAATCTTTGGTAAATTTGGTATTTTTTTATAAATAAAAATTAATTTTTTTGACTCCATTTTACCAGTGAAATGAAGTACAATATTTGACCAAAAAACAATCTCAGAATGGCCTGGATAAGTAAGAGCGTTTTATAGTTATTCACACATAAAGTGGCACTGGTCAGATTTGCAAAAAATGGCCTGGTCCTTAAGGTGAAAATCAGCCCGATCCATAAGTGGTTAACCCCTTAAGGGCTCATTTTCACCTAATCTGACCAGTGTCACTTTAGGCATTAATAACTCTGGGATGTTTTTACCTATCATACTGATTCCGAGATTGCTTTTTCGTGACATATTCTACTTTATGTTAGTGGTAAATTTTCGCCGATACCTACCTTATTTCTTTGTGAAAAATTCAAAAAATTCATGGAAAATTTAGCATTTTTCTAACTTTGAAACTCTCTGCTTGTAAGAAAAATGGACATGCCAAATAAATTATATATTGATTCGCATATTCAATATGTCTACTTCATGTTGGCATCATAACGTTGACATTTTTATACTTTTTGAAGACGTTAGAGAGCTTCAAATTTGAGCAGCAATTTTCAAATTTTTATGAAAATTTCAAAATCTGATTTTTTCAGGGACCATTTCAGTTTTGAAGTGAATTTGAGGGTCTTTATGTTAGAAATCCCCCAAAATGACATTTAGAAAGTTTGTTAACCCTTTAAGTGTTGCACTTGAATAGCTGCAAAGTGGAGGAGAAAATTCAAAATATCCTTTTTTTACACTAACATGTTCTTGTAGCCCCTTTAATTTCATTTTTACAAGTATTAAAAGGAGAAAAAGCACCACACAATTTGTAGCCCAATTTCTCCCTCAGAAAAAATCTCATATGTGGATGTAGAGTGATCTTCGGGTAAACTACACGGCTCAGTAGAGAAGGAGTGCCATTGGGATTTTGTACAGAGAATTTTGCTGAAATGTTTTTTGGGGGGCATGTCACATTTAGGAAGCCCCCATGGTGCCAGAACAGCAAGAAACCCCCATATGGCACACCATTTAGGAAACATCTCAAGGTACATAAAAAGGGGTACGGTGTCCCTTAACTCCCCACAGGTGTTTGGCGCAATGTTGTTAAAGTGGACGTCAAAATGAAAAATTTGATTTTTTACACTAAATTGCTGCTGTTACCCCAAATTTTTAATTTTTACAAGGGGTAATGGGAGAAAAAGTGTCCCAAAATTTGTAGCCTAATTTCTCCCGAGTAAGGACATACCCCATATGTGGACGTAAAGTGCTCTGCGGGCAAACTACATGGCTCAGAAGAGAAGGAGCACCATTGGAATTTTGGAGAGAGAATTTGGAGGCCCAGATGATCGGGGCACATGTCACGCTGAGGGGTGGTGTCCTTCCGTATCCCCCTCCTGTTACACACTCTGCACTTTTTTGGGAACCGTCCCTTCTTTCCAGTATGGGGGACCACACCTGATAAGTGTTGGCCATGGACTATTCAGCGCCTCTAGTTCCCGAGGTACTCTGGCCTGCTCTTTTCCGGTCAGAAATTATCAGGGCCTTGAGGACTGCCTCATAGAGCTGGAGGAATTTCCCTGTGTTGCCAGCGCTCCGGGACAGCACAAAAGAGGCACACAAGGCAACCTGCACCAAGTAGACCGCAACCTTTTTTGTACCACGCCCGGGTTTTGCGCATGGCGTTATATGGCTTGAGGACTTGATCAGAGAGATCCTCCTCCCGTATACCGAGTGTAGTCAACGATACAAGGGCTTGAGGACCGTTGCTGCGGTACCTCGCACAGGGACAGGGGTGATGCCGCTACTGTGAATTGTGGACAGTTCAAGGACATCCCTGTTGTTCTTATATCTGACCAGCAACAGGTTTCCACTGGTAAGGGCACGGGTCTCACCCCTGGGGATAGGTACAAGTGGACGTAGATCTGGCGACGAGGGACTGGAACAAGGGCATAACAGTATAAAAGTTATCCACGTACAGGTGGTAACCCTTATCTAGCAGTGGGTGCATAAGGTCCCACACAAGTTTCCCGCTAACATCCAGAGTGGAGGGACATTCTGGGGAATCAATATGGGAATCTCTACACACGATACTTGTAAGTGTACCCTGAGGAACTCTCACAAAGTTTGTACAGCTTCACGCCATACCTCGCCCGCTTAGTGGAAATCTACTGGCGGAAACTGAGTCTCCCCTTGAAAGCAATGAGAGACTCGTCAACAGCGTCCTCTTTTCCAGGTACATAAGCCTCCAAAAATGTGGCCCCCAAGTGATGACCGGCCTGATTTTGTATATGCGGTCATAGGCAGGATCACCTTGGGTGGGGGGGGGGGCGTGCTGCATTATCTGCATAATGCAGGCATTTCCGAATGGCCTCAAAACACCAACGTGTCATGGCCAAAGTGGGGTCTGATAGAGAATGTCCCCACTCCAGTACTGCCTGACACTGGGTTTTTTGACTAGGCCCATGTGCAGCACGAGGCCCCAAAACGTCTTTATCTGGGTCCAGCCACCGGACCTAGCTAAAAAGGATTCTGGGTGTTGAGCAACAAACTGTTGGACAAACAAGTTAGTTTGCTCCACCATCAGATTCCCAAAGTGGTCACTGAAAAAAAAATAAAAAAGTCATATTCAGTGAAGCCAACAGTGTGAATCTAGATTCCTGGTTGGCCAACAAAATCAGGAATCACAGGCTCAAAATCCTCTGGGGTACTCCAGGCAAGTTCACCGGTAGGGGGCTCAGGTAGACTTGTCTGGTGGGCCGGAAAACTAGTACGAGCCCCAGGGATGCTCATACTAGTGTGGGCCACAGGGTCCCTGGCATCTCCGCCGCCTAGGAGGCTCATTATCATAACTTGATGATGAGAAAACGAATATGACAACACAAAAGTGGGGTCATCCTCATCCTTACTGAGGCTCCTCGGAGTCGGAGACAAGCTGGGCGTATGCCTCCTCAGCCGAAAACATCCGGCAGGCCATCTTCTAAAGCTAAAGGGGAGTGTGTGTAATACTTTATTTAGTGTGTGTGTTGGAGGGGAGAACGTTGTATTTTTATGTATACCTTACCCTATACATCACACCCCAAAAACTCGCTGATCACTGGTACCAAGCTGATCAGCGGTGGGGTGGGCGATGCGCTAACAGTGGCCGGACGCTCTTTTACGACTAACAGTGCAGGCCACAGTCAGCGCAAAAAGAAAACAAAAGTGCTAGCATCCCAAAAAATGTGTGTGTGTGTGTGTGTGGGGAAAGGGGGTTAAACTGCAGCACTCCTGGGGGGTCGAGGGTCGCACAGCTGGGGGTGCTGTGGACCCCAGACACCCTCAGATCCAGGAGCTGCACACACCAAAAAAAAACCTTTTTTTCACCCTCCCTGCCTAACCTAAAGCTCTCCCTGAATGTTTATGTGCCAGATGGCGCTTACTTGTAGTTCTGGGGCCATAGATGTCGGCGGACCGGGTGGATGTCAGAGGGATGACACAGGGCTTCCTCTCTCCTCGCTCACAAGGAAGCCTGTTGGTGGGGAGAGCGGAGCTCCGGTCCGTCCAGCCAATCACCAGCCACCACCACACAGCATCTACAGAAGGTGATTGGTGACCCGGAAATGCTGCAAACCGCAGGTCTGAATTGACCTATGGTTTGTTGCGATCGCCAAAGGGGGGGGGGGGGGTCACAGGACCCCTCTCGGTATTGTCAGAGGGGGCCTGCTGAATGTACGCCCTGTGTCCTTAAGGACTGAGACATCAGGGCGTACATGTGTCAGTAAGAGGTTAAAGAACAATAAATGAATTCATACTTACCGCCTCCATTTGTTTGCGACAAGCCGGCTGTCGCCATCTTGATTGAAGATCTGGTGTGAAATCTGGAGTGTTGAGGTCATACATCACCACGCACGGGATTTCGTGCGTGATCTTCAATCAATATGGCGGCTGGTCCGTTGCGAGCATATGGAGGAGGTAAGTATGAGGAGGTAAGTATGTTTTTTTTTTGTTTTTTTACACTATTTCAGGTAAAATCGTTTCGCTACCAGGAAGCACAAGAAAAGTCAGCTTCACGGAAAATTGAATTTACCTTGAAATTCGGATGGAATTCCACCAAGGATTTCACATTCCATGAATGACATTTATGTCTACATTTATTTAGTGTTAAATTCATCCCTGCGCTGCTTCTCTCCTTATGCATTGTTCATGTCAGTCTTCACTGTAGCTCTGTCATTTTATTCTGCATCTCTGGCAGCAGGCTATGAGTATCATTTAAAAAAAAAAAAAAGTGGTGGAGGAGATACTGGTAGTCTTGGGTAGGGGGGCAGCATTATAATAAAGAGACATCCAGGCCTGGCCTGGCATTGAAAGATTACAAAGCGAAGTTTTCCAGTCTTGTTCTCTCCAGTCTAAGTTGACAGAAGATTTAATTTATTAGTCCACCTCACCACACGCTATTGACCATGTGGAAGTTAGTCCCGGACATCCTGTATGGTCAGCTAACATGGATTCTATGTCATAGACAGTTCTCCTGATGGTTGGTGGTCCGCAGTCGTTGGCAGAGGTTAGTACAGTTTCCAATAAGAATGTGCAAAGCAAATAAAACATTTTTCATAATTACTTAGAAAATTCTTGGAGAAATAAGTTTCAGAGATGTTTTTTTTTTTTTCTAAATTGAAGATCCACCTTTGAACAACATCATACAATCCATATCTTTGTAACACTTCTTTATTATCTTATTTGCTGTTTTCCCTTCTTGTTCAGATTTTTACTCTGTTCCAAGTAGAAAAAAAGACAGTTGATAACAGGAAACCATCAGTAAGGAGGTTAGTTGCTTTTACTGCTAACCTCTACTGAGACCTGGGAACTGTAAGAGAGGGCTATAAGAACTGCAATTGCTTGGAACCTTTGTTTCCATGTGACTGGCCACCATGTGCAGTACCCCAGGGCAGAGTTTAATGCTTATCGTAGTATTGAATGTCATTTTTTGCTCTGTATACACAATATGGTTATTGATGGAAGTGATAGAGGAAATCAACTCTAGACAGCCCCTATAGGAAGTTGGGATGTAGATCCTGGATCCACTCCCAGGTGAGTCTAAAGAGTTCTAGCCTGGAGCTAGCAAGGAGAAGAGGAAGCAACTCCATGTTCTCCATTCCTCACATGATTGGATTAAAGCTACAGAGACTCACCAATCTCTGAATGATCTACAGAAAGAAAGAAAGATAGAAAGAGAGACATTTCAGAAATCTGCATGGCTGAGAATTGGAGTCAGTAAGGTATCCTGCTACCTAAGGTGTTTAGACTTTACTGCAGTGAGGGGAATACTGTTAAGACACCCTTCATACTTGGACATGATGGCCAGTTGTATATCTGTATACCTCAGTTGTGAATCACAATTGCAAAAGACTTGACAAAGATAGGGAGGAAAGAGTATGAAAATTTCCATTCTGTTTAACCGCCTGCCGACCGCCTAAGGCAGGGATGCGTCCAGGCGGCAGGTCTATTCCTCTTTCACACGGCGGCGCGTCATCTCGCGAGAGGCGAGATTTGCTGTGAACGCATGCGCGTGCGTTCACAACAGATCGCGTCTCAGAAGTTATACTACAGCCTGGCTGTATACTACAGGCTGTAGATCTAAAATAAAAGGCATCAAACATGTACTACTTTTTTTTGCGCATCTTAGCTGCAACAAAGTGTCACACATGTGGTATCGCCGGACTCAGAAAAAGTAGGGCAATGTGTTTTGAGGTGTATTTTTACATATACCCATGCTGGGTGAGAGAAATATCTCTGTAAATTGACAACTTTGTATAAATTTTTTAAAAAGTTGTCATTTACAGAGATATTTATCACACACAGTATGGGTATATGTAAAAATACACCCCAAAACACATTGCCCTACTTCTTGTGAGTACGGCGATACCACATGTGTGACACTTTTTTGCAGCCAAGATGCGCAAAGGGGCCCTAATTCCAATGAGTACCTTTAGGATTTCACAGGGCAACGAGTACCTTTAGGTTTTACAAGGTTGCTCACAATTTAGCCCCGCCCAAAATGCCAGAACAGTAAACACACCCCACAAATGACCCCATTTTGGAAAGTAGACACCCCAAGGTATTCACTGAGGGGCATAGTGAGTCCGTAGGAGATTTTTTTTTTTTGCCAGAAGTTAGCAGAAATGGAAACTTTATTATTATTTTTTTTTCCTCAGAAAGTGTCATTTTCCGCTAACTTGTGAAAAATAAATGAAATGATACATGAACTCACCATGCCCCTCCGTGAATACTTTGGGGTGTCTTCTTTCTAAAATGGTGTCATTTGGGGGGTATTTATACTATCCTGACATTCTAGCACCTGAAGAAACATGACAGGCGCTCAGAAAGTCAGAGCTGCTTCAAAATGCGGAAATTCACTTTTTTGCACCATAGTTTATAAACGATATAACTTTTACCCAAACCAATAAATATACACTTATTGGATTTTTTTTTATCAAAGACATGTAGAACAATACATTTTGAGAAAAATTTATATAGAAATGTAGTTTAAAAAAAAAATTTTACAACAGAAAGTGAAAAATTTCATTTTTTTGCAAAAATTTCGGTCATTTTTGATTAATAGCAAAAAAAGTTAAAATGTCAGCAACAATGAAATACCACCAAATGAAAGCTCTATTAGTGAGAAGAAAAGGAGGTAAAATTCATTTGGGTGGTAAGTTGTATGACGGAGCAATAAACGGTGAAAGTAGTGTAGTGCAGAATTGTAAAAAGTGGCCTGGTCATTAAGGGTGTTTAAGCTAGGGGGGCTGAAGTGGTTAAATCCATACAAAACTATTTGGGGAGATTCTAACTGTGTTTTTGCAGTCACTGGATGTACTATAACCCCTATTTTGAACGTCAGTAAAGAAGGATGTTTATTCAGTTTAATCTGGACTGGTTACTGACCTATGCACCATACGCCAGCCATTGCACTCTGCACACCCTGCCTTGCACCCATACAAACACCCAACATCACGGGCACCGCAACTACCACCAGGCAGGAGCCCTAATCAGGTGATTAGGTGGCAATTAAGTGGCACTTCCAGGGACCTGTGGATATAGGTGTCCACGGGATGATACACGTCTTGTGTTCGACTGGCCTGGAAGAGGTCTAGGACTAGTTGATGGGTGTCTTAGCCATAGTACCTCACCTGCAGCAGGTTCTGTAAAGAGGTAATTTTCACTGATCACTCTGCTGTCTAGATACCCTGAAGTTTATTTGAAGTAATGGTCTTGATTCTGACAATCTTTCTGGAGTGAAGGTCTCACAGGAGCACTAACTAAACTTCCTTGGAGAAGGAGCTCAGGCATTCACTTCCTTTTTCTTCACTGTCTCTCTGGTACTTCCCCTTTATGCAGGAAGTAGGGCCAGCCCACTCCTACAAAGAGGGGCGGAACAGGGTGATTGCCTTACCATTGCCTACCATACCTCATACATGGTAGAAACAAGGCATAATATATATAAATAACAGTAATACATAACAAGCAATTGCAGATACCTCCAGGTATGGGGTATCAACAATTCAACTGGGATGATAGGTATGCTTCAATAAACAAGCATAAAAAAGTGTTAATGCATCAATCAACTACCTAATAGATGACAAGAACAAAAGATATGCCAACAGCAGCTTGCTGATGGTTTCCAGATAAAAGAACATAGTATTGCAGCTCAGACACGTGAGCTGCCTTGCTAATTTTAGCATATGGACCTTTCACTAATGGTGCAGACCCTTTTTTTTTGTGATCAGTGGGGTACCCAGTAGTTAGACCCATCCACATTGAAGACTTGTACTAGGGCCCCCTTAAATATGGTTAAAGCAGACTGAACAGTCCATTCTATGTATTTCCTGTTAACTGATTTTATATACTCTATATTTCATGTATAAATATGTCGAACGACAGCCCGTGGGCTCCAGTGCCAAAAAGTTACTCATTAAAATCCCTTTAAAGATCTTCTCTCTCCTCACACCTGTTTAAGGATTTGCTATAGACACAAGTTACAGAAATCTATGATTTTTTTTCCTTCCAGGCCCAGAGGAACATGCAATTAAACCGCGGAGAGGAGAGAAAGCCTCCCCTTCAGTGCACCGCGCTTATGTCAAATCCATCTCCATCTTCCTGCCGTCTTCCTCCCTCCAGCCACCATTCCCCCCGGGCTGCCGAACATTCTAATCCATTCGCTTTATATGAATGGGCACAAACAGTCATTTTTTCACAATTTCAATATGTCTACATTTACAGGCATATCCTGTAGGCCGACCGACACAGCCTTATTTTCAATTTAGCGTATCCCAGAGGAACGTGCCATTCTTCTGAATGTGGAAAATTCTACAAGTGTTCCTTTTCCAAGTGTGCATCTCAAATGGAAGCAGGGGAGAAAAAAAAAAAGAAAAGAAAACGAAAGACGAATGAAGTGAAGTTTTGATGTTTATAACAGGACGTTTCATCCTTATAAAATGTGACTGTCTTTAGACACCAAGTAAGATTGGAGGCCCGGTGGGATGGGACATGTGCTGTGATATCTGTGCGGGGTCATCAGACCAAGTCGCGGTAGAAATATTCAATGAAACTAAGTTTGAAGCTCAGAATAATATCTTGACTTTTAGGTTAATCTATATATTCCCCTGAAGATTTAATTTTTCCATGTATTTTGAAAGAGATGCCTGACCCCATAGTTAGGGGTATTATGATGTTTTAGGGTATGACAACTTTGGCAACCAGTTTATTGCTAAAAGGCATCTTCAATTTAAAAAAATCAAGCAAAGTTGCAAAATGTATTAAATAAAATCTACTACCATTTGGGTATGTAGCCCCTCTGCTGACCAATGTGCCTTCATGGTTATAATCAAACCCTTTGTAAGGCCCCTTTTACATCTGCGTTTTTCCTTTCCGTCCTAGAGTTCTGTCCTCGGGGCTCCAGGACGGAAAGATACTGATCAGGATTAGCCCAATGCATTCTGAATGGAAAGAAATCCGTTCAGGAGGCATCAGGATGTCTTCAGTTCAGTACTGACACGTTTTTTTGGCCGTAGAAAGATCCGCAGCATGCTGCGGAGCTTCCTCCGGCCACAAATCCTGAAGACATGCCGCAAGGACGGACCCCATTGAAAAACATTAATCCGGATCCGACTTTAAGCTAAACGTCGTTTCTGCGCATCGCCGTATCCGACGTTTAGCTTTCAAGACTGGTAACCATGGCAGCCAGGATGCTACTAAAGTCCCGGCTGCCATGAAAAAGAAGCTACTTACCTTCCGTGCGGCGCAATGCGCCGCATGTATCTAGGAGCGCCCCAGCCGCCGCAGAGAAGGTAAGTAGCTTCTCCCCCGGCTCCTCGCTTATTTTCCATGGCAGCCGGGACTTTAGTAGCGTCCTGGCTGCCATGGTAACCTGATCAGTCTTCAAATGCTTTCAGTTGTCTTGCGTTGTGACGGATCCGGCGGGCATTTCCGGCGACGGAAGTGCACGCCGGATCCTCACAACGTAGATGTGAAAGGGGCCTAACCTGATTTTATGATCAGGTGTTAACCCCACAGAGAGTTTTGAGATGGTTGGGTAACAGGATTACAAATGGAGAGGAGGTGGGGATGTGGCTGATGAGCAGCAGGACTTGTATGCAGTCACCATTACCATAGTCTGTCTTGTCCTCTCTGTACTTCATGTCTCCTCATCAACTCCATTCCTACAGATTCAGGATCATAATCCCTGACAAGCAGAGCAGAAAGGAAGATGAGGCAGTTCTTTAGCTCAGTGTTGTGAAGTAACTTGTCCTCCCCTGTGATTAGGACAGGTTTTGTGTCTACTAATAAGACAGTTGCCATTTTATTTCTCTTAATGATTGCTCCCCAGACATAATGAGCCATTATAACTAATGAAAAGTATTTGGGAATATATTCATAATAAAGTAAAATTTAAGTATTTTAATTTTCTTACTTCCCGGAGAACCACTTTAAGTACTTACGATTTTAACTTATGATTTGAATGAATAAGATAAGCATAATGTGTAGGGTGGCCTCTTAACTCTCTTCAACAACAGAGAAGAGGGAAGAAAAGGATCAGGCTGTTTGTATAAGGTGCTTCCAGAGGTGTTTTTCAGTGTTTTTCTCCACCTCTCCCAATTAAGAACATATGCAAGCTTGGCCAAGGTGAGCATGCATGTGTAGGGGGGGGGGAGACAACAGTCAGTAGAATGTGTCGAAACTATCTAAAGTTTATGACCAGCTTTACTTATCTATAAAAAAAAAGCTATACCAGCCTGGGCATGGAAGGTACACATAGATAACCTGTTAGTCATTTTTTAATTTGCAAGTCCCATAGAGAGCAAATTTTTGGCAATATAAATATGATAGACAACATTTTCAGATAAATGCTTCAAGACGTCTTGGAAATACATTTGTTTGTCCCACGCATCTACTATAAAACTTCTCATGGATCAGCAATGACCCTCTCAGATCGTCCAGTAACCCTCCCATGTAATTCGATGTCCGTCCTCCCTTCGCTTGCTCAGCTGCTATAATACTTGAGCACAGGCGAATACCAGGAGGTCTCGAGGCTTTAGTGGTCCGATAACGGCTTCCAATATAATAGTTCTCGTCAGGCTCAGCAACAGCAGATTACAGCACGTTCCAGAAAGTGCTGCGGGACTCTGCAAAGGTTTTTAAGATCAGTCATGCAGGTCTTGCCCTTATTTTTTGGCTTCCAGATTACGGTATATTGTATATCTGCATCAGCAACAGAGAAGAAATGGCCAAAATGCCTTAGCCATATGTACTGTACAAGGATGCAAGATACAGTGACTAATGCTACATTGGCTAAAACTTCATAGCTCAGCTTTACTATTCAGCATCATTCCTCTGTTCTCTCATATTTATACTTGTAAAAATCTCACCTGCCAACTGCCACCACTAGTGGGCACTCTGTATGCAACTACTATTCAGAATTGGAGCTAGTGGTGGCAACAGGTAAGTTAACCCATTATATGGTCTCATGAAAAAAAACATCTACATGTCCTATTAGGTCATATAAACATGACTAAAGGGGGTCTCTAGTCTGACCCCAACAAAGAACCAGAACAGAGACCCACAATATACGGGTATAGGCAATTTTCTTAATGGAAGACAGGTTTCATCTTTGTATGGCCATTCAACAGAATGGTGGTCGGGTAAAACTGCATTTTCCTGGCTGGCTGCAGATTGCCCCTGGCAAAATCAACTGTTTGCCATGGGTACTAGAAATGCATTTGTGTGTGGTGCCCCCCTTTGTGTGTGGCGCCCCCCTCAATGTAGTCTGGGTATTGCATCTAATGACACAGAATCCTGGAACGGGGGAACAGAGGGCCCCGATTCTTGCAATCAATGAGGGTCCCTGTAATCAGACACCTATCCATCAGACACTTGGGCCACTATCTTGTGGGGACAAAAATGGTTCAGGGGAAAACTCCTTTCGATAAATACTTGCACTGTGCATAAAAGAGCAATTTTGGTGCATCATTTCCTACAAGTCAGTGTTGCATTGTCCTTATGTTACTCCTCCTGGAAATGTATGAATGTATTCCCAACCGGGCATTGCTAGTCCCCTTGACAATAGGGAGTGTCTATCTACAGTCCAATGTTGCTGGTATTGATTGAGTAGTGGCATGGTGTATAGAGACAGACCTCACTGGCACAGGAAATTTATTTATATATACATTACCAGGAGGGAAAACAGAGGGACATTATGTTATTTGTCAATTATGAAAGTGTAAACAAGTGGGTATAATAATGAACACTGCACTGTATAGTCGGTCTTCATTGTTAATGGCCATGCAGCACCTTTTAACAGGGGCTGTTGCTGGTATGGGGTTTGGCTGGTTAGTTGGAGCCACAATATGCTGGCATACCCACTTCTCCATCCCCAGCGCTCTTCTACCCTACAGGTAGGAGCCCTTCTTTTGCCATCTGCTTTTCCTCCTTTTCCACATCATCTAAAATCGATGAGAATATGTCATCAGGAACATCCAGCTCCTCCTCTCTCTGCATCTTGCTGACTTTTCTAGGAAGTAAAACCAGCAAAAGATGAGGATGGTCATCATTAAGACCTGGTCCCCCTAAGGGGAGCAGACTGGATGGTATTGGTTTGCACGCTGGGCACTGGAATATTAAAAGCTTCCATCTTATTGGTATTGAATGACATATCTTAGTTTACAGCTGATGTATGAATAAGTAATTGTAGAAATAAATAAAACTGATGCAGAGTTAGTCTCCCTGCAGTCTCCGTGCACTGTCTCTCTCCAATATTCTTCTATTAATCGTTTTCAGAAACACTAGCGCATGAGCGTTTGCCACGTCTCTCCCTATACTAAGCTAGTAGGACAATGGCAGGGACTGCGCGGAATGAGGGTTTTAGATCAGGGCTGTGACCTCACAGGGTATGGCTATCTGCGGATTGACTGGCTGCACAGCATTATGGGTGATCTTACATTCCCAGGCTTGTCTCCTCTACATTTACTTTCACTTCGTAACACATGCAGCCACCACTTTATGAAAACCTGATTCATTACCATGTAGCGTGAGAAAATCCGGATTCATTTTGAATCAAAACTTTCCTAAACTTCAGACCGAATTCCGCTTCAGATGCTTCTTTTCACTTAACACTAATAACAACTTAAAATGTAAAATATAATCTTTTTGTCATGTCTTTATGGCTAATCATTGCTGTTGTTGCTGTTTTTAGCAAATATCATCAAGAAGAAGAGTAGAAAAAAATCTCCTGACTCTGTTGACTGGGGGCTCTGATCATTGGGATCTTCATTGAGGGTACTGCGTCCTCCAAGCTCCCACCCTGTATAAGGAGTCACAGAAATAGTCACTAAAATAATTAGTTTTGTTTGTTGTTTACTGGTTTTCTGTTACATAGTGTCTAATGGTTTAGTAATCCTTCCCCAGTAATCTCCAGCTGGTCTGGAACCCATGACGTGTCCATCTGACTCTGGGGAATCACTTCATATAGTATGTACTGAATAAAGGTTGATAATTATAACTTTGCACCACTAAGTAACAAATTGTAGCAGGACACACACAGACAGTCAGAGATACCTTGTAACTGAGTCTTTCCAGCCCAGAGTACTGCCAATGGTATCTTCATCAGCAAGGAGCCATTTAATGATCTCATAACATGCAATCTGATACAGCTGGTTTAGAGATGAGCAAATGGATTCCACCAATTTAGAATTCATCCAGATTTTTTGTGATTCATTTAATGGAGAGAGAGACAGAGACCCACATATAATATTCCATTAGAAATTAGACGTGCAAGGCAGTTCTATGTCTAAAAAGGTAAAAAGTCCGAGTATTCCAGTATTACACTTCTCTTAATAAGACATACCAGGCATTTCTCCTTCCAAAAGGACAAGAGTACACAATATCTCAAGAGAAAATTGATTGCCCTGATTTGCTGAGTGGCCTTGGGGTATACTTCTCATTAGGGAGACCAACAAGTATGAATAAGGAGTATTGCAGTCCATCCAATGCTGCTCTGCCTTTCTAGGAAACATACATGCAAATTCTAGTATCTTACATCTGCTGGCATCAGATAGGCATAGTGTTGTTTTCTTTTTGGCAGGGAAACCCAATTTGAATATCTTTCCCAAAAACCCCAAATTATGTAAATTAACAAAGTATGCAAAAAGCCTCTCTGATGCCAGCAGATGTAAGATACATTATTTGCATATACATTAGGCAGAAAGGAAGAGCATCGTTGGATGGACTACAGTACTCCCCATGTATACTTGTTGGTCTCCCAAATGAGAAGAAGTACCCCCAAGGCCACTCAGCTAACCAAGGCATTCAGTACTCTTACTTTTTTTGTAAGGAGTACTGACATGCACTTTTCATTTCCAGTGGAGGATTATGTGTGGGTTTCTAGGATTCATATTTATTCTCTGAATCTTTTTAGAAAAAATATGAGTCCTGGGAGACCAGAGACTGTTATATATCAATTTTCAGAGCAAATGGAGCAAATTAGATTCAGGTAGAATCAATTGGGACCTGAACTCAGTTTTTTTAAAATTTGCCAAATCGAACAAGAAACAAAATTTAATTGTCAGGTGACCGCCATGCATCCGTTCCTCATGGGGTCCTGGTATCTGCCTGTCTAATGTCTCGGGTCATCTCTGAGCAGCTCTGTCTGTGACTGCCATGCATCCATTCTGCATCGGGCCGCCCCCAGAGCCGATTGGGTCCCAGTGTTTAGTAATGCTGAGTGGTATGTTGTGGCCCTAATAGTCTGAGTCACGGTGCTCCTACCTGGATACTGTCACTCCCCGTGTAGGCTGCGTAGCAAGAAAAGAGTTGTAGTTGGAAGAGTAAGTAAAGGTTAAGACTTGGTAAAGTTCAACATTTTTTATTTGAATAAACTTGCAATAAACTTATGCTCCCTCACCACACAATGCTGCTTCACTCTCTCTCTCTTCAAATCTCAACTCCACTCTCAACTAACTATAGCTTCCTGCAACTCTTCCCTTGGTAGGAAGCAGTACTAGCCTAATTCTGCCCAAAAGGAGGGAGAATAGAATGGTAAGTTCCATTCTATCTAAATGTACTCTCTGCCAGATACACTGCCACCTGCTGGTGAACCAAGCATAGCACATGAAAATAGCAGTTTTTGCATATAAAAAATTGACACTTAGATGGTGGTGGTAGAGTTGGTGGTACAAATACAATGGTGGCAAACAGACTAGCAATAGGAATGTAGAAGTGGTAGTGTCCCTTTCGGCCACTACAGTTCCGCATGGAGTCCAGGCATCTGTCTCTGTTTGCTTGTATTCGCCTAATGGGCAAGATTCATAAAGACTGGTGCTTTCAGCGCCTGTCTTGATATCCCCTGCGGTGCCAGAGGATATGTCTAATTTATGACAAGGCTCCTACCTCATCATAAATTCGGTGCATTCTTCTGGAGTCCATGCGCCTAACCAGAAGTTTTTCGAAAGTTAAGAGCTGTCATAGATTTCTAGAGCTGCCATAGATTTCTAGAGCTGCCATAGATTCATAAATTTGTATCAGCGGATGGCCACACCTTCTTCACCCCTCTTGCCAGACCCCCTTTTAGAAAAGTCGCGAGGACATTGAAAAGAGGCATATGCGACAATTTTTTAAAAAGTCTCACAGAGAATGATAGATCTCCACCTATGTCTTGTATTCTGTTCAGTATGTGCTTTATCTCTGTACTGTGTCCTATGTTTCTGATTGTTTGGGTTCCAGTTCCTGTTTTGCTTTTGTGCCTGGACCACTGGTGTTATTCACCAGCTTCGTTTATCTTGCAGGTTTTGGCCAAGTGCACCGGAACCATCCCAGGAGGTAGTGACTTTGTGAACCCTCGAAAACGTCTATCCCAACCATCAGGGGTACTGTGAAGATCGAGGGCTCACTTAGATAATGCCCTTAGCATTTGGCCCCAAGTCAAACCAGTGCCCCTGGTCCAGTGATGATCCTTTTAGCCTGGTTTTTGTATGCTTGTGATATGTTCCAGGGTCCTGATGACCCCTAGAACATGACATTAAGTAATTTGCTCATCTGTACACTGGTTATTCCACTGGAAAATAAGTCAGATACTTTATAAGTACCAGGACAGAATTCATAAGAAGCTTGCTTGCCTATGAGGGGTGGGAGAACATTTTTAGGGTGTTAAAAGATTGAGGTCTAGGTCAAAGCCTATGGCGGAGATTTACAATGCAGAATAAAAGTTCATATTCTCTCGCGAATAACAAAACCCTCATACGACTATGTAAATGGAAAACTAAAAAAGTTATGGCTCCTGGGAAGCAGAGAGTAAAAGTCAAAGGTAAAAACAGAAAAAAGGTAGCGTCCTTAAAGGGGTTGTCTCTTTTCACCAAATGATTGAAGACAAAGTAACCCCTGGATACGAACCGTGTACAATGTGATGGAAAAATGAAACCAGCCAGCAAAGGAGGCCATATGGACAATCACAATACATTAGTAAGTGCCTTGTATTAACTTCCTCTACATGATAAATGTAATTTGCAGAAATGAGAGGACCCCTTTAAAGTGTTAATCTATCATCCAACACAAGGAACCAAAACCTTCAGGATGGTGCATTTAATTGTAGCCAAAAATTGGATCCTGTTGAAACCCCAGACTGCTTTTCACCTCGTCTCATTTCATTTCTCAGTTTTAGCAGAATTTTTATTTTTTCAATTTTGACCAAAAAAGTTTTTTGTTTTTTTTTCCAAAAGTAAAAAGTTCAGAGAAGAGACAAATATCGGAGAGGTGGATGTGAGTAATGCAATTACTAGGCCGGGTCTGACAAGCAGGTTCCTGTATTTAGTAAGGGCAGGTGACTCCGAAATCTGATCCGTAACAGCTGTGTGATCAGGTCGCCCAATTTGCAGCATGAAACCGAGGCTGAGTGACCTTTCATAACTGACATCTTTCTGCACTTCCTTCAATGGAAGCAATGTATAAGCACGTCAGGGAGTTAAAACTTTTTGGGAATTTTTTTTCTCTTTTCTTAATAGGCCGATATTTCTTTGGAAACAAATAAATCACTTTCTATGACCTTTACAGAAAACAGAAGTCTGAGGGAGTTCAAGTAAATTAGCAGAATTTCAGAGCGCGCAACGCACTTCGGGGCTGGATCTCGCTGGCAAAGGACTTTTTCGTGAAGTTCATAAACCTAATTATTTTTGAGTGTTTAAAGCTTTGTTTAGATCATCGTTTGTTCAGAATCCCAGCTCGGAAACCTGATCTGACCATGTGTGATATTACTGCGTGACCTCTGTCCTCCAGGCTGGGGCGGGAGGTGAAGTTATTGCAGTTGATTAACACCAGTTAAGGAGGAATGAACCGCCGGCTTTCTGCTCCGCTCCGTGTAACATGTGGTTGCCTCTCCTTCGTAAAACTTTTCAAATCGTTTTTTTTTTCCGTTTCCTTTTCCTTTGCCATGGCGCCTAATTCGCTGGCCAAAAACCGGCTTCTGAGAATAGCTTTATGCTCCACTCACATCTAAGGGTACTTTCACACTTGTGGCACAGTGTTCCGGCAAGCATTTCCATCACCGAAACACTCTGCCGTATCCAGCAATCTGGATGTAAACTGAAAGCATTTGGAGACGGATCCAAATGCGGATCCGTCTCACAAATGCATTGCAAGAACAGATCCATCTCTCCGCTTGTCATGCGGATAGACGGATCCGTCTTGTATTATTTTTTCAGTTTTAAGGGTCTGAGCATGCGCATACCGGAGGGACGGATCCGGCACTAATACATTCCTATGGAAATAAATGCCGGATCCGTCATTCCGGCATGTGTTCTGGCATTTTGGACAGCATGCTGCGGTATTTCTTCCATCCAAAATGACTGACAGTGACTGAACTGAAGACATCCTAATGCATCCTGACCGCATTTCTCTCCATTCAGAATGCATTAGGATAAAAACGGATCAGTTCTTTTCCGGTATTGAGCCCCGACGAAGGAACTCAATACCGGAAAAGTTTGCAGCAAATGTGTAGCCTAAAGCTACCCATGGAAACTCACAGGGGTTAATCTATGCTCTGAGATCGGAGTGGTAATGATCTCGCTTTTATCAGAGCACCCAAAAGGAGAATCCTAAATTTAGCTTTGGATGTGAATAGAGAAGAAGAAATAACAAAGCTCAAAATCAGTACAAGTAAGTGTCTGCAAAGTTATTGGGTGTCATAATGCCTAGTGTAGGCATTCATCGACTGCGGGCATTTAAAGAGCATCTGTCCGCAGGATCAATCCTATTAAGCCAGGCACATGATTTGGTAGAGTTGACCCTGCTGTTTAACTGCTTCAGGACCGCTGTACGCAGGATTGCGTCCTGCGGGCGGTCCTGCTCTTCTGTTCGGACGCGCCGGTGCGTCATCTCGCGAGACTCGAGAGTTCCTGTGAACGCGCGCGCGTGCGCGCGCGCGTTCACAGCGTCGCGCGTCTCAAGAGTTGGACTACAGCCTGCCAGCGATGATCAATCGCTGGCAGGCTGTAGATGCGATATAAATTGCATCAAACAGCTATATCAGACGCTGGCAGGCTGTAGATGCGATATAAATCGCATCAAACAGCTATATCAGACGCTGTTTTATGAACAGCGTCTGATATAGCTGCTACCTGGTCCTCTGGTGGTCCCATTTTCTGGGATCGACCACCAGAGGACCAGGTAACTACAGTAAAGTTGCACCAAACACTACACTAACCCCCCCCCCCCTCACCTATTAACCGCTTGATCACCCCATCTAGACCCCCTGATCACCCCCCTGTCATTGATCACACCCCTTGTAAGGCTCCATTCAGACGTCCATATGTGTTTTACGGATCCGTGGATTCACGGATCCGCGGATCCGATCGCGGATCGATCCAGCGGATCTGATCCGCAGATCCTCAAAACACGGACACCGGCAATGTGCTTTCCGCATTTTGCAGATCCGCACATTGCCAGAACTATATAGAAAATGCTTTTTCTTGTCCGCAATTGCGGACAAGAATAGGACATGTTCTATATTTTTGCGGAACGGAAGTGCAGACCCGGAGCGCGGATCCGTAATTCCGGATCCGAGCGGGACAAAGTCTGTCCCCATAGAAATGAATGGGTCCGCAATTCCGTTCCGCAAACAGAATTGCGGACGTGTGAATGGGGCATAAGGGTCCCTTATCACCGCCAGTTAGTTAGCTACTTGTTAGGTAGCTAGCGCCCAGCCCACCGCACCGCAGTCACTGATTTTGGCAGAGATTTTTCATCCACATTGATCGATGCGAATGAAAAAATCTGTGCCGTTCATTTTTTTCAGCGCAGAGGCTGAACGGAAAAAAATCTCATTACCCGTATGCTCAATATACGGAGAATCGCAGAAACTCCTAATGCTGGCCATCGTGTAATGATTGCGGAGACCCTCAAATGCCAGGGCAGTACAAAAACCCCACATGTGACCCCATTTTAGAAAGAAGACACCCCAAGGTATTCCGTGAGGGGTATGGTGAGTTCATGGAAAATTTTATTTTTGTCACAAGTTAGTGGAATATGAGACTGTAAAAAAAAAAAAAAAAACAATTTCCGCTAACTTGTGCCAAATTTTTTTTTCTGTGAACTCGCCATGCCCCTCACAGAATACCTTAGGGTGTCTTCTTTCCACAATGGGGTCACATGTGGGGTATTTATACTGCCCTGGCATTTTAGGGGTCCTAAAGCGTGAGAATCCAAATGCGTAAAAATGGCCTGTGAAATCCTAAAAGGTACTCATTGGTTTTAGGGCCCCTTTGCGCATCTTGGCTGCAAAAAGTGTCACTCATGTGGTATCGCCGTACTCAGGAGAAGTAGGGCAATGTGTTTTAGGGTGTATTTTTACATATACCCATGCTGGGTGTGAGAAATATCGCTGTAAACGACAACTTTTACATTTTTTATTCAAAGTTGTCAATATACAGAGATATTTCTCTCACCCAACATAGGTATATGTAAATACACCCCAAAACTCATCCTACTACTCCTGAATCTGGCAGTCCACATGTGTGACATTTTACAGCCAAATCATAAAGGCAAATCAACAGTACCTTTAGGAGAGTGCATTACTACGCATTTTCTTCTCACGCTTTAGGGCCTAAAATGCCAGGGCAGTATAAATACCCACATGTGACCCCATTTTGGAAAGAAGACACCCCAAGGTATTCGCTGAGGGCATAATGAGTTCATGAAAAATTAAACTTTTTGTCAAAAGTTAGCGGAAAGGAGACTTTGTGAGAAAAACAATAAAAAATCAATTTCCACTAACTTGTGCCAAAAAAAAAATATTCTATGAACTCGCCATGCCCCTCATGGAATACTGCTAGGGTGTCTTCTTTCAAAATGGGGTCACATGTGAGTATTCTACTGCCCTGGCATTTAAGGGCCCTAAAGCGTGAGAAGAAAATGCGTAAAAATGCCCTCCTAAAGGTACTCATTGGAATTTGGGCCCCTTTGCGCATCTTGGCTGCAAAAAGTGTCACTCATGTGGTATCGCCGTACTCAGGAGAAGTAGGGCAATGTGTTTTAGGGTGTATTTTTACATATACCCATGCTGGGTGTGAGAAATATCTCTGTAAACTGACAACTTTGACATAAAATTATGTCAAAGTTGTCAGTTTACAGCGATATTTCTCACACACAGCATGAGTATATGCAAAATACACCCCAAGCCACATGCCTTCACTTCTCCTGATGCGGCGATACCACATGTGTGACACTTTTACAGCAAATAGCAAAGGGACCTAAACCAATGAGTACCTTTAGGATTTCACGAGCATTTTACGCATTTGGATTCTCACGCTTTAGAGGCCCCTAAAATGCCAGGGCAGTATAAATACCCCACATGTGACCCCATTTTGGAAAGAAGACACCCCAAGGTATTCGCTGAGGGCATAATGAGTTCATGAAAAATTAAACTTTTGTCAAAAGTTAGCGGAAAGGAGACTTTGTGAGAAAAACAATAAAAAATCAATTTCCACTAACTTGTGCCAAAAAAAAATATTCTATGAACTCGCCATGCCCCTCATGGAATACCTTGGGGTGTCTTCTTTCCAAAATGAGTCACATGTGAGTATTCTACTGCCCTGGCATTTTAGGGGCCCTAAAGCGTGAGAAGAAAAATGCGTAAAAATGCCCTCCTAAAAGGTACTCAATGGAATTTGGGCCCCTTTGCGCATCTTGGCTGCAAAAAAGTGTCACACATGTGGTATCGCCATACTCAGGAGAAGTAGGGCAATGTGTTTTGGGGTGTATTTTTACATATAACCATGCTGGGTGAGAGAAATATCTCTGTAAACTGACAACTTTGAATAAAAAAATGTAAAAAGTTGTCGTTTACAGCGATATTTCTCACACACAACATGGGTACTATGTAAAATACACCCAAACAGCCTTACTTCTCCTGAATGCGGCGATACCACATAGTGACTTACTGCAACAAATACGCAAAGACCTAACCAATGAGTACCTTTAGAATTTCTGAGCCATTTTTATGCATTTGGATTCTCACATTTAGGAGCCCCTAAAATGCCAGGTGAGTATAAATACCCCACATGTGACCCCATTTTGGAAAGAAGACACCCCAAGGTATTCCGTGAGGGGCATGGTGAGTCCACAGAATTTTTATTTTTGGCACAAGTCAGCGGAAATAGTTTTTATTTTTTTTATTTTGTTTTTACAAAGTCTCATATTCCACTAACTTGTGACAAAAATAAAATTTTACATGAACTCACCATACCCCTCACAGAATACCTTGGGGTGTCTTCTTTCCAAAATGGGGTCACATGTGGGGTATTTATACTGTCCTGGCATTTTAGGGGCCCCTAAAGCGTGAGAAGAAGTCTGGAATCCAAATGCGTAAAAATGCCCTGTGAAATCCTAAAGGTACTCATTGGTTTTAGGGCCCCTTTGCGCACCCAGGCTGCAAAAAGTGGCACACATGTGGTATCGCCGTACTCAGGAGAAGTAGGGCAATGTGTTTTGGGGTGTATTTTTATATATACCCATACTTTGTGTGAAAAATATCTCTGTAAGCGACAACTTTTAAAAATTTTATACAAAGTTGACAATTTACAGAGATATTTCTCTCACCCAACATGGGTATATGTAAAAATACACCCCAAAACACATTGCCCTACTTCTCCTGATGCAGCGATACCACATAAGTGCCACTTTTTGCAGCCTGGATACTAAAGAGCCAAATTAACGAGTACCTTTAGGTTTACATGGCGACTCACAATTAGCCCGCCCAAAATGCCAGAACAGTAAACACACCCACAAATGACCCCATTTCGGAAAGTAGACACCCCAAGGTATTCACTGGGGGCATAGTGAGTCCGTCTGAGATTTTTTTTTTTGCCAGAAGTTATCAGAAACTGAAACTTTTTTTTTTCTCAGAAAGTGTCATTTTCCGCTAACTTGTGAAAAAAATGAAATGATACATGAACTCACCATGCCCCTCCGCATGAATACTTTGGGGTGTCTTCTTTCTAAAATGGTGTGATTTGGGGGTATTTATACTTTCCTGACATTCTAGCACCTGAAGAAACATGACAGGCGCTCAGAAAGTCAGAGCTGCTTCAAAATGCCGAAATTCACTTTTTGCACCATAGTTTGTAAACGCTATAACTTTTACCCAAACCAATAAATATACACTTATTGGATTTTTTTATCAAAGACATGTAGAACAATAAATTTAGAGAAAATTTATATAGAAATGTAGTTTTTGAAAAATTTTACAACAGAAAGTGAAAAATGTCATTTTTTTGCAAAAATTTCGGTAATTTTTGATTAATAGCAAAAAAAGTAAAAATGTCAGCAGCAATGAAATACCACCAAATGAAAGCTCTATTAGTGAGAAGAAAAGGAGGTAAAATTCATTTGGGTGGTAAGTTGCATGACGGAGCAATAAACGGGTAAAGTAGTGCGGAATTGTAAAAAGTGGCCTGGTCATTAAGGGTGTTTAAGCCAGGGGGGCTGAAGTGGTTAAAATGACATCTGTCTTGTGAAAATCGGTTCTGGCATTCCTGAGAAAAAAGACTTTGGGCCAGATTTATCATTAGCTGAAGTCACTTTAGTGGAGTGAAAAAGTCGCAAAAAAATGCGCAATCGGTAAAATTGCGCATTTTTTGTGACTTTTTCAAGCTCTGCACTAAGCTCTCCAATTTGTGAAAGTTCGCAATTTCACTCCAGGGGGGACCATGCTTATCTTATGAAACTTTTTAATAGAACATGCGACTTTTTTGTAAAGCCGCTTACTGAAGGATAAACTGCTACCGTCAAAGCACATTTATCACAGTATTAAAGGACCATTAATAACTCTGACTAGCCAAAAGTGACTTTGGGCAGATGCATAAGTGGCGTAAGATGTGAGTGTAATGATAAATCTGGCCCGTTGATTCTTTATGCAGATAAGCGCTTCAGTGCTCTGATGGGTGTGGTCAGCTCTGGAAAGCTAGACTCCTCTCATTTTCCTAAAGAATAAAAGTATTTTTTTTTCGGGAATGCCACCAACAACTTTCACAAGACAGGTTTAATTTTAATCAGCAGGGTCAACCCTACCAGACATTATGCCTGGTTTAATAGGGCTGATCCTAATGATATGTCCTCTGTAAAGAAATTTTCCAGAGCTTAGGATAGGGTATCAATATCAGAGTGGTAAGGCCTCTATAACACGGGCGTCACGTTTGACGCCCGGATCAGAGGGTGCGTTGCGGGAAAAGGCACGATTTTTCCGCGCGAGTGCAAAGCGTTTTAATCCGTTTTGCATGCGCGTGGGAAAAATCAGTATGTTTGGTACCCAGACCCGAACCCGGACTTTATCACTGAAGTCCAGTTTCGGGTTGAGTATTCTGTATATTTTATTATTTTCCCTTATAACATGGTTATAAGGGAAAATAATAGCATTCTCATTACAAAATGCTTTTTAAAATGTGGATTAAGGGGTTAAAAATAAAAAAATGAACTCACCTTATCCACTTGATCGCGTAGTTGCAATCTCTTCTGTCTTCTTCAAGCATTAGCTGCCGGCTAAAGAACCTGTGATGACGTCACTGAGCTCATCACATGGTCCAATCACATGGTTCATCACCATGGTGATGGACCATGTGATTGGACCATGTGATGTGACGTCACAGGTCCTTTAGATGGCAGCTAATGCTTGAAGAGACAGAAGAGATCGGCAGCTACGCGATCAAGTGGATAAGGTGAGTTCAGTCTACAATTTAACCCCTTAATCCACATTTTACAAAGCATTCTGTATTGAGAATGCTATTATTTTCCCTTATAACCATGTTATAAGGGAAAATAATAAAGATCGGGTCCCGTCTCTTAGCAACCATGCGGGAAAATCGCACTGCATCCGCAACGCAGAAGTAATGCGTGAAAATCACCGCTCATGTGCACATCCCCATAGAAATGAATGGGTCTGATTCAGTGCGGGTGCAATGCGTCCACCTCACGCATTGCACCCACGCGGAAATCACGCCAATGTGAAAGGGGCCTTAGGGTTCAACACTCCGTGCCCCCCACCGATCAGCTGTTTTGGGCAGCTGTCGCTTTGTCTTAAAACACCCATGGTGAGACACTTTTTATGATGGGACTCATCTGCAGCCTATGGACCACGTGGCCCCATTTTTCATATTCTCTATGTTGGCACCAGTGGCCCCCAATGGCGATTTTGGTAAACTGGCTCTATACTTATCAAACCAAAGGTGGGATAACCAGGAGACCCAATGTGCTCTGAAACAACATGTCACGGCCCCCCTGCCATAGCCAGAGTTATTCCACGTAAGAAACCTGTGTGAAAATTAGTGATGAGCGGCAGTGGCAATATTTGAATTTGCGATAGTTCGCAAATATTCACCATATATTCAAGAATTCGTGAATTCGTGATCTCCAGTCATTGTTTTCTTGATTGGAAAAATTCGCAATAAAAATTCGCAATAACTGGTATTTAAAAAAAAAATGAATATTTGCAATTACAAATATATTTCGCGATATTCTAAATATACGTGAATTCTCAAAGTGCCGATATTCGCAATTAAAATTGGCAATTCGAATATTCGTGATCAACACTAGTGATAATGCAAGGAGCTGCACTCCCCCGGAAGAATGCACTGCGAGGGAATGCCAGAGGTCACCATTAATGTCATAAATACATCTACATCTGCATTTAGAGCCTTAGACGCCACATTTCTACAGGAAACGCTTTCTACAATGTTCTGACGACTCTAGACAAAACATATAAGACAAACACACTGGGGTCTGAGGTTCTGCTGAAGGAAAGATGGAAAATGTGTTATCTATCCAACTATTAGAAGAATATTTCTAGAATAAGGAAAAGATGGGTTTTCCCAGGAAAGGAATTCCTATGCATTTTAAATAATATGTTACTGCAATGAACATGCAATTAAAATATGGTTTGTTTTTTTATGTACAATTTCCTCTCTGGTAGCGCCCTCTGCTGTTTATCCTTCTGGTCCACCTTCTTCTGCAATCAGTGGTGGACTGACTGCTCAGTAACTTTCCTCCTCCCTTCTACTCCCCTCAGTGCCGGCGTAGTGATCTCATAGAGAAGCAGGTGAAGCATCTCAGACACCTTTCATTCATTCATCCCAATATTCACTTCTAAATTCATAGAAATATACAGGTACAGCTATATCTCTCTCTAGACCAGGGATCGGCAACCTCCAGCACTCCAGCTTCTCTGAAACTACATTTCCCAGAATGCTTCATTCACTTCTATGGGAGTTGCAAGAATAGCTGAGCAAGTGTGCATGCTGGGAGTTGTAGTTTCACAGCAGCTAGAGTGCCGAAGGTTCCTGACGCCTGCTCTAGACAGCGGAGAAGGAAATTGAATACTATCGTTTTCAGGAGTTTACCCAGCCAAGATATTGTGCATGGCTGTGCTGGAAGGGTAGACATGCCAACCAGTCAAGCCCAAGCTGGTCGACCAATGCGTGAGGCTGGAGGACGAGCCAATCAGGTTCTTGGCCCAGCGTCCAATCCCATAGCTAGGCAGAAGTATGGAACTCATTGATTGTGATTGCCTGTGATTTTGTTATCCTGGTTCCTCCGTTGTGTGTCACTCATTAGTTATGCAATCTGACTGTGGCTTGTTTTCTGGCTTTACACCTCATCTGCTGATTTGGCTTCTACTATCTCCCCTGGTATTTTGACTGTGTTTAGTTTCTGGATTAACCCTTCATCTGATTTTTTTTAGTATACTTCTCTCTTGGTTCTGACCCCACTTGTCTACTACACTTTGCTTCCAGGTCATTCGGGTAGCTCAGCTTCCAGCTAGCTCGTACCAGTTTTCTGCTACCTTACTCTGCAGACATAACCTGGTCCCGATCAGTACATGAGGCCTTGTGGCAGGCTCTGGTAAAGGGGTAGCCTTAGCGTCCTACTAATTGGTGTGGTTCAGGAAGACTGATAGCGGTTTTTGAGTTTGTTTGCCATCGTTCTGGTTGGTCACCATTGTATTTCCTTACAATAATACTATTTATTAGTGGAATCACAGGGGTTGTGTGAGAGAGTAGTGATGAGTGGCATAGGCAATATTCAAATTCGCGATATTTCGCGAATTTATGGCCGAATATTTGCCATAAATTAGCAAATTTGAGAATTCGTGATCTCCAGTCATTATTTACTTGATTGCGAAAATCGGCAATGTAATATATTCGCAATAAAAAATCGCAATTAAAATATTCACAATCAACACTAAGGGGTGGGCGACTTTCCTATTGTTTGCTAGGGATGTTGCTAAGTGCCAATATTCGCGATAAATTCACGATAAGAATATTCACGATAAATACTATTAGCAAATACGAATATATAGCAATATATTCTAAATATTCACGAATTCTCGAAGTGGCAATAATCGGGATTAAAATTCGCGATTCGAATATGCACAGAGTGCCTTGAACCTACCCCCAGTGCACTTAATAGCTCAATTGCACTTGGATTAAAAGTCCTTTTGTTCCAGAATGAAGGAAAAGTATCACTACATTCAGCTGAGCTAGACCCACAAGGCAGTATGTCTGGTTTATCAGTACATTTCCTTGTGACGGACTTCCTTTTAGGTGAAAAGTGGAGGCAAATGGACCCCTGGGGACTCCAAGTGCTGCTCATCAGGGTCCATTTCTGAGCACTTCAGTCCATAGAGAGAAATACTGGGATTTGCAATTTCTCAATATCTATAGAGCTATCCATTACCTGATCAAACGTGGTATGTGAAGAGCCACACTGGGATATACAGTATGTTGAGAAAAACCCAACGTGGTCTATTCACAGTACTTGAATGTCTATATTTATCCCGTTCTGAGCTCTATTATGTGAGAAAATTTTCTCTGAGTGTTTATTTAGCTGTAATGGTTTTTCATGTATTTATTTACTGGCTAATACATAGATTTTAGCATGTGCTACTACTACATGAAGTCCAGAAATGCATCCCGTGAGAGTAACCCACAACACACACGGTCAATAATATAACTAGAGTGTGCCCTAGCTAATAGAAAAAAATGTCAAGAATAAGAGAGCACAGAGCTGGGAATCTTAATAATGTCTACACAATAAGGGCACACGAAGCAGGCATGAATGAACCTTTCCAAAAGATTGTGTCGTTGGAAAGACTCCACCACCATCTAGACCTAATATTTCATGATGGGTTCTCAATTCTGTTCGTATGTATATGGGCCTTGTTATATGAGAGGTAGACCATTTTCCATTTCCATTTCATTGGATTATTATTATTTCCCTGAGGAAAAAAAAAGAAATGTTTTTGTTTTTTTTTGTTTTTTTTTAAATAATGGACAAGAGTCCTAGGAGACCTCAGAGGACCATACACAAATTTAAAGGCCTGTTGGAGCATTTTTGATTCAGGAATACTCAATTTGGACCTGAATTAAATCAGTCGACCAATTTGGCTGAATCAGACCTGAATCGAAGTTTGAGCTATTCTCTCCTCTCTAATTTTCTGATTTATGTAACACCCCTTTGGTCAGCCCTCGGTAGACAGGGTGTATGGTGCTCCTCACCTCACTATGGCACAGTGCCTTCACCCAAATCTTGCTTGGAGCTCTATAGGATAGAAGGAGGGGGGGTCTTCTTCTTCCAGAAGCCGACTTGGGAAACCCCTGCCCACCTCAGTACACACTCACCCCAGGAAGGAGTTAACTGATCAACAGGTTTATTTGGGAAAGAGTGAACAATGGTGAAGAACATGAATATTGCAATGAAAGGAACAAAGCAAAGATTGCAATTCTGTCTAAGGATTTGGAAAACCCCAGGTGAAGGGGATGGCTCTCTACAGTATAACGGTAAACAGTGATGGTGGTTACTAGAGATGAGCGAATCGAAGTTGACGAAGTGGAATTCAGTCCGAATTTCAGGAAAAATTCTATTCGCACCGAACCAGAATTTCCTCACACTTCGTGGTAATGAATCGCATTTTTTCCTAAAATGGCTGCTGCACTTGTTAGGACACGGAGAAAGGAACTCTGGGAAGGAGGGATCACCCACAATGCCATGCATGCAGCCAATCAGCAGCCAGCCAGCCCTGTGATGTCACAGCCCTATAAATAGCCTCAGCCATCTTGGATTTAGCCATTTTCCAGTATACTTAGTCCTGGGAGAGACGTCAGCAGGCGCTAGGGACAGTGCTAGGAAGGACTTTAAAACTTTTATTTTGCTATATAGAAGTGTAGGCAAAGCAAAGGGAGGAATAATTCCACAGTATTGAAGCAGAACAGGGTTTAGTAGGGGAGTTTACAGCCTGGGTAATAGGAATAATACTATTACACCTTGCTGCACTGACTGCGGATCCAAATTTCCATTATACAGCTCTGCAATTCGAGCAAACCGATCTTGTTATTGGCGTGCAAGTGCTGTGTGATACAGCCATTAACAGGGTTTATTACAAGGAAATGTTTATATTTCTTATTTGCCCTTGTGCGGTGTAATTATATGTTCTAAAACATTTTTTGGCTTGTATTAGTCAGAACAAAAAGTGCTTATTAGCCGTTGTGCGGTGAAGTAAGAAAATTACAGCCCTTTTTGGCGTGTTTTAGTGGCAAAAAAATATATATTATTTGCCGTTCAGCGTTGCAGTTATATGTTCTAAAGCCCTTTTTGGCGTGTATTAGTGGCACAAAAAAAAGTATTTGCTGTTGTGTGGTGAAGTAAGAAAATGACAGCCTTTTTTGGCGTGTTTTAGTGGCAAAAAAATATATATTTGCCATTCAGTGGTGCAGTTGTATGTTCCAAAGCCCTTTTTGGCGTCTATTAGTGTCAAAAAAATATATATTATTTGCTATTCAGCGGTGTAGTTGTATGCTCTAAAGCCTTTTGTGTTGTGTATAAGTGGAAAAAAATAAGGGCCTATTTGCCGTTCAGCGGTACAGTAATATGTTCTAAAGCCCTTTTTGGCGTGTATTAGTGCCAAAAAATATACCATATTTTTCGCTTTATAAGACAAAAGTGGGGGGAAAATGGCTGTGCGTGTTATAAAGGAAATACTAGTGAGCACTTCCATTATATAAGCGGTCACCAGTATGCTTTAGGTGCTGGAAGTAGGGATGGAAGCGCTGCAAGCGCTTGTAATACTCACCCTCCTGGTCTTCATTCCTGGGGCCAGCGCCAACTCCGTTGCACTCAGTCAGGTGACAGTGCAGCGCCGGCCAGAGAAGACATGGCAGCGTGACTGCTGCAAGAGATGGAGAGAGGCCGCAGCGCAAAATACGTAAGAGAAGTTTTTTATTTTATGCTGATGTGAGGGAGAACGCTCTCCCTGACAAAGGCCACGTACCTTGGTCTCGGCCAGGGAGGTCCGATCCGGGTCACCATAGATGAGACCCAGAGCTTTTAAAAATTCATCCACCGACCGGAGAGACTGCAATCTGGTCGGCAGAGAAAAAGCCAATTACTGAGAGTCCCCTTCAAGCAACGAAATAACCACACCAACTCTCTGAATCTCATCCCCAGATGAGCGTGGACGCAGCCTAAAATACAGTTTTCACACCTCCCTAAACAAAATGAAATTATCACTTCCCTTAGGGAATCTGTCCGGGAGGGCAACTTTAGGTTCGAGACAGGCCTGGTAACCACCACTAGGACCAGCAGTCTGTGGTCTCTGGATCTGAGAGACAGTCGTGCGGAGGTCAGCCACCTCCAAAGACAGCCCATACAGCTGTCTGGACAGTGCAGCAATAGGATCCATGGCTGTACTGAAACAAGCAAACTAATTATGGTTTCGGTGGTTTATAATGTCACATTCGGGTGTGGGAGGTAAACACAACACCGAACATAGGAGGGAAATGGGTGGGGGAATAGGGCCAGGAAACTAGGGAAAGGAGATGGACACCTCCTAGTAAAACCCTAATCAAAGTCTTGACTAACTACCAGTATGAACAGGCCCCAGAGGTAGGTGAGTTCATACACAGGAATACCTAATGTCCTAACTCACCCTATAGGACCCTGGTACTAATGTCAGGACTGAGTCAACCTGTTCCTCCAACAGGAGTCTCCCTCAGGGCTTAATACAAATGACAGGGAAATGCAACACACAAAATATCCCAAACAAAATACAAAAGGGAAAGAAAACACTTAACTTCAAGTGGCTATGGCAGCACCAGGTACCCAGCCGAGATCCACACACCAGCTATCCACAACTCAAACTGAAGCTATAAACCGCATATAATAGTGGGAGAAACAACAATAAATAGAGAAGTTTAAATGACCCAAATAGCCACAACCTAGGGAAAGAAGGTGTGGCAAGCAGCAGAAACAACACAGACGTCATTTGATCCAAACGGAAAACACGTCAGATCAAACCACATGTTGCCAGTCTCACCAAACGGGAATGTCCGTGACATCAGGGAACTGGAGACCTGACGCCTAGATCTCACGGCCACATAAGCCCTGTGGGACCTGAACTGGAGGAGGTGGAGGACATTGGAGCACAAGCAATGTGTAGCGAAATGGGTGGTTTTTCTACACAGGTGACAGGAGAGGAGGAGCAGGAGCAGTCAGAGGAGCTACAGGGCGATGAGTAAGATGAGGCAGAGGGCCCAGACACACCGTGGCAGTATGCAGTGAAGATGGAGGCAGGGAGTCCCTCTGAGTCCCTTGCACAAATGGCCCGATGCATGATCACAGAGCGATGACTTCTGGATCTCCACCTTGTTGGACCCTCGCTACCGGTCCAAAATGGGGTCCTTTTTTAAACCCGCTGAGAGGGAGGACAAACTGAACTACTATAGAGACAACCTATGTAGTCAGTTGGCCGCTGCCTATCTGCGCCATCGTCCATCCTCTCGCAGGTCTGACCGGGGGGCCTTCTGCATCACGTTCCTCTGCCATGGCTGCATAAGTGAATAAGTGAAGTGTGCAGTGATTCTAAGAGCAACCTCTGTCATCTGCATTTCATACTGACTCACAGTATTGTTTCACTACCACAGCAGACTCCCTATGCGTGTTACTGCAAGGTACAGTGTTCTACACCACTTTAAAGGCTCTCTGCAGCCAGGAAATAGAAATAGCCATTTTTGAACCCTATTCGCCACGAATAAATTCGAATCGAACCAAATGTTTTACAAAGATTCATGCCTAATCGAATTTTTGAGACATTCGTTCAACTCTAATGGTTACACACCCTCTGCTTTGGGAGATAAATACAAGTATGCACTTCCAAGCTATCTACTCCTATCACTCAGCTTATTATATCCTACTGTCTCAAAACATTGGTGTGCTAATGTTGGTGCACTTACAATTGTCCTGCCCAGGAACCAGCTGGGGGCTGCAGCATTCAGGAGCTTGCATGGCAATGGAGTCAGGGGCAAGATCCTCCTGGGATGCAGACTTGGCTGTAGGGTTAATGCAGCAGCTGAACTTTTCTCACACTGGAAACATAGGAGCTGTCTGGGTCGTGTTCTAGGGTTAATGCAGCAGCAGAGCTTTCTCTTCTCATACAAGAGCTGTCAGGACTGTGCTGTAATGGCCTCACAGAGGCAGGGCACACTTCTGTCTGTGGAGACCTCTCATCTCCTGCCCATGCTGCTGTCTCTAAGATGGATGCTCTTTATAGATATAGCCTTTCCTCCTGGTCCCCCCACTATTGGCTGCAGAGAGGATAAAGTGCTCATGGGATTTGTAGTCCACTTTATCTCAGAAGAATCAGCACTAATGCCTGCTGCTGTGAGTCCCTGCTTCTAGCTGGCAGCAGAATCCACTAGACCCACTGCTTTCTCTACAGGGGTTACATTTAGAATACCTATGGTCATGCCGTCAGCAAGTTTATTGTTAATTTATTCATAGTTTTCATGTATAGTCGATTTGCTTTCTGTATAATTCTCTGTTGATTGTGTAACAGCACCCTCTAGTGGCCATTTTACATACAATTGCAGCTATTCATACTAGAAGTTTGGTCTACTTCAGCTTCCATACTTCAGTGACATCATCAGCCCTGCACATAGCAGCCATCTTCCTCATTTACAGCCATCTTTCCAGAGGTTAGCACATGGTCTGGAAATCTCTGGAGTCATCCTCCACATCTAAGCTCAGGGTAGCATCGCTGTTTCACTGTGCATTTACATCCTTGCAATAAAGATAGAGTTGGACGATACTCATTGCCGGAATAAGGTTTAGCTGTCTGTCAAGCTATGTACCTTCACACATAAGGAGGACAGAACACCTATTTATGAATACAAATTCAGGTAATAGAGTGTTTTGTCCCACTAAGAACCCTCATCTTTTAGCCGCTGTAGAAAGTCACTACAAAGAATCTCATTACATTGCATTACATTGTGTAATTACAACTGTGTCATTCCTGATATATCCTGTGGAGGTGCTGCTGAAAAATTGAACACTTGTTCTTCTACCAGTGAGAGCTTATCATCATGGGTTCCTTCAAACATAAAGAGATTTGCAAAGTGGACATCCTCTATAAATGAATTAGGAGATGCATTGGTGCCCAGCTAGAAAAAACAACAGAGGTCCTGAACTTCACAGCTCTGGACAGGTGATTTGACAGAGCAGCCATTTGCCCTTAAAAACTAATTATCTGTTGTTTAAGTGAAACCTTAGATCAATAGATCTCTCAACGAACCTACAAAGAGATCCTGCCTGCTGGCTCCCAGTGGACACCATATGAGCTCTTCTCATTAAACCAAGTCAATTCTCGTAGATTTCATTCATCTCAATGTCTAATGATGGCCATTGTTAGTAGCCCATGTTTTGTTTTACCACGTATGTCAACAATGTACCATTTAGGAAGTGTTTTGAATGAATGCTGAAAGAAACGTTGAAATTATGAGAAAATCTTGTGTAGGCTAAGACTAGACAATGCCCATCCATTTTCATCTTGCTCAATGTGACTTCAGTGCAAGCAGAGTTGAGAAAATTTACTTTTTTCCCTCACTTTTCAATGAAAATTGTTTGCACTAAAAGTTGCAGTATGGCGCAAACAGGAACGCAAAGTTGCAGGCATTATAATCTCAGGAAGTTCAATACCTTCCAATGACTTGGAAGAATGTCATAACTCAGGGTCTTTATTGCCTTGGAGACAATTATATTTAGCCACAAGGTTTTAGATACAGCTGGCATATGCCATGCAGTCCCATCTGCTGGTCTCAAAGTAATAGATGAGACTGGACAATGAAAAATGAACCAGAATTCAAAAATAGAACCATGTGTTTTTGACATATTTAAGCCTTAGATTCTTATGCCGAGGTCCTGTTATAATGACGGTCCATGCCACCCGAAAACTCCCTGTGCCTCTTGGGTATGGCCACCTGTCCTCCTGCTACTGGCCTCTGGTGGTCCGGAACCATCAGAGGCCCTGTTCTCCTGCTTGACCACCAGAGTAGTGTTGCTCCACCCACCCCATGCAGACTAAGGCCTGCTTCCTGCCTGCGTCTCTCCTCTCTGCCTGTAGGGCGAGTACATGTGCCCAGTCTATGGCTGTCTGTTCCACTCTATTTAAGGCTCTGTGGAAAGATGCCTGAGCAATAGTGTGTTCTAGTTCCTTGTGAAGGTGTGCTGTATATTTTCTTGTTTCCTGCACCCAACCTCTAATTTGACCCTTTCCTGCATGATCTGACCTTTGCCTGATTCTTGTGTTGCGTCTGAGCTGCCTGCCTGGACCTTTGGCCCATTTATCCTGACATCAATTTGTCCCAGACTATGGTTCTGCCTGACCCCTCAATGCTTTGTGCTGGTGTTTCTTGACCCCTGTGGTTCAGAAGTCTATTTAAAAGAGCTAGCGTCCTGGTGGTTCCCCTGCAGCGGAGTCCAGATTCTTGTATAGGGTTTGAATGGCGAGGGGGAGCTTTGAAAAAGGCACAAATGCACCTGTTCATTAAGGGGGTTCTCCACTTTCGAAATCCTTTCTTGCTAGAAGTGTTCTTTGATGATAAGCTGATCACATGAGGTCATACTGCTGGGACCTCCAATAATCAGCCTTATGCCCCATTCACACGTCCGCAATGTTTGTCCTCACCTGTTCCGCAAATCTGCGGAACGGGTGCGGACACATTCATTTTGAATGGGGACGTGAGGGATGCGGAGAGCACACTCTGTGCTCTCCGCATCCTCATTTGCGGAGCGCGCCACCGATCTTCCGGCCAGCGGCTCCGCAATAATATAGAGCATGTCCTATTCTTGCCCGCAATTGCGGACAAGGATAGGCATCTCTATGGGGCTGGCGCGGTGGCGCAATTTGCAGATCCGCAACACACTACGGACGTGTGAATGCGGCCTTAACCTGTGGAGGAACACAGCAATAACTGTTTAATTTCCCTACAGCGCCACCACAGGGGAAATAATGCATTACATCAGGGCTCGACAAATCCCAGGCGCCAGGTCGCCATGGCGACCAGGAATTTGGTCCTGGCGCCTGGGTATTTGTCAGCCCATTCTGTCAGGAGGCCGGGCGCAGGGCCGACGCGGACTAGGAGCGCCGGCCCCCTCATGCTGCAGCCGCCCGAGCGCTCTATAGAGAGCCTCAGGTGGCTGCAGCACTGCCCGGGCTGGCGCGTCCATGAGGGCGCACCGCCTGGGCGCAGCATGAGAGAGGACTGACAGGAGGGAAGCGCTCAGCGCTCTCCTCCTGTCAGTCCCTCGTACAGCAGTGGCGAGCCCTGCATGGTCCCGCGGTACAGGAGCATCTGTCTCCTGTACCTGGCCGGACTGGACATGAAGTGCGCACACAGTGTGCACTTCCTGTCAGTCCGCCCGGTCACAGGAAACTAAAGCTCCTGTACCCGTGAGACCATACAGGGCTCAGCACGCCTACATCATAGGCGGGAGGAGGGAGGGAGATAATGACAAGGGGAAAGATAATGACAAGGGGGAGTAAGAAGGTGAATCACGGGTGGGGAGAAAGTGAATGACAAGGGAGGGGGAGAAAGTGAATGACAAGGGAGGGGGAGGTGAATGACAAGGGGAGAGAAAGTGAATGACAAGGGGGAGAAAGTGAATGACAAGGGAAGTGAATTACAAGGGGGAGAAAGTGAATGACAAGGGGAAATTAATGACAAGGGGTGAGAGAAAGTGAATTACAAGGGGGAAAGATAATGACAAGGGGGAAAGTGAATGACAAGAGGGGGAGAGAAAGTGAATGACAAGGGAGAAAGTGAATGACAAGGGGGAAAGAGATTGACAAGACGGACCCTCTGCCCTCTCCTCCGGACCCCTCTGCCCTCTCCTCCGGACCCCTCTGCCCTCTCCTCCCGGACCCTCTGCCCTCTCCTCCGGACCCCTCTGCCCTCCCCTCCGGACCCCTCTGCCCTCTCCTCCGGACCCTCTGCCCTCCCCTCCCGGACCCCTCTGCCTCCCTCCGGACCCCTCTCGGAGTTGTAGTTTTGCAACAGCTGGAGGGCCGCAGTTTGAGGATGCCTGACTTAGACGCTGGCAGCATCTGACGTGTCATATAACCTATTGAAAAGGGGAAGCATTATGGGGGGCCCTATATACTCGCACATTATGGGGGGCACTATGGAAAACAGGCTTAGGAACACTATGGGGGCATCTACTGGGGGCCCTATGTACTGGCATGCATTATTGGGGGGCTCTATAGAGAAGTGGGGGGGGAGCACTATGGGGGCATCTATTGGGAGCTTTATGATGTGGCTCCGCCTGGCTCCTAACTTTTTAGCTAGCTCCTAGATTCCAAGGAAATTTGTCAAGCCCTGCATTACATAGTGTCTATTGAAATCAGTAGGATATGTAATATACACATTTGCCAGGTCTTCAAGAATGAGGGATGCTCTTTGTAGAGGCTTTTGCTCTGGCTTATAAGGCATTTTTAAACCAGACAACCCTTTAAGGCTACAGGTCTGAAGGTGCCAGGTCCACCTTACAGTATTTTGCGTGTAAGTGATCTTACGTGTCCATATAACTACTGTTTTTATTGCTAAATTAAGATCTCCCTCCCGCTCTCCAGGTCGAGTTAAGTGCTGCCATAAGCTTGGTTTCACATGGAAGTAAATATCGTGCCTGATGGTTTTCTCTTGTCTATAAGTGGCCACATGGGAACGGGAGAAGTCCTTGCAAAAAGCTTAAAGCAAAGTTAAGAAAACAGGAACAAAGGAAGCAGCTGTTACAACTGCAAAGAGCTGGACCTGCACACTGAGACAGTACCTGCAAGAGTCATTATGTCTGAGCCCGGTGTAATGTCAAATGTTTATCCAGTAACACATGTTCATACAGCGAGCTCCGATCCTAGGAGGAGTCAAGACCTCCTGGCTCTCTCCGTTTCCCCCTCTACCTAAACATCTGTAAAACACTGAAAACACTGTAAAACATGAACAGCTACTTCATTAAATGACATTCATAGTTAAAACAATGTCAGCTCTGGTTTGGGGGGAACAATATTTAGACACGTGACGTGTTTAGTACTGCTCTACTCTTGTTCTTTGAAGAATTCTTTGATGCTTTGTGTGTTTTATGAAAAATTTAGAATGATTGGTCATTGACATGTTGCGTTTTTATGGCCCTCTTAAAGTTTTGCATCTTGGTGAATAGTCATATGCAATTTGGAAGAGCATTCCAAGAAGCGGTGCAGCACGGGAGAAGTCTTGGACACTAGAGGGAGATGGTTACCAAGGATAAAGACATTGGAGTGGATAGGAGGTGTGAAGGGAGAGGACGGGAGTGACAGTAGTGTGAGAGGGATGGTGGTTTTACTCAAGGTGGTGGCTATCCCACTCTGGCACTCTCTTGGGCCATGTATAGTAAAGAGAGGGCACACCTATTACTCTGGGGAACACCCTGGTAGGGGTCTCCTGCCTGTTGGAAAATGGGGTGCACTTGATGTTGATAAAGGTGAGGTGCAAGGCAGGGTACGGTAGGCAGGGAAATGAGGTAGCCAGTGTATCAATCACATGAAATGAAGATACAGTTCTTAAACTGCTGCAAAATTCCTGATGCCGATGTATGGGGTTGATTCCAGGAGCTCCCTGAGGCACTTTTAAAGATAGCAACACTTAAGGTCCCTATCCTCACAAAAGTATATACAGTATGTCCACAATGACCACTGCAGGGCTCAGACCTTAAGACAGAGACACAGTCTGTCCCACTGATATGATTAGGAGCCAGAGGCCATTTAAAACAGGGCCAGGGCTGTGGAGTCCAGAAGCCATGAACAAACATTATCTTTACAGTCTGCTTCTAAGCACAAACCCTTGTCTGTTAGATGATCAACCTTCTTAGGGGTGCTGACCTTCACTCGTTCTGGGGGAGCCTGCCTGGCTTTCTCCCTGGATCCCTACTGTATATACTAACTGTAGCTGCTACAGGACTGCAGTTCCTGCAAGCTGCTCACTCTTGAACTCAAAGACTCTAATTCACACACAGGAAATAGCAAAGCCCAGGAGTTTGGGCCCACCCTTCCTGGAAGTAAGTTATCCATGTAAATCAGCCTTCAAGTTTATTACCAGCATAAAACAGTTAATAAAGAGATATAACCAACAACAAAAAACAAACAGAACATTGGTTTTAACCCATTAGTAGTGACACACTGGGTCACTGCACTAGTCATTCGTTAGCAGAGGTTAAGGCTAGACACATAAGGAGTAGAGACGAGGGGATTTTTTGAAATTCAATTCAGATTCAATTCAGCAGAATCGGTGGGGTTATTCGATTCGAGTCTTAATAAATTTGACTCAAATCGAAAGTGAAAAATTACGTAAAATATTGCAGTAGCACAATAGATGCATACATTATATATAGACTAAGCCCTCATTCTGATATGATAAAATCTTAGACTCTCAGCCAATATTTTTTGCTCAAAACACATATGTGCCCTCCTACTAGCGCCAAGGTGGTCTCAGTGAGGTTGGTCCTGCTCTAAACCTACCTATGCCATTGGGCATCTATGTTCAGGAGAGCAGACTCTGCACATATAGTGTGCTGCTCCTAGTCACCTCTGTGTGCATCAAGCAACCAATGAGAGGAGGAGCCCGCACAGCTATATGCAGCTATATGTACTACTTAATCAAAGTTGCTTGTAAGATAGGCAGGGCAAACGTGCACAAAAATGCTAGTCCCTAGATAATAGGAGCACATTCACACTTGAAAAAGATACAAAACATCCTGCATGATATGATAACTAAATATGCGGATGTACATGGCAACATTTATAAAAGAAAAATCACAGAAAATAATTCACTATAGATGCAAACATTATACAGTCATATAGACTAAGCCCTCACTCTGATATGATAAAATCTGAGACTCTCAGCCAATATATCTTGATCAAAACACATTTGTGCCCACCTACCAGCGCCAAGGTGGTCTCAGTCAGGCAGGTCACGTGTGCTCCTCCTCTCATTAGTTGCTTGAAGTGCACAGAGGTAACTAGGAGCAGCACACTATATGTGCAGGGTCTGCTCTCCTGAATGTAGACGCCCCCCAAAAGCATAAGTAGGTTTAGAGTAGGACCTTCCAGACTGAGACCACCTTGGCGAGGGTAGGCGGGCACAGATGTGTTTTGATCAAAATATATTGGCTGAGAGTCTCCGATTTTATCATATCAGAGTGAGGGCTTAGTCCATATATAATGCTTGCATCTATTATATTAGTGCATTATTTTCCGTGATTTTTTCTTTATAAATGTTGCCATGTACATCCGCATGTACCAAATCGAAAGTGCTCCAAATGCCCTGAGCTGTCCTAGGACTGTAGGCAACCAAATTTTAAGATCTTTAACACTCAGCCAGCAATGATAATCTTAAAGTGACAGGAACATATATGGCTGTTGGAAAAGGCATGGTTGCTGGTCTTAACAAACAACCTCTTTAAAAACATACTTTATTGTCCGATTTAAAAAAAAAATAGGGACCAGGGGTCATGTGATACTCCTTCATATTTCCTGTCTTCTGATCTAAAAAATAGCTTATGCGATTTTGAGAAATTTGCCAATAGAATTGTCACAAGTTTGGATTCAGAATTGACTGGAATTCTGGAAAATTCCTAAATAATAAAAATCCCTAATAAGGAGACATTAATCCCTTCCCAACATTTGATGTACTTGAGTCTGCTGCATAAGCAGGAGGTGTTGGCTGTGTTATACAGCTGACACGTGCATATAATAGCCGGGATCGGAGAAAACTCTGATCCCAGCTGTTTAACAACTTAGATGTAATGGCCTCTAACGACCATGGCCTCTAAGCCATTACATACAACCACAAGCTGCAAAGTGATTGACATGACAGTCGGGGAAGTGAAGGCTATGTGCACTTCTTTTTCTCTTCCGACAGGATGTAATAGGATAGCGCTGAAATCACAATACACTGCAATACAGAATGCAATGCTATCAACCAATGTTCAAGTTCTCTAGCAGGACTAATAAAAGTTCTAAAGAAGTTTACTAATTTTTTTTAAATTTATATGATATATTTTTCTATTTATCATATAAAATGTAAAGATTTAAAAAAAAATTGGTTTTGTCTTAGCTAAAGGTCTGAAATATCACATTATTTACCAGGTGGTATCATTTTTTTTAACATGCGAGCCCATGGGAGATGAATGCTCGCAACATATACCTACTTATACCTACAGCCATAGGTCAAGCTCAAAAGAGTCTTAGAAAGCAGTTACAAAAATCGAGAGATGATGGGTATTTTTGGGCGGATACAAATAATATTTTTTAAGATTTGGAGTTAGCTTTAATGTAGGAGAGAATGAGTGGTATGAGACTCAGACACAAGATCTAGGAGTACATGTCTTATAATCTTCATCAGATAAAGTGTTGAATCCGTCTTGGGTCACAACTGGAAAATTTCAGTCTTCAGAAATTGTATTTTGAATATGAATTCGCCTCTGAATAAAAACAGACGCATCAAAATAATTACTATCAAATTCCCATCATTGCACCACACTATTCAGTAGATACAGAAGGATTCCAGGCTTTTCCCCTCCTTATGTCTGAAACGCGTTAGCAGAGATAGCAGCAACTGTTTCTTCGATGTAAAGACAGACAAAAGATTAGAGAAAATGTTTAATTTGCCAAGACCTATGTAAAATATGAAGGGGAAAAATAATGGTGTGAAGCTGAGGTAGGAAGCCGTACTCTGCCAACAGACCAAGGTTCCAGAGCAAAGCAGATGAGTCTCAGCAGGATCCTATCTGGTCCAGCAGTGAATTAAGTCCTAACAAGGTAAAATGTCCAGATCTATCTCTCTGCTGAATTATTATCTGAGAAGATCCTTTACTTGTTACTGTGATTCAAAGGAAACAGCAACACGTGTCTGCGTTCCAACCCTGAATAGTCATGAGCGCTCCTTCTTCATTTCCAGGCCTGCACGTACTATACAGCAATGTTCCTCAACTCCAGTCCTCAGGGCCCATCTGCAGGTCATGATTTGAGAATATCACACAGAATGAATAACTGTGGTAAGTCATGATGCATTGACACTAATTATATGACCTGCTCAATACTAGGGAAATTCAGAAAACATGACCATCAGGTGAGCCCTGAGGACTGGAGTTGAGGAACATTGCCATACAGGGTTATCATCAAACTGAGAATGCAGCATTGGAGACCAGGTTCGGTACTAACCAGGTCCCCATGAACCTGACTCCCATTATGTGTATAATTTCAAGCGCCTATTATCTAAATCCGTCCCATCCTGGGAGAGGCTTGGTTTGTACCTGACAACTAAGCTCCAGCTGACACCTTGTTAGTAAAGAATAATAGGATAGACTCTTAGTACACTCTGAGGTGATGTAACGGGTCCCTATGTCTCTCATCTGTGATTAGAGAGTGGTTTCAAAAAGTTCCTGTCATTGCAAAAACATGCTATTAGTTTCAATGGAAACTGTGCAATTCTTCATTCTTTCTGTGGTGTTGATGCAGTTATCTGGTTAATTGAAATGTCTTGATTTACTATATATGTGTACTTAATGGTATTGTATGGATAGGTCAAGGTTAATAACCTTGACTCAGCACTGTAGGATGCTAGGAGATAGACCTGGGTCCGACCCAGAGGGGGTTTCTACTCGATTCTAGAAAAAAGCAGAACTACTGAGAGGACCACCATGTATTTGCTCCTCAGTAGTAGGCCTGAGCTCAGAAAGCCGTCAGCTATGAGACATTTACAGCTAAGGCCTCTTTCACACTAGCGTTTTTGCTTCCGTCCTAGAGTTCCGTCCTCGGGGCTCTAGGACGGAAAGATACTGATCAGGATTATCCCCATGCATCCTGAATGGAGAGAAATCCGTTCAGGATGCATCAGGATGTCTTCCGTTCAGTATGTCAACGTTTTTTGGACGTTGACAAAAGCGCAGCATGCTGCGGATTTGTCTCCGTCCAAAAATCCGGAAGACATGCCGTAACGCCGGATCCGGAATTAATGCCCATTGAAGTGCATTAATCCGGATCCGGCCTTAAGCTAAACGTTGTTTCGGCGCATCGCCGGATCCGACGCTTAGCTTTTTGTCAATGGTTACTATGGCAGCCAGGACGCTAAAGCCCTGGTTGCCATAGTAGAGTAGGGAGCGGGGAGCGGCATACTTACATTCCATGCGGCTCCGGGACGCTCCAGGATGACGTCAGGACGCCCCAGTGCATAGATCACGTGATCGCATGGATCACGTGATCCATGCGCGCAGGGCGCTCTGACGTCATTCAGGAGCGCCCCGGGAGCCGCACGGAATGTAAGTATGCCGCTCCCCCGCTCCCCGCTCCTACTATGGCAACCAGTCTTCAAATGCTTTCAGTTCACTTGCTTTGTGCCGGATCCGGCGTGCATTCCGGCGACGGAAGTGCACACCGGATCTTCACAACGCAAGTGTGAAAGAGGCCTAAGGAAACAACTTTATCCAAAGTGCTCCAGAAAGAAAGAAAGATTACAAGGTCCAGAGTCTGCAAGGTCATGCACTAGAGTCAGACAGCAATGTATTGTGCTTGTTTAACCCCTTCCCGCCCAGCGGCATAGTAGTATGGCGCAGCTGGACGTGACTTGCCGCCCAGCACCGTAGAACTACGGCGTGCTGATCGGGCGGGTGTAAGAGCTGCACCCACCCGATCAGCTGCAGGGGACCGGCTGTTCCAGTTAGCCGGACCCCTGATGTATGCGCAGGCATCGGTGAAAACACAGATGCCGGCGCATTAACCCCTTCTATGCTGCGGTCAGCACTGACCGCAACATAGAAGGGGTTTGTGTCGGGTGAGGTAGCACATCGAGTCCCCGCGCTGCTGTGGCGGGGACTCGATGTGTCAGAAGGCAGATGGATGCCATGCAGAGGCTGCCCAATGCCTTGCATGGCATCAGGACCTGCCTTCTACGGGTGCCCAGGAGATCCAGCCTCAGGCCCGTCTCTAGGCAACCTGTTAGTGTACTGCTCAGTGTCATACACAAACAGGTATTGTAATGCATTGCAGAGGGGATCAAACCCCCAAAAGTTAAAATCAGAAATAAAGTAAAAAAATAAAAAAAGTGTTTTTAATAAAAAAAATAGTTTCAAGTGAAAAAAAAAAAAATGCCCCTTTCCCCTGATTTTATAATAACAAAAGAAAAAAGAAAGAAAAAATACACATATTAGGTATCGCCGTGTCCGTAACGACTGGCTCTTTAAATATATCACATGATCCACTCCGTCTGATAAACATCAATAAAATAAAAACTGTGTAAACAAAAGCCATTTTTGTCACCTTACATCACAAAAATGCAACACCGAGCGATCAAAAAGGCATATGTCCCACAAAATGAGACCAATAAAACTGTCGCCTCATCCCGCAAAAAATAAGCCCCTATATAAGAAAATCGCTCAAAAAATAAAAAAATATATAGCTCTCAAAACACGGAGACACTGAAACATAATTTTTTTTGTTTCAAATATGCTATTATTGTGTTAAAGTGAAATAAGTATACATAATGGGCCAGATTTATCATTACACTCACATCTTACTCCACTTTTACATTTGCCCAAAGTCACTTTTAGTTAGTCAGATTTATTAATGGTCCTTTAATACTGTGATAAATGTGGATTGACGGTAGCAGTTTATCCTTCAGTAAGCGGCTTTACAAAAGTCGCACGTCTTTACAAAAAAGTCGCATGTTCTATTAAAAAGTCGCATAAGATAAGCATGGTCCCCCTGGAGTGAAATTGCGCATTTTTTTTGCGACTTTTTTGCGACTTTTGTACGACTTTTTCACTCCATTAAAGTAACTTTAGCTAATGATAAATCTGGCCCATTGGGTATTGCCATGTCTGTAAAAACCAGCTCTATAAAAATATCACATAACCTAACCCCTCAGGTGAACACCGTAAAAAAATTAAAATAAAAACATAAAATACAAAAAATAAAAAAGCTACTGTATGGCTCTCAGACTATGGGGACACTAAAACATCATTTTTCTTGTTTCAAAAATGCTATTATTGTGTAAAACTTAAATAAATAAGAAAAAGTATACATATTAGGTATTGCCACCCACGTAATGATCTGCTCAATAAAAATATCACATGACCTAACCCCCCAGGTGAACGCTGTAAAAATAAATAAATAAGAACGGTGCCAAAACAGACATTTTTTGGTTACCTTGCCTCACAAAAAACATACCCTATTTTTTGCCCTATAAAACGCACCTGCCTATAAGACGCACCTATGTTTTTGAGGAGGAAAATAAGAAAAAATATATTTTGAACCAAAAGGTGTACTTTTGGTGGGTTTTTTACTAATGGTGTTCTGTGAATGACACTATTATAATGCACTGTTATGGGGGATCTGTGGATGACACACTGTTATGGGGGATCTGTGGATGACGCACTGTTATGTGGGGATCTCTGGTTAACCGCTGTTATGTGGGGGAGCTGGGGATGGCACTGTGTGGGGACATCTGGGGATGGCACTGTATGGGGGAATCTGTGGATGGCACTGTATGGGGGTATCTGGGAATGACACTGCTATGGGGGGGAATCAGTGGATTACTCATAGCATCTTATGCTATGTGTCATCCACAGATTCCCCCCCCCCCCCCATAACAGTGGCTGCGATGACCCCCAATACAGGGGCTGTGGGCGGCATCTTGTTTGCTAATGACAGCGGGCCCGTGCAGTAACTGTATTCTACTACACCGGGCCCGCTGTAGTAATGTTATAGGCGATGTTTAAAACTATCATCTTGATTAAACTTAATGCTGGCAGTAGTACCCTACCTCCTATAATCTACGATCGCAGGCAGGACTGGAATCAGGAGGCCGGACGGGCAGCAGGTGGCAGCATGACGTCATTCGCCTGTGCCGTCTGCTTCATTCATAAAGTGGGCGGAACAGGCGCGTGACGTTACGCTGCAGCCTCCTGCCCGTCCGGCCTCCTGATTCCAGTCCTGCCTGCGATCGTAGATTATAGGAGGTAGGGTACTACTGCCAGCATTAAGTTTAATGAAGATGATAGTTTTAAACATCGCCTATAACATTACTACAGCGGGCCGGTGTAGTAGAATACAGTTACTGCACGGGCCCGCTGTCATTAGCAAACAAGATGCCGCCCACAGCCCCTCCTCATTGATACACACGCCGGCTGCGCTCTTCAGCAGCACGGAGGTGTATCAGTGTTTGCCGCATTTGCCCCATAAGACGCAGCACTATTTTTCCCCCACCTTTGGGGGGGAAAAAGTGCGTCTTATAGGGCGAAAAATACGGTAATATACAGCAATTAAAAATCATAATAGTACCAATTATAACTGGCACCTAATCCCCTAGTTTCCAAAATGGGGTCACTTTTTGGGAGTTCCTACTGTCAGGTGCATCAGGGGGGCTTCAAATGCTACAAACATGGCATCTAAAAATCAGTTCAGCAAAATCTGCCTTCCAAAAACCATATGGCGCTCCTTTTCTTCTGCGCCCTCCTGTGTGCCCTTACATCAGTTTACGACCACATGTGGGGTGTTTATGTAAACCGCAGAATCAGGGTAATAAATATTGAGTTTTGTTTGGGTTTTAACCCTCGATGTGTTAAAGAAAAAAATCTAAAAATTTCAGGAATTGCTTCTAAACTTCTAAACCTTCTAATCATCCTAAAAAAATAAAATGACATTTAATAAAATGATGCCAGTGTAAAGTAGACATATGGGGAATGTTAAGTAAAAAATATTTTATGAGGTATCACTTTCTGTTTTAAAAGCAGAGAAATTGAAATCTTGAAAATTGCGAATTTTTCAAAATTATTGGTACATTTGGGATCTTTTTATATATAAAGGTGAAATATATTGACACAAATTTATAACTATCATGAAGTACAATGTGTCACGAGAAAACAATCTCAGAATGGCTTGGATAAATAAAATTGTTCCAAAGTTATTATCACATAAAGTGACACGTGTCAGATTTACTAAAAATGGCCTGGGCAGGAAGGTGAAAACTGGCCCGGGGTTGAAAGGGTTAAGGCTGATACAGACTTTGCAACTGTAAGCGGCAATCTTGCCAATGTACCTTCCCACACTTTGAGATGGCTTGGCCAGCCGTATCTTACATCTGTACCCCTCAGCCTGAGAATCACCGAAGCATTTATAAGAACCTTTATTGCCAGCCTTGGATTCTGCAGAGAGAGAGAGAGACTTTAGAAGGAAAGTACTGAATTGTATTAAGTCCACCCAACATAGTAGGGGTCCCAAGGGCACTCCAGCCTATAGATGACTCCTCCTGTGTTCTTACAGCTGTGGTTTCCTAAAACTAGAAATGAATGATTGTTGCTAGTGTATAGAACAAGATTAGTTTTTTGTTCCCTAGATTTTTGGCTACGGTTTTTATAATCTACAAAACTACAAAAACTACACCAAGTGAGCTTACCCCTACAACTAGTGCCCCCATTAGATTTTAAACAGCTTTTTACCCATTTATTTATAGTAGGTGCCCTAGAAAAAAGATTTGGTTTGGTAATATTTCTCCCTACTTCTCCCCTACACTGGATCACACTTCCAGTGTACTTTCACACTATTTCATTTAATTTGATAGAGAATGGTGGAACTAGAACATTTCTAAATCACTTCATTTACATAAACTGCAAGCTGCATCCACCTGAAAAAGGCTGTAAAGTCAAGGCCACTAGTGGTCTCACTTCCACCTAATGTGCAGTCCATTGGTAACAAGATGTGTCCGTGGTAACAGAGACACAGAAGACGACTGAGAAGAAGTGGGGGCGTGTCAGAGCTAGCTTATATTGTGAGCCTGATAAAAGAACTGCTCCTACACTGCTTCGGAATTCAGAGGAGCGTCCTACCTTTCTGTAAGCGTGATTAGAGATGAGAACTTTTAGGCACTAAAAAGGTTTAGAGTAGAGAACTTTTAGGCACTAAAAAGGATGTAAAATAGTCCAGGAAAGGGCTAGAGGGCTGCAAAAGGCGGCAAAATGTAGGTAAATGCCCTGAAAACAAATAGGCTGGCCTAGGATAGGGAAATGAATTTAAATAAAATAAAATAAATAAAAATTAACCAATATCAATTGGAGAGAGGTCCCACAGCAAGGAATCATGCGTCATATCACCCACCACTGGAGAAGGCCACTTTCAGTTATTTCGGCCCAGCACCCAGACAGAGGATACAGGTCCCACAGCAAGGAATCATGCGTCATATCACCCACCACTGGAGAGGAGAGGTTCATTCAACTTTGGGTTGCACCGCAAGATCATGGTAAAGTTAAAAAAATGAGGATACAATAAAGAAGTGCCCCGGAGTACAAGAATACATGGTTGAGGGGGAGGCAGTTATAAATGTCTATTCTGCACAAGGGAGGCACAGGTCCTGTGGGATCCATGCCTGGTTCATTTTTATGAATGTCAGCTTGTCCACGTTGGCTGTGGACAGGCGGCTGCGTTTGTCAGTAATGAAGCCCCCTGCCGTGCTGAATACACGTTCAGACAAAACGCTGGCCGCGGGGCAGGCCAGCACCTCCAAGGCATAAAATGCTAACTCTGGCCACGTGGACAATTTGGAGACCCAGAAGTTGAATGGGGCCGAACCATCAGTCAGTACGTGGAGGGGTGTGCAGACGTACTGTTCAACCATGTTAGTGAAATGCTGCCTCCTGCTAACACGTTCCGTATCAGGTGGTGGTGCAGTTAGCTGTGGCGTGGAGACAAAACTTTTCCACATTTCTGCCATGCTAACCCTGCCCTCAGAGGAGCTGGCCGTGACACAGCTGCGTTGGCGACCTCTTGCTCCTCCTCTGCCTTCGCCTTGGGCTTCCACCTGTTCCCCTGTGACATTTGGGAATGCTCTCAGGAGAGAGTCTTCCAGCGTGCGCTTGTACTCGCGCATCTTCCTATCACGCTCCAGTGCAGAAAGTAAGGTGGGCACATTGTCTTTGTACCAGGGATCCAGCAGGGTGGCAACCCAGTAGTCCACACACGTTAAAATGTGGGCAACTCTGCTGTCGTTGCGCAGGCACTGCAGCATGTAGTCGCTCATGTGTGCCAGGCTCCCTAGAGGTAAGGACAAGCTGTCCTCTGTGGGAGGCGTGTCGTCATCGTCCTCCGTATCCCACCAGCCACGCACCAGTGATGCGCCTGAGCTGTGTCGGGTGCCACCCCGCTGTGAACCTGCTTCATCCTCATCCTCCTCCACCTCCTACTAATTCTCCGCGTCCTCCAGTAGTGGGCCCTGGCTGGCCACATTTGTACCTGGCCTCTGCTGTTGCAAAAAACCTCCCTCTGAGCCACTTCTAACAGACTGGCCTGAAAGTGCTAAAAATGACCCCTCATCCTCCTCCTTCTCCTGGGCCACCTCCTCTTCCATCATCGCCCTAAGCGTTTTCTCAAGGAGACATAGAAGTGGAATTGTAACGCTGATAACGGTGTCATCGCCACTGGCCATGTTGGTGGAGTACTCGAAACAGCACAACAGGGCACACAGGTCTCGCATTGAGGCCCAATCATTGGTGGTGAAGTGGTGCTGTTCCGCAGTGCGACTGACGCGTGCGTGCTGCAGCTGAAACTCCACTATAGCCTGCTGCTGAATTTGGTGGTGAAGGTGTGTGGCTGACTGGATGAGCTGGTGGAAGCAGAGGAGGAGGAAGCCGAGTAGGAGGAGGAGGCTACAGGAGGCAAAGAATGATGCCCTGCGATCCTTGGCGGCGGAAGGACGTGCGCCAAGGAACTCTCCGCCTGGGGCCCAGCCGCCACTACATTTACCCAGTGTGCAGTTAGGGAAATATAGCGTCCCTGGCCGTGCTTATTGGTCCACGTATCTGTGGTTAGGTGGACCTTGCCACAGATGGCGTTGCCCAGTGCACACTTGATCGGATACTTGGTTGTGCAGGGAAGGCACGGCTGTCTTGGAGAAGTAGTGGCGGCTGGGAACAGCATACTGTGGGACAGCCATGGCCATCAGCTGTTTGAAGCTATCTGTGTCCACCAGCCTGAATGACAGAATTTCAAAGGCCAGTAGTTTAGAAATGCTGGCATTCAGGCCCAAGGCTCGAGGGTGGCTAGGTGGGAATTTATGCTTTCTCTCCAAGGTTTGTGAGATGGAGAGCTGAACGCTGCCGTGTGACATGGTGGAGATGCTTGGTGACGCAGGTGGTGGTGTCGGTGGCACATCCTCTGTTTGGTGGGCGGCAGGTGCCAACGTTCCTTCCGAGGCGGAGGAAGAGGCTGAGGCAGCAGCAGAAGAGGGGGCAGGGGGAGCCTGAGTGAGTTCCTTGCTTTTAAGGTGTTTACTCCACTGCAGTTCATGCTTTGCATGTAGAGGCCTGGTCATGCAGGTTGTGCTAAGGTTCAGAACATTAATGCCTCGCTTCAGGCTCTTATGGCACAGCGTGCAAACCACTCGGGTCTTGTCATCAGCACATTGTTTAAAGAAGTGCCATGCCAGGGAACTCCTTGAAGCTGCCTTTGGGGTGCTCGGTCCCTGGTGGCGGTGGCCAGTAGCAGGCGAACTCTCTTGGCGGCGGCTGTTCTTCTTTTGCCCCCTGCTCCCTCTTTTGCTACGCTGTTGGCTCGGTCTCACCACTGCCTCTTCCTCTGAACTATGAAAGTCAGTGGCACGACCTTCATTCCATGTGGGGTCTAGGACCTCATCGTCCCCTGCATCGTCTTCCACACAGGCTTCCTCCCTGACCTCCTGTTCGATCTGCACACTGCAGAAAGACGCAGCAGTTGGCATCTGTGTTTCGTCATCATCAGAGACGTGCAGACTCCGATGAGGTGGTATTCCCATGTCCTCATCATCAGGAAACATCAGTGGTTGTGCATCAGTGTATTCTATGTCTTCCACCACTGGGGAAGTGCTAGGTGGATTCCCTTGGGAAACCCTGCCAGCAGAGTCTTCAAACAGCATAAGAGACTGCTGCATAACTTGAGGCTCAGACAGTTTCCCTGATATGCATGGGGGTTATGTGACAGACTGATGGGCTTCATTTTCAGGCGCCACCTGTGCGCTTTCTGCAGAAGACTTGGTGGGAGATAATGTTGTGAACGTGCTGGATCCACTGTCGGCCACCCAATTGACTAGCGCCTGTACCTGCTCAGGCCTTACCATCCTTAGAACAGCATTGGGCCCCACCAAATATCGCCGTAAATTCTGGCGGGTACTGGAACCTGAGGTAGTTGGTTCACTAGGACGTGTGGCTGTGGCAGAATGGCTACATCCTCTCCCAGCACCAGAGGGTACACTAACACCACCACGACCACGTTCGTGTCCCTTACTAGATGTTTTCCTCATTGTTACCGTTCACCTAGCACCACGATAAGAAAAAAAATATTTGGCCCAATGTATTGATTTCAAATTCAGGCCTTTTTTTACAGGCGCCTAACACTATCTGCAAATTTATTTATGTAGCGTATTACACTAATCCAGGCACAGCAGTAACCACAGATTTAGGGGAATATCTCTTTTAGGGCTAGTATTTAGGCCCCAGAACAAAATATACCCTTTTACGGACAGATTAACACTTGGCCTGCAACAGCTGGAACACCAGATTCAGGGTATTGCTATTTTGACAATTGAATTTCACCCCAGAACAAAATATATGTTTTGGCGGACACTATTATACTTTGCCAGCCACACCTGAAACCACTGATTTATGGTATTGCTATTTTGGCAATTGAATTTCACCACAGAAAATAATCTATCCTTTGCCAGACAGCAGACAGTATTATACTTGGCTAGCCAAAGCTGGAACACCAGATTTAGGGGATTGGTATTTTGGCAATTGTATTTAACCCCTTAATAAAATATAGAAATTGCTATCCTGAGTTTCTAGGGGTGACAATAAGCACAGCCAAGCCCCTGATGTAGGATATAGCAAAAAAAAACTAGTATTGATGGATTGATGGACTTGGTGGCAGCTTGTTCTGGTGCACCACAAGTCACAAAATGGTCGCCGATCACCCCAGAAAAAAAGTGACAGAAAAACGCTCTGTGCAGCCTAAAAACCAGTGAGCAAGTAACTAGCAAAAGTTGAATCATTCACAGCTGAAGATCAATCACTTCATTAGGTGCTTTTGCTGACTTTTCCCTGCCTAATCTCGCCCTCACAGCAGCTGCATCCTCTCCCTACACTAATCAGAGCAATGTGACGTGCCGCGCTACGTGACTCCAGCTTAAGAGGCTGGGTCACATGCTGCACTTGGCCAATCACAGCCATGCCATTAGTAGGCATGGCTGTGATGGGCTCTTAGGGCAAGAAGTAAAACGCTAGATGATTGGCCGCTGTACAGCCCTTTAGAAAGCCCTTTAGAAAGCCGAACAACGAACCCGAACTTTCTGTGTCCCGAACAACCCAAAATTCGGTACGAACACGAACTATTCTCGAACTGTTCGCTCAACACTAAGAGTGATCTCTCCCTCTTTATTTGTTCTGTGAACTCCAGAGCTCAAAACAAACATGGTGGGAAATAAGGGAAAGGACGTCACAGCAGAACAGTAATAGCAGATTCCACAGAAAGGAGACAATCTTTGCTTGTGAGATAAATGCATCTAGCTGTGCAGCTGAAGAGGGGAATAATGCTGAAAAAGACAGTAGGGAACCCTAAAAAAAAAGACATATTCCTTCATAGTTATTGTTGTACAAAGAAGCACAGCTATTATGCAAACTTTTTTTTTTAAGCTTAGGTACCCTTTAAAACAGGCCAATTTTTCTTAATTATATACTTTGTTTAATTTTTATTCATTTTATTTTTTTCATTTCTCACCCATCATGCTAAAACAAATCATAATATTTCCATACAGATTCAAGCATCAATAGTTATTATTTCAATTTTTTTAACCCTTACCCCCCAACTCCCTACCAACCCCACCACCCTCTTGCGATGCATCTCCCAGTCTCTCCCCCCCCCCCCCAAAAAAAAAATGTATATACTTAATTGCACCTATGTTATAATCAGTAAGGAAGGCAAACCGAAATTTTTACTTTCATCATTGCTCAATTTTCTCTTTTCTAACCTTCTTCTCACCGCGCTCAACCACTTCTTTAATATACTTATCACATTCATTATTTCAATATGGGACAGAACAGAATGAAGAGAGAGACATGGTCATATCCTTTTTATTATGGAATTTTGTTTTTATTGCTTTTTTTGTCCAAGAATGTGATGTTACAAGTGCAAACACTCTTATCTGACAACATAGGAAAATATAGCCTTGTGTTTCTTAGGTTTAATCTGTAGAAAAAGTCTTCACATCACACGCTCTATTTCACATAAATGTCCCTTCTCATTCTCGGCAGACATTCTTCATGAAATTTCAAGGACACTGTCCAAGAATCACAATACCCCCACTCCACCGTCCCCATACTGCCCTTCTTTGTTACCCCATTAAAAGTTTGAATCTTCCACTTATCGTGTAGAAGTATTTGCATCTCACTTGAATGCAAATGCAAATATATTGTTGGGCTGGAAACTCCTCAGCTGAGAAGAAGAATGTTTTACTTTGGGTCATATTTTACTGAGGTCAGCAGAGGTTTCATATTTTTGTTTATGTTTCCTATTTTCCTTGGCTTAATTTTTTTTTATTTTTCCTAATTTTTAAATTAATATAACATTTTTAAAATAAATTCCTAGATAATGGAGTTTTAAGATCACATTACCATGCTCCTGGTGTGAACGGTATTTCCTACAGCTCCGCTGTAATACAGTATCAGTACTGCTGAGCTCGCCCACATAATAGGGAGGACCATCTAAGCATGAGTGGGGGCAGTTAATCAAAATATAAATTAGAGAACCCATGTCAGTGGCACCAGTAGCACCACCATTTACAGCATTGCCTTAAACTTTGTAATATAGTGATCTAGAGTGGCATGTAGGCAGCTGTAAATAGAGGCAATATCTATAAGACGGAGAACAATTATGAGAACTGTCCTAGTTTACATCTAATAATCCTGCCCAAATCAAACCCTAGCAACATGTAAACAACGGTGCTGCACAGACCTGGAGGCATCTGTAATTGCTGTTATTTTATTGTATACTGTTATGTTCATGTTATGTATCTTCATGTTTTGGCCATATATTCCAGCTAGAGGAGGTACTGTATGGTTGGCAGTAGTCGGCAGGAACAGAGCTAACCACCCTGTTCCTCCCCTCTTGGTAGGACTGGGCTGGTCCTGCCTTTTGACAGGAGGGGGAGTTCGTGAGTATATAGAGAAACGAGAGGAGGCACATGTCAGAGCTCTTACTCTTGGTGTAATGACCCAGAGTGTCATTACCACTCTTTTGCACCCCACCACTGTATCCTATGGTTAATGTCATGTTATCATGTATTTATTGCAAGCCTTACAGTATATAATGTGCATTGCTTTCCTATGAAACTGTTATGTTCATGTAATAGCCTGGTTTACTACAAGGTGGCAGCAAACATGGCAGAGCTGTTTTAGAACAGAGGATGGAACCTTCCTTCCATCTCTCTTGCTCCCTCTAGGGAGGAGTTTAGCTAGTTAGAGACAGTTACAGAAATCCCCTGTTGGGGAAGGAAGCAGGCCTTGCCCTTGCTAGACAGGCCCTGCCTTTGAGTGTGTAGCCGACCTCAGCTAAGGGAGGCTGTGCAGCCAAAGCCAAGCCCAGTAAGCTTGCAGCCTTAGAAGCCAGGAAGAAGTTGCCCTGTGCCTTGCTATAGAAACAGACTACAAAGCAAGAAGTTGCAGCAGAAAGCAAAAGGGAAAAATTCCTATTTATTCCTGACAGAATAGCAGAGCTGAGAAACCTAAAGATATAGCAAAAAGGAGTTTGTTGCAGAAGTGTTTGCCTGCCAAAGTTAATGCAAAAATCTGTTGCAAACCAAGATAAAAACCTGTAAAGTGTTTGAAGAAACGTTTATGCAAAGTAAAGCTGCAGTTGAACTTCATACAAGGTCTGGACTCAATTTCTTCACTATCGAACCCTTTTTAATTGCTTTTTAATTGCTTCGGATGACAAAGCCTGGGGACCCGTGTATCCAGGTAGGAGCACCGTGACATGTGCACAAATAAATCTACAGGGACATTGTAGGCCACCCTACACTGCTCGGGCATTCCTAGACTGGGTACCACTAACCACATCACTAAAAGGGGCCATCTGCCCTCGTTGCTGAAATGTGACTGGCATCACGTCAAAAACTTTATTCCTTTAACAACTTGATGTGGGGGCCTCAAGGAGAGTGGCCCGCTGCACTGGAAACCAGATCCAGTTCTCCTGTGAGAAAATCACTCCAGAGAGATCACCAGTATTCAGAACACTGCTTCCAGAAAGCATCAGAGTGATCAGTGAAATTATAGCTTTATATACACTGCTGCAAGGGGAGGGACTACAGCTTATACACCCATCACCTATAATCATTACCAGGCCAGACAAACATCAAGCTTGTATTATAGTGGACACCTATATCCACAAGTCCCTGCTAGTGACAATCAATTGGCATATAACCAGCCACCATACTTCCTCATCTGGTTCCAGAACCTGCACATTGTACTTCATACTGCTGGATGTGTCACAAGTTATAAGAGAGACTTTTATACATTAATTTCTGGCCTGATTCTTCCAACCACTGCACTGATCCCCAGGGAACGACAACCTGAAGAAGTTCACCGTGACACAATACTTCTTTAGGGCCGCTATCACTCCCATCCTCTGCAATGGCTTCTCAGGGGCTCACTTCAAATATAAGGAAACTAAATATATTTTGAGCTAGTGAGCATTCAGACACATTTAGTACTTTTCTTAATATTTTTGTAGGTCAGAAAAAACTTTGCATTCTTTGCATTATCGTAGGATTAAAAAGCTATACTTCTGTTATTATTGGTAACTTACATTTTAGAGAAAAGATTTTTCCACCGTGGCAACTGTTTTTATTTTTTTTAGCATTGTAATGTATCTAAAATAAAAACATAAACACAGTACACATGACTGCAGGATCAGACTCCACAGGGTTTGTGTAACACCTGTAGATAGAGACAGACACGGACAGTGAACCCTGACCGAGAACCTAGCCTGCTTTCCCTAGCTACTTGCAGTACAAGCCCTAGGTAGCAAGACTGCAACTGGTCGACAGTCCCTATACTACTAAGGTGCAGAGACACAGACACCAAGAGACAAAACAACACAACACAAAAACAGGGTCGTATATAAATTGGTTAGAACCAGAGAGGCTATTCAGTACCAAATGAGAAAAAGAGAGTGGCCAGTAGACAAGCTGAGATCAGAACCAGGCAGACAACGCAGTACAAAACAAGAGACCGAGAGTGGTCAGAAGACAAGCTGGGGTCAGAGGACGAGAAATTCAAAATGCACAGGGACAGAGCTAATGTGTCATACAAACACAGAAATGCAACAGCACTCTGCAACCAGCACTCTGCCCTGCCTCTATGCTAGAAGCTATCAGAGGTCGTTAGTGTACATTTTTATCAAAAAGTAATAAGCCACTCGCCACGTCAAGGCCGCCTCTATGAGTGGTCCTAACGCTAAATCCTACCTGTTATGGGTCACAACAGCCACATAGAGTCCAGGGAGTGTGGGCCCAGCATGCATGCTCGGATCAACCATGCTTATTAACCCTTTCTCGTGCCATAACAGGCTCCATTAGATCCAGGGATGCAGGTACCAACATGCATGCTGAGCCCACTATATACTCATCCTGGAGCCAGATGGTTACTAGCAGGTACTATGAATGCAAGTTCAGCTTTTATACTTACTCTGATTAAAACCAGCCTCTAGGGCAGACAAACTATTCAGGTGTGCACGACTGAAAGGAAGGCTGCCACACCTCCAGCATATACTACACAGAAACACAAGGGGGGGTCAGTCAGCACATCCCTGTATGCAGGTGCACGTAGCTATGGCAAAATATACATACAAACACAGAAATGCAACAGCACTCTGCAACCAGCACTCTGCCCTGCCTCTATGCTAGAAGTTATCAGAGGTCGTTAGTGTACATTTTGATCAAAAAGTAATAAGCCACTCGCCACGTCAAGGCTGCCTCTATGAGTGGTCCTAACGCTAAATCCTACCTGTTATGGGTCACAACAGCCACTTAGAGTCCAGGGAGTGCTCGGATCAACCATGCTGGTACCTGCATCCCTGGATCTAATGGAGGCTGTTATGGCACGAGAAAGGGTTAATAAGCATGGTTGATCTGAGCATGCATGCTGGGCCCGCACTCCCTGGACTCTATGTGGCTGTTGTGACCCATAACAGGTAGGATTCAGCGTTAGGACCACTGATAGAGGCGGTTTTGACGTGGCGAGTGGCTTATTACTTTTTGATCAAAATGTACACTAACGACCTCTGATAGCTTCTAACATAGAGGCAGGGCAGAGTGCTGGTTGCAGAGTGCTGTTGCATTTCTGTGTTTGTATGTATATTTTGCCATAGCTGCGTGCACCTGCATACAGGGATGTGTTTCTGTTTAGAGCTAATGAGTCAGAGACTATCACTAGCACTGGTGTATGGCGAGGAAGGGGTTTAAATAGAGCACCGAGTCCCAGTATCAGAATCTGATAGGTCATGACTCGGCGCTCCATTAGTCAGGACACCTGCACACAGGAATAGAGCAGCTAAGCAATCAGCCCACTGCTAGTCTCCCCCAGCACACACCCGCTGTGGGGAGGAGTAAAGCATTGCATTCTGTTGCTAAGAATGCTGTTGAAGTCACCAAGGGGGCGCCCAGCTTGGCAGCGCATCTCTCTCGGTTGCAGACAAGCTGGAGATCTCACCTTGGAACCTGGACAGGTAAGTTTGTGACAGTTTGTTCGTAGTCTGTAACACAAAGGTCTGCACAGATATTTCATTAAAACTATTGGCAAAGTGGATTTAATTTTTTTTTAGATGTATTGGAACAATAAAGATATTGGTCACAAAGGTGTACGTGTGTTTTAACTTAGCTGTTGTCTACATTTTAGTACATTTTAAAGTAAAATAGATTTATCCTTTAGCCGTGTCCTGGAGGTAGAAGAATAATCCCCCCTGTTTTCAGCACTTATATCTATAGACTAAACCTGTGCTAAAGTGACAACTCACTTAACCTTGAGGTATCTTTAGATTTACTTTCCATTTTATAGCAGACAGACCCTCCACGTTCCCCATACAGAGGACCCCTAATTATCTGTTCATAGATGAAGGCCAGAGCCACCGTTTGGTTCCAGGTCCCTAATAAATGTTATATCAATTGTTTTTATTTTTACAAGCAGAATTAAATATTTTAACTTGATTTACACAATTATATATCTGTTTTATGACTAATCCTGAATATTTGATTACTCGCTGTCGATCAATTTTACAGTTTAAAGGATCCTCACTCTTAAATTTTGGATGGAAAAATAGTAAATAAAATGGCTTATTATAAGAATTTAATTAAGAGCTGTTTATTATACATTACAAATGTGAAAACCTGGATATCTGGATATCTTATATCTATGCTGAGATATATACCAATTGAAATCTATAGGCCCAAAGCCTGAGGCTGCCTAATATGTGTACAAAGAAGGCAGACAAGGGAGCCTTCATTGGACCCCCAGCTGACGAGTATAGGCATCGGCTCTGCAATTTCATTTGTGGCAGTGCCGATGGCTAACACAGGGAGCCACTTCCGTTTGAACCCACTTTGATTCTGTGGTCGCTATTGACTGCAGCTTCTAAGGGATTAAGCATCCAGGATTGGCAACTGTGCCAATCTGGGACATTAGAGCAGGAGCTATACATATGCCTATATAGGACAGACATCTATTGACAGAGTTTAGAGAAATGATGTTTTTTCCAAAAAGCTGGTCATCTCTCTTGACATCTGGAAATCTTGGACATCACAAAATGGTCGTCGCCCAGTTTTATCCACATCTGATGTATTTTGCTTGAGCAATAAAGAGAAGTTTTGCAACTGGAGGGTGACTGCCATACTTTCTTCTTTTTGCTTGTGGAATATGTGGCACGCTTTGGATACTGAGCACCACCTGAAAATCGGAAATTACATTTATAGTAAAATATCCCAGTGTTTGTGTGCAGGCATTCTCACAATAGGGTCATAGGCAGTACCAGACTCGCTCCTATTTTGCCACCTCAGGGTATGTTGAGCCAAGAGCAATGGTAATGAAGGACACGTGTGTATGGAGATGTTATCTGATCCCTGTATGTTAGTATAAGGGTCCATTCATATGTCCGTTGAATGGATCCGGATCCGTTCTGCAATTACGAGGAACGGGTGCAGACCCATTCATTTTCAATGAGGACGGAAAAGATGCGGACAGCACACAGTGTGCTGTCCGCATTTCAGTAATACTGCCCCAAACTTCCGGTCCACAGCTCCAGAAAAAAATAGAGCATGTCCTATTCTTGTCCGCCGACAAGAATAGGAATTATCTATTAAGTGTCGTTGATGTGCGGTGTCAGTGTTTTGCGGGCCGCAATTTGTGGACCTTTAAAACACTACGGATGTCTGATTGGACCCTAACACTCTTGGAAAAAAATATACACTGTGTAATGCCCAGTACAGATCCTGAAGAATTGGTGCATAGAAGCCATGCAGCACCACTTTAGGCCCTGCACTAGGTACAGTATAACATAATACTTAGTTTTTCCTGGAGTGTTCCTTTAATAATTTAAGACAAGAAGACAATATAAAAATACCATTCTAGAACTGAAGGAGGACACAGGGAGGACTTGCAGACAGCTCTAATGATCCCATCTTTCTAGACCCACTTCCTGAGGCCGTCTTAAGCACTTATGGTCTTCTTTCTCCATGTGCTTATTAAGAGTGTCTGAGCGTCCCCAGAGAATGGGCCTCTATCCGGCAGGTCACTCCTAAACTATTTTCACTGAGACTAATAGCTAAACTTTACTAAATCCCTGGGAGAGAATCAAGTGAACCTGTTAATGAGCAGCGAGAAAGTAAAGGATGTAAAATCTGTAGGAAAACACATGTCATGTCTGGAGCAGGCATCCTCCAGGAGGGAGCCGTAGAGCACACATAGGGCTGAGCGCGCAGCGTATCTCACCACTCGATCAGATGTTTTACTCCTTGAGCTCTGTTTTGTCTGGATCTAGAATTCATAAAACTTGAATAGAGAAGAATATTAGTAGTTCTTGATACTTGGCCACATGCAACAAGGATGGAGAAACATGCACCCTCAACAACATAGTGTACATGCTATAGTGTAGCCCAGACAAAGTGATTCCAGTTCAGTTTGGGTGATGAGAACCTAGGTAGGACAACCGTAGTTGCAGGCACTCTGCTATTGACAAACAACGGTTAAGGACAAACAAGGATCAGGTTGAGGAGCATTGAGGTAGCAAAAACAGGCACTACAAGGAAGGTCCCATGGAACACATCAACAGGTTGAATTTTATTTGGTCTATAAGGGGGGACAAAGCTTTTATGCAAAGCAAAAATAAACTGGGGGTCTATATGGGGCCCCATTTTCCATTTTAAGGTGTATTGCTCTCTCCTGGGCACGTAGACATGGGAACCGGTGGCAAATATCTGCAGTAGATGTGGCTGCTCATCTGAATGAGACCATTAAGCTCCTTATATATAGGTCTCATCTTATATCTAAGCAGGGGTGGGGCAAGCTTAACAAGACCACTTACAGAATTTCCACAGTGAAACCAATAACAACCAACCGATTTCAGAATATTGCCATGTGGCGTCAAGTCACCGGCTACAGCATCCAGTCCTCTACTCCTGGCCACCACTCAGTTCCTGCATCCTTACACTGTTTCTTATAATAGACTTCCATTGCCATCAACGGTGGTGACCTAAACAGAAGCCAGGATGTTCTGGAGGAGCACTTGGAAAACCCTTTCTTAATTTCCTTTAATTGCATCCTCTCACATAGTTATCAAAAATGGCCCAAAATACAATCATTTGAATGTGCTCTTACATAAAACAGTGGAAAGGCCGGAGCAGCGTGACTGACTTGTTCATAATGGACAAATGTTGAAAAATGCATATTGTAACTTTCAAGGTAGAATCCAGCACAACATCTTCATAAAAAGAGCAATCTTTATTGGTCACTTAAAAAATCTGTAAGGTTCAAGGTCAACAGCTACACATTTCGGACGAACACGTTGTCCTGCATGATACCATGATGATGATCGTCCGAAACACAAAGCTACTGAGCTTTCACCGTATGGATTTTTTAAGTGACCAAAAAAGATTACTCTTTTTATAAAGAGGTGCTGGATTTTACCGTGAAGTGGAATTTTCTATGACTCGGGTCGTAAATGGTGGTGTGTTCAGCTGGATGACATTGAATTTTTCTTTTTTTTTTGTGGTTTCATTTTGTAACTTTCCCTTTCAGTCCCCTCCTCGCTGTGATGTCCTTCAAGACATGAAACATGATCATGTAGAACATGGGCAGATGTGAAGAATAGATTGTCCACCTCGCTGTCATAAATGGCCATATATTATATATTTACTATATTATTTCTCCTCAACAAACATCCGCCACATGACTTACTTGGACCGAGAACAGGACCGTAATTGTTTTCATGATCTCGACACTCTTTTCTTCAAACGCTCACAAATTCCATGCTCTGCTTCGAGAATGGAAACTAAGATTTAATGACCTGTTAATTCACATTGTTACCGAGAGAAAGAAAATAAAAAAGAGAAAAGCTCCGAGCTCCATAACTTCATCACACAAGTGCGTCTCTAAACTAATTGTACATACGGGAAGTGTCTGGAAACCTGCACTCTGTAACAATGCGGTGTTGACCTTTTATTTCCTCTCAGAGTAGATATTTCCACTTAATACAAGTTCTACCGGGTCAGAGAAGATGCAGGACTTATTGGAACATATCCCCACATGATGTAAAGTATTTATAGCCTTAATATCGACAAACCCATCTGTATACAAATTGTAGAAATTTGCAAAAATGTGATCCACAGGATAATAAATGTAATACGTTGACCATGTTCATGCCAGAATTGTTTTATGGATAGTTAATAGTGTTGGTCAAGCACCAAAGTGCTCGGGTACTCGGGTGCTCGAGTAGAACACCTTGGGATGCTCGGGGGCTCTACCGAGCACAATGGAAGTCAATAGGAGAACCCGAGCATTAAACCAGGAACCCCCTTCTCTGAAGAGGGGAGAGTGCCTGGTTCACAGTAAAAGGTCAGAAATTGATGGAAACACCACTAAAATGGTTCGGTACCAGCATGGGGTGTCTGGATGCATCTTGGACTCCCAGGTCGCTGCTGTGAACGATGTTGTCCGAGTAGTAAGCCCCTTTTACAGACTAACAATAATACGCACAAGACTGTTGGTAATAACCAAGGGGAAAGGAGGGGGGGTTACCTCTATTATTACACCTGGCCCCTCCATACCAGCCCAAAACAAAGGACACCGACAACCATTCTTTTTCTTTAACTCTTTTATTGTTGGGTGGTGATCCAGCGCAGCTATTTATTAAAGTGGCAAAACTATAAAAACACCATAACCAAACAGGGCGATCTGCCGGCCGCTGGACTCCCAGCAGGCAGGTACGCCAATTTGTCTCCAACACCTCTCCGCTGTATTCACCTGCCACTCCCTGTGGCTTCATGAACTCGACCAGGGCATGCCCCTAACCGCAGATTGAGCCCAACCAAATCCAAAACATGAGAAACCACTCCATCCATGCTTAAACCATAAGGGAGGGAGGGCCACGGCGCTTCTGCTAAAGATGAAGTGAAGAGGCGGGGGCAGAGGTATATATATGCCCTGCTTGGCTACTCACCCCCCTTATCCAGCACAGGAGGATCCGGCTATTAACCCCTACCTCCCTGACCACCACTTCCGTGCCACAAATGGGGGCCAGGACCCACCCCTTAAAAGAGGGATGGGGGAAAGAGGAAACCACCAGTCCCTGTTCATCCTCACAAACCCATCAGGTGCCCAACAAACTGAAGATAAAATCGATTTTAGGTGAAAAATTGTTGGGAAACATTCTTTCCTGTATATTGACTTATATATAAAGTGCAAGTGCTGCCAAAAATTAAAGGAAAAGGCACTCTGATACAACCTGTATTTTACATAAAGGAGGGCCTCATTCACATTGTGGCACAATTGTTCAGGTAGTGGGACTCCTACACTCATAAAGCCTATGCTCTAAGTGAAAGCGCTGCCAAAAATTACATGGAACCGGCACTCCAATACACCCTTTATTACACATAAGGATGTATGATACACACCCTTGAAATTATGATTAATAGCCTGCTGGTGACCCTCAAAAACATTAGGAGCAAGGGTCTGCTGGTGACCCTCTAAAACATTAGGCACGAGGGCCTGCTACTGATCTGACAATCTAAAACATTAGGGGCGAGGGCCTGCTGCTGAGTTGACCATCTAAAACATTATGGGCGAGGGCCTGCTGCGGAGCTGACCATCTAAAACATTAGGGGTGAGGGCCTGCTGCGGAGATGACCATCTAAAAAATTATAGGTGAGGGCCTGCTGCCGAGATGACCATCTAAAACATTATGGGCGAGGGCCTGCTGCAGAGCTGACCCTCTAAAAAATGAGGGGTGAGGGCCTGCTGCTGATCTTAACCTCTAAAACATTATGGGCGAGGGCCTGCTGGTGACCCTCAAAAACATTATGCGTGAGTGCCTGCTGGTGACCCTCTAAAACATTATGGGTGAGAGCCCGCTGCTGAGCTGACCCTCTAAAACATTAGGAGCTAGGACAGCCTAATAACCATGTTGATATGATAGAGAAGGAGGACGAGAAAAGGGAGATTGAACCATATACCCTTTTTAGTTGTGGAAGGGGTGCATGGGAATACAGTCTATTCAATACACCATAAAAGCCACATTTAAAGTGCCTTTATGTTCAGCTGCTTTTCTCTGGGGGAGTAGAGAAGTCAGGGGCAATCCAGGCCTTGTTCATTTTTATAAGAGTCAACAGGTCAGCATTTTCAGTTAATAGGCGGATTCGCTAATCAGTTATTATGCCCCCAGCAGCACTAAATACACGCTCTGACAAAACGCTGGCCAGGGCAGGCCAGCACCTCCAAGGCATAGAGCGCCAGTTCGTGCCACGTGTCCAGCTTGGACATCCAATAGTTGTAAGGCACAAAGGGATCACTGAGGACGCTGACACGGTCTGCTACGTATTCCTTCACCATCTTCCAAAACGTTTCCCTCCTTGTAACGCTAGGCCGTGCATCAGGGTGAGGTTGCTGGCGGGGTGTCTTAAAACTGTCCCAGGCCTTGGAGAGTGTTGCCCTGCCTCTGTTGGAACTGCTGTGTGTTCCCCTCGTCTCCCCTCCTCGGTTGGCCAAGGAACTATGTACTCTGCAGCCAGCGTTGTCAGCTGGAAATTTTTGGAGCAATTTTTCCACAAGGACCTTCTGATATTGCACCATTTTGCTCGTACTCTGCACCACAGGAATGAGAGATGAGAAGTTCTCTTTGTAGCGGGGGTGGAGAAAGGTCAACAACCAGTAATTGGTGTTGGCCAAAATGCGTATAATGAGAGGGTCACGGGAAAGGCAGCCTAACATAAAGTCAGCCATGAGTGCCAGAGTCCCAACAAACAAGACTTCGCTGTCCTCATCAGGAGGATGACTCTTAATCTCCTCATTCTCTTCCTTCTCTTCTACCTATTCACGCTGAACAGATGGAATAAAACTTCGATGGGTAATACCTTCTGTAGCGGAGGCAACCGTCTCCTGCTCCTCCTCCTCATTTAATTTGCGCTGAGAAGATGAACTGTGAATAGTAATGCTTTCTAGTGCAATGCTTTAGTTTAAATGTCAGTTCTTTGTTCCTCTGTCCATGGCATCTAGGATTGCTCCAAACAACATTTAATTTTATTGTACATTGTATTTTATTGTATTGTACAGTGACAATACAGGCATCTTATCTTATAACTGAGGGTGGTCTGGCTATCACCCTGTTTAATGTCTTCTTCCCCCATTTCCACCTCTTGCCCATGCAAAGGGTCCGCCTTAATTGTGAGGAGCGAGCGTTTGAGTAGACACAGAAGTGGGATGGTAATATTGAGGGGTCGGGCACACTAGGAAGAACCTTCTGGAGTATAGCTGTGTATCCAGACAATATGTGTATATCCAAACAATTTATTATATATATAAATAAAACATAAAATAATAAAAAAATATATAATTTTTTTTTAAAAAGTATAAAATGAATATCAATGGATAAGAGCATGTATATCAATGGGCAGGAATCAGTATTTTATCCAATTATTTCCATATAAATTGATAAAATAGACTGATCGCGTCTTTTTCAGAAACACTATCAAGTAGTTCATCCAAGTGTTTCCATATGCGTAAATGTTGAATAACAATTGATGCTAAGGATAAGTTCATAAAAATTCATAAGTTCATATATGGGAATAATTGGATAAAATACTGATTCCTGCCCATTGATATATATGCTTTTATCCATTAATATTCATTTTATACTTTTTTTTACTTTATACTTTTTTTTTTTTTTTATGTTTTATTTATATATATAATAAATTGTTTGGATATACACATATTGTCTGGATACACAGCTATACTCCAGAAGTTTCTTCCTAGTGTGGTGTGCTCGACCCTTCAATATTACTATTACTTTTGTTTTTTATATAGATTGGGTGTATCTATTTTGGTTGGTGGCACCCTTCCATAGACATATATTAAGTGAGCCAACACTATCCTTCTATACACAGAAGTGGGATGGTTTAGCTAATAATAGCGACATCGCCGCTCACCATCTGTGTTGATTCCTCAAAGTTGTGTAAAACCTCACAGAGGTCAGACATCAATTCCCACTCGTCGCTTGTGAAGAGCGGAAGCTGACTAGCAAGGCAACGACCATGTTGCAGCTGGTATTCCACTACTGCCCTCCGCTGTTCACAAATCCTGGCCAACATGTGGAACGCCAACAGTCGGTGAACTGGCAATTGCAAGTGCTGCTTCAGCGCTTTCACCCCGGCGGAAGCTGTCATTGACTTGCGGAAATGGACACACGCGGCGCACCCTCACCAGTAGCTCAGGCAAACTTAGGTAGGTTTTGAGAAACCGCTGAACTACTAGGTTGAACACGTGGGCTAGGCACGGTATGTGTGTGAGCTTGCCGAGCTCCAAAGCCATCACCAAGTTACAGCCATTATCAGACACAACCATGCCTGGTTGTAGGCCACAGCTCAGTCTGGTCCCTTATCCCCTGCCACAGCTCTGCAGCAGTGTGCTGTTTGTCACCTAAGCAAATAAGTTTCAGCACAGCCTGTTGGTGCTTCCCCACTGCAGTGCTACACTGTTTCTAGCTACTGACTGATGGCTGACTGGTGCTGCAAGATGATAATTCAGAGGTGGAAGTGGAGGAGGAGGTGGAGGAGGAGAAGAGGGGTTGCAGCCACTAACGTAGGTGGCGATGGAAACCCTGATGGAAGTAGGGCCCGCAATCCTTGGCGTCGGTAGAACCTGTGCCATCCCAGGGTACGACTCGCTCCTGTGGGTGGGTTGCTGGGTATTTGCGCTTTCGTTCAAAGGCCTGGGGTATAGACATCTGTACGCTGCACTGGGACATAGAAGTGGATATGCGAGCTGATGGTGCTTGCGAAGGTCCAGGTGCATGGCGGGAGGCATCCAGGCCTGCTTCTTGGACAGAAGATTGGCCAGCACGTAACACAGCGAAAGAGGAGGCAGTGGTGTGACCCGCAGACACTGATTGTGGACCCAGGCGTTTGGCCCACCTATTAGGGTCCTTTGATGCCATGTGGCGGATCATGCTGGTGGTGGTGAGGTTGCTAGTGTTCACGCCCCTGCTCATTTTGGTACGGCACAGGTTGCAAATGACAATTCTTTTATTGTCCGCACTTTTCTTCAAGCACCAGACTGAGGAACACCTACCCCTTGGCAAGGGAGATTTCTGCAAGGGGGTGATCCGGGGAACAGGTGCGGCCCGCCTTCTCCATTTTGCCACCCCATTGCCTTTTCCAGCTTGTTGCGGTGCTGCGGGGTTGATGGACATAAATACTTTGAAGGGGCACATAATCTGGCATAACCACTCTGAGGGGGCACATATTTGGGCATATCTACTTTGAGGGGGTACATAACTGGACATAAATACTGTGAAGGGGCACATAATCTGGCATAACCACTCTGAGGGGGCACAACCCAGCACATATTACTGTAAGGGGACACATAATAACTACTGTGAGGGGGCACATATCTGGGCATATTACTGTGAGGGGACACATAATCTGGCATTACTACATTGAGGGGACACAATCTGGCATTTCTACTGTAAGGGGACACATAATCTGGTTTATTACTGTGAGGGGGACATATTCTGGTCATTACTACTGTAAGGGGACACATATTTGTCATTATTACTGTGAGGGGGCACATATCTGGGCATAACTACTGTGAGGAAGGCACATATCTGGCCATAACTACTGTGAGGGGGCACATATCTGGGCATAACTACTGTGAGGGGGGCACATATCTGGGCATAACTACTGTGAGGGGGGCACATATTTGGGCATAACTACTGTGAGGGGGGCAGATATTTGGGCATAACTACTGTGAGGGGCACACATATCTGGGCATAACTACTGTGAGGGGGGCACATATATGGGCATATTACTGTGAGGGGACACATAATCTTGCATTACTACTTTGAGGGGACACATAATCTGGCTTACTACTGTGAGGGGAACATATTCTGGTCATTACTACTGTGAGGGGACACAAATTTGGCATTACTACTGTGAGGGGGCACATATCTGGGCATAACTACTGTAAGGGAGGCATATATCTGGGCATAACTACTATGAGGGAGGCACATATCTGGGCATAGCTACTGTGAGGGGGCACATATCAAGGCATAATTACTGTGACAGGAACAAAGGTGGGCATTAGTACTGTGTGGTAGCACTGCTATACATTTGCATGGCTTAGTCTTACAGGCCAGCACAGCGCGTGATTTCACAGGGGAAGTTACCATCCCTTCCTGATGTGATTATTCTTTTTTTCTCTATCACCACAGGGACCTTGTTCTGGATCCAGCGGACATCACGCCGACGCTAGCGACACCCTGGATGAGGTAGGAGAAGATTTTATTAGGACTGGGTGAGTGGAGCCATTGGGCTTGGGGCTCTTTAACCACTACAGGACCGCCTAACGCACGGATGCGTCCGGCGGGCGGTCCTGCAGTTCTGATCTGACGCATCGGCGCGTCATCTCGCGAGACGCGAGATTTCCTGTGAACGTTCACAGTGCCACGCGTGCCACAGTGCCAGGAGTTTAACTACAGCCTGCCAGCGAGCGGGACAAAGTCTGTCCCCATAGAAATGAATGGGTCCGCAATTCCGTTCCGCAAACAGAATTGCGGACATGTGAATGGGGCATAAGGGTCCCTTATCACCGCCAGTTAGTTAGCTACTTGTTAGGTAGCTAGTGCCCAGCCCACCGCACCGCAGTCACTGATTTTGGCAGAGGTTTTTTCATCCACATTGATCGATGCGAATGAAAAAATCTGTGTCGTTCATTTTTATTTTTTTTTCAGCCCAGCCTGAACGGGAAAAAAAAAATCTCATTACGATTGCGGAGACCCCTAAAATGCCAGGTCAGTACAAAAACCTCACATGTGACCCCATTTTAGAAAGAAGACACCCCAAGGTATTCCGTGAGGGGTATGGTGAGTTCATGTAAAATTTTATTTTTTGTCACAAGTTAGTGGAATATGAGACTTTGTAAAAAAAAATATATATATATATATCAATTTCCGCTAACTTGTGCCAAAATTTTTTTTTTTCTGTGAACTCGCCATGCCCCTCACGGAATACCTTGGGGTGTCTTCTTCCAAAATGGTGTCACTTGTAGGGTATTTATACTGCCTTGGCATTTAGAGGCCCCTAAAGCATGAGAATCAAATGCGTAAAACCCACAAGTGACCCCATTTTGGAAAGAAGACACCCCAAGGTATTCTTTGAGGGGCATGGCGAGTTCACAGAATTTTATCTTTTGGCACAAGTTAGCAGGAAATTGATATTTTTATATTTTTTATTTTGTTTTTACAAAGTCTCATATACCACTAACTTGTGACAAAAAATAAAATTTTACATGAACTCACCATACCCCTCACGGAATACCTTTAGGTGTCTTCTTTCTAAAATGGGGTCACATTGTGGGTATTTATACTGTCCTGGCATTTTAGGGCCCCTAAAGTGTGGAGAAGAAGTCTGGAATCCAAATGCGTAAAAATGCCCTGTGAAATCCTAAAGGTACTCATTGGTTTTAGGGCCTCTTGCACTCCAGGCTGCAAAAGTGTCACTCATGTGGTATCGCCGTACTCAGGAGAAGTAGGGCAATGTGTTTTGGGGTGTATTTTTATATATACCCATACCTATGTGAGAAATATCTCTGTAAACGACAACTTTTTAAATTTTTTTATACAAAGTTGTCAGTTTACAGAGATATTTCTCTCACCCAACATGGGTATATGTAAAAATACACCCCAGAACACATTGCCCTACTTCTTCTGAGTACGGAGATACCACATAAGTGACACTTTTTTGCAGCCTGGGTGCGCAAATGGGCCCAAATTCCAACGAGTACCTTTAGGTTTTACATGGCTGCTCACAATTTAGCCCCGCCCAAAATGCCAGAACAGTAAACACACCCCACAAACGACCCCATTTCGGAAAGTAGACACCCCAAGGTATTCACTGAGGGTCATAGTTAGTCCATCTGAGATTTATTTATTTTTTTGCCAGAAGTTAGCAGAAATGGAAACTTTATTATATTTTTTTTTCCTCAGAAAGTGTCATTTTCCGCTAACTTGTGAAAAAAAATGAAATGATACATGAACTCACCATGCCCCTCCGCAAATACTTTGGGGTGTCTTCTTTCTAAAATGGTGTTATTTGGGGGGTATTTATACTATCCTGGCATTCTAGCATGTAAAGAAACATGACAGGTGCTCAGAAAGTCAGAGCTGCTTCAAAATGCAGAAATTCACTTTTTTGCACCATAGTTTGTAAACGCTATAACTTTTACCCAAACCAATAAATATACACTTATTGGATTTTTTTTTATCAAAGACATGTAGAACAATAAAGTTAGAGAAAAATTTATATAGAAATGTATTTTTTTAAAAAAAAATTTACAACAGAATACGTTAAATTTTTATTTGTGGTCGGGGCTACATGACACGTAACCGTCTACCTGCCTACCTAACTAGGCTAAGCGGCTTGAGTTGTGCCATAACCGCTGCGTAGGAGGAATGCCTGAAGGGGGCATGCCCTGCAGGTGTTTGATGAAAATAAGGGTGGGTTGGGAGGGTACGCAGCAGCCGTCGACACGCCCAAGGGAGGCGCCTGCCTGGTATAAATGTGCTACTTACGCCTCCTGCACAAGTACAGGCCAATAAACTGGCCTTCTAACTTGTGGTCGGGGCTACATGACACGTGACCGCCTACCTGCCTACCTAACTAGGCTAAGCGGCTTGAGTTGTGCCATAACCGCTGCGTAGGAGGAATGCCTGAAGGGGGCCAAAAAGCCAACTAAATGATACAACAATAGTACGTAACAACACTAACATGACCAACCTCTGAATGCAAGAACATCTCTCAACTAGGCTGAGGTATGAACCTATTGAACATGCAGAGCGCCTAAATTCTCGGATAACATGGAGCCAGAACTATTGTTCCCAGAGGCAGCACATGCTGTACCTAGACCTCAAGGAAAGGCCGATAGCTGTTGGTTTGGACCCTAAAATGGGACACGCGGGATAGGACATGCCGCATAACTGAGAAGTGGTGAGGGGTGCCGTGGAGGACCGCGACAGAGTACTTTTAGGTCTTGGTCTGTTACTGCTGCCAGTAATTACTAAAAGACTCAAAGCCGGGCACTCTGAAAAGGAATGTCGGAAAGAGAATGATTATATTGGGGCCAAAATGGCAATGAAACCAGTGCCAGCAACAACACCAACATGACCAACCTCTGGATGCAAGAACATCTCAACTAGATTGAAGGTATGAACCTAATAAACATGCAGAGCGCACTGAACTAAGCTTCCGGATAAAATGGGCCGGAACTGATCGTACTAGAGGCAGCGTATGCCGCACCTCACCTGGAAGGAAAGGCTGATAGATGTAGGTTTCAACCCTTATTTGGACATAGGCATGCGGTCATGCCGCACGACAGAGGTGTGAAGTAGAGATGACGCAAAGACCCACATTCGACCTTGCAACGTCAGACAAACAACCTGCATCACATTTGTCGCTTTCGCGATATAGCTAATATTCGTTATTTACGCATGCAATATCATGACTAGCGACTAATTCGAGTAATATTTAGCGTGCGCATAAATTGTTCGTTATTAATAATGTTTAAACAGCTTTACACGTATAGAAAGCTTGAAATGGCGGAGTCATTTGAGTGAATGGAAGGGCGAAAAGGCATGTGGAAATCCGTACAATACACTCAGCGTACTGGAGTCTGACACGACCTGTTAACGCTAGGTAGGTAAGGGAATACAAACCGCGAATAGATTAATGCGATTATTCAAGTGACGAACATTATTAAATCTCTATCGTTTAATCTCTACTGTGACAGGAATAGTGGAACTGTGAAAGCAGCAACTAAGGTCGGGAAATTATGTCTGAATAAAATTATTATTTTTTTTTTTCAGATACAGTTTCTTTATCACTGACTATCCATCTCAAGAGCGAATATACGTAATTGCAAATATGGGGTCAAGTATTTAACATATTCGCAAACCTCAAAATCACAATATTCAAGATCAAACTCGCCTTGCGAATACTGCGCCCAACACCAGTGGCGAGTGGGCCGTGGGAACCCCAACAGAGTACTGCATAAGGCCTTGGTTTGTTACTGCTGCCAGTAATTGCTGATAGACACGAACCGGGCACCCTGAATTGAAAGTCGGAAAGTAAATGATTATATTGGGGCCAAGAAATGGTAACAAAACCAGTTCCAGCGAAAGCATCTGAAGAAAAAATAAAATGGTTGAAACCGCCGTGCCCTGAGCGACGTGTAGAGTTTGACGTTGCGATACTGCAACCTGATGAAAACGTGACTTACCCAACACTGAACCTATAGCAGTCTTTGAAGAAACATCAAGTAGCGAGTTTGTAAGCTGATAAAGTTTCACACATACTTTACTTTCCATTTAATTTTAGGTCCCCCGCGACCTTAGCAACAGATGTAATTGACCACACCAACTAAGAATGGAGAGCTGTTACGTGACCTGAAGAAGCAAATGACATGCCAAGATGCTCCTGGCTGTGGTAGTGCCGACACACGTGGATGCCTGTAGGCATCAGAACCAACGAAATGGTTGACACCGCCGAGGCCCGAGTGACGGGTCAGGTCTGATGTTGTGACACCGCAAACTGATGAGAAATGACTTACCCAACATTCTGGACCTATAACAACCTAAAAATAAAGCGTCAAGTAGCAAAGCCCGCAACCTAATGGGAAATCCACACATGATGTGATATTTTTTTTTTTTCCCACTACCTTAGCAACAGATGTAGTTGAGCACACCAACTGAGAATGGCGAGCTATGACATGACCTGAAAAGCAAAATTACATGCAATGAATGAAGCTGGCTGTGGTAGTATGCCGACACCCGACACTGACATGAGGCATCGGAACCAACAAAATGGTTGAAACCGCCGAGGCCTGAGTGACGGGTCAGGTCTGACGTTGCGAGACCGCAAACTGATGAAATGTGACTTACCCAACATTCAGAACCTATAACAACCTAAAATAAACGTCAAGTAGCAAAGCCCGTAACATAATGAGAAATCCGCCCATAATGTGAATTTTTTTTTTTTTTTTTTTTCCCCCCCCTACTACCCAAGCATGAGAAGTAATTGACCACATCAACTGAGAATGGCGAGCTGTGACGTGATCTCAAAAGCAACGAATGACATATAAACACGCATCATAAATAGCATCTATACTAAAGAAACAATAACACTATGTAAACAGCAACTCTGCTCCACCTGGATTAATCAGCTGCCTGAACCTATCCCTCTATAATGCAAGTAAGGGGATAACACTGGATGTCAGTGTGAACAAGGCTTTAGTCTGGCTGCAGAAATAATAGCGGATAGCGAGAGAGGTTTGCTGGCGAGCAGCGAAGTGAAAAGCAGACAAGAAAGACATGCAGATATACACGGACAGACTAAGCAAGGTGACCTGTGCAAGACATGGAAGCCTGCGAGACGGAGTCACGCTGACCCCTGCTGCCTAGATGTGCCGCCACGTGGACGCCAGCGTGGGCTGTCAGGCGCGAGAAAGCGAGACGGAGTCACGCTGACCCCTGCTACCTAACCGCACTGCCACGTGGGCACCAAACGTTGGGGTGCCAGGCAGGATCGCTCCGGTGCAGTGCTGCTCCTACTCACCAAAGAAGCCGACACACTGCCGGCCGGACTAATCGTGCTGCCGCGTGGGAGCCAAACGTGGGCTGCCAGGCAGAATCGCTCCGGTGCAATGCCGCTCCTCCTCACCAAAGGAGCCGACGCATCGCCAGCCGGACTGTAACGGGACGATGCTGCACGAGCTGGTTGCAAACCCTCACCCGACCGGAACGACCTCAACTGGGATCCTGGACACTGACTGGGTATGGAAACTGCAGATTCAGCCCATGTGCTGCAACAGGTGGCTCTGACTGCACACAGGTACGCAGCAGCCGTCGACACGCCCAAGGGAGGCGCCTGCCTGGTATAAATGTGCTACTTACGCCCCTCCCACAAATGCAGGCCAATAAACTGGCCTTCTAACTAATAGCAAAAAAAGTAAAAATGTCAGCAGCAATGAAATACCACTAAATGAAAGCTCTATTATTGAGAAGAAAAGGAGGCAAAATTCATTTGGGTGGTAAGTTGCATGACGGAGCAATAAACGGTGAAAGTAGTGTAGTGCGGAATTGTAAAAAGTGGCCTGGTCATTAAGGGGGTTTAAGCTAGGGGGGCTGAAGTGGTTAAAGGGAATCTTTCACCCCCAAAGCCCATTTTTCAGCACTCACATATTCCTGTTCTAAATTGCCCCCCCATTAATAAGCCTCTTACTGCATTGTTTCACAGCTTACCTATCTTCATAAAATCACTTTTATTGCAGCTGTCAATCATAGCTGATTGACAGCTGCAATAAAAGCAGGCGGCCCGCCCAGTGTCTTTTGCTTGTCCTCCTCCTCAAGTGGCCAAATCCCGCGCCTGCGCCGAGAATCTGGCAGTCTGCGCCTGCACAAGCATCGGGGTATCCTGTGCGCAGGCGTGGGCCCGTACAGCGATACTCCTGCAAGCGCTGCATCGGAGGGCTGTTCAGAGCGGACTGCCGGATCCTCGGTGCAGGCACGGGATTTGGCCACTTGAGGAGGAGGACAAGCAGAAGACACTGGGCGGGCCATCGGGGTGAAAGGGGGCGTGGACATTTAGGAAGATGAGCTCGCGGCTTGGGCATCGGCCGTTATGATGCCGCCCCTGGGCACCTTCAGCTGTGATTGACAGCTGCAATAAAAGTGATTTTATGAAGATCGGTAAGCGGTACAGCAATGGGGTAAGAGGCTTTTTAATGGGGGGGCAATTTAGCACAGGAAGATGTGAGTGCTGAAAAATGGGGTTTGGGGGTGAAAGACTTCCTTTAACAGGAGCGGATCCCGTGCGGCTAATCCCCTGCATGAAAGAGTGCCAAGCCCCGTTCTGGACAGCAGAGACACGGAGTAGCAACATGATTGATAATGCTCTGTGCCTCTCTGTGACCTTTTTACTACAAAATCACAGTGAGATAAAGTTGCCACCGTGATTTTGTAGTAAAAAGATCACAGTTAATCATGTCACTGTTTAGAGTCTCTGCTGTCCGGAATGGGGCTTGGCACTCATTCACGCAGCGGATTAGCCGCATGGAAAGAGCCCTTAGTAGCCCAAAGTTGTTTTTTTTTTGCTAAAGTGCAGGGCAAGTGATGGGTAACACTTTTATTTAGCCAAAACATTTAATTTTAGTAGTAAACTGGGGCTGAAATGGCCCTTAGCAGTGCTCTCAGAAAGGGGGGGGGGGGGTTGGCAAAGGGTAGGGGGCTCCATGGATCAGTTTCACACCGGGGCCCCATGGATTGTGTGTACGCCACTGCTCTTGGCTACTGAGACTGGACTTTGTCGAAGACAGGGTGGTGCTTAACTGACTGGTAGCATTATCTGCTGCAATCCAACCGACCACCTGGTCGCACTGGTCTGACTTTGAGAGTGGTGTCCTGCGCCGCCGTGCAAACTGGGACATGAAGCTACAGTAGGTATAGTAAATGAGTGTAACAAACGAAAAAAACAATATATGGCAAAGACCCAAAAGCAAGCAGCAGATCCCTAGATGGAGTAGGTTCAGTCCTCCTAAATATCCAAAGTCAAAATATATGTTGTGGGATCCGCGCTGTTATTCAGTAGTAATGTGTTATCCTCCAGCAACTTTCAGATGTATAGGGATTAAATGCACCTCCACTTCTCAAAGGATCGTCAGTACACTCGTCTCCTAAAAGCCAGGTTTGTAGCCGGCCATCAAAACTCCATGTGAGCCACCGATCAATGCCTTCACCAGGTGCAGCACTCCTTACACAAAGAAAAATGGGAACATAGTGCAGTACCTCCATTGTAAATAAATAGTAAAGGCTTTATTGTACCCTTAAATTATAAGAACAAATCATGCTCGTAATAAATGCCCGACCCGGGTTTCGCAGGAAGAAGCGAGTCTGCGAAACCCGGGTCGGGCATTTATTACGAGCATGATTTGTTCTATAACTGTGAGTACAATAAAGCCTTTACTATTTATTTACACGGAGGTACTGCACTATGTTCCCATTTTTCTTTGTGTAAGAGTGCTGCACCTGGTGAAGGCATTGATCGGTGGCTCACATGGGTTGATGGCCGACTACAAACCTGGCTTTAGGAGACGAGTGTACTGACGATACTTTGAGAAGTGGAGGTGCATTTAATCCCTATACATCTGAAAGTTGCTGGAGGATAACACATTACTACTGAATAACAGCGCGGATCCCACAACATATATTTTGACTTTTCATAGTAAATGAGTGTGTCTCCCGTACTCTGGCAGCAGGCACAGTTTAAACGCGCCCAGGGCCACGGCCTCTGCGTGCACCATCATCAGCACGGCCACTTCCCCGACACTTACTGCTCGCCTTGCGCATACTAAATGGTATATATGCTTGCAAGTATGTCACATGCACAGTAGCGCAGGTTTTCTAAGTGTATGTGCGCAAATAAAGTAAACAGAATGTCACAGATATTTTTTAGGATACGCACACGTTAAACAGGATTTATAGCGCAAGTAATGTCGCTGTCACCACCGGCTAATAAAAAATTACATTAAATGAATGTCACTGATATTTAGAATGCGCACACGTTATACAGGAGGTATAGAGCAAGTAATGTCGCTGTCACCACCGGCTAATAAAAAATTACACTGAATGAATGTCACTGATATTAAGGATGCACACACGTTATACAGGAAGTATAGCGCAAGTAATGTCGCTGTCATCACCAGCTAATGAAAAATTACACTAAATGAATGTCACTGATATTTAGGATGCACAAACGTTATACAGGAGATGTTGTGCTGGTAATGTCGCTGTCACCAGTAGTCAAACTTTTGCGCTGAATGTCACAGATTGTTAGGCTGCACAAATGTAAAATAAAAGATGTAGCAGAGGCTGTGTCACTATCAGAAGCGGCACTAACAATTGCACGCAATTTAGCGCAGGTTGGGCTAATAATATATATTGCAGCCATATAAAACTATAGTCCTTAAAAGGACTTTTGGTTCTGTTACAATTCCACGCAATTTAGCGCAGGTTGCGCTAATAATTATATTACTGCCAGATACAGAAATAGTCCTTAACAGGACTTTTGGGTCTCTAACAAGTTTTTTCCTAAAATATAACGATTTCACTCCCTACACTATCTGTCCCTTCCGCAGCACAGCTCTCCCTGACTAAGTCTAAGCCGAACACGTGTCATCGGGTGCTATATTGCAACCGAAGACGTTTTCTCACCAGCCAATCACTGTATTGCCAGTAACCAACATGGCTACGGCATTACAGTGAGTGCCAGTACTTTCCCGCACGTTTATTGGCTGTGTAGCAGCCAACAAACTTGCGGGGAGGAGACTCGAGCATCGCGTTTGGCCGAGCATGCTCGTCAACAATAATAGTTAACAAATCAAGCGTCCTTTCAGATTTCTTGTAGAGGTACTGGTATTTTTCAGAAATACTATTTTGGCTATATGACCATATTGCGGTTCAATTTACTATGGATTCATAATACGCATCCCATATGAAATCTTTGGGACAATACGATCAGCATCCGACTGGCCCTTCGGAGTACCCAAGGATCCTCCGGTGGGCCCAGGCTCTGACACTATAGTGGGCCACAAAGGCTCAGGAGGAAAAAAGCATTGGGAACTGCCTTTAGAGACAATAAATTGCCACTAGGGTCTATTTCTTTGAATAAAAACCTATTAGGTTTGGGTGGCCCCAAAAATTATTTCCTCTGGTGGGACCAAGGAACCCCAGTTCGACCTTGAATACAGTTTCTGTGCCTATGTTTGGTCTGCTCTACATAAGTCATTTTCCTTTTTTGTTTTAAAGTGAACCTATCAACAGAGCCAAGCCTATTAAACCAGTCATGCTGTCTGATAGTGTTTATCCTGCTGATTAAAATTATACCTGTCTTGTGAAAATCGGTTGTGGCATTCCTGAGAAATAAAGGCATTTATTCTTTCTGCTACTGAGGACTTCAGTACACCAATGGGTGGGGCCTAACCGCTCTGTGTTCCTCAGCTTTCCAGTGCTGATCACACCCCTCAATATAGTAAAGCCATCTTTTGCCTAGATAATAAAAATCTTTTTTTCTCAGGAACGCCACAACCAATTTTCACAAGACAGGTATCATTTTAATCAGCATGATCGACCCTATCAGAAAATATACCTGACTTAATAGGCATGATCCAGCTGACATATGCTCTTTAAGGCCTTACTGTGTGTATGGTGTCTTTAAATGAGTTGTTGAAGGTTACACTTACTTCATTATTAAAAATTCTACATCTTTTGATCACAACACCTCACCTGCAGTGTCGGGAACTACAAAAGGTACCATTTACTCCTCTCCAGTTTTATGCATGGCAAATACATTGAAATGCTAAACCAGTGCGTAACCTTTCTTCTCAGGATTATTGGGGGTTCATCATTACTCCCGCTGGTTATAAAATGATGATATATCCTGTTCTAGCGTTAGACCATTACTTTTAAGATGGGAATACGCCTTTAAAACAATGCAGTAGTCACATGCTTCATTTTAGACCCAAAAACCAAACAACTCCTTTAAGTTGGAGCATCTAACAGATGTTCTAGGAAGAACAACCCAAGAGCACCCTCTAAGTGGCCTCCATGCTCATACTATAGACATAGTTGCCACCAATCTGGATTTGCAGGGACTGTCCCTAATTTTCAGAGACACTGACGGCAAATTTGGTCTGTCCTGGAGCAGAAATGGTCAGGTCTTAGATAAGCCCACCTATGAGTGGACATTCCCAGATGGGTTTGGGGTCATTCCCAAGGTCTGGATTTACACCCCCCAAATCTAACAACTACAATTTTGTAAATATGACTAAAGCTCAGTGGATTTGGCCATACAGTCTCATGGGCTAGATGAGACCATGGGCCGACAGGACCACAAGGCCACCTCTATGGAACTTTTCTACTCCAAAATACTAGGTCACAGCTCTTGTACATCGTAGAAGAGTTTTTCTAAAGGACGCAACCTCTAGTTGAGATTCAACCAAGCCCATGTGATGCCAATTACATCACTAGGTATCGGTTCATCCACAAAATGACTGCCTCCAGCCTAGGCACTGGGTACATCGAATTCTTAGAGAGAAAGTACGACCATGTAAACCCCTTCAGAAAATTTCTTCTGCTCCCGGAATACGTACTGGTGGTGAGTCGCGCTGTGAGCCAGCTTGACTATGTTGGCTATCTGCCAACGAGGGGGAATGAAGCCCGGCTTTGAGCTGACACGGGTTCAATGGGATAATTAGACAGCATTTTGCTCCAGTTTGTTGACATGAAAGTCTTGTAGATTAGCCTTTTAGGCCGAGCGGGGAATAATGATCTGGATTAACAGGTGGTGGAGCTAATGGAGGAACATGAAATGAATACTTGGCTTCCTGTGCCCAACTTTGTTGTTTTTTTTTTTTCCTGCTGGGGATTTTGTGAGCTTGTAGCACGTTTCTAACACCTTGGTGCTTTATTTGACGTTTCATTAAGCTGCTTTTTTTACCCTAATAGGTGGAAACGACAAGATTTCTGCACAAATTCCCTTGTCGTCGGAGACGAAACATCAGCTTTAAGGGAAATGAGTAAGAAGCGGCGAGGATCAGGGGAGGGGAGGCTTCATCCTGGATGGGTGCGCAGAGGATCATTAATCAGGGAATATTTCACCTTGCTATGAAGCGGCCGCCCTGCCAATCCCTAAGTGTCCAACTAATAACTGGATGTGATCTGTGGCATTCAACGAGAGAAAATATGGCTCAGCTGCAGGTCTGAACAGCTGCAAAGGCAAAGTCAACACATTGGAGGCATGCAGCTGGAGTGTAATAACCATCTCTGTTTTCCCACATTTACAATATTTGGATGAGGATAATGAGCTTTACGTCTTGCAGGGCGGCAGTGATATAATTAACGCTTGGCTGCCGTGCCGGTTTATCCTGGGGAATAGGAGTCTTCTCTTTCCAATATTATTTAAAGGGTAACTCCACTTAAAAAGTGTTTTTGGGTTTCATTATTTGCAATCAATATTGATCTTATTGGTAATTATAATCAGAAATTTACCCCAGAACATAAATGGGCTATCACAGAATGAACTCTTGTAAACCTTAAAGAGCACCAATCAGCAGAAGCAATCCTATTAAACGAGACACACTGTCTGGTAGGGTTAACCCTGCTGATTAAAATGATACCTCTCTTGTGAAAATCGGTTGTGGGTAGGGTTGAGCGAACCCGAACTGTAAAGTTCGGGTTCGTACCGAACTTTAGAGTTTTTGGTGCCTGGACCCAAACCTGAACATTTCCGTAAAAGTTTGGGTTTGGTGTTCGGCGATTTCTCTGCGCTTTTTGAAAGCTGCAGGGCAGCCAATCAACAAGCGTTTCACGTGTCTACCCTTAGAAGCCATCACAGCCATGCCTACTAATGGCATGGCTGTGATTGGCCAAGTGCAGCATGTGACCCAGCCTCTATATAAGCTGGAGTCATGTAGCGCCGCACGTCACTCTGCTCTTCTCAGTGTAGGGATAGGATGCTGCTGCTGTGGGGGAGAGATTAGGGAAGAATTCTGGTGTACTTGGTGGTGTTCAATCTTCAAACTACAGTGACCATTGAGGGTGCTATGCTACATTTTTGTACCCAGCCCTGAGCCCAGTGACACTGAAAAATAACTTTTAATCCATCTGCTAGTTCGGTGGGCATCGGCGACCATTTTTGAAAGTGCAGGGCCCTTGCAACTGCATGTGAACTGCATGTGTGCCAGGGACATTACTTTAATTCTGTTCTGGTAGCTCAGTGGAGGACAAATTCCCCTTTTTGGCTGGTCAAGTACCCCTGCGGCCTTCAGTGCATACCTGGCAGTGAAAATTATTCAATTACATTCGTCTGTCACATATTTTTGTGACCTAAAGCGATTTTTTATCTACCTGCCACAAGCAATGCATATCTGACAGTCCAATAAAACCGTTAAATACTGCAGGTACCTTGCTGCTATAAAAAAGCACACTTTTTTGCTGGATATTAAATTTAGGGGCTATGCTGCATATCTGACAGTCCAATTAAACCGTTACATACTGCAGTTACATTGTTGCTATAAAAAGCACATTTTTTGTGCTATATAGCACATTAGCGGTCTACATTGCATTTCTGATATTCCAATAAAACTGTAACATACTGCATTTACATAGTGGTTTACAAAAAACACAGTTTTTGCGCTAGATAGCACATTAGCGGCCTGCGTTGCATTTCTGATATTCCAATAAAACCGTAGCATACTGCATTTACATAGTGGTTTGCAAAAAACACAGTTTTTGCGCTAGATAGCACATTAGCGGCCTACGATGCATTTCTGATATTCCAATAAAACCATAACATACTGCATTTACATAGTGGTTTGCAAATAACACAGTTTTTGCGCTAGATAGCAAATTAGCGGCCTGCGTTGCATTTCTGATATTCCAATAAAACCGTAACATACCGCATTTACATAGTGGTTTGCAAAAAACACCGTTTTGGTGCTAGATAGCACATTAGCTGTCTATGTTGCATTTCTGGTATTCCAATAAAACCGTAACATACTGCATTTACATAGTAATTTGCAAAAAACACTGTTTTTGTGCTAGATAACACTTAAGCGGCCTAAGTTGCATTTCTGATATTCCAATAAAACCGTAACATACTGCATTTACATAGCGTTTTGAAAAAAAACAATTTTTGTGCTAGATAGCACATTAGCGGCCTACGTTGCATTTCTAATATTCCGATGAAACTGTAACATACTGCATTTACAAAGTAGTTTGCAAAAAACACAGTTTTTGTGCTACATAGCACATTAGGATCCCACGCTACAATTCTGATAAATACAACTGTGACATTGTTGGTGAAAAAAACACTGAATTTTGGGCACAAAATACATTTGCGCCCTGCACTGCACTAGTGATAGTGAAAGAAAATCATTTAAATCCATCTGTTTTATTTGTGGGGGAAAAAATCATATATATTTTTTCAATAAACTCCCTTTTCTGCCTGCACTGCAACTCTAATCTGTTTCACTGTGGGTGAAAAAATCATTCCCCTCCCCCCTATAAAGTACCTTCGGGGCCTGTACTGCACATCTGCATAAAATTTGTAAATACAACTGGGACATTGGGGTTGAAAAAAACAATTTTTTTTTGCCATAAAGTACCCCTGCACTGCATACCTGACTTGAACATACAGTATATTCAGTAAATTAGGTGGCGTTCAGATTGTTGGGTGATCTGTACCCCTTTTTTCATTCAAAGTACCCCTGCACTGCATAACAGACAGGGAACTTAGTTCATTACATTTGGCGGTTACATTGTTGCCTGACATAAAGCCTTTTTTTTTATAAATTGGGGTAGACCCCAAAACATTCGGAAATATAAAAAAGAAAACAAAGAGTAAGTGTGCTGTAGTATAACAATGGTTGGGTGAGGCCGGTATACATGTCTATTCTGTATAAGGTACGAAAAAGTCCTGTGGGATCCATGCCTGGTTCTTTTTAATGAACGTGAGATTGTCCACGTTGGCTGTGGACAGGCGGCTGCGCTTGTCTGTGATAACGCCCCCAGCTGTGCTAAATACACGTTCAGACAATACACTGGCTGCAGGGTGGGCCAGCACCTCCAAGGCGTAAAGGTGAAGCTGATGCCATGTCTCCAATTTGGAGACCCAGAAGTTGAATGCGGCAGACCCAGTGGTGTAGCTAGAAATGACTGGACCCAACAGCAAATTTTTGAATGGGGGCCCCCTCCCCCGTAATTTTTTCGCAACCCCTTCTTTTCATGCCGCCATGCCTGTGGCTACTAAAGATCGCTCTCTCAGACCAGGCCCAGCAGCTGTTCCATCCGCTTTCTACACTGTCTATACTGCCACTGTATATAATTTCATTGTATAATACTGTTGAGGGGCCCTGACAAAGTCTTTTAGTCCTGCTCCTCCTGGATTGGCCACTTCTGGATCAGGGCTCCAAAGCAGCTGCGTTCCCTGCTTCTTCTATAGCTAAGACCCTGGGCAGGCCCATCAGTCAGTACGTGTAGGCGTGTGTACAGATACTATTCCACTATTTTGCGGAAATGCTGCCTCTTGCTAAGACGTTTCATATCTGCTGGTGGTGCTGGTTGTCGTGGCGTGGTGACAACGTTTTTCCACATTTCGGCCATGCTAACCCTGCCTTCTGAGGTGCGGGCTGTGACCCAGCTGCGTTGGCGACTTCCTCCTCCTCCTCCTCTGCTTTAGCCTTGTGCTTCCACTGAGCCCCCGGTGTCAGGTGTGAATGCCATCAGCAGCGCGTCTACCAGCGTTGGCTTCTTCCGATCACACTCCAGTGAGGGAATTAAGGACGGCACGTTGTCCTTGTAGCAGGGATCCAGCAGGGTGGCCATCAAGTAATCTGCACAAGTTAGAATGTGGGCAACTCGGCAGTCATTGCGCAGGCTCTGCAGCATGTAGCTGCTCATGTTTGTCAGGCTGCCGAGAGGCAACGACAAGCTGTCCTCTGTGGGAGGTGTATCATCTGTGTCCTCCGTATCCCCCCAGCCACGCTCAAGTGATGGTCATGAGCTGCTTTGGGTGCCACCCTGCTGTGAACATGGTTTCTTCTCTGCCTCCTCCTCCTCCTCCAGAACTGTGCCCTGGCTGGACATTTGTGTACCTTGCCTATGTTGGTGCAGGAACCCACCCTCTAAGCCACTTGTATATGACTAAGGGTAAGGGATGTATATAGTTTTGTTTGTTTATTTTGTTTATATGACTTATAGTTATATAAATATGTTTATAAGTAAATTTGTAAATAGTTTGTGAATGGGCATTAATGAGTGGTTTGAGTGAAAGGAAGGGTGTAGGGTGAGAGGCTGGTCGGGTTAATTTTCTCTTTTTGAAATGTTCCTTGTATAGTTTTGTGATGATTTATAATAAAAAGTCCTGATAACCGTGGAAATGTTACCCAACAATCTAACCGACAAATTTAATAAAATTATTTGCCTGTCACATCTGCGGCTCAGGCCGCAGCGACCCTTGACCACCAATAAAAGTGAATTTGTCCCACCAGAATCTAAGAGCTGGAGTAACTTAATAGATTTTCACTGTCAGGTGTTCAGGAATTTCTGCACTACCAAATTCAGCACATTCGCCAGAGAAGGGATGTGTGTCAAACCGGCTAGGCCCAGAGCTGCTATGAGATTTCGCCCATTATCGCACACCCCCAGGTCGGGCTTGAGTCTCAGTGACACCAACCACTCATCGGTCTGTTGTTCCATGTCCGTCCACAGCTCCTGCGCGGTGTGGGGTTTGTCCCCCAAACAGATGAGTTTCAGAACAGCCTGCTGTCGTTTCCCTCCTGGCTGTGCTGATGTTGGTGGTGAAGGTCTTACGCTGAAAGGATGAGAAGGTGGTAGAGGAGGAGGAAGCAACAGGAGGCAAAGAGAAATGCCCTGCAATCCTCAGGGGCGGAAGGACATGCGCGAAACCGCTATCCGCCTCTGGCCCCGCCTCCACTACATTTACCCAGTGCGCTGTTAGGGAGATATAACTTCCCTGCCTGTGCTTACTGGTCCACGTATCAGTTGTTATGTGGACCTTGCCACAGATGGCGTTGCGCAGTGCACACCTGATTTTGTCCACCACTTGGTTGTGCAGGGAATGGATGGCTCACCTGGAAAAGTAGTGGCAGATGGGGAACCACATACTGTGTGACAGCCACCGCCATAAATTTTTTAAAAGTCTCCATTCATCTCCACCAGACAGAATGACAGCATTTTAAAGGACCAGGAATTTTGAAATCCTGGTATTCAGGGCCAGGGATCGCGGGTGGGTAGGGGGGTACTTCCTCTTTCTATTTCTCTTTCTCTCCAGTGTTTGGGAGATGGACAGCTGAACACTTCCATGGGATAGTGTGGAGATGCTTGGTGACTGAAAGATGTGGTGGCGTTGCTGCCACATCCTCTGTTTGCGGGGTGGCAGGTGCCACTGTCACTCAGGTGTGCTCAGGTGTAGAATGTTTATTTTTAAATCGTTATGCATTTTATGATATTTTAAGTTATTTCCCATTCATTGGCGGATCCGGGGGCAATGGGACAATTGCCCCTCCTCCCGAGAATGTGGGCGGCAGCGGCAGGGCACAGGGAGATGAACGCTTCTAATGCGGAAGCGTTCATCTCCATAGTTATCTGTATCGCCGCCCTCAGGACAGCGATACAGATGGCTGTGGTGCGGAGCAGGAGAGGTGTCTCCCTTCCCTGCTCCTCTGATAGGCTGCCGGCACTAGGCCCGCAGCCTATCAGATGTTGGTGCAGGCAGCGTGATGACGTCATGTGGCACTTGGTACTGGCACATGGGGGTTTGGCAGTTGTTACTGGCACATGATGGGGGGGGGAGAGGCACTTCATACTGACACATGGGGGGTTTGGCCCTTGGTACTGGCACATGGGGGGGGGGGTTGGCAGATGTCGCTGGCACATGATGATGGGGGAGAGACACTTATTTTTGGGGACCACAGCGGCACAGTATTGGAGGTAGTGGGATGTTTTGTCCAGAAGATGGGAGGATGATGGAAAAGTAGTAAACTAAGATTTATTTTTTGTTAAACTGTAGAGACGGAAAACGACAGAAAAATGGTGGCCTGGTCTGAAAGGAGAAGATGAGGAAATAGAACATCTACATCAAAGGAGACGTCACTGGATGTAAGAGGTATGGGCGCGATATATGGGTGGGGCTGTGTGTGGGTGTGGCTTGAGGGTGGGTGGGGACACAGGGGCCCCATAAGTTCCAATTGCCCGGGGAAGTGCCCTCCCGAGACCAGGCTTTGGATCCACCACTGTTTCCATTTTAGTGCCCCAAAGTTCGGGTCCCCATTGACTTTAATGGGGTTCGGGGTCAAGTACGGGAACTTTGTGACGAAGTTCGGCCGAACCCGGCGAACCCGAACTTCCAGGTGTTCGCTCAACTCTAGTTGTGGGGTTCCCGAGAAAAAGACTTTTATTCTTTATGCAAATGAGGGCTTCAGTGCACCAAGGGATAGGCCCCGCCCCTTAGAGCACTAAAGCCTTTATTGGCATACAGAATAAAAGTCTTTTTTTATCGGGAATGAAGCAACCGAATTTCACAAGACCAGTATCATTTTAATCAGCATTTCCAGACAATATACCTGGTTTAATAGGGCTGATCCTGCTGACAAGTGATCTTTTAAGGGAACTGTAAAGCCTTTTAATGCTGAACTCAGGACAATTATTAATACTTTGCACATAGGACAATTCCTTAACACTGCTGTGAGTGCCAGTTATAGATTCCACATAAATGCCTTCAGATGCTGCCCATATTATCTGCCACATATGGTCCCCAAAGTGCCACCCCGGGTGCCCCATTCAGTGCCTCCGGTATCACCAGATTGCCACAGGTGATGTCATACATGATGATCCCCTCAGAATCAGGGCTAGCTTTAGATTGGGTGATGCCCTATGAGGTGCCTTCTGTTGATGCCCCAAATATGGTGTACAAAAAGTGCACAGATAATCACAAGATACAGGGAGACGTCTATCACTCCCGGTAAACCAGAACACTGGAGTCAAAAAATCATAATGGCACATACCATGGATGTACAAGATTTTGCAACTTTTGGGCGAGCTTGCCACTTTTCCAAAAGGTAGGTGGAGCAGAGCAGGGTGTGGACGACGTAGGGGCCCGGCAGGTGTATTATAATCTACACTAGGAAACTGGCATAGTTTATTGTGGACATCTTCACTAGATCCCTTGCTGGTGAAGTGCGCCTCTTAATAATTGTGGTGCATCTGATGCCAGTGAGAGATAGAGTGAGATCTTCATGTAAAACACCAGTCCTGCAACTGGATCAATAAGTAGCTATTCACTGTTTCAATTAATATATTACAAGTTAGAGGTTAGAGGTGGGCTGGTCCCACGCCTAACTTAGTTCAGTTCTGAGTGAGAGTTGTTGGAGGAAGGTAGCAGTGACCTATGCTCCATTTTTTTAGGCCTCACAATACAGAGTCTCACCAATCTCTGCAAGATGAACAAAAAAAGAGAGAAAGAGGAGAACTTAGAATCTGCATGGCCAAATATAGGAGTTAGGTTGGGCTACACGACGACATTGTCTTATTTTCGCGCGACACACAGGGCACAACTACACTGCAACATGTGTTGCGCGAGATTGATATCACAACAATGTCACGCGATAATCTTTATAATGATAGTCTATGGTGTCGCACTGCGACATGCGACATACTGCGACTGCAACACAACAGTTGCAGAAAAATCCATCTTGGATGGATTTTTTGCTACTGTTGTGTCGCAGTTGCAGACTATCGCATGTCGCAGTGCAACACCATAGACTATCACTATAAAGATTGTCGCGCGACATTGGTGCGATAAAATGTCACGCGACACATGTCATCATTTAGCCCTAGCCTTAGCAAGGTAATCTGCTACTTCAGGTATTCAAACTTTGCTGCAGTGGGGGACACCGTGAAGACACCATTCCCAGTTGTACACGTCCTGGCCAGTATCCTGAAGTGGACACTAAAGCCATTATTGTCAAGGTACTGTTGTCAGCCATAGATTGTACTGAAAGAGACTTTAGCAACATAGTGTACAAAGAGGGCCATAACTCCGAGCTTTGCCAGCCTCCATGCCTCGCTATCTGAGCAAAGGATTTGCACTGTGTACAGAAAGAACTGTGCCTCATTGTGTTGGATGTACTACAACTCCCATTTCCTATGTTTTTTACTGATGACCTATCCTCTCGAAAGGTCATCAGTATCTGATCGGTGGGGTGCAACTCCCGAGACTTCTGACGATCAGCTGTCTGACAAGGCTCCAGCGCTCACAGTAGTGCCATGGCCATTTCCACCTTTGCCTAAGCCATGTGATGTCACGTTCATCGTCATATGGCCGAGAACCGAGATTCAACTCAGCTCCCTTGAAGTGAATGAGGCTGAGCCGCGATACAAAGCACAGCCGCTGTTTAATGGACAGCACTGTGCTTGGTGAGCTGAGAGAAGACCCTGCCGCTATAGCGAAGACTGATACATTTTTAAAATAGCTGATCAGCAGGGGTCCCGGGTGTCGGACCCCCACCGATCAGATAATGATGACCTATCCACGGGATAGGTCATTAGACTCATTAGTAAAAAACTTAGTAAAAAACTAAAAATTTGGATGTGCCCAGAGGGAAGAAAGGGTGTGCTCTCCTTCCACTGCCCTAGGGAGCATTGGTGTTAGGAAAGCCACTGTGATTAACGGTAACAGCCGGAGCCACTACCACTCCGGGGGGCTCCTGAGGGGCTCATTGCAGATGTCGCTATGAGTTAGTGAGAGCCTCCCTATAATAACAGAGAATGTAGAATCGCAGTCGCAACAAGCGGGAAGTTGCAGCCGGGTCATAAAGCAAAGCTGGGTTCGGCATGTGAAGTGTATGTCAGCAAGATTCACTATTCATCATTGTAATAAAAGATTCGGTGGATTTCATCTAATTGAAGGAGTTCATTTCCACATATGAGTCGTGTTCCTCTGTGGTATGAGCAACAAAGAGCTGGGAATAAGAGGCACGCAACGCTCGCCTCCACTCACTGCTAGTTTAGTTTTTTTCTGCATTGTACATGCCAAGCCATTGTATAAGCCCTGTCAAATGTGCAGGTGCAGGCCGATCACGTGCTCCCCGCACTCCGGCTCCTATAAGTCATGAAGGCTTTCCGTTCCCAGAAGAATCATATTTTTTTTGGACTTTATATTCCCCATTATAACATAATAAGACACTGAGCATAATTCTTGACACAAGTGACTGCATTAAGCAATAGCGATGAATTATGACTTTATTGCAGGCCCTTGGGGAGTGCACCAGCAGTCCATTCTCAGAATGGATAATGGGAAGAGACTGCAGTAAATAGGTTCTTAAAATCTCAGTAATCATCTGCTAGAGGAGTCAGGTCCAAGTCTGTATGAAAGGGACTCGCTGATACAGTATGACCATTATACAGGATGTTTTCCAGCTTTGTGGAAATGAAACATTCTACGACATTCTACTGTACTTTATATTTTAATTCTTCAGAATTCTGAAGGCTTTTTCTTCCATCGGTGACATGCGCCCTGGACCGCCCTATAAATTGTGCAATAACGATCACAGCACCGAAGGTTTTTTACCATCCATGAGATGTTTATATGCCCAGGAATAGTGGATCGAAGTGGGTTCGAGGCCTTATGTTCCTCTCAGTGAGTGGGGCTACTATAGCATGTGGTCTACTGGATTATTTACACTATACCATGCAGTCTGCACTCTATATAATAGCACAGGCTAGCTTTATTGTTAGGGCACGTGGATTCTTCTAGGATGCCTTCCCCATCCTCTCCTTCATCTGGATCTAGCAAAGTCCAGAGAGTTGGTCCTGAAGCCTGGCAATGGGACTTCCCTCCTGGAGAGGGTCTCCACACTCCAGCCCTTTCCACCCTCTGAACGTAGAAAAGTTTACCAAGAGAGGGTCTCCCTCCACGGCAATTCTCTGATCCCTCTGGATCTAGCAAAGTCTACCAAGAGAGGGTTTCCCTCCACCGCTATTCTGTGTTCCCTCTGGATCTAGCAAAGTCTACAAGGAGAGGGTCTCCACTCCAGATCTTCTGGATCTAAGAAGGTACAGACCCTGCTGACCAGGAGGCCGGAGTCACGATAGCCTAGAGATCCGAACTCCATGGGGGACACTATGAGGCATTGCCTGGCACATGGGGGGCAGTATGGGGGCATCTACTGGCACATGAGGGACACTATGGCCGCATTGCCGGCACATGGGGGACACTATGGCCGCATTGCCGGTACATGGGGGACACTTTGGGGGCATTGCTGGCACATGATGGGCACTAAGGGGCATTGCCTGGCACATGGGGACACTATGGGGGCATTGGTGGCACATGGGGGACACTATGAGGCATTGCCTGGCACATGGGGGACACTATGGGGGCATCTACTGGCACATGAGGGACACTATGGGGGATTGTCTGGCACATGGGGGACACTATGGGGCAATGCCTGGCACATGGGAGACACTATGAGGTCATGGCTGGCACTTGGGGGACACTATGGGGGCATCTACTGGCACATTGGAGACACTATGGGGGCATTGCTGGCGCATGGGGGACAGGGTAAACTTTGAAAATTGGGCCCCCCCCCACATCTACTGGCACATGGGAGACACTATGGGGGCATCTACTGGGGGCATTGCTGGCATATTATGGGGACATTATGGTGTTGAAGGGGGAAAGAATACTATGTGGGTATATTATATAGGCACATTATGAGGGAAGGGGCATTTAATACTGGCACATTCTGGGGGACACTATGGGGGCATCTACTGGCACAGGAGGGACACTATGGGGCAATGCCTGGCACATGGGAGACACTATGGGGCAATGCCTGCCACATGGGGGACACTATGGGGGCATTGCTGGCACATGAGGGAAACTATGGTGCATTGCCTGGAACATGGGAGACACTATAGGGCAATGCCTGGCACATGGGGGACACTATGGGGGCATTGCCGGCACATGGGGGACACTATGGGGGCATTGAGATACAGCCTCTAGCCTGGATACAACAGGAGATACGGCCTCTAGCCTGGACACAGGATGAGATACAGCCTCTAGCCTGGACACAGGATGAGATATGGCCTCTAGCCTGGATACACGCTGAGATATGACCTTTAGCCTGGATACAAGACGAGATACGGCCTCTAGCCCAGATACATTATGAGATACGGCCTCTAGCCTGGATACAAGATGAGATATGGCCTCTAGCCTGGATACAAGATGAGATATGGCCTATAGCCTGGATAGAAGATGAGATACAGTCTCTAGCCTGGGTAAAATTGGAGGTACAACCTTTAGCCTGGATACAAATGAGATACGACCGCTAGTCTGGATATAAGATGAGATACAGCCTCTAGCCTGAATACAACAGGAGATACGGCCTCTAGCCTGGACACAGGATGAGATACGGCCTCTAGCCTGGACACAGGATGAGATACGGCCTCTAGCCTGGACACAGGATGAGATATGGCCTCTAGCCTGGATACACGCGAAGATATGGCCTTTAGCCAGGATACAAGACGAGATACAGCCTCTAGCCCAGATACAAGATGAGATACGGCCTCTAGCCTGGATACAAAATGAGATATGGCCTCTAGCCTGGATACAAGATGAGATATGGCCTATAGCCTGGATACAAGATGAGATACAGTCTCTAGCCTGGGTAAAAGTGGAGGTACAACCTTTAGCCTGGATACAAATGAGATACCACCGCTAGTCTGGATACAAGATGAGATACAGCCTCTAGCCTGAATACAAGATGAAATATGGCCTCTAGCCTGGATACAAGATGAGAAACAGTCTCTAGCCTGGATACAAGGTGAGATACTGCCTCTAGCCCAGATACAAGATGAGATACTGCTTCTAGCCCAGATACAAGATGATATACAGTCTCTCACCTGGATAAGAGATCAAATTAGACCTGTGGCCTGTATACAAGATGAGATACGGCCTCTTGCCTGGATACAAGATGAAATACGACCTCTAGCCTTCGTGCAAGTTGAGATACGGCATCTAGCCTGGATACAAGATGAGATATGGTTTGGAATGGAGGTATACAGATTCCGTATGGTATCCTATGGCCAGGGGCGTAGCTAAAGTTCTATGGGCCCCAGGGCAAACTTTGAAAATTGGGCCCCCCCCCCCACACACACACGAGCCCTGACAAGCCTCTGCCGCTACCTCCGCCCCCCCCCCCCTCTGTATGAAGCCATACATTAAAAAAAAAAAAAATAGTCACTAATATATATTATATATATATATATATATATATATATATATAGATCCCAGAGAAGAGGCAGCACTCTGCCTGACAAAGGCCTCATGGAGTAGGCTGAAACGTTTCCTTGGAATAAATTGGGTCATCACCATTTAACTCAGGAGTGCTGCCTCTTCTCTGGGATCTATATAGATATATATATATATATTAGAATTTATTATTATTATTTTTTTAAATGTATAGCACACACTGGCTTCATACAAAGGGTTGGGGGGTGAATGATGATCAATGGTGCCGTACGGCAGTGTGTCGGAATTAAGAAAGAAGGGGGCACCCCCACCATATGAGGGCAGCCAGGGGCAGCAAATAAGGGGGCAAAATGAAATACTCTGTGGGCAAAAAAAAGTAAAATATATAGAGGAAGTGAGGGCAAAATGAAATATAGTGAGACTCTCACTATTTTTTATTTTGCCCCCTGCCCACTCCCTCTATACATTTCATTTTTTTGCCCACAGAGTATTTCATTTTTATTTGCCCCCAGGCCCCTCATTATTTGCTGCCCCTGTCTGCCCTCATATGGCCGGTGCGGGCCAATCTGAATTCAGACACACTGCCTCACGGCACAATTGATTATAAGTCATGTCCCCCCTCCATACGAAGATTGACACCGCTATTTTAAAAAAAAAAAAAACTTGTTGGCTCTCCTCACTTGAGAGCTGTCGCGGGGGCCAGCGGGCGGGCTTCTCATACCTGGGGCAGCGGCAGGCGGGTGGCCGCTTCTCATTCCTGGCTGCTGTACTTACATGTCAGCGCTGCTGCGCAGGACCTGTGACCTCCCGCGAGACCTGCCGCTGGAGGTCACAGGTCCTGCGCTGACATGTAAGTAGTAGTACAGCAACCAAAAATAAAGAAAGGGCCCGAGGACTTAAGTGGCCCGCTTTATAATGCCTCTCCTGGGGGGCCCCATGGGCCCCCCTGACTTAGGGGCCCAGTCGCTGCGACCCCTATTGCTACGTCACTGCCTGTGGCACATTTGACCAGCTGGGCCTGTAGACCCTGTGCACTCATGGGTTGGCGAAGCTGGTGTCCTAGTTGGTCCCATAAATTGTGATAAATTTGGTCACCGGGCAGCCAAGGAAATGTTGTAATCTGGAGGAGACATTCCTGGGAAATTTCTTATTGTGTGAGGGTGAGTATTATCCTGCTGAACAATGCCAGTTAGAAACCCTGCCATGAGAGGGACACGTGTGGTGGCAGGACGTCCTGCACATATCGCTGAGCTGTTGGTGTTCTTCGTATCACTACTAGGGGTGACCGACTATTGTATGTGATGGCTCCCCAGATCATCACACCAGCAGTTAGGGCAGTGTGGCACTTTACATCAAAGGCAGGATTGAAGCGCTTACCACGAGGCCTCCATACTCAAACCCGACATCGGATCCCAAACAGAACCTGGAGTCATCAATAAAGATGTTGCAGTTCCAGTCCATAGCAGTCCAGGTTTCTCGTTCACGACACCACTGCAAATGGCAGTAACAGTGGTTGGCTATCAATGGCACCACATGTAATGGGCACCGTGACACCAAATTTCCTTCTGCTAAGCGCCTAAATGGTCCTGCAGTGACAGGGGTGTAATGAAGATGCCACCTGTGTCTGGATGACGGACAATGAAACTGTGGGAGCTGCTTGGTGTTAGTGGGTCATACAATCTTTTCTACTGGTGGTCTGTCTGCACTGTCCAGAGCCTGTTCCCCATATGTGTGTGTCCTCACGAAACCAACCCTCCTAGGTTCCTAACAGCTGGATAAGAACAGCCTAGATGGTGGGCAGTTTGTCAAACAACCATCTTGCTTCTTCAAGACGAAATATGTGCCCTTTTCAAAGTCTGTCAAATGGGCAAAATTTCTTCAAGTGGATCGTAAAGGAATGTCTAGCAGTCAACGATCTGTCACAAGAAGGTACACTACCCAAAAGTAACCTCTGAAAGTCTTTTTATAGGAAGCACTTTTACGCCCTCTTGTGGCAAGACCCAGTCTTTCATCCGACCACACCTGTAATTATTTACATATCTGCCTGAGATTCTGAGAATAAAACTGCATAACTGGAGTGTTTGCACCAGTCCGACATTTCTATCTGGGTGCGGTATTTCTTTTGTCAATGAGCGTATTTCAGGTTCACGCGACGGGTACTAAATAACGCTGAGAGAATAAACTTCTACCATTAATAAATGTTCATTTTTTTGCGTTTTGAAGCTTTTTAATGGTGGAAACAGCAGCAGGGATCTTTAATGGTTTCATGTAAAGCTGCCAGGAGCTGCGCCGTCCATTCTTCTTGAGGATTTCAGGGCTGGCTCGGTAATAGGCACGCAGAGTGAAAAGAGGTTTGACGTGCTCATTAAATAATGGAGTCACCTTTTCAGTAAAGCAAGGTCGGTCTGTTTCCCTTTAACCTCCTGGAAGATTTCACGAGGCCGTTTAACTGTGGCACCTCCACGGCTCATTGAAACTGTAAAGAAAATACATGCATTCGGACAAGGACTCTTTAAAGTTTCCCATTAGTGGCGCTGCCTATAAACCCTGCAGGTAGTCTGGACCCGCTCAGCGATAACGCGCAGGTGCCACATGGCTAACAGCTGCTGCCCTGTAATGGGAAATCTTAAAGGAACTGGTAGGAGGATTGGGAATTTACTATGAATTCACAGCAGGTACAAGGTTGGGTTGAGAGGTTTTCTGTGTGTTTTCAATCCCCGCTTGGCACTGTAAAGGCGTTATACTATAGTATAGGAAATCAATCAAGAAATTCCATGAATATACAGTACACGCAAATAATACCATGTTCTTATGCCAGCCCCCCACCCCTTTACAATCATATAGGGCAGGTAATCAACCAACGGTGGACGGTATTATTCTTCATTCCAAAAGCATAGGCAAGGGGGTGCCAACATGCCTCTTTCATTTGGCAAGGCTATTTAGGACAGGGCTAGGACAGAGCCTTATAATACTCATCTCATAATACATACCCCAGCTGCTGTAGAACCTCATAATACACACTTTAGCCACTGCAGACCTCATAATGCACACCCCAGCTGCTGCAGAACCTCATAATACAGATCTCATCTGCTGCAGAACCTCCTAATACACACCTCGGCTACTGCAGAACCTCATAATACACACCTCAGCTGCAGCAGATCCTCATAATACACACCTCAGCTACTGAAGAACCTCATAATACAGATCTCAGTTACTGCAGAACATAATAATACACACCTCAGCTGCTGCAGAACCTCATAATACACACCTCAGTTACTGCAGAACATAATAATACACACCTCAGCTGCTGCAAAACCTCATAATAAACACCTGAACTGCTGCAGAACCTCATAATACACACCTCAGCCGCTGCAGAACCTCATAATACACACCTCAGCTGCTGCAGAACGTCATAATACACACCTCAGCTACTGCAGAAAATAATAACACACAACTCAGCTACTGCAGAACCTCCTAATACACACCTCGGCTACTGCAGAACCTCTAATACACCAGCTGCTGCAGAACCTCATAATACACACCTCAGCTGCTATAGAACATGATACTAAACACCTCAGCTGCAGCAGAACCTCATAATACACCACAGATGCTGCAGAACCTCATAATACACCTCAATTGCTGTAGAACCTCCTTATAGAATTTTTTTTTACTCTCAATACTCTTCAAAATGAGGTTCTGCAGCAGCTTATGTAATAGAAATACATAGCAACATGTCACCTCAGAGTTCCTTCACTGGTGTGAACAGTGTATGTGTGTGTTTGTGGGGGGTATTATCACCTACATTATTGCAGTTTTATATTGCAATATCTTCCCCCTTGGTCGTGCACCAATAAAAAGCGTAATCGCCAGCCACCGCCGATCGCTCTGGACACCGTTGAGAGGTTTTGCAGATGGAAAGCATCTGATTGAAAAGTATCAGGTCATTATTCACATACAGAATAAATAGGCTTCCATTTCACCCAGCAATTTCCAGCACGGAATATATCAGCGGCTTTAAATATTACAATACAGAAATGTCACTGCTGGGGATTTACTGTATTCTCTCGCTGTCGCTGGGACCATGTTCCACTATACAGGAAGGTTCCAGGGTACGTTAGGGGGAATTTTTTATTTTTTTCCAATGAAAGTGAAGGAGCAAGGACCACTGTGTAGGCTATGGCTTATTTACAGAGGAGCAGACTTTATTGAAGCACATAATTCAAGTTAGGAAAGCTTGGTGACAATATGGCGGCATTACAGATGGGCTTTACCCAGCTTTCCTAAAGATGGATGTGGGAGATTTACCACTTCATAATTAGGTAGCTTCTGCAGCGGGAAACAGGGGCGTGCATGAGTGCAGGGCCCATTCACACAACTGTATTTTTCTGTCCGCATCCGTTCCGCAATTTTGCTGGTCGGATGCACACCCATTCACTTAAATGGCGCCGCGAAAGATGTGAGTGCTGTGTGCTGTCTGCATCCGCACTTTCAGTCCAGTGGCCCTACAAAAGAGATTGAACATGTCCTTTTCTTGTCCATTTTTGCAGACAAGAATAGACATTTCTATCATAGGGAAGGACGTTCCAACCCACAAAATACGAAATGCACATGGCCAGTATCCGTGTTTTGTGGATCCACAATTTCTGCTCCACATAAACAGAGACGGTCATGTGAATGGACCCTTACACTGCACTTTGTTGACTTCCACCTTAGTATCCAGATGTAGAGTGTAATACTTCACTTTGAGCAATTAATATCTTGCAACCAATAAGGGTGTTCCCCTCTGCAGCGAACATACACTTCTGCTACATTATTTGTACGGGTTGCTAATCACCATGGGATGTGGAAAACTAAAAAGGTTTCCCCTGAACATGGGTGCCGTAGAGTCCATATAATAATTTTTAAGACTGGTTACCTCTACAGGTCTTTCGCTACACCTTCTTGTATCTGGTATGCTTTCTTGAGATGTTCTGGCTCTATTTGGGATGGTACTAGGTCCATGATGAGCTGGCCTGTCAGCTTCACATTCTTGTGCTTTCTTCTCCTAGCCGTAGGCTTGACTCCAATTAGCTTTTGGAATAGACTGGAAAGAACTCGCTCGAGAATGTTTTGCTCTCCTTTATATAGAGGGTGACATTAGCCCCATCTAGTGGTGGATAATATGGCTTGTGATTACCATGTGCAAACAGAAAATAAAGCAGTTTGCAGTTTAATGCGACTCTTGGAGCAAGATGCTGCACTTCCAGCTTGGGAGATTTTGAAAGCTGGTTGACAAGGCATAATTGTTGTCTAGTATTATCCAGCACAGAATTAGGGGGTGGAAAAAAGGAGCAAATACCCTAGATTCTACACTAGCTAGGAGCCTCCACTACATGGAAATCAAAGAACTGAGCATTTTCTTCCCTGAGTATTGTACGACAATGTATGCTGATGGGGCCAGGATGTGGGATAGACAGAAAAGGCAGCCGCCTAGGGCGTTATTGGGGGGGGGGGGGTTACAGGATATTGTCATGTATTAAGCAAGGCATGGACTCGCGGAGCAGGGACGTAATATTACCACTTTACAAAGCGTTGGTGCGGCCTTGTCTGGAATATGCAGTTCAGTTCTGGGTGCCAGTCCATAGAAAAGATGCCATGGAACTGGAAAAAGTACAAAGGAGAGCGACTAGACTGTAAAGGGGCATGGAGGGCCTTAATTATGAGGAAAGATTAACAGAATTAAATGTATTTAGTCTTGAGAAGAGACGTCTAAGAATTTTGAATCTCTAGAATAGTCACCTCAAAATGTGGTCACAGCAGGAACATTGGACCGTTTTAAGAAAGAGCTTAGATAAATTCTTATAATTAAATAAAAATGAATGCTTAAATCTTGATATTATCTTGTTCCACTTTCTTCAGCTCATCTAACTCAAAATGGGGGCTTCTATGGTTGGCCTCAGTGGCAGGCAGGCACTCAACCGGCCACAAACAGGAAAGGTGGGTGCACGTGGCCATCTCCACAAGAGTGTATGGAGGTTATAGAGACAACCAAGCCAGTGACTCTCATAGACTTCAAAAGGGGATCACAAGCATTAGTTACCACCTCTCCATCTATTCTTGGCTGGATTGGATCATGAAATGGACGTCATGAAGGCCCCCTGTGTCCTCAGAGTAGTGGAATCCCCAACGCATGCAATCTATGTGTCAGCTCTATTATCTGAAGACGGGCATTAGGGACAATCTATGGCAAGAACTTTATAGGGTATCTGAGAGGGGCACATATCGTTAAGAGGTTGTCCAGGACATAAAGGTGGTATCCCTTGAGTGCCGTAGCCTCTTCCAAGGCCAGTGACATCATTGTACATTGGTCACTTGCCCTATTTGCAGATCATCCCCATTCAAGTCAATGGGGCTAGACTGCAATACCAAGAACTGCCACTATACTATGTACGGTGCTGTCCTTGGAAAGGATAAGTCATCATTATCTTTTCCAGGATAACCACTTTAAATATTGATGGCTCATTCTCAGAAAAGGAGATCAAGATCAGATCGGTGCGGTCCTACTCCAAGCGCGCCCACCGATGAGCTGGGATTTGAAGGGACTGAATCGCTCAGACAAGCTATATGGCCCTTGCATAGTATACAAAGCACAGCGCCATGCAGAGGTCATGCAGGGCATTGCAATTCACTTGAATGGGACTAAGTTGCACAAAGGCGATGTGATTGATGGACTTGACATCACAGGCTGAGGAAGAGGCTGTAGAGGCTTTAACAGCTGATTATTGGGAGCGGTAGGGAGTCAGACCCTCAGCAACCAGATATTGATGACCTATGAGGATAGGTCATCAGTATGTAAGTCCCAGAACACCCCTTTACAGGACTTTCACTGGTTTACAAGCAAAGTGGCTCATATGGAAGGAAGGAGGGGGGGGGTTAGTACATGTTGTACCTTTTTTCAAATGTTACAGGGTAACGACAATGTCTTGCGTTGGTCATTTCTCTTTCTGATAGAGAAGTCAAGTCATAAAACACCCAATTAACAAGCAACATCTGGAGGGAGCTTTTGCGAGCGCCCAGAGGCGGATAAACGATTTTTATTGTCATTACTTACACAATATAGAACCGATAATTTACAGGCACAGAGAAGCCAAACGGTCCAATAAAATTAACGAATGCTGATTTTCCTAATTCCTCACGATTAATCTTTCAGGGGAGTTATAGGCTGTGTTCTGTTGATATAGTGGTCACAGTGGAACAGGAGTGTACTACGTCTATCAGTATCATGGGAACAACGCTTTACTGTACTTTACTGGCAAAATGGGGCATAATAATTTTGGTGCAGGTTAGTACGTTTTCCTTCTTCACCTATGGTGGCACAAATTGGTGCTAATTATTCAGAATTAATTTGGGCCAGTTTTTGCCCATGCCGATTCATATGGCCTCCATATCATGTTCTTAAAAGTGTAGCAGAGGGTTCATAAAGTTGGTGCACACTTGGGCTGCACATTACATCACTTTTCTGGCACATTTCTTAGGATAAATGCAGATCCGTAGCTGGACTTTCCTTCACCTGTGGCAAAGTTCAGTTGGTCTGAATTGTTTTTTTATAGCAGTCAGAGCTTCATTTAACTGATACAGGCCTCCAAATCTCCTACTTAGGCTAGTCTCACACTAGCGGCAGGGACGGTTCGGACAGGCTGTTCACCCGACAGAACAGCCTGTCGGATCCGTTCTGCAGCTAGTGAACGTGTGCCCCCGGACTACCGCTCCGGCTCCATTGACTACAATGAGGTCGGAGTTGCAGCGGAGGCACTGCAGCGCACGGCGAGAGGCTACCGTAAAAAAATACGACACGTTCGACATTTATTCCGGCAGCCTTTCAACATGCGCTGCCGTGCTTCTGCCGGAACTCCACCCCGCCCCCATGATAGTCAATGGGGCCGGAGCAGTAGTCTGCTAGGGGCACACGTTCACTAGCGGCAGGACAGATCCGACAGGCTGTTCCGTCGGGTGAACAGCCTGTCGGATCCGTCCTGCCACTAGTATGAAACTAGTCTTAGACATCAACTTGGAACATTATGTTCTTGTTTCTAGAAGCCACCACTAGAGGGAGCTCACTGCACACTGTTTATAGATTAAACAGAACCTGTCAACAGTATTTAACCCTATAAAGCCTTTCCACTATTGTTTGTGTCCTGAAAAGCATTAGTCAATTGCAACGCTACATACCTTATAATGAAAGTGCTCCGAAAGACTCCCTGCCCTATGCAAGAGCCCACTGCACGTATCCAGACTGTCTAAGTGTCCAGGTCAGTCTTTACTACCATCCTCTAGTTCATTGGTTGACAAAGAGCTGAAATCTGGCACATACGCACAGAGTTTGCCATTCTGTGGACAGAGCAATTGACTTTTGTCTACGCATGACTTTTCTCAACTCATACATATATCCATGCTTGATCCTCTACTCAATTCAGGATGATGGAGATGATCATGTGCCAAAACCTATTACTCTTCCCACACAAACCCGGCTTGCAGCTGTGCAGTGACTCAGTGGTTCACTGCTATAGAATTACTGTTCTACTGTAGCATGGCTCATTGCTAAGGCTTCGTTCAGCCTTTCCAGTCTCCTGCTCCGTTTAGGAGCAGCAGAACCGAAAGGACGAATTCGGCACATAACTGAGCCGAACGGATACTAAGGACCCCCTAGACTATAATGGGGCCCGTTAGGTGTCTGCTCAGAAGATGATTTTGGAGCGGAGACAAAAGTAGTGCATGCAGGACTTTTGTCTCCGCTTCAAAAATCTTCCTCTGAACGGAAACCTAACGGACCCCATTATAATTTATGCGGTCCTTAGGATCTGTTCGACTTAGTTATGTACCGAATCCGTCCATTCTATTCTCCTGCTCCTAAAGAACAGAAAGGCTGAACGGTGATATGAACGAAGCCTAAGAGAGTCATTGTATGCTAGTTATTCACTTTCAGTGGTAGAAATGATTGATGTGGTTGTATTATGTACTTTAGAGAGTAATCAGGGCTGACGTGACAGGGAGTCAATATTAAAATACCTTTCAGGTGCAGTTAAGTCTTTTCCATAAATAACATACCGCAGGGGGAGGAGTCTACAGAATAGATTGGTACACAGCCATTATACTGCCCCCAAAAAAGAGGGCGCTTGGCTTGATAGAAAATCCATTGGCTTATTCCGGTGTGGGTCATGCAAGGCATGTAACTTCATCTGCACTAATAAGGTCATTGTGTGCTCAGTTACCAGACTAACTTTTTCCATAAAAGACTTCATTACATGCAAATCCAAGGGGTGGTGTACATATGTCAGTGCACCTGCCCCAAGGATTATATTGGAAAAACCTATCGTGAACTCAAACGTAGGATATGTGAACATGTAAATGATGTTGTGAAACACAATAATACACCGGTGGCCAATCATGTCCATGATTACCATCAAGGTGATCCTAAAGCAATCTGTTTTTCGGTTCTGGAGGTTATCCCTCCATCACCCAGAAAAGGAGACTGGGATCGGAAGATCCTACAAAAAGAAACGGAATGGATTTATCGCTTCCGATTCCAGTCTCCTGGAGGCTTAAATGAGAGACTCACATATACATGCTTCATTTAGTGTTTTTTTTCTTTTGCCGGTTTTTCTATGTCGGGGTTTATGCCCGCTTCGTAAATAATTTTACCGTAGGCACTAAACTGGTTTTCATCGGTGCGAGAAAGCGCCCTTCATTGAGGTGAGATCTACTTCTCACCCTCTATCTAATTATTACATATTCATGTAATGTATATAATCATCAGGTATCGTTTAAATATCCCCATGATCTTCTCACTAATTAATGCTAGGTCACGGTCTGCTGTATCTATAGGAGACCACTATGCCGAGGCCGGCCATTCTAAAGCTTATCGTGCATTCCGATTCCTTTCATCTTGAATAACCTTGCATGTGCGCATGGTACGAATTATGCACATAGTTTTCATATGATGCGCATATAATATATATATTATGCGCATACGCGCATCTAACTTACTACTAATAATATGTTGCGTTCCAACATGCGCCTCAACGACCAGAAGTACACAATAGGTCACATGATGCACTTCAACATGCGCCTCATGAAACCAGAAGTATTAACCGGAAGTGACGTCCCGGATGCACAAATGTGGCGGTGGCGACTGCAAATAAATAGCAGGTATGGCCACTATAGCCTCGGCTGCCCCGGCTCTAGGATGCGCTCTGGATTCCCCTATATCAGTAAGTTAAACCTACTGCTTTGACTTCATCTGGCACTGCACGGTTCACTTATGAGTATACTTTGTATAACTTCCTTTTAGGACTATTTTATACTGAGGCATTGTACCCAGCAGGGCTGGGACAAGGTCCACCACCAACAGAGGCTGAGCTGCCCAAGTGCGCCCCCCCCCCCCCCCCCAACTTGTGGAGTCTTTACTAAATACTGTTGTAATCACACATAAATATGCACAGTTTAATGTATCAATTAATGACGCACTGTTATGGAGGATCTGTGGATGACACTTATGGGGGGGATCTATGGTTGACACTGTTATGGGGCGGATCTATGGATGAAACTGTTATGGGGGATCTATGGATGACACTGTTATGGGGCGGATCTATGGATGAAACTGTTATGGGGGATCTATGGATGAAACTGTTATGGGGGGATCTATGGATGACACTGTTATGGGGTAATCTGTGGATGACACTGTTATGGGGGATCTGTGGATGACACTGTTATGGAGGATCTGTGGATGACAATGCTATGGGGATCTGTGGACGACACTGTTATGGGAGATCTATGGATGACACTGTTATGGAGGATCTGTGGATAGCACAATGTTATGGGGGTCTGTGGATTGCACTGTTATGGGGGATCTGTGGATTGCACAATGTTATGGGGGATCTGTGGATGACAGTGTTATGGGGGATCTGTGGATGACGCACTGTTATGGGGATCTGTGGATGACGCACTGTTATGGGGGATCTGTGGATGACGCATTGTTATGGGGGATCTGTGGATGGCACTGTTATGGATTGTGACTCACAATGGATATTGAGGGCCAGCAAATTACAAGGAAGGCGGGGGTGGGGATGATTGATAACATACATATCTAAATGGCTGGGAGGGTGAGGGCTTGACTTGAGCATCTACTGATCAGAGCATTAGAATAGCAGGAATAAATAACATCTAAATGTCTGGTGGGGTAGATGGGGGTAGGACAAGGGCTGATGGGGGAAGGGGACTGGGTTAGATAATCTATACTGACATACATATGACACACACATATATACTGACATACATATGACACACACATACATACTGACATACATATGACACACACATATATACAGACATACACATGACACACACATACATACTGACATACATATGACACACACATACATACTGACATACATATGACACACACATACATACTGACATACATATGACACACACACTATATACTGACATACAAATGACACACACATATATACATATGACGCACACATATATACAGACATACATATGACACACACATACATACTGACATACATATGACACACACATATATACTGACATACATATGACACACACATACATACTGACATACATATGACACACATACATATATACAGACATACATATGACACACACATACATACTGACATACATATGACACACACACACATACTGACATACATATGACACACACATATATACTGACATACATATGACACACACATATATACTGACATACATATGACACACACATATATACTGACATACATATGACACACATACATACTGACATACATATGACACACACATACATACTGACATACATATGACACACACATACATACTGACATACATATGACACACACATACATACTGACATACATATGACACACACATATATACTGACATACATATGACACACACATATATACTGACATACATATGACACACACATATATACTGACATACATATGACAACACATACATACTGACATACATATGACACACACATATATACAGACATACATATGACACACACATATATACTGACATACATATGACACACACATATATATACTGACATACATATGACACACACACACATACTGACATACATATGACACACACATATATATATACTGACATACATATGACACACACACACATACTGACATACATATGACACACACATACATACAGACATACATATGACACACACACACATACTGACATACATATGACACACATACATAAAAACACACAATATGCACATTACATTACTGCCATTCCATTCCCTTTAACCCCTTACATTTTCTGCACATACAGTCTCTGGTGACTTGGAGGGAGAGGCAGGATGCAGAGTATTCCTCCTCCTCCTCCTTCTCTGTCCTGACGCTGCTCTTCTCTCTGTGCTGGGGGAGGGGGTTGTGAATCTCTGGTGCACACACAGGCAGGAAGTCAGGGGCTGGGGAAGGTACGGAGCTGCAGCACACTGCACTAGACTGAGGGAGGGAGGAAGAACACCACTAGGGGGTGCAGGACCGGCTGTTACAGCAGCAGAGCGCAGAAATGGATGCTCTGCTGCTAATACAACTACACGGCAGCAGCAGGGACTTGGTGAGAGTGGCCTGTGTGCCTGCGCCCTGAGGCTTGAGCGCCCTGAGGCTGGAGCCTCCTCAGCCTCTGTGTCGGCCCGGCCCTGGTACCCAGCGTGGGGAGCATTTCACCTTGAGTTAAAGAGAACCTGTCACCAGGAAATTCACTGATAAAGCAGGCATGCTGCCTTGTAGGCCTCACTCTGCTGAATATAATTATACCTTTTACTTGATGATCTGTTGCTTTATTGTGGAGAAATATTACTTTTAATCCATATGCTAATGAGCTGATATGAGTCCAGTAGTTGACATGAGTCCAGCATTTTTTCTATTTAGAGCTGTAGCCCCTCCCCTATTTACTTCTTCAGTTGTAAAAGGGGCGTGGTTTAAAAAATGACCTGCATTATAGCCAATACAAGCCTTGCTGCCTTTCACTTTAAAGCCTAACTGCCATACCCACGGCGACATGTCCCTTATCAGCCATCATGTGTTTATCACCCCATGAACAAACTAGCCCTTATTATAATTACTAACTTCAATAGTATATTCCTCCCCCTTTTTTTACCTAAGCATTCCCTGTTATTCATTTTCCCTCCAGTTATTAAAATGAATAAATGATGTAATAAACCACGCCCCTTTTACAACTTAAGAAGTGAATAGGGGAGGGGCTATAGCTCTAAATAGAAAAAACGCTGGACTCATATCAACTACTGGACTCCAATCAGCTCATTAGCATATGGATTAAAAGTACTATTTCTCCACAATAAAGCACCAGATCACCAAGTGAGAGGTATCACTATATTCAGCAGAGTGAGCCCTACAATGCAGTGTGCCTGGTTTATCAGTGAATTTCCTGGTGACAGGTTCCCTTTAAGTATCATTTTGGCAGTAACATCATTTATCTATCTGTTTGTTTTTTGTACCTTTATATTCGCATGCATTACCCCCTGATGAACCTCCACCTGAGGAGAAACGCGTCAGGGTTTTTCTTAATATAAGTGGAGCCTGGACACATTTCTTTCCCAGATAGCCACCTTGCGTAGGGCTTATAGGGATTTATAGCCCTAGGTATGGGGACAGCGAACCTCCACCACTAGGGGGTGTCACTGTGCTGAGGAGTAGTGATGTCGCGAACATAAAATTTTCCGTTCGCGAACAGCGAACGCGAACTTCCGCAAATGTTCGCGAACGGGCGAACCAGGCGAACCGCCATAGACTTCAATTGGCAGGCGAATTTTAAAACCCACAGGGACTCTTTCTGGCCACAATAGTGATGGGAAAGTTGTTTCAAGGGGTCTAACACCTGGACTGTAGCATGCCGGAGGGGGATCTATGGCAAAACTCCCATGGAAAATTACGTAGTGGACGCAGAGTCGGGTTTTAATCCATAAAGGGCATAAATCAACTAACATTCCTAAATTGTTTGGAATAACGTGCTTTAAAACATCCAGTGTGTGTATAAGATCAGGTATGATGTTGTATCGATCAGGTAGTGTAAGGGTTACGCCCGCTTCACAGACATTGACAGACCAAACTCCCCTTTTAATGCACTGCAAACAGTTCATTTGCACAACCGCAAACTCCCCATTTGCACAAGGTTGGATACCAAGCTAGCCACGTCCCGGTGATGTCATTGAAGGTTTCTTCCTCCACCCAGCCACGTACAACACCAAGGGTCCCCGAAAGGTGAATTGAATTGATTTTTCGAACGGGGAGATGGTTAAAAAAACTCTGGCTCCCTCCACTCTGTTTTAAACCACGGTGACTGCGTCTGCGCCGTGTAATTTACTGTCACACCCGATATGAGTGGTATTTTCTGTAGTATTATTCTCATCAGTTTAATCCCTCTAACGTCCCCAATCTGGGGGCCATTTATTGAATAGATTTTTCGAACGGGGAGATGGTTAAAAAAACGCTGGCTCCCTCCCTACAGTCAGTGGAAGCGGGCCTGACACACACTGGCAGCAGGCAAGCAACTGAATTTAGACTACTGTCTAAAAATTAAATGCCTTATTTATCGGCAAGCTACTGTGCCACCCGGTATCAGTGGTTGGCACTGGCAGTGGGCACACTACAGTCAGTGGAAGAGGGCCTGACACACACTGACAGCAGGCAAGCAACTGAATTTAGACTACTGTCTAAAAATTAAATGCCTTATTTATCGGCAAGCTACTGTGCCACCCGGTATCAGTGGTTGGCACTGGCAGTGGGCACACTACAGTCAGTGGAAGAGGGCCTGACACACACTGACAGCAGGCAAGCAACTGAATTTAGACTACTGTCTAAAAATTAAATGCCTTATTTATCGGCAAGCTACTGTGCCACCCGGTATCAGTGGTTGAGCACTGGCAGTGGGCACACTACAGTCAGTGGAAGCGGGCCTGACACACACTGGCAGCAGGCAAGCAACTGAATTTAGACTACTGTCTAAAAATTAAATGCCTTATTTATCGGCAAGCTACTGTGCCACCCGGTATCAGTGGTTGGCACTGGCAGTGGGCACACTACAGTCAGTGGAAGCGGGCCTGACACACACTGGCAGGCAACTAACCTTAGATTAAAGTGTAAAAATTAAGTGCCTTTTTTGATGCAAAGTCCTGTGCCACACGGGATGACAGGGGTGGGCACTGGCAGTGGGCACACTACAGTCAGTTGAAGTCGGCCTGACACACACTAGCAGCAGGCAAGCAGCTGAAATTACACTAAAGTGTAAAAATTAAATGCCTTTTTATGCAAAGTCCTGTGCCAGCCGGTATGAGTGGTGGGCACTGGCAGTGGGCACACTACAGTCAGTGGAAGTCAGCCTGACACACACTGGCAGGCAACTAACCTTAGATTAAAGTGTAAAAATGAAATGCCTTTTTTGATGCAAAGTCCTGTGCCACACGGGATGACAGGGGTGGGCACTGGCAGTGGGCACACTACAGTCTGTGGGCCTGCAGCTCCTCACACACAGGCAGGCCAGGCAACTGCAATATGTATATAAAGGAAAAAAAGCAGACTAATGTTGCAGCCCTAAAAAGGGCTTTTTGGGGTGCTGTCAGGACGCTGTCCTTACAGCAGAGATCAGATGAGTCTTTCAGGACTGGAGTGGACACTGAATTCACTAGCCTAGCTATCGATTTCCCTATTAAATCAGCAGCAACTACACTCTCCCTCCTCTCACTAAGACTGCAGCTTCAGAATGAATCTAAAATGGATGCTGTGCAGGAGGTGGGAGGGTCTGGGAGGGAGGGTATGCTGCTGATTGGCTGGAATGTGTCTGCTGACTGTGAGGTACAGGGTCAAAGTTTGCTCAATGATGATGTATAGGGGGCGGACCGAACATCGCATGTGTTCGCCCGTTGAGGCGAAAGCGAACAAGC